>JAWWLV010000001.1:34657851-34675037 GCA_035041135.1 Platyrinchus mystaceus
TTCACTAACTCCATTTTTACTTCTTCGAATTCAGCCACAGAATTTCAGGTTGGCACTGCAAAACTGAAGATCATGCAATTATGGCAAAACAGTAGGTAATGGGGGAGAGTACTGATTGTCCATGTCATAAACACTCTGAAAAAGGAAACTGAGAAGACAGATTTTTGCTATTTATAGTTTGTCCAAGATTGTAAAAATAGGAGCTGGTACTGGAGCTTGCAGAAGCCTCATGAATACTGTTCCATTGATGAAGTGGCAGTAATGCAGTGCATGTGGGGAGAAAACTCCTTTTTTTATATATACAGTGTTGGAATATGAATTGTCACTTGGAGAGACAGGAAGTTGAAAATATGAGGAAAATGTCAGTTCAACATTTTGTAGCTATTAAACACCTCCCACTTCCCTTACCCCCTTCAATTTAATATTGAGGATAATTGAGAAAGGAGTAGAGGATAAAACTGAAAAATCATTATCATGTCACTGTATAAATCAAGGGTGTGCTGACAGGTTTACTGCTGTCTGCAGTTCTGGTCCTCTTTAAAGTGAAATAGAAGTAGAAAAAGTACCTTGTGGAAAACTAAACATGCAAAGGTGTTGAAGAACACGTGTAAGCGGAGGAGCTAAATTCAGTATTTAGCCTGGGGGAGAATGACTAAAAAGGAGTAGGAGACAAGTAATGTAAAATTGTGTTTGTATGGAGAGGGGGAATAGTGATGAATTATTTACCTGTAATACGGGAATGAAGGGATGCCAAAGAAAATTGTTAGCAGCTCAAAACGAACCAATGCACACACATACAAAGCTATTCTGGACATTGGGAATGCTGAAGGCTTTCTCGTGAGTAGCAAGAGAAATTGTGGGAGAAATAATTTAGTAGGGCAATCAAATGTGGAGATCTCATCTTGTTCTAGCAGCTCCGCTTTGGAGTTTGCTGCAGCGTATAGCAGAGAAGGTATTTTTCAGGCATTTGTTACTGCTGGTTATTGAAACAAAGCATTGGAAAAAGGTGAGCCGTGGACCTCTTCTGGTGTGACCATTTCTGTGCTCTGGGGTTTAATGCGGGCGTTTCTCCTTCCACTTGTGGAGCGTGAGTTCAAAGACTTTGGTACTCTACATGTGCATCTGGAGAGATGAGTCTTGTACCTTGGACCAGTTCAGCTCCAACAGCAGGAAGGCATTTTGGGTGTGTGTAAGTTGAGGAACAAGTCCTGCAGTTAGCTGGGTGACCCGCCGGGCCCCCAGAGAGAGCTTGCTGAAGCACGTAGCTCCATTTCCACTGCCTCTTGCTTTGTGGGCTCTTACCTGTGTATTTGTTTGTCCATGGAATAATTAATCGAGCATACATAAGCAGGGTTTTCTCTATGCTAAATTCCTAATTCTTCTTACCTTACGTAAAACAAACAGGCAAAACAGTCACTAAGAGAAAACTGCAGGGAAGCCATTTGGTACTTTAGGGAGCATTTGGTGTAATCCCTGGACACACAGTTCGTTTGTTGTTAGCACCCAGTTGTGCAAAGGTGGTGCATGCTCAGGGGGGATGCAGCTTACCTTACCAAATCCTTTCTTAGTGTGCACACATTGGGAAAGTGCTCTGTTCAGTTGAGGTTATGTGTCTCTGACAAGTGTTGGAGTCTCTGTTCCAGTGGTTGGAGATGGGAGAGTTTTTAACAGGGTGGTTAGTAAGACTTTGTTAACACTGGTCCTGTAGTTTTGCTTTACCTTGTCAGATAAAGCAGATCTCTTCCCCTTCCCTCCTCGCTAGTTTAAAAAGCACTTGGCCTCTTTAATTGTGATAGAAAATATAGGCAGGAATAATACTTTTTAAAAAGAAATATGATGAAATACTGGATGATTTTAGAGAACTGTAAATACAGTTATCTGTTCTGTCCGTAACTCTGTTTATTCTCTGTTACCTAGTTAGAAACAAACCTTCTGGAGCGATATTTCTTTTTTGAGGCTAGAAGGATGGAAAGGGTGATGGCTTTGTGACTGAAGAAAGGAGGAGAGAGTTTCTTTTACAGTGCTTTTGAGTTTTGGCAATTTCCTCAGGGTACTTTTCAGTAAGAAGGTAAATATGCTGTATATGGAATATTGGATGTAAATATCTGAAAGTGTAAAAGATTATTTAATCATAGTATTGTGTATTTCCAAAATAATTATAACAGGAAATGAAATAATGTGGGCAATTAGGGCTGCTACATCTTTCAGAGGGTTAAATGGTAATTTTTGCTGGAGATTTTTAAGTAAAATAGATTACATTAAATTTTCCCTGAAGTAATAGGTATGTCTTCCCATGACGCATCTCATTCTTTGGTAATAGTATTAACAATTTCCTTATTTTAATCGGGAGTGGTCAAAATGTTAGGCTTTATAAACTTCACTGTATAAAAAGTTAGAAATGAGGGAGTTCTTTTGATTTTTATGGGTTTGAGCATCTTTTCCATATGGATTCAATTCACATTTTTATCGGAATGTGGAAGTCATTACTCTGACATCTGAAACTGAGGTAGCAATAAAAAAAATTATCACAAACAAGACAGCAGACACAAATTATTTTGTGTTTATTACTGGGTGGCCCTTTTGAAACTTTCCCAAAGTTAATTGGTTCCAGATATTTGAGAATTGAAATTGTATTATGACAAATTCATTTCTGGTCATATTTAACTCAAGTCTTCTCAGTAAGGCGGCTTAAACAAACAGAAAAGTTGTCAACCCACTCATGTCTGTCTCCAGTTTTTTTTGTAGTAGCTTTAATCCCAGTGATTTGGTTTAATAAAGACCACTGAGAAAACAAACACTGGTGGTGACTGCACTGCTCTTGTAAATTATTTATCGTATCTCTAAGGTTTTACTGTGGCATAAGTGCTGCTGTGTTAGCTTAAATTGTTCACAAATATGTCATGTTGGATTAAATGCCTGTGTAGAGTTTATGTGTGCCTGGGAGCAATGCTTCCTGCTGTCTGGGATGGGATTGGTGTGTGTGCAAGGCTGTGGGCAGGCAGACCTATCCCTGCTCTCGTGGTGAGTGACTGACCAGAGCGGGCTAAAGCACAAAACTTGGAGTTTCATGCCCTACTTTTAATACAGTGGATATTTGCCTTATATAGGGCAGTCCTTCAGTTGTTTTGTGGCTGTAAACATTTCTGTGAGATCTTGGGTATGGGTCAGTGATGGGGTTGTTTTGCTCCTCACCTCAAGTTACGTGTGGTGGGAGCCCAGAGGCTTGGTCTGAGGGAGGCAGGAGCACAGGGCAGGGCGCGCAGTACCTCAAGTTGTTCTGCCTGTAGTTCGTACAATGTATTTTCTGCAGAAAGTATAGCACATCTTAAAATATTTTCAAATAGGAGAGAAGTATGACTAAGTAGCATATTAAGTGTATATGACACGTTGTCATATATATGTCATATTTATCTTCCTGTACTTTGTGTAGTCTTCTGATATAGATATATTTATTTAATATTTGTCAATATATTTATTGAATATTCATACGCTGGTATTGTATAACAATAGTGCTTTTTTTCCCCCTTTTAAAACTAAACTTGGGCATAAAAAGCATTACAAAACTGAAATTACCTTAGTGTTTACTGTACCTGTCTATCAATATGTACCACAAACCTTTCTTGTTCCTATAAGAAACAAGCCTTTTTTCAAATTTCTTAAACTTCTTTTACAGGTCTAAAGTTTTACTCTTTAAAGAATTTAAGCATCTAGGGTTAGAAATAGCTAGAGGTGTTTCTAACAAGTAATGATAGTCTTGCAGTGGTAAAGTCAAAAGTGGAAATTGCTAGGAATTAATTAAGTTTCTCTTAATGAAAGGATCTAATTTGTAGCTCGGTATGCCAAGTTCTCGGAAGACAGTCTTTTTACTCTCAAAGATTGTCTATTATTGGCTGTGACACACTGGTAATAAGATGCACATGCAAACCCCCACATTTATATGTATATTTAAACTTTAAAACCACGCCTGGTGAAAGGGAAGAGAAAGCCTTTGTCCTTCTTCACGTTTTCCAGAATTAGCAGTAAGTAAAAATGTTAAAAGGAAATGTTAGATTTGTGTAGGCATGGCTTTAATTAATACAAGTCTAAGTTCTGTAAGTGTTGTGTTTGTAAAATTTATGAAAGAGCATTAAACTGCATTAGGGTAATTTATGGATCAAATAAATGTCAGTCACTAAGGTAAACTAGTATAGGAAACAGTGTAACTAGGATAAAAAAGTGAAGAACTAGAGTAAATTGCAAACACTGTGAGAAGAGTGATACAATTCTTTCTTTATATTCACCGAAGCAAGTATAAGTTCATTTACAATAAATTTATTAACAGTCTCAGGCTAATAAAACAACACTTACAGGGCAATTTTGGACACTTTCCAGCTCTCTGTATTGTGCAGTGAAAAGTTGGGCCAGTCTTTTTTTTTTCTTATTAAAGAAAAAAAAAAGAATCTGTATTCCTGGCTCCTTTATAAGGTTGTTAAATGTGCCATTTGGCATTTCAGAGCAGCGCTTTGCATTGTGCTCAATTAGTGCAGACGAAGCAATCGCAGCGCCAGTTTCAGAAATGTGCCTAATTACTATAAACCACTGAGGGATCCATTCATTCTGCGTTTCTGGCTCTGTGGGTGCCAGCCACAGAGACTCCAGCAACTTCTGAAGCCTAATCCCGAGTCACTTCTCCATGTTTCTGTGGCACTTGCATTTTAGAAGCTGTAATGAGGTCTGGTTGTTTATGACCATGTGTTGCTCTGCCTTCCATCTGCAGTATATTCTGGAAATGAAACCTTGGTGCATAGGAAGAAATTGAGAAAGACCCTTCAGCCCTTCCTGCACACACTCACTTCCCTCCCAAAAAAGGAGGTGACATATTTTATTTTAAATTATTCTGATTCCTGCCACAGGGTGTTTTTCTTTGTTATGGGGGTTGTGGATCAATTTTTGAAATAGGATTTACTTGCAGCCTCTACTAGCGATTATGAATTACTGGCTAGTTTGATGACAGCCCTCTCCCGGCTTGATGACAAACCCATTAGCCTTTTTTGGACAGTTCTTGTTGGTAACTTATTTTTAAACAACTACTGTGCCTTTATACCCAGACTTAACACAGATGAGTGTTGGCTGCTTCCTTTGGTCAGACCTGTGTTTGAAACAACAAATCTACACGTCACTGTTTTAGTTGAAGCTGTTTTATTTGTAGGCTTTTGTAAAATGGTAATTCATCCTTCTCTCTTTCTGCTGAGGGAAAGAGTTGGCTGCTACCAGAAAGTGTTCTCATATAGACAGTGGTATTAGTGTAAAGTCTGTAACAGCTGCCTCAGTGGAGCATCTTACTGTTGACAATTCATGCTGACAATTTTTCTGATGTTTTGATTATGTAACTCCTTTAAATGCCAGTGAAGCCCATCTGTTTTAGCAGTTCCAGGACCAGGCCTTTTCAGGCTTTTTTTCTGTACATTCTATCAATGAAGAGGTGAGACCTTAAACATCTAATAGGTTAGAGGGGAAAGCTTGTAGGGAAGACCTGGCCTGATACATGATAGTTAACTTGTTAGCTGCTCTTGACGTTTGCAAAACAGAGGCATCCTTTCTTTAGCCATATTTTGAAAGCTTTCTAAAGAGTGAGCCCAGATGGAACAGTCTGATTTATGTGCTCATTTGATGGTTCTGCACTTATGAGGATTAATTTGCTCATTTGGTGGGGAGCACAGCATGTTTTAGGCTCAGTTGATTGTCTGCTGCAGTTTCTAAATTGTTTTTAGTATTGCTACATTCCTTAGACAGTTCATTCTGTTACTGTGTACTTGTTTTAATTTATATACTTTTCCCCCAAGAAATATGAGCTATTATTTGGCTGTGCTAACGTACAGGATGTTCAAACGAACATGCCTATCCATGCAATCCTCTGCAGTTTATATAACAAACCCACTACATGTATTTGGTACCTTTAAACTTTGCCAGGAATAACTGTACATTTAGTTCTTGGTCAAAGATCCTCTTTCTTGTTATTTTGTACTTGGTTAAAATGTTTGCTGTAAATCTTAAAACCCAAGTAGTTTTTTTAGGTATTTTACATGTTTAACATAAAGAGAATAGGTAAATTTAAGGTGAGTGGCAAATATGATAATCGTTTTTTGCATAAGAAGTAGAATCATACAATTATTTATTTTGATGGATTTCAAAAAGTATTCAATAACTTGATAGGATTCAGTGTTAGAAAACTGAGACATTTGCCCCTCACTCCTTCCAAATTTGTTGGCTTATGTTTTTTTAGCATTTTAGAATTTTAATTGGTCTGTATGTTCTCAAGGCAATGGATGGAAATAGCTAAGTCAATATTCTTCATGACTTTGGGAGGTAAGTGAAAAGTATTATTTCTCTTTTGGAGGAGGAATTGCCATGCTACTGCCATCAGGAGTAGATTTTTAGGATCTCTTAATTGAGGATCTCCCACCTTTGGGAAAGAAGACCACACTGTGCCTATTTACAGAGAAATCCTCTGTGTTTCAGTTGTCTTGCCTGATGTTGGATACAAAGAACAAAAACTAGAATAAGTCCCTGCTTTGTGAACTCTGCTTGTTTTCCCAATAATCTCATTGTTGTTCCTCTTGATTTGCCTTCAAAATTTTAGAGAAAGTGAAGCAGGGTTTTACAGACCTGGCATTGATTGCCACATGGCTTTATTTTCTTCTTTTACTGTTGTCTGTAGCAACCATCCAAATTCTGATGAAAGTCTTATATCCCCTGAGACCATCAACACTTGAGAGTAGAAATCAAGTCCCATACTTCTTGCATTAGAGTAGGCTACACTTTTTTTCTCATGTAAAACCATGCCCAGTTATTGTTAGGATGACAAAGCTAGTTGACAGTAATTACCAGATCGTTGTACACCAGAGAAGACTTTTTCATAGTATTGAAGTCAATTCACTACAGTAATTTTGGCAATTGTAATGTTGTTGAGTAGTTCTGACTGAAAATGTCTTTGGATCTAATGTGTTTCAGGACACAGAGATTGTAGCCAAATTCATCTCAAGTGGCTTGAGTCCAAGTCTAGCTGATATCTTGATTTTTAAGGGCATGTTACTAGTTTAGCTTGTAGGAGGTGCTTTCTTCTGCTTTGACATTTGGTGTTTGTCCTCCTGTCTTGTGGCTGGGCTGGCTGTAGTAATTCATCCATTGCAGAGTCAGGCCAGCTACCTTCCCTTTGTGGAAATCCTTCAAGAGCAGGAAGGAGGAGTATCCAGCTCCTGGCATGACAGAGAGACAGAAGTGAAGTGTTTTAGACTTATTCTGTACATCGGTAAATCTTGGATTTTTTGAATTATAGAATTCTTTAGCTGCAAAATTAGAGGTCATGAGTTCTTATACCTTTTGTTTGAGCAGATTCGACAAATTTTACTACTTCTTGCTATTGTATATGTGCATAATGCTTTAATGACTGTGGGTGGGTGTTACCTCAAACCCCTGATTTATTAAAAAGCAAGGCTTGTTGAGTACAATTGCACCATGGCTTCTGTCAACAGCTTTAGTGTTGAGAACAGACGTGGCCCTTCCGATAGTGTATGTGAAGAAGTGTGGCTTCCTCCTGAGATTGGTCTTGTGATAAAAGCTTCCTGCCTTTCTTAAAAAGAGAAAACACCATGAATGCATGCTTTGCTGTGGGCCCTGCACTGCTTGGCAGAGAAGGCAATTCTCAGACCTGGAGGCACTGTTGTGTCAGTTTTGAAGAAAGATGCCTGGGAAGAAGAAATCTTGTTCATTATTTGAAATGGCTTCACTTGAGAACTCTGAGTGTTATGCAGCCTGCAAGTGAGGGTTTCTGTTAGTTCCTCATGACCAAAATAAGAATGGCTTTCTTGAGAACAGGAAGAGGTTGACCAGTGCTTCCGCCAGTTCTCAAAATATTGTTATAAGCTCTGAAACTTTTAGCTTTCCTGAAAAGAAAAAAAAAAAGGTGATTAAAAAGAAAAGCTTGAGAGTGCTACATGATGTTGGTAGCTAATTACTGTTCCGCATATAATATATGACTTTCTGAATTTTCTTGCTGATTATTTTGTGTTAAGTGCTTTTAATCAGTTACAATCAGCATCTGATTTATTTAATTATTTTATGGATAACAACATGTGATAAATAAAATCACGATTCATTTTTTGTTAGGCCATGACCAGAATAGACATATTCTCCATCAGAAGCTGTTGTCTAATATCAGTGAAACTTTTCTAGGCAGAATAGGGAGGCATTTTTATAAGCTGCACCAAAAATTAAGTAGCATTAACCTTTGTATTCTGTTCTAATTAGTTCAGAAAGATTGTGTGACATACACACATTTAAACAATAACATTGGGAAGTGAGTTGAGCATCTCTTTGAAAGTCAGTGTAATCGGTAGTACTGTTTACACCTTGGTCATGATAAATCACTAGTTTGAAAATTTTTTAGATTAGGTTTGTATTAGTTTACCTCATTTCTCAGTGGATAAATTACAATACATGGTAACAAACCAATTGAGACAAAGAAATTTTTGTTCAATTTGCAAATACTGAGAGCTACTACTTAAAATTGCTACCAGTGGGAAATGTAAAAGGTGAGGTAATCTCCTAAAGAAAAAAGACTGTGATTGTGAAACACATTAAACATAAATCTTGTAAAGCTTGTAGGGAATGTACTGAATTGAACTTGTTCAGAGTTCATGCTAACAAGAAACTCTGGTCAATGAAGGCAGATAAAGGAATTGTAAATGACTATTTAAATTAGTCTGGAATTCCAGAACATGTGCTTGGATAATATGAAATAAAGCTGTCTAAATATGCTGGTTTCATTAATTTGTTTGTCAGAGTGAATGTCTATGTTACAAGACCCAAGGCTGCTGCAATAGCTTGCTGGTGTTTAAATCTCTGCTGTTTTTCAGGGGTTAGAGTGGAGAATAGGGATAGAGATCTTTTGATTTTGCTCTTTGTTGTCCCAATAACTGACTGAGGAGCTACAGGTGAACCATGAAAGCTCACCTCAGTCTACTTTTACTTGTGTTACAAAAGAGTTTGGCTTCACTTATTTATGATATCTTGGGAATGAATTCTGCAGGAACATCCTGGTGCTCATTGCTATGTCACACCCCCCGTCTTCTTGTCTGTTGGCTTTCTTTCACCAATGCTCTTCAAACCACCAGGGCTAGGTGCTACAAAGTCACAGCAAAGAGTCAAAATGAATGAACAAGCAAAGATGAAGTAATAAGTGTAGGATGATCAACAAGGCCAAGTGCAGGTTCTGCACCTGGGTCAGGGCAATCCAAAGCACAAATAGAGGTTGGGTGGAGAATTGATTGAGAGCATCCCTAAGGAGAAGGACTTGGGAGTGTTGGTGGACATGACCTGGCTATGTGCACTTGCAGCACAAAAAGGCAAATGTGTCCTGGGCTGCATCAAAGGCAGTGTGGCCAGCAGGTCAGGGAAGGTGATTCTTCCCTTCTACTTCACGCTGGTGAGGCCCCACTTGGAGTGCTGCATCCAACTCTGGGTCTGCCAATATGAGAAAGACCTGGACCTGTTGGACAGAGTCCACAAAGGTGAGGGGAGGGCTGGAGCACCTCTCCAGTGAAGACAGGCTGGAAGAGTTGGGGTTGTTCAGTCTGGAGAAGAGGCTTCAGGGAGACTTCACTGTGGCCTCTTAGTACTTGAAGTAGACTTATGAGAAAAGGGGGGGCAAGCATTTTACAAGTGTCTGTGGTGGTAGGACAAGGGTCAGTGGTTTTAAACTGATAAAGGGCAGGTTTAAATTAGATGTTAGGAAGAAATTCTTTCCTGTGAGGGTGGTGAAGCACTGGAACAGGTTGTCCACAGAAGATGTCTCCCCCATGCTGTGGAAGTCTTTAGGGATAGGTTGGATGGGGCTTTGAGCAACCTGGTTCAGTGGGAGGTATCCCTGCCTATGTCTGGGGGTTTGGACTTCTTTAAAGGTCCTGTCCAACCCAAACTATTCATTATGGTGTTGGAGTTCAACAGGTCCAGGGCAGTGTTATCCTTTTATCCTGAAACTTGTTGGCTGCATCAAGCCTGATTACACCTGTTCTTTCTGCACATTGTTTTTCCAGCAGCCTCTTGCCAGGCAGCAGGAAAGTTCCCAGTGGATCAGTTTCAAATGGGATAGAGGGAGGTGATGCATGATGGGTGCATATGTTCCTTCTAACCATTTTGGAGCTGAATATCTGAAGATTTCTCTGACCCTAAATCCTGAGGGTCGCTGACTGCATGCAGGTGTGCTTGTATATTCCTGCTCTGGCCAGAGTGGTCTTTTGGCCACTATCTTTTATTCTATCTGGCAGCATTACTAATCAAAACCATGTTTGACAATTGTCACATGATTTCTGCAGGCCAGCTTGCAGCTGTTTGCTGTCCTTCTGCTGTGTGATTGGAAAGAATGAAGGTTTTAGCTGGCCTCAGTCGTCATTTCTCAGATGGAGAAACCTCTGCTCTGTGATGGTGGCAGGGCAGGCTTGCTTGGACCTCCTTTCTCTGGCATTTCTGTTGAGGCAGAGGAGATTAAATGGCCTATTTCTTCAGTTTCCCATGCTGGCTGCTGGCCTGGTTTGTGGGTAATTCAGTTCATGAGCATTATACTGCTGGATTTAATTTTTTTTATCTGGCTTTCTGTTATGTAGTTAATTGCAGTGTTGAACTGTTCAATCCTTTGTGCAGAGAAAACCAGAGAAAGGTGAAAGTCAGTTACCGACTGGGACCAGGAATCCCGATGTAAATACCAAGCATTTTTTGGGAGGGGGGTGGGAGGAAGGAAAGGGAGAAAAATAGGTGGAGAAGAAGTCGGGAGAAGAAAAAAAATCATAATCTTGGAAAATGTTACATATACCATAACTGCAGATGACTGAGTTCAGATTAAGATAAATAAATACAAATGCTTTCATTTCACCCTCTTAGCAGCACACATTGCGTGATTTTTTGTGCTTGGTTCATTTTTTGAGTGTGTGTTTTGCAACTTTAAATTATAAAGCTCTTTTAAGGAGAGGCTGAGGTTCCTGAGCAGAACTGCATCAGGGAGGAAGATCAGGGTTGTTTAGTTGTGTAGAGGGTAGAGGTAAATTAGTTCATAAGGGAGTTTATTAACCCTGAAAGTGCAGGATGAGCACAAATGAAATTTTTAAGTGTAATAGAAGTTGCCCTGAACAGTTTGTAAATTTGAGCCTATGTTTACATGACAAATTTGCAAATGTTCTCAGGAAGCAGCAAGACTTAAGTCAAAGGGAGTTACTATGCTATTAGTCTTGTTAGTTTTAATACTGGTTTATTTATGCTATATTAGTGATGAGTTTTGCAAATCCCCAAACATCTAGTTAGGGAATTGACACTCATTTATCATTTGAGAAAGAAGAACAGTTTTCCTATAGTATTTCTGCTGTATAAGAGACACAGCCAGATGTGTCCTTTGTTTGCTCAAATGTTGTGGAAGTAACCAGAGGAAAGGGAGATTAAGTATTACGGAATGCAAAGATGGGTGTTTGGTGCAATGTTTTCTCTGGGTACTCTGAAATCTGAATTTGGGAAAAAATTAGAGAAGTTTCAGAAAATGGATGCAAGGCTTTAATGAACTCCATGAAATATGCTTTATCATGGGGGTTAAATTGCTTAGTCTTTAGAGAGTTCACAATTAAGTTGCTTTTGTAGAAGATAAAGGTAAGAAATTATTTTGTCTGTTAATGGGTGTCTGGAAAGAACTTGTGTCTTGCAGAAGTCAAATATGTGCTGATCTACTCATTGGACAGCAGTTAAGTAATAAAGGTGGACACATTCAGACTCTTTTTAAAAAGTAAAAGATGGAGGTACATGAAATTCACATCTGTAAAGTAGAATGAATTGAATTTTTTTATGGTTTTTCAGAAAATAGGAACTTTAATATCTGTCTCTTTAAAAGCTTCAGTTCAGCTTCAGTATTGTATTTTAACATATCTTAAAAATATTTTAAATATAAAATATATAGGATGGCAGCACATTCTGTATTGGTATTGTAGTAATTTCATCAAAAGTTGTAACAATAATTAAGCTTCTCATTTGAGTTAAATCTGTCATCTGGAGTAAGGTTCCCTTACACTTGACATTTTGTGTACAGAACTGAGGAGAAAAAAAATCAGCAGCTTTCCAGTGCATTTTGCATTGTTGCTTCTGAATCTCACCGTTCTGAATCTCACTCACTCTTGTTTTCAAAAGTTGTGTGATGGTGAGCTGATGTGGGCTATAACAATAGTTCATACGTAATCAAGTTGAAAGATGTTATTGATGATTTTGGATCATCTGTCAAAAGCCTTTTTATAATGTAATTTGCTTTTCATGGAGAAGCACAAATTTTATAGGCCAGAGCTGTCAGTTAGCTGTTGTATCCAAAATCAGCAAACCTAATAGTGAAAAAATGTCTTCTGTGGTATTGCATCCATTTTTGTTCTCGTAAACAATTTGCACCATTTTCATTTTAATTAAGTAGTTTTCTGGGTTTTTTTTTTTTGTTTTTTTTTAATGCACAATTAGAACTAGATGCCAAAAGCTGTCAGGTGATTAGAAAACATGCATTTCTAAATTCATGAATTTGCATGAACAATCCCCTCCACTGCTTGCATTTACAGTTTTAAGTTTGGTAAAACAGTAACTATTTTGATAAGTTATTATAAGACCATTTTGTTTTTGTGAATACCTAGAAAATTAAAAACATCTGGAATCTAAAGTACTGGTTTTTTTCTTTTTCCTACCATTTCCATCAATAATGCACAATTATTTTCCACTTTAGTACCGTGTACAAGTGGTTTCTCTTTTTTTTTTAATATATTTTTTAAACCCACTTGCGAGGAATTTGATCAGAAGCAACTTCTATTTTTGGAGTGGGAAAAGTTGGTCATCTTTGTCTGGAGATGACATTAGAGCTTGCATGGTGTTACAGGGTGGTGAGATATGTTAGGCTGCCATTTCACCTCTCACATAATGTAACACACTGTACATTTTTTATAATGAACAATTTTAGGATTCAGTAACAGTCAGCTTGGCAACACATTTACATTACACTGATATCACTAAAACTATGTGTTCATAGTTTGCTTTCTCACTCCCATAGAAGTATCTGAAGTCATTGCCTAAGCCTGTAGTGGTTCTTATTTTAGGCTTATTCACAGTGAACTGAATGCAAATAAATCTCAAATTTTTACAGTTTCCTAAATAATCTGATTATAATATAATATTTAGTGCAGAAGCAGTTAAAAATCATCTACATTCCTAGTCAACAGTGTCTTTGACAATGTATTATTATTTCTTAAATGGACAGTTTTGCCTGGCTTGATTTGTGTCAGCAGTACTCTGCATATTTTTATCAGATTTAATACAATGAAATAAACAAACTTCCCTGCTCAATATACTTAATATCTTTAACACATTATTTAAAATTCTTAAGACATTTGTGTTCGAGGGATTTAAACTTAACCAGTATTGAAATAAGTTGTATGTGAATATTATGCAGCATGAATAGTGACTATTATTATACTAATAACTTTGGTAGATTTGAAATTAGATATAGACCAGGCAAGATGTGTTCAATAACCTAGATTTTTAGTCAGATTTGATGTCCCTTAGGGATCGTCTTACTCTCAGCAAGATGTTATCACATACAAAATTTCAGAAAGTATATGAGGTGTGGAAGCACATTGTTATTTTTTCATTGATGATGTCGGAGTCTTCATTCGTGCAGCTTTCTTTTCATCTATTCTTTGTGGAGCATTAAGGACAGCCTGTTCCGGTGGTTGACAACGCTTTCCAGGAAGAAATTTTTCCTAATATCCAATCTAAACTTCCCCGGTGCAACTTGAGGCCATTTCTTCTTGTTGTATCACTTTTTATTTGGGAGAAGAGACTGATCTCTGCCTCACTACACCCTCCTTTCAGATAGTTGTAGAGAGTCATAAGGCCCCCCTTTTCTCCAGGCTAAACAACCCCAGCTCCCTCAGTTGCTCCTCATAAGACTTGTGCTCCAGACGCTTTCCTAGCTCCATTGCCTTTCTTTGGACACGCTCCAGTAGAATTCTGTTTGTGTCTGCATTCACGCAGCAGAAAAGAAAAAATAGAAATTGAAGACTGTGCAGAAACTTTTTTCAAACAGAAGTGTTACACATATATTTAAAGACTGGCAAAATTTTGCTAGCTGGTTACTTTTATCATTAGTCTGTGTGATGTTATAGTCCTGTGAAGGTGTTAAAAAGTCGAAAGGATGCAGGCTTGAAGTATTTTCTGCTGGTGTCCACCTCCTTCACCTTAAAGATTACACCAGTAGTAAAATTGGGCCCATTATACCCTTGAAAGATAAACTTCTTTAAGTATCCTCTTGGATTTTACTTGCCTAAAACCCCAATAGCTCTTTCTCTGGCCTTGTTGTCAGTCCGGGAATGGCTATAAGTGGCCTCATCCCCCCATGCAGTTTGGGTGGGAAGCTGTGATTGTAGTGCTAATCTTCTAAGTGATGCTCGGCACATGAAGGGTGGCCCACAGGAGGACATCTGTGGTGCTACATTTGCTATTGCTGTGATGTTTCCTCATTTCTGAGTGGCTTTGACATCTGGCATTAACGATGTGAGTACAAGTGTATTAAGGGAGAGCTTTTACAAGTAGATTGAAAACAAAGTCATGCACACCAATGGTTTTCAAAAGAAACGAAAGCAGCTTAGCTGTATTGAGAGAATGCTCAATGCGATTGGAACATCCCTAAAAATGCTGGTGAAAGAAGCCGATTTGGTGAAATACAAAAGGCTGTATGGGGTTCACTTCATCTCTCAGAGAAGAAAGGGCTGAGAAACAGAATTGCAGTGGGACATTGCCCTGCATCCTCCCGGGTGTAAATGAAGTAATAGGTTTTGCAGCCCAATGTTCTGGAGTGCACACATTCATTTACAGGTATGTGGGTGGAACATAAGGTAATTAAAAGGTCTTTTATTAAGTTATTTTCTGCAGAAAATTATTTAGAAAAGGGTAAACCTCACATAATCTCTGTCTAGGAAGACTGAGGCATTAATCTCAAGAGATGTCTTCGATATTACAGTTGTTGAGATACAGCTGTCCTAAGGTAGTGTAGCAGGAACCCAGCAAGTTTTGCAGTCATGGAAGTATGAGGTGCTTATTTTTTAAATCACTATTTAGAAAGATGATCAGCTACTGCAAACTGCTTTTATTTATAAACTTTCTAAATGTGGTATTTTTTTTTCCAAACAGCCTGCTAACTGCTCCTTAACATAGATCCTTAAATGTTAGAGTATTTTTTTAATTAGAACCAGATATTAAAACCATGTTTTGTTACAGTTGAAATTGAAACCAGCTTCACTGTTTACTATGGAAACAAGTCTTTAAAACAAATCTGTTCATGTGTACTCTGATGTGCCAATCCATGAATTTATGTAACCTCTGAATTTTTCTTCATGCCTTTTTGCAACCATCTTGTAGAGTGAATGGTGGTACAGAACCTATTATAGTTTGCATTAAGCTAGTAGTCTCTATATAATGTCAGAAGTACATGCTCATTTTCCCACTGGATTAAGGAAAGGATGGGCTGACTAACACAGAAAGGTATGCAACCTAATTAACTTAATTAAAGATTTCCCCAACGTTGTGTTCCCTGTCATTTGCACATGACGGGGTTGTGTTTTGTAATGCCGCCATTACTGAGAGTTAAGAGGGGCTCAGGTTCTTTTAGGAAAAGAGCTGACTCATGCTATTTTTTCATAGTCATTTGTCAATTTCAGTGTATATCGTTAAACAGCATGTTTAAAAATTATCTTCATGAATTGTGAAATACCATATAGCTATTTTTCCCTCAGTATTCCACTTTCATCTGCCAGTCTCTGGAAGACCATTATATGGCTGAGCGTCTCTGACCTGCAAAAAGAGTCTTGTGGAACTGCTGCGGTGTTGGGGAGGACTGTGCACTGTTCAGGTGGTTACTTATGCTGAGACCAAAATCCTTGATACAGGTCTCACCTTGCAATAAGCTTTTGCCTAAGCTGTGCAGATTGGTCTAAATTACATACTTGAGGGATTCAATTGTAAAAGAGGTGCCAGAAGGTAGCAGAAAATTTAAAAAATGTTATAAGAGTTGAAATAAATCTTCACGAGCTGTGTTTTTTCAGTAACGAATTTGTGTGTGTTTGTTTATGCAGGCCACAGAAACATTGTTCCGAATGGCAGTAGCAAGAGGAGCTATCACACCTTTAAGACATGGAGAAGTAAGGCTGATTGTATCTGTATCTTTTGGTTTCTTTTTTATTTATAAGTGATATAATGCTTTATTAATATAATGCTTTGTAAATTCTTGGGAGATGTACAGAGCTGGACTATATATAACTTGCATACCTACATTACAGTATTTTTTTTAAAGGAGAACAGGAACTTAAGCATTGCTCAGCCAGAAATGAAGTATTTTTCAAAAAACACTGTTTTTCTCTTTGCTTCAATCATAACTTAGCCTTATAATAGAAGTGACTCACAGGAATGTCCTTTCAGCTGGGTTGTTTTTCATTGGATTTTCTCTATTAAAGATTATCAAATCTAGAGAAATTCACATGATGTCAGTATTTGTTACTGGGTAGCTGTGGAGAGGTTACTTCATCCTTTGTTCCTTTCAAGAAATAGTAACTTCACTTAATATACAAAATATTAATAGGTTATAAAGAGGATAAATATATCTGAATATTATGTTGTTCATGGGTGTTTCTGTTTTTTCCTTCTTTGTGTAGTTTTATATCAGGTAAACATTGTTTTGAGTGTGGATGATTAAATATCTCCAATATGAGGAGGTGCAATTTATACTTAGGTTGGATTTCATTTAAAAAAAAATTAAATAATATTATATAAACATATAAATAATAAGGATAATAAAAATAAATGTAATAAATAGATACTAATAATAAAAAATAAAATACTGTAGTCAGTCATGATACTGAAAATGAGGACTGATCTGAGCGTTGCCAGTGTGTAGGGTTTTAAATATAGAAACCTTAGTGTTTTTCCATGGTAATATGATTTGATCAAATTTTTAGATAACTTTGTCTATTGAAGATACAGCATTCAATCTGGAATGGGTACCCCTGGTGGTCTAGCGGTTAAGATGCTGGTCTCTCAGCGCCAAGGCCGCAGGTTTGAATCCCGGTCCTGCTTCAGGGTCCCCCGGGCAGATG
>JAWWLV010000001.1:34681430-34691761 GCA_035041135.1 Platyrinchus mystaceus
CTTTTAAAGACTTCTCTTTTTTTTTTCTTAATACTTTGCCTGTTTGTTTCAGATTTTTTATTCTTTTCCATCAGCAAAGCAGGGAGTGCGTGCATGGCAAAAGTAGACAATGAAAAATTACAGCAACAAAACTAAATGTAAGGAAATATATTTCGTTCCCAATCTAGTTTTTGATGTAACATGACTTTGGGTAGTCAAGATATATGATACTGGAAATATATGAGATTGTTTTCATAAGAGGTTGTTCTTCTTAATTTCTTTCTCGTTAAAAAATGTAGTTAATGATTGTCCTTTCAAATATAGACATTCATTTTCTGTAACCTGACAGCATGTGTTTAATAACTATGCAAATTGTGGTCTTCTATGTCATGGCCTTGGATTGAAGCTGTCATCTTGCTTTATACATAAAATGTGCCCCCAAAGTTGCCCCCTGCAACTCCATTGTTCTGCCAGAGCAAAGATCATCTGAAGGGAGAATTTTACCCCCCTATGAGGAAAGGCAGAGTAGGTGCTACTGGAGGTTAGGACTTGAATAGTGCTGCTTTCTCACTTTGGTGGTGTTGATACTGATGTATGTTAATGCACCCATAGAGTTGAAGAAATAGGTGACTGTAAGAAGCTATTTAAACTGATAAAGCTAAGAATTTGTTCACGTTCCTGTGTGCTTAATACATGCTAAAGATGCTACTGAAACATACGCTCAAGTGATCTTCAGTTTCTGTGCAATTTGTTTGATTCAAGTTCTCGGAATAACAGTGTTAGATGTATGAGAGTATGTAATTTTCTCTAACACTTTACAGTATAAACTCATGTGTGTCAACTAACTCATTATTGTACGTAGAGTCATAGAATCATAGAGCGGTTTAGGTTGGAAGGGGCTTAAAAATCATCTAGTTCTATCTCCCCCCACCACGGGCAGGGACACCTTCTAGTAGACCAGATTGTTCAAAGCCCCATCCAACCTAGCCTTGAACACTGCCAGAGATGGAACATACACAGCTTCTCTGACAACCCATTCCAGTGTCTCACTGCCCTCAAAGTAAAAAATTTCTTCCTAACATTTAATCTAAACCTACTCGCTGTTTAAAGCCATTCCCCCTTGTCCTATCACTCCAATTCCTGATGAAGAATCCCTCTCTGGCTTCCTTGTAGGCCCCCTTCAGATACTGGATGGCTGCTGTGAGGTTTCCATGCAACAACCTTCCCTGTGAAGGAGGGATATCTTAAGTGTAAACAATACTTACATTGAATGATTTCCAGCTAATTAAATGTAATATCCCTATTGGAAAACAGTGTTCTCATTCAATTTAAGGTTATTTATGCTCCTTATCTATATATTAGACTTATTAAAGTATTGTTGAACACAAAAAAAAAGTTGTCTTTGGTAACTTTTAATTGCCCTGGAGGTAAATATTGCATAAATGAAAATACAATTTGAAATGCATCATTTTGGTTTTCTGAAAAAAAGGATGGACCTATCTACAGTCAGTGAGAAAGCTCTTTCCGTTTTCTGTTTGGTGTTCAAAGTTTGTTGAAAATCATATGAACAATTTTTTAAATTTCCTTATTAAGGAGTAATTTTAGATTGCATCTGGTGAACTGATAAAAAATGAAATTGATGAAAAGTAAGAATGGGAGAGATGTGAAAAGAATGAATGAAATAAGTAGCAATAACCCTTTTGATGCTGTCTCCCAGAGATCCTCACAGACAAATAGCTGAAGTGTGGGCTGAATGTGCAGACAGAGAGGTGGGTGAAAAACTGTCTGAACAGCCAGGCCCAGGAGGTGGTGATCAGCAGCACAAAGTTTAGTTGGAAGCCAGTGACTAGCAGTGTACCCCAGTCCTCCTCAGCATCATTGTTTGTGGTCTGGCTGATGGGGCAGAGCGTGCCCTCCGCAAGTTTGCCGATGACCAGACTGGGATGAGTGGCTGATGCACCAGAGGGTTGTGCTGCCATCCAGAGGGACCTTGAGAAGCTGGTGAAATGGGCTGGCAGGAACCTCTTGAAGTTCAACAAGAAGTGCAAAGTCCTGCACCTGGGGAGGAACAACTTGAGGCACTGGTATACACTGGAAAGCAGCTTGTTTTAAGAGCATGTGGTGGGCATCCTGGTGGACATGAGCCAACAATGGGTCCTTGCTGCAAAGCTGTCTATTGGTAACCTGGGCTGCATTAGACAAACCATTCATCCAGGGCCGAGAGAGGTGATCCTTCTCTCTATTCAGCACTGGTGAGGTCACACCTGGAGTACTAGGTCTAGTTCTGGGCACCTTTGTACAACAGGGTTGTGGACATCCTGGATGGAGTCTAACAAAGGACCACGAAGGTAGCAAAACTGAGAGATCTGGGACTTCAGCTTTGAAAAGAGGAGGCTCAAGAGGGGTCTTATCCACTTGCAGAGGGGGTGCAAAGGAGATAGCATCAAGCTCTTCTCAGGACCTGAGACCATGGGCAGACAAATAACTGAAATATGGGAGATACTGTCCAGATGTAAGGAAACACTTTTTTCCTGTGATAAAGACTGAGCACTGGTACAGGTTGCTCAGGAAGGTTTTGCAGTCTTCATCCTTAGAGATACTCAAAACTGTCCGGACACAGACCTGGGCACCTGGATGTAGGTGGCCCTGCTCGAGCAGGGGAGTTTGGATCAGATGACCTTCAGAAGTCTTTTCCAACCTCAACCATTCTGTTATCAGATGACCTCCAGAGGTCTTTTCCAACCTTAGCCATTCTGTTGTGACTCTCTATACTCCTTCTGTTGAAAGACCTACATTTTCAAACATTTTTCTGTAAGTATAGGGCTAGGATAATGATACTTTCATTGGATATATTCTTGATTATTATTAAATAAAAATTAAAATTAAAACCTTACATGAACTTCTCTTAAGCTGTAGAAAAATTGAACGACAGTACCCGAGGTAAACAGTTGCAAAGGTTAAGGTATTCAGTGTTCTTTCAAAAAGTGAAAGTATGGGAAAATACTGTTGTTCTTTTCAAATTTGTAGGGAGGTTGACTACTAGGATTGGGAACTGATACCGAAAACAAGGTGTAGTATTTTTCATGTGATATTATTTAGTGGCCGGAGGGAAGAGACTGAGCATTTCCATCATATGACTGGCTGTGAGCACAGCTAGCTTTTATATACAGTGTAAGTCTGGTACCCACACTCCAGTGATCTGAAATAATTTCATACTTAAAAATCTTTTATCTTCTTCCTTATTTTAAAGAACTTATATACATTTGCTCTGTGGGGCCAACCCTATACCTAGATAAAAGCATGTTTAGAAGAACAGTTTAGCATCAGACATTTAGATACCTCTACAAATGTAAAACAAGTTTTTGTTATGAATAAGGTCAAGTGCCGTTGCTCACTGCTCAAGTGTGAACATTGTGGGTAGTCAAGAACCAGGAATAGTGAGTATTAATTGAACTTAATATTGTTAAAGTTCTGTAGTGACTGCCTGCATTGGTTTGTTTTAATAATTTATTGTAATATTTTTACATACTAAATTGCTGTCTTCTTAGAAAGGATTATACTGTTTTTCTTGACTGGTATCTTAGTGTGAGATGATTATGAAAGGTGAAGATTTGGCCTGCCAGCAGCAGGAATGTTAGGGTGCATGAATTGCTGGAACAATTCTTCCACTCTGAACCATGAAACCAATCTGTTCCTGTCAGATACAATTTTATGGAAACTAATTCTTTGTTGATGGAATCAGGTGAAAAATATGTGGTTCTGATTAGCAAACAGTATGTGGAGTTTTTTAAGGTCGTGGAGAACATTCCTCTGGGCATGTGCATGTGTTCAGATGTGTGTGTGACTATGCATATATATGTTACATATGCATCTTCCTGTATTAAAAATGATGGGCAGTTTAGTTTTTTTTAAATATACTTGATTTTAAATATTAGTACTGTGATAGTATTATAATTATTAAATATATGTTTATTATAGTAGAATACATATTCAGTTTCATTGTTTTAAGTTTCAGAAATTCATGTTTTTAAACCCAAAAACTCTCAAAATATTATTCAGTAGAACTATGTAACAAAAACTCAAATAATGAGTCTTTTTGAAGCAGCACTGTTTTCTGTAGGAAATATGTATTATACAACTGACTGCCTGGATAAAATAATGACCTTTCATTTGTAAGTATCCTGCAGAGCTGCGAAAAGTAAACTTGTATCTGCAGTCTGCCTAATGGACTGTTCACCACATCACTGCATGCAATTAGGCATAAGTGATTTTTCTGCTCAAGACAGGCTCAAGACTGATTTAGCAATGAAACTTAATTACTTCTAGCCCTTAGAGAAAATGGCCCAACAAGGTTGAGGTTGTTGGCAGGGCAGTGTGGGAAAGCTATTGCTGCAGCTGCCTTCCCCACTTGTGATTTTCTGTTAGCAGTACTTGGAGCACAGTTAACCTTCAGTTAAGCAAATATTCCCACAAAAATGATGCATTTTTATTTGTTACAAGGCTAAAGAGAAAGATAATTAAACGTTGCAGCTTTTTAAAAGCAAGCCTTCTGATCATATCCAACTGCTTCAGAGTATGGGTGAAGTTATGCTGTGGTATTGGAAATGAAAACTTAAAAATTAGTTCTCAAATGCCTGTCCAAGGTAACCATTCTGGCCAGAGAAATCTCAGGCTAAAAGCTAAAGCTAAGTGCATTTCTCCTTCTTGACAATGTAATATGTCATAGGTAAATTGTTGCTTTATTTTGTACTCTGGTTATAGGAAAAAATGCTAAGGGAAATGAACATTACAAAAAAAATTAATCTTATTAATAAACTATACTCAAAATTGCTTTATTTGATTTTTTAGGAATGTGTTATTTTTAAAGGAAACAGGAACTTCAATTCTGTGACTCCAAGGAATACAAGGAATACATCTGGAATAACAATTCAGAGAGACATATGGCATCAATTGGCTTATATTTTCCTATATGGGGGGTTCTGATTGCAGTAAGAGGGAAAACTGTTCGTTAATTATGCAGGATTAAAAATGTGAATACTGTGGTTTTTTGGATTCATGTTGAAGAACTGTGAGTATGGAAAAGATATGGAAGTTGAGCAAAGAAAATTGACTTTTCTGTTTGTCAGTTGTAACAAAAACTTGTTTTACTTTGTAGTAAAAATTTCCTCTTAATGGTTTTGACTCCATTACTCTTATTTTTTCATATAGATAAATCTCGCATTCACCTCTGGGATTGTAATTTATGAAGAGAAGCAATATTGCAATTGTAATTTGTTTGATATGATTGCCTCCTCAGTAGTGCTTAAGGTCTTGTTCTGTTAACAGCTATGGACATGTTTATCAATGGAAATCTTCATGGTAACAAAACTAAACATGTGCCTGAATGTTTGCGAGACCGTGCAGCATGAGACACTAATTCCCAAGGGCATGTTTAGCACATAGAGCTTTACTCAGTAGGGAGTGAATTTAAGAGTGTGTATAGGTCCCCTTGATTTCAATAGTATTTAACCAAACAAGTGACATAAGCTTTTTGCTAGACAGAAAATGAAAATTTAAGTTAATTTGGTGTTGGTTTTTTTTTTTTTTTTTGGTTGGTTGGTTTTTTCTATTTAGATCAGATTGTTGAAAGACTCATTGGCATGAACACTGTCTTAGCCTTATATTTAGAATTGTTGCCAAATCCGGCTTATATTTACCATCCTTGGGGTATTTCTCATTGTAATGAAAAAGAATAGGTTTGTTTGTTTTGGTTTGGGTGTTTTTTTTTTTTTAGTAAATAGTCATTTTAAAAATGATGGTGAGATTTCTCCTTAAATGCATAAGTATAGCTTTCAGTAGCATATTTTGTAGATGGGCTTGTAGCACCGTCAGGGAGTAGAACTTTTGAGTCTGTCCTTTTCTATGCCTATTTTCAGTTGCGTATATTTTTAATTTGAACTGCTCAGGCTGACGTTTTTGGAGGCAAATGAGGACGGTGCCCCCATCTTTGCTTTGGAATCTCCATTCACCTCTTTTTATGAAGGAGGCCTGAGCAAAACCCACCATGTGACAAAGCAGTGAAAGACGTGCACCAGAAACCTGAATTACAGTTGCACCAGTAACGTGTCAGGAACCATATAAACTTAAAAAGGGATGATACCTGCTTTTAACAGTTAACTAGCTAAATAAACTTGGGAAAAGGCTGGGCAAAAGTGTACTATTAACACCTTCTCGTGAAGCTTGGATATGTAAGTGACTGACTTGAATACTAGAGGTACATGTGAAAAGCAAACTTCTTATCTCTTCAGTATATGGTCCAAATACCACTGCGTATTTTGAAGATGTCAGGTAATAGCTGTACTTAATTCCTATCATAAACTAATTAATGGGGTTACCTGCAGTGAGAGAGCACTGGTCATGATAACTAAAGTGGTCTCCTGCAGTTTTGGGTTCTGGTGGAGCTGGGTCCCAGTGGCTTGGCAGCCTCTGTTCTTTGCAACCATGCAGTGATACAAGGTGATGCTAAGGCCAGCCTTAAACTTCATGCTACAAATTTAGGACTAATAGTGTTGTTGGGATATAAGATGAATCATTCTCTTTGCCTGCCTCTTGAATTTCACTAAAGTTTGGAAGCTAAGCTTCACTCCTCATTAGAAGAGAGGGTTAGTGTTTTATTGCGTTAACAGTAACAGACTTGCTGCCTCCTCCCGTACATTACTGAAGTATTTGTAACACAGGGAGAGATAAACTGTGTTCTTTACAAAGTTCCTCCTTGGCAGGTGCTTTCAGTCCTGTGCATGTGTTGAATCTTAAATCTCTGTTAACTTGTTTGTAAGAACAGTTCAACAGTCATTTTTAATTTACTTCTCCGAGTTGGCTCTGAGCTGTGTCAGTTTGCGGTCTCTGTAGGATGGAACTGAACAGAGGCAGATGTGGAAATATTTCTTTTCAGTAAGTGTATTTTGTACACAAAGTACTCCTCTCCTGTGACATTCATTACAGCTCATCGGAATTTGTGTAAATTCAGGACAAAAATGTAGACAAATAAATTTCCCTGTGTCATCTGCATGCCCTTGAACTCAGTTTCACTTTGAAGGAACTGTGTGAGGAGACTATGAGCGGGTACAATTTTCCAGTCATAAGGAAAGTGCTTGGAATTCCAGACATTTGGAAGTGTGCACATATGTTTAATAAAACTTGTTTAGTTGGGTTTTTTTTTCTTCTTTTTAAAGGAAGCTCTTCTAAGTTGCTGAAACTCAGAACTTTTATGTAATCAGATCTGACCCTGGAGCTGTTTGTCAGACTTAAAGAAAGTGTCCTTCACTGGCTTTTTATTTGAATGGTAGTGATGATGTGTAAAGGAAAGATTGACTGAAATCCCTTTCCATGTTCTTGGTAACCACCAAAGATCTTAAAGTTCATTCTCTTGTTTTATCTTGAATAGAAAAGAACCATTTAAAAGCAGCAGCTGGTGAGCAATTTGAGCTGGTAGAGGCATTTCTTTATCGAGAAATATATTTGGTGTAAGATGCTAAATGTCTGTGTTCCCAAGCGTGTTCTTCCAGCAGTGAACTGTACCTGTGAAACTGGCTTGAATTAGGTTTTTTTCGTACCTTAATAGCTCAATATAAATTATTTCAGTTCCAGTATATGAAATTTCTACAATCAGCATTTGGCATCAGGGTTCACAAAATATTTTGATTATTTTAATGTGACTGTAATATGGGAAATACTGTTCTAAGTAATGGAACTTTGTACATAAGATACAGAAAAATACCATTATGAGAAATTATATTAATCATCTTGGGGGAACTGTATTAAATGCAGTTGAGATTAACACATGATACTGTAAAATATCACTCAATACTTTGCAGACATTGTACAGATGGTTTATATGTCAATTGATCAGTTATTGCAAGAAATAAAAGGTAATTTATCCAAAAATATACTGAAAAGAAATTTAATTTTATTGACGCTAATGAATGTTTTGGTATATATTAAAATATCAGTACATGATTTTAAAGTGCTGTTAAAGCACTGCTCAGCAACGGATGGGGTGACAATTAACTGGCTAAGAAAATGTTCCTCCCTTGGTCACTTACCTCAGGACATTTTTATGCAAACAAAACCACAATTTGAGGTTACATTACTGATACTGGAATGAAAAGTGTTGCCTGTTTAGCATTTCAAATGCTGTGCTTATGTCTGAAGCAGAGAGAACAGTTTATGCATTTGAAAGTTATCTCTTTGCATCTTCTCCCCTCTCCATTTCTGTTTTCTCCAGTATTCGACATTCGGGTTTTTTAACTTTTTAATTTTAGCTGTCAAGACAGTCTTTTCTTATAATCAGTAGAAACAGCTCACTAGATTTCTGCTGCTACAGCTTTATCCCCAAAGGGAGAGCTACTGCAGAGAGATGTGGTTAGAGAGTGCAAGCCTTGCTGGGGTGGTACTGGGAGAGCTGGGCCAGCCTGTTGAAGGGGGACTCTTTGGACTAGTCTCACTGTCTGATCAGAAGACGCTGGGAAAGGTTGTCTGTGAGTTACAACGTCATTTCTCTGCTGCCTGACATTAAGATGTCTTCAGTCCTACAGCACTGAATGTGAAAGGCTCCCTAAGCAGGGATTTTAGGAGAACTAAACTTAGACAAAGCTGCTTTTATTGCTGGAATATGTAATTGTGAAAGGTTCCCTAAGCAGGGATTTTAGGAGAACTAAACTTAGACAAAGCTGCTTTTATTTCTGGAATACCTAATTCAGTCATTTCCCCAGTGCAGATGAGAGTTCAGATTTGTCTCTGTTAATTCCCTCAGGGTATTTTGAGGAATTTTAAGATCTCTAAAAAAGAAAGAATTGTGTTTCTGTTTCTGCTGTTCCTATCTGGCATTATATTAAACATTTGAAAATATACACATTAAGCATTTAAAGATATAGTAATGAACCAGGGATGCTTGAATTTTTCTTTGACCTATTCCTGTTTTGTAGGCAGATTATAGTATCAAAATACTGTAGTAAATCACTTAATAATTAAATTCTTGGTTGATATCTCAGGGGTTTGAAATTCCTTTGGGTTTTCCCAGCACCACCTTTGAAGATAAGACCTGATGTGTCATGTGTTACATGATTCTAAAATAGTTTCTGCTCAGGTGACCTAACAAGAAGATAAAAATGTTGCTATATTTGAGGGAGAGAACATATTTTAAAAGTTTTATTTCATGTAACAATTTTCTTTTAATTTCCATAGATTTAGCAAAATTATAGCCTTTCAGAATATCCAGGAATGTTTATCAATTTGTGTAAGGCTGTCTTTTTATTAATCAAAACCTTTCAGGTGTAAACTTCATTTTTTTAATTTGGAAGGAAAAACTCTTCGCTAGAGATTCAGTACTTACTATGGGAGACCTGAGAAGGCTCCTAATTTTTATATCAAAGCTTTTCAATAAAAGACATATTTTCAAGAGGAACCAGAAGATAACAGAATTCAATTCTCAGGTATTTCTTTTTCATTTTTCCGTTGCATAATCTTGGCTATTTTCTGTCTTGGATTTGTTTCTGCTTAAAAGCATGGGTTTTAGATTCATATAGGCTTAGATTCCTATAGACTTCTTACATTAAATCTGCTAGTATTAAGCCCTCATTCGGTTTTGTTGTGGTATGTATGTGTTGTGAGTTTAGTTTTTAATAAACCAAATGTAATAAGGGTGTGTGATTTTCCCCCCAAACAATATTTTTATATGTGCTTCTCCCTTGGTAATAAGCCACAATATTGGTCAGTGTTTGAAGAAGCATTTCATTGCTCCCATAGTGAAATAGGTGTACTAGGAATAGTATGAAACGCTGCCAGAAGTTCTGAAAGCAGTGTGAGAATTGCTTTGATGTTACAATATTTGAACATGGATACCAAGCTAAGGATCCTGTACAAAGCTCAGTTTAGTTTCTTCTTTTTGAAATTTAAACTAAAGCTCTTTAACACAAAGGGAGCAACAGAAAACCCATAACACGTGTTTTTTGGTTTTTTGGTTTTGGTTTGTTTGGTTTTTTTTGACAAAAACAGGGCAGCTTGTAATTAGGGTTGAAAAGAACTCTTAATGGTGTTCTAATTTATTCCTCTTCCTTGTCCTGACAGGTTTAATTATTCCTAAATATCAGTGAATAGACTGATGACTAGCCCAGAATTGACCAGCTCCATTGATGATGGGACAGTGGTAAAGCTGTTGTTTCCATTTTGTTTCATTTTTTTTTTCGAGTTGTACTAGTGAATTATTCTTCCTCAGGTAACCTGTGTTTTACTTAATTGTAAATAAGCCATTCAGACATTTTCTTTGATTCTGATGGGTGTTTTTTCAATTTCTCTGTCATCATCCTGGCTGCAAT
>JAWWLV010000001.1:34691861-34704620 GCA_035041135.1 Platyrinchus mystaceus
CATGTTGAACTTTTCCATATTGTCTCCATCAGTGTCATCTTCATTATTTCCCTTTTCCCTTTTGCTTCAGGAAACACATCTTTCATGTCACTCTCAGGCTATGGAGTAGCTAATTTATTCAAAGACTAAAACCCCTACAAAAATGATCCTCTTTTATAATTTCCAGAAAAAATTGAACTCTTTTTCTGCCTTCCTGTCAGCATTTTGCTGTTGCTTCTTTAAGTGTTTTATGTATTTTAAGGGCTATGCTGTTATTATCCCACTTCTGAGTGATCTCTCTCATCTGATAAATAGTTTCTGGTTGTGTACTGCTCTGCTTGGTTAAATCTTAAGGAATGTGGGAAGATGCAGATTATCAGTTTCACTTTTTCCAGGTCTTGAATAGCATAATTCTGCACTAGCATTTGATTTATGGGATATGATAAGGAGGTAGGGCATAGAAAAGTGAGGTGGGGATATTCCTGGCTAAAACAAAAGTCCTGTGTGAGTAGATGTAGGAAAAAACCTTACTTAATGGGAGAAAAAAAATTGATTACTCTGTGAATCAGAATAGTTTATGTATTTTATTGAGTCTTCATGAACTCATGATTAACAGATTTTTGTCCAAGTGGTGTTGTCCTTGTAACAGAAGCAACTGAATTACACAAGACCAAAACAGCATCAGTGAGTGCAGCAAACACAGTAAGCTGTGCAAAGGGAGGGCCTTGGCTGTGTCCTGAACTCACCTGGTGCTCCAGACTCTGTGAAACAGGCTGTCCCCCACTTGAAAGCTTTGTCATTACTACAGTTTAAATGGAAAATTACAGTGTTTGGTTTGAAGATAGCAGTTTGCTCAAAGAAGTGGTGTTCTGATGTTCTGAAAAAAAACAGAAACCTATAGAGCGTGTGGGTGCACATCAAGTATGACAAAGAAAACACCTCAAAGACATAAGCTTATGAACTGAAATAAGAGCATGTTGTAATCCCCTTGGTTGACATCTAAAATATCTTTATAACAGTAAAGACTAGACAGTATTCAGGCTCTGGTCACTGCAGAAATTGGATGCACTCATCAGTAAAGTGGAGTAGGATCAGAAAATCATTAAGGTTGGAAAAGACCTCTCAGATCATCAACTCTAACCATTAACTCAGCACTGTCAGGTCTACCACTAACCATGTCCCCAGGTGCCACATCCACACACCTTCTGAAAACTTCCAGGGGTGGTGATTCCACCACTTCCCTGGGCAGCCTGTTCCAGTGCATGACAACCCTTTCAGTGAAGAATTTTTCCCTAATATCCAATCCAAACCTCCCTTGGCTGCAGCTTGAGGCTGTTTCCTTTGACTTTTGCTTGTTCCCAGTGAGAAGAGTCCAACCCTGCTGGGAAGGAAGTTGGTTTTTAACCTCTCTCCAGGAAGTTTTAAAACCAGCCTTGGAAAGGCTGATGCTTTTACTTGATACCTTTTCTCTGCGTAAATCCCTTTGTGTATCTACCGACAGTATCTTTTCACCAAAGGTAATATATCCAGGTCTTATGTGCTTCTCTTAACAATATGTTGAGTTTCTTTGAATATTTCCTTTGTTCTCAATGGGGGCTGGAATCGATACCAAGTAAGTAATCTAAAGTGTCAAAAACATTTAATACCCACTGTTGTTATATTGCATTTTGATTGCATGAAAAAAGTATCTTAAAAGTATTATTTGCAAGATGTTCATTTAAAAAATACTCATGTGAGCACAATAGTTCATTCTAGTTCACCAAAGCTATTATATTTGTTTTCAAACTTTCAACCAAATATCTATAACATGACTAATCTATTAAAGTATTGTCCAGATTAAAACTTTGTCTATAGTGGTATTGTATTTCTACAAGGCTTTTCCCCTGTAATTTGAGAGCTGAAACTATCAGTCCATGTTTTACACTGGTGTATACTTACTTGAATATGTGTAACCTGATCTGTACGTCTGAATTTTGACTGTTTTGGGGCATGTGCTGCCTGCTTGGCTCCCCTCTGCCTTTGTCTCCCTGGTTTTCACTTTTGTAATGATTCCCTGCAGTCCATGAACATTAAGGTCCATGTGAGGTCAACCATACCTTGCAGATAGGGACAATAGTGCAAATAATGACAAATATGGGGTGGGTGGGGGGTCACATGGTGTTTCCTGTTTCCTGTGTTTAATTTAGAAGCCAGTGATTTGTGAGCAGCCTGCAAGGATGCTGCACAGAGTTTGGTTTGTCTTTAGCTTCAGATTTGAAACCATGCATCCAACCTCCTTTTGTTTTCCGCTGTTCAAATAACTCCTTGAAAAGGAGCGTGTTTGGAGATCTTCTCTCTCTGATTTTGTATTTTTTCCATGTCTTGTACATATTTTGTTTCTTTACTTTTAATAGGTACGTGTTGACAAAGCTGTTTCTATTTATCCACCACCTGAACTTGGGTAGCGTGAAAAGGAAATTGGTCCTGCTAAGGAATAATTTTAGTCCCTAATGACAGTTGAGAACCTGTGGAGGGAATATCAAATATTTTCTTATGTGTTCCAAAGAGATGGCTCTAGGCTGGAAATACCTTTTGCAAAATAGGAAGTGAGGTATAGATGTGGATGATTTGAAAGCTCAAAGGGATTTCTTTCTCCACCAGCTGATGCTAAGAAGTAATTTAATATTACTTGTAACAGTGCTAGAAGGCAGCAAGGCAGGCAGGTTATTCTGAAAAGAAAATAAAAGCAACAGCAGCAAAACTCCCTCTTCAGTTTTTTAATAAGCCTATTCTAAAATGTAAGATTATAGACTTCTGATTATACTCTGACGAGCAGCTGTTGTTGGCTTGTGGAATATAAGGAGCTCTTGGCCTCCCTGTGAGAGTCCTTTGTCCATGCAAAGGTGAGTGCAGATGTTTGTGGTGCTGGAAACGAAGTAAAGATTAAATCCTTTTGTTACTTCCTTGGATTCAGAAAAATGACTAAGATCTCTGAAGTCCCTGGAAATTGTGATATAACAATTTGCTCAAAGTTTTCAGGAGTATTTGGGAAAGCATTCCCTTAAATATGGAATAATAAAATTTGATGAGGTAAGGTAAAATGTCTTCTTTACCTCAGTTGTCTTTGTTATTAAGTTAGCAGAAAGAAGTTTTTGTTCCAGGATACTTTCACTAAGATATGCTGAGATTTTTTTTGTCAATTGATTTATTCTTGCATGCCCTATTGGGAAAGGAAAAATTACATCTTTTATATATGATGGATACCCTGATATTATGCACTGTGTCATTCTATGGATTAGGATGTGCACTTAAGCTGTTTTACAGGTAAATCTTTTGAGACTGTTGAGGAAACAGGCCAGGAACATAATTATGCCAAAACTGCTGACTTTTAAAAAAGAGTTTCCAGTGATAACAGGATTTAAACTAAATGCAATTTCAATTCCGTTGCTGCAATTTGCAGGAAAGAAATTTTACCTTGAGTTTACATTTTTCTGGATTTGAATTTGTTAACCCATTGATATAATAACACAGTGAGCTGTGTCACTTTGTTTAGCTCTTGTTTTCAGTGTTAATGATATAAAAGTGATAAATCTTTGATTGGAAAGAGAAGATTATAGTGTTATAGCATTGCAGCTAGATGTTCTCATAGCTCTTTTTGCTGTTGAGTACAATTAATGTCAAGATATAACATATTTTGGTGAAGTAGCGAACTTGCCCTACAATTTGTTCCTAGTTGTATTTTTGCAGAGCTTGTCTAGCAATAGATGAGAGATGAAAAGGTGTTTTCACCTGGTTATCTCTGTACCCAAGGATATGGGGTTTTTTGATTTATATTATAATCATCCATTGCCTTCAGAGTTTAAATAGTATTTTCTCTGTATAATCCCATTTTGAATGTCAGTTTAATTCCATTAGCTGGCAGTTCATTTCCTCGCTTTGGGAAATTCTGAAGTTCTCAGTGGCAATTTGGAAATTTGAGTCAGTTTAATGGAGCAAATATTTATGATCATCTATGCGTGTTTTCAAAGTGCCTGTCCTGTAATCATAAAGGCCTTTAACTGCTGGGTCTTAACCAAATCATTTGGTCTTTGCACCATTTGTGGTCTGTAAATGCAGAAGATACAGAATTAAATCCTGTTTTCTGAAAGAGTGATATGTGGAGCCCTGTAATCTTCGCTAGCTAGAGCTTGGTGTCGTGGGCTTCAGAGCAATGCTTAATGAGACAGTTCAAAAGGGCAGCAGGTGTGTTCTGGAAAGCAGAAAGAAATCAGTTGAGCTCTTCATTGTATTTGAAGATGTTCGTGTTAAGTCATTACACAGTTCAGTGTATTGAGTGATTTTGTGATATACTTTTTTCACTTTTTCTCCTTATCACAAGAAGTCTTTGTATCTTGACTAGAGATTGTTCATCCTTTGCTGTCAACCAAACCAAACAAGTCTTTCAAGTGTACATGTGTTGTGGCTCACCAGACAAGCCAATGTGAGGATTTACACATAAACATAAATGATTATAATAGATTTAAAATACTTTCTCAGTTAGTAAACATCAGAATACCACTGTATATGTATATATATCTCAAAGCATTTGTATTAGGTGTCTGCTAGTTGTACAGCATTTTCAGAAAAGAAATTGGCAGTTCCTGAGCGTATTCCTGTGTATTTCTCCTGGCTGCCGCATTGGCTTCCTCAGCCCATTCCTTGCCCTGCCTGCAGCTTCACCAGCAGAACAGAGAGGGCAGCTGTGGGCTCAGGCATTTGAGACGGGAAGCTCTGAGTTTGAAAAATAACTGTTGTAACTGATGGCTGTTGGAACTAATTTACAGTAAATCTGAGCATGCCAAAATTTTTAGTAATTTTAAAATTTGTCCATCTAATTTAATCTAATTATCAAATACACCACTTTAACTAATAGTTAAGTGGTTGCAATAGTGGGAAAACCCTACTGTTTATTTCTGAATTATCAAAATATATTAATTATTTCTACCTCTTTAAACCTGTTCCTTTACTAGTTTTTAGTGCTTATCAGAAATGCATCATATTCTGCTACTGTTGAAAAATTTCACCAGTATGAATGATTACTGGATATAGTGGCCTGCAAAGTATTACGCTTGGAATATTATTTTAATGCGTGTACTTCACAGCAATAAATGTATTTCAACACCTGTAAACTTTTAAAGACAACTCTTGCAGTTCCTTTTTGGATACTAAGGTAATATCAAACCTTGTAATACTTGAGTGATTATGAACTCTAGAAGAAAAAGAGACAGACAAGGAGAAATTCTCATGCTGGAGATGAAATCTTGTATGATATTTGGACCATGAGCTAAGGAGTTATGTTCAGAAGCCCAATATGAGACATCTGCACAGACTACTAAGAAAATTTATTGGTTTTTTTTAGTATTTACACATTTGTAATGCTCTTGTAGGATAAGTAACCAGATTTAAATTTTGTCCTACACATGGATTTGATATTTATAGATGTCAGTGTTTTTGTAGTTTTCAGTTCTGATGTATTTCAAGTATATTTCTAATACTGCCTTTTCAATGTATCCTAATTGAACAATTCACAATTCATGTTTATTTGTCTACGTCATAAAGATGGGAGGTTCAAGTCATGCTGGTTGAATTGACTGTGTTGTTAGTATCAGGTTAGGATTTGATTTTGGTGTGGCTTAAGCTGATTGAGGCAGGCATGAGGCCCAGCTGCCTGCCTGTGACCCCACTGAGTCCTTGGGAGCGGAAAATAGTTACTTTCAGGTGCATCACATCTGTGATTTGTTTTTCTGTGCATCTCTGTGCCAGCAGAAGACACATGGCAATAATCAGCAAAAAACAAGGTGCTGGAGGAGGAGCGATGACTGCGTGTGTCGACATTGTCTGGAAGTAATTCATGAAGCTTCAGCCTAAACTGAGTGCATGGCCCAGTGATGGGCAAACCTGCACAGCAAGACATGTAGCCATTAGGAGAAATGTGTCAAATTGTAGCAGTATCACAGTGACCCAATCTTAGACTTTAAATGTGGATTTGAAGTGTACATTTTTAAATATGATTCAGTACAGTCTAGTGGTATACTACAAAATTTTGCATGTTTTGGTGATGAAGATACTGGAACCTATAGCATATATTAGCTATAAATGTAATTGCATATTTGTATATAAATATCTGAAAATTTCAAATGAGAGTAATTTTGTAGGTCGTTGGTATTTCTGAAATAAATGGATATTTAAAACAGCAAGAACAAAGCCCTGTGAAGCATTTTAGCATTTTGGATGACCAAATTCAATTAAATGGGCCTATTTAAGGTATTTCAGAAGTATTTTACTCTGATGTAATGTGATGAATTTAAAGAAATGTGGAAAAGTTCACTCCGTGTAGAACATATATTTTAAAGCTGTTCCCGGCAAAATTTAGGATAAAGTTGGAGTTACATGTAGAGCAAATGCTAAAGTGTATTTTTCTTACCATTTAAAGTTTTTCTTTAGTTTATAGGTTTGGTGGTATATTCAGAAGCATTGCATGGTATTTAGGGTGTTACTTGATATAGAGTAACTTTATTTTGTGTGTTATTTCCTGAAGACTAAGCTGGATGTCTTCCAAAAGGCTGTTTGTTATTCTCTTAAAACAAAATAATGAATATCAAGGTGTCAAGAGTTGTTAAAGCTCTTGTCCACCCAGACAAGCTAATGGAGCAAGACTTGCCCTGCTGAGGGTGTGCAGATTTTCTCAAAGGCTTCCTAAAAACAAAGCAAATCTAGAAGGCAAAAAGCCCCCACATCTCCAACCATCTGAATATTAAAGTCTTGGCTGGGAGGGCGTAAAGCTGAGCTATGTGAGGAAATGGCGAATGAACTGAAAATATGGCACTGTCAATGTTCAACGCATTTCTTGTGGTGCGTAAACTGAGAATTTACTGTGTCTCGTGGTAAAAATCTTTTGTGGGGACTCATGAATTAAGCTGTTAATTTTTCATTATTGATCAGAATCCATGTGTAACCTTTCAACAGCAATCCATTTGACAGTGGTTTTGTTAATGTCTAAATGTGCCACGTACCAAGGTACAGTTCTGGGAGGAAGGAGCTTGGCTGTGTGTGAGTGCCTGTGCTGCTGCAGGCAGGAGGGAGACCTGGCATGCACACCCTTCAGCGATGCTGAACACAACCCTCCTAATGAGCAACACCAAGTCTCTAGTTTATGTGTCTTTTCTTTTTTTTCCCCCTATTCTGGTAAACATAAAGTAGGGGGGGAAAGGCTACAAAAGGCTTTCCTTGATGAAGACACATTTAAGAGTTATCCTCAGAATACAAATGCTTAGACTGTACTCCACCTTGATTTCATGCAGTGTCTCGGTGGTTACTAAAGACATGCTCATTGACTTCAGTTGAGTTGGGGGTGTTTCATTTTAGTCCTACAACTGAGAGATAACTAATTAAAATGAGCTATCTTTAAGGATGCATAATGTCTTTCAATTCTGTTTGTCTCCTTTAAATTTTAGGTTACTCACATGATTCCCTCTGTGTTTCTGTACTGAGCACTTGAGTCTATAGTGTTGTCCAGCCAGAGGAGTGGGGGAAAAAAAGAAGATTAATTTAAATGCATCTTACAGAATGAAAAAATAAAAGACTTACTTTTTTTTAAACAGTAATTATCTCTAGAATATTTGTTGTGATTCATTCCAAGTATTTTGGAATGTATTCAGGATGACAATTTCTTGTTCTAGTGATACATTGCTTTGAATTTCCTCCTGCTCTTTTCTTCCTTTTGTAATTATTAGATCAGTTCTTTTTTTTGGTGTGTTTTTCTTCCTTTTTTTTTTGTTTGTTTGTTTGTTGTTTTTTATTGTTGTTCAAGAAGGAGCAGTGCTCCCAAATAATTTGATGTCTTTGTAGCCCTAAGGTATTGTACTTATCATCTATATCTATTTTTGTATGTGCATGCATGCTATTTTTCCCTAATTAGATACTGTTTGAAATGAGAAGGTAGCTCTGGCAGCCTAACAGAATGGTGTTTTTACAGCTGATAATTGAGGGTTTGTTTTATAGCCTGGGATATGCTTGGAGATGTGGGAGTATCAGAAGATACCGGGTAGGATTGGAGATGTGTCCCGCTGCCCAGTGTCGGAGCCACCTGCGAGTTGTGTGTCCAGTAGCTGATTAGTTTCAGAAACAAGCCTGGACCAGCTCTTCCATTATACACTGAAATAGCTCTTCTTTGCTTTTTTAGGAAAGTGCAATAGGGAGATACTACTGTTTCATTTGGCAGCTACTTTTTTGTGCTTCAGTCTCTCAAGCATTGTGCATCCCTGAAAGGAGCAGTCTCTCCTCAGGAGCTTTCAGAAAGGCTGTTTTGTGGCTCAGTCACAGTGTGTTGCAGCTCTGTTTGCTGTGGATAAAAGAATATGAAAAACAGGGGAAGAGACTTGACAAGTGTTTTTTGAGAAAACAAATGAATTATGTTGAAATGCTTAATTATATGCATGTATATATATATTATACATATATGGAAATTATGAACTAGAAAATAAAGGTTTTAATATCCTTTTCTTCTTTTGTGCTCATCTGAAAGTGGAAGGTGCTCCCTGTCTCAGCTCAGTTACTGTCTGCCTGTGCCAATTGTAATCTTTTAATCATGATCAAACAACAGTGCTTTAACAAGACTCTATATAATCTCATGTTTAGTAACACATACTTGTGTTTCTTTTGATCTTATCAGCCTAGAGATTGCTTGAGGCTTGCTGGCAGAAAAAAAATCAGGAGCCTCTAATAGTTGAAGTGTTGTAGGTGTAGCTGAACTGGCCCCGTGCCCGGTAAGGTTCTGACAAATTGTTCTCTACATTGTCACAAAGCCTGTCAATTTTAAAGCAGAAGCAGTGTTGCATTGCTTCAAAAGTTATTTGATTTCAACTAGAAAAATAATAATTTTGGGGATGACCATGATTGTGATGAGTTTTTGCCAATATGTTTGATAGCTCGTGAAATTTTCTCCAAATATGCTGGATTTCAATTACAGAAGGAGATAAGGTATTATAAAGGTTTTGATTTGACAGGATTGACGACAGGAAGAAGGTAAAACATTGCATCACTTGAAATGTCCAGAGAGAGATAGCTCCATTTCAGGATTTCCAATTGGCGTATGTGTTTTGGAATCACTAGAAATTTGAGCATATTTTCCATAAGTCCTTATGCTTAAGACCATTTTCTGTAAGTCCTTACACTTTTGTACAGAATCAAATTACCTATTTTCAACGCAGAATATCTTTGTTTTAAAAACTTTATTAATGACATTTCTGTGCAGGAATTAATTGTGTGACTTCTTTAATAAGCAGTGGCAATACTGAAAATTAAATAGCATATTTTTTCTGCTTACTGCAATTCTTAGTAATAGAAAAATAATATTTATTATAAAAAGATATAAGTAGAAATTAAAAATAAGTAGATCACAATTTTTAATCAGTGTGTAAAAGAGAAGAGGTATTATATGACTTCACAGTAACCAGACAGTGCCAGACTTTGTAGGTAGCTGTACCCAGCACAAACAGATGCCTTTGTTTTGTTAGAACACTGTCAGATCTTGGACTTGGAGTCTCATTTGTTCCAGACCTGTACTTGCTTGAGGACACTGAGAGTGCTTAGCATTCTTCCTTAGCTCCTTTTGTCTCCATGGGGGATTGAAATACAGGGAGCTTGTAGCATAATACAGAGATGGTTGTTGACAACACCCTGGCCCTGTCTAAGGTACTGTTTGGTGCTGTGAGGTGCCATCTGTGAGACAGCACTGGTCTTGGAGAGAGGAGCAAGGGACTGAGAGGCACAAAAAGCTGGATGGTTGCAGTAGGGCTGGGGCTGCTGTGGGATTTGGAAGTATATTTTCCCTTCAGTCTTCACTATATTTTCACTACAGTCTTAATAAGTGATTTGGCAGACCTGAAGTATGTCTTTTGTCCACTACTGAAATTTAAATAAAAGTAAGGGATTCGGGAGCTTTTGCTGAGGTGTGTACAAATGCATGTTTTAGTATATGTAGTGCATTTGTTTTAAAGACACACCTCAGTATTTTTATGAAAGCTGATGCCATAGGAGACCATAGAATCATTTAGTGGAATCCAGTGGGGTTTATTGGCCAGTGAATCTCACCACATTGTGCATCGAGTGTACACAAACCAGTCTAATCAAATTTCATTGGTTAAATTCGCTAACTGGAGAAAAAGTTGTCATCTTACTAGTCTGAATTTGACAGACTTCAGGTTCTAGGCATCATTTGCAGTCGTTTCTACCAAATTAAGGAATTGTCTTTACTCAGGCAGGCTCTTACAGTGGTACTTCAGCCACCTTCCTGTCTTCTCTTGAATAACCTCAAAGCATTAAGATACCCGCAGTTTTAGTTTTATTACATGTTCTTGTAACCTGAGTTACAAGAGGCATTGAGTTGCTTGTTGTATTTGCCTCTTCTGGAGTTTTTTAGCTCTCTAACTGGTGAGAGTAGAGTTGTGCTCAGGAGAATCTATTATACTTGCCCAAAAAAGATTTTAATGAGTGGAGGAGAAGTGATGAAGGATGCAATAAAAACCTCACCAAGTGATTTTTACTTAGTTGGGACAGTAAGTAGAGAAGTGATGTGGAGAGCAGGAGGACTAATTCAGTGCTCAGAAAAACCACTTGCCAAACCCACTGCTGATGTAATCTAGTAGTAAATGGCTGTATCAGCCTTCCTCTGCACTGTGTCAGTGTAGGTGCTGTTCGTGGCAGTGATCTCTGGAGGTAGAGCTGATGCTCTCAGCACCTTGTGGGTTTTAAGGCTAAAGTTCTGCCCTTTAGTCCCATATAGGTGATGATGTAGCTGTTCTGTAAGAACTCCTGTCTCAGCTAATGATGACTAATTCCATCAGGTAATTGTTTACCATGCTGATTTCTTGCCTAAGGTGTTAAATAATGGTAGAAAATAACTATTTATATTAGTAAGAATGATTATCAGATCAGATTTTAAGAGGCTGAACGTAATGTCATGTGGCATCTATTTTCACATAAGTTCTTTTTATACAGCTTTTGGTATCTTTGGTGTCTTTTAAATGACTTCTGATATCCTTGTCTAGTTACTCAGAAAAACTGTGATTTCCATCCCCTTTAACTACTAGAAAATTACTGAAAAATGTATGCTTTTTAAACTAGCTATTTTGTTCTTGGAAAAGAATAGCATGTGTATATTTTATAAAGGCAGTTGATTGACTAGGATGTTATGTGTGCAGGTGGAAAAGAGATATTCCATGCATATATATTTCCTGGATCATGGAGTACAAGACCATTGCATTAAACTGCATAGCTAGATCCATTATTTTAATTTGTTTTGTTTGTTGTGGATTTTTTTGGTTGTTGTTTTGGTTTTTTGGTTTTGGTGTGGTTTTGTTTTTGTTTGGGTTTTTTTTTTTTTTGTTAGGAGGGAGTTTACTTAAGAAATAATTTTAGTGATAAGAGCTGTAAAAAGCATTTTTATAAGTCCATAACACATCCTGAAATAAAATTTAGGAACCACAAGCTAGTGTAGCCCTGTGGATTTACCATTACTAAGTGATGGGTTTTTTATTAGACCAATTAATCTGAATGGAAAAAACCAGAAGGGCTTTTGGGCACAACAAATTCTTCTTCATGTTTGAAGTAGAGGTAAATCTGAAGAATAGATAGTGGAGCATCTCCTGTCATCCTTGGTAATGTTAACTGATGTAATAAAAGATAGTATAACTACCATGCTACTATTCAGCTAGGTGTATAAAGGTGAAAGGGGGCTTATAACCTCTAGCAGCAGAGACAGCAATAAACTCTTCTGTGGAGGAATGGCTTTTTTTAACGAATAAAAAAATGTGCAAAATAGTTGAGTTTTTCCACATCATATATTTTGAGAGTAAAAATTTGTGACCACTGTACAAAGCTCCTAGTTATATATATCCCAGTTATATATCTTACTTGTAACTTCGGAATAAATTGGCTTAAGTAAGAATTACTGGGGGCTTGTTTTAGCTGGGTTTTCAATTTTTCATGATTTTTACCACTAAAAGTTCCCTCAGACCTTATCTGGCAGTTCATTTTTCTGTAGCACGCAGCCTCCAGGAAGTAGGAGTAGTAATTTTGTTTTTATCAAGTGTAGCTGTAGCTCTCACATACATTGCAAAGTGGCTGATCGAGAAGGTGATGATTTTCGGGCCTCCTGAATATGCTGGAAGTCAAGTGTGGATGTGCCAGTGGTTGAAGCTTCCTCAGGTCTTCTGTGAGCTGGATATGTAGGACTGTTCATTGTTGAACTGTAGCTCTGGCACTCTGGATGCTTCTACCAGCTGATATCACTGATCTGATCTTTTAGCTCCTCCTGTCTTAATTTACATAGATTATGCATATTTTCAGTGCTTTTCCTTTTAATTACAAGGTCTGAGTTACTTTATCACAGTCATCAGTCCTACTCTTTATTTTGGCTGCACAAGAGAACCAGCAGCCTCCAATCAGAGACTTTTTGTACCCCAGGAAATCTGACTATAATGGAAATGCTTAAAGAAAATGCACATAAGCTTAGGATTGGGTAATATGTAGGAAAATCCTGAATACACAAGACTCAAGTAGTTTTGATAGTTTCCACTGTTATTTTTCCTTTCTCTGGTCCAAGATTTTTTATCTGGCTGTGAGGGCAAGTTATTTGTGAATTACTGGGTCTGCTGGTGTTACTGGGTCTGCCAGTGTTCCTAGGGCAGCTGATAACCACTTTCACCCAGGGCTTTTGTTTTGTGCTCAGTGCTGGGTACTGCCAGCTGTCACTTCCTGATG
>JAWWLV010000001.1:34705850-34716312 GCA_035041135.1 Platyrinchus mystaceus
TCCCTTTCTGCCTGGCTGCTCTCCAGCCACTCTGTGCCCAGCCTGTAGCGCTGCAGGGGGTTGTTGTGGCCAAAGTGGACCCGGCACTTGGCCTTATTGAACCTCATCCCGTTGGAATCAGCCCAACTCTCCAGTCTGTCCAGGTCCCTCTGTCTATGCTTTTCTTTAACAGTAGTGCCCTCAACACTGTATTTTGGGGTGGTGCTAGCATCAGATCATTAGTGTGATGTCATATATCTGCTTCTACAAGAGTCTAGTATTTTACAGTGCTTTCCACAGCATTGTTTTGCTTGTGCCTACTTATTTGCAATGTCAGGAATTTGTTATGCTCTTGCATGCATACTTGTTGTACTCTTGCCTACACAGTTGTTTCTTACTCTGTTTTTTATGTATGTGATTTTTGCTGCCAACTAGTTCGTATTTGTTTTTTATTGAATTTCATCTTGTTGACTTTGGGCAATTCAATCACTTTCCATCATTTAAATCATTATTGAAGAGGGAGGCTAAACCTCTTTAGGGACCTCACTTAAAATGCCTTTTAGTTTGATAATGAACTGCTAACTATGGGAGTTTTCTCCTGCTGTGTTTTTGAGCAGCCATGTGCCCTCTTACTTAATTAGCATAAGCAATTGCCACAAAAGTGCATTAAAGTTCAGATAAATTACACTTTTTCCTTTCCTTAAAGCATCTGGCAAAGAAGAAAATTACAGTAGTTTTAATTTACTTCTTTATTGTGTTAGTTGTTTCTTATCTTGCTGTCTAGAAGTTATAAGCTGCCCGTTTCAAATAATTTATTCTAGTATCGTTGTGGATATTAGATGTGGTATAGTTGACAGTCTAATAGTCCCTGAACTTCTCCTTTACAAAAATTTTTATCATTTTCCTCTTTTCCACCTGCCCAAGATCTTCCACATCTTATTTTTTTCAAAGAATATATTAAGTTCTGGACAACATCTAGAAATTATAGATGCTGATTAAGCAAGGCCTTCAAGTATTTTTAGTTTCTGGATTTTGCTAATAGAATTTAGATTATAGACAAAATGATGATGGGTGTGGATGGTGAGCTGGGTTGAAAACTGGCTGAACTGAACTGGCAGGGTCAGAGGGTTGTGGTCAGGAGCACTAAGTCAGCAGTGGGCCAGTCACTGGTGGTGGACCCCAGCAGGCCATACTGGAGTCAGCAGCATCTTTATTATATCACCTGGATGAGTGGACAAGGGCTTTACTCTCAGCAGCTTTGCAGGCGATACAAAACTGGGAAGAGCTCTTGGTGCACTAGGTGGTTGTGCTGCCATCCAAAGGGACCTCCACAGGCTGAAGAAATGGGCCAGAATTGGTGTCCTGGTGGACAGCAAGCTGAACGTGAGCCAGCAAAGGAGGCCAGTTGAGTAAGGTGATCCTTCCCTTCTACTCAGCGCTGGTGAGACGCATCTGTAGTGTTGTGTCCAGTGCTGGGTTTTCCAGTACAAGGCAGGCATGGACATACTGGAGAGAAGGACTATGGAGATGATTATGAGCTTGGAGTATCTGTCATGCAAGAAGATGCTGAGAAAGCTGGGGTGCTTTAACACAGAGGAGAAAGAGCTCAGAGGGCATCTTAATGATGTGTATAAATACTTGATAGGTTGTTTTCAAACTTACTGGGAAAAAGGTAAAAAAGGAAAAAAAAAAGGCAAGAAAACATTTGGTAAAGTGAGCATTTTTAGTATGTAAAGGCATATTTGGGGTTTTTTATTGTTGTTTTTGTTTTGATTTGTTTCCCCCTGCACCGAAAACTGGTTCTTCGCCATTTCTCACTTATTTCCCAACATCGTTGCTCAGGATGTCAAGCCTTCTTGTTCCTTCTGTCTCTCAGAAGTAGCATCCAAAGAATTGATGGTTGTTGTTTGGCTGCTTAAATATGATTTGAACTTTGGAGGATTAGGGCAAATCTTTTTAAGTAGAACTTGGCTGTAAATTGATCATTACCATGAAAGAGGTGAAGATATATACCGTTGCTCTCACTTTGCCCTAATGATTTCATATAAAGTGATTTCAGATGTTCACATTTTTTTTTGTTGCAGAATAATAAAATATGATAGCACTGGTGAAGAAAAAGTTAAAAATGGGTAGTTTACACAGCAGACATTATAGTGTCTGGTGTGACCTAATTTTAAGTCGTGACAGAGGACGTAGAAAAGGGAAATGGTGTCATTGTAAGATTTTTTTTATTCTCTGAAAGTCATTGTAAACATTTCCTATTCGTATTTTTATTGCACTTTCTGATCTGTATTAATGTGCAGCAGCCTAATGTTCTACACGTTTATAACCTTCAAATATGCACCTCTTCCAGCATTTCCATTTCTGCTTACATAAACTATCTGTATCCTCTCATGATCACAACTTCTTCAACCCTTGAAAATAAGTGCAAGTATTTTATGGAAGACTTGCACTATCTCTGTAAGGTTTTTGCCTCCTGAATGATGGTACAAATATGGGCCAATATATCTAGAGCAAAACAGTATTTTTTCACCAGTGAGTTGTATCTGGCAAAGATGGAGTGGATTAAGGCAGGTTCTTAACTTAAAGCCTGGTGTAGTTGTTCCTGAAACAGCTGTATGTAAAAGCAGTTTTACAGTCAAGGTACAGCAGCTTGTTGGTATCTTGTGGAGGACGATGGGTTCATCCTTTCTGCCTGTCTCCTCTCCTTTCTTTTCTCCTGTGACTGCTCCACTGCGTTTACACCCTTCCAGTGATTTCCTTATCTCACCAAATTAGCAGAAAGCTCTCCACAGTGTTGACTTGTTTCCTCCTTGTGTTCATTTTGAGTCCCTGTGTAGGTGGCAAGGAGGAGGTAGGATTGCTAAGCCCCAGCACAGAGGATGGGAGGAAGTGATAGGATGTTCCCTTCTCTTTGCTGGAGAGCTGCCAGGTTTGCTCAGTGGCTCTTGTATGATCATATTGATAATACAGAGCAAGATGGGATTGTTCCAAGTGAGTTTAAGACTAAGGTAAATGACTAGAAGGATGCTCTTAGTTAGGCATGGAATTATCTACTCAAACTTGCTGGAAAGCAGTTTGGCAGAAGCAGCTGTCCATAAAGGCATTTTAAACTCCGTGCCTTTTAAACTGTAACTAACAATATGATATTTGAATAAATCACAAAAGCGAAGACTGGCAAAATATGTTTAAATTTCAGTTCTAGTACTTTATTGCCTAAATTCTGTTGTTTTATAATTATTTTATTCCAAACTGTTTTAAGTGGTGCCATTTGCTGTGTCTGTTGTCCCACTGCCCTGGTTGGGATTTCATATTTTTTTATCTTCTACAGGAACAACTCAAAGTCCACTAGAAACAAGGCAATCCTTTTTGATGGATTCAGACAAGCTTTCATTCTGGCCCATCAAGCATATAAATAGAGTGTAACTTTTATAGTAACAGTTGTAAAATCTTCATGATCCAGAGCAAGTAGTAGTAGTGTGATGGTTTATGTAATAACACTCTTTCTCCTTTTTGTAGGTCCTTTTGTTCTGCATCACAGCTGCTCTGTTCATGTTCTTCTTCAGGTATGTTGCTAGTATATGTATTTTTGTTGTAAAAATTATTTTAAACAGCGTTTCTTAGAGCTTACTTGATTTTTGATATTCATCTCAAAACTTTTACGTTCTCAGCTCCAGCTTTCTGAATTGCGTGGAGTGCTTCTGTGGCTTGAAAACCCCAGTGCTGTGAACATAATTGGACTGAAAGGGAAAATGTTGAATTACATATGTTAAATTTTCTGGAGATTATATTCGTTACTTAAGGAGTCTCATCTTATAATTATGACCCTGGAGATCTAACATAGTACATAGTACAAAAACACCTGAAATCCTGCTTTTCATGTATGTTCTCACAAGTTGTGAGTTGTATTCCTTTTTTAAAACATACAGTAATGGGAGTGGATAAGACATTAATTTTAATTACTTTTTTCTCTCTCACTTTGCAAGACATGTCGTTTACCTTGTCACTGTTTCCCTTTAAATATTAGACCTCTCAAATTTTATTATATCTCAGACTGGAAAGTTGCTTTTCAAAGTAACCTTTGACTACAACCCTTTGACTTAGAATTTTCTGTGGCATGTAGCCATCTATGGTTCTTCAAGCTGTATGATCCCCTGGTAATTGCAAAACTCTGGAAGCTGCAGCTTGTTTTTTTTGTAATTCCATTACTTACGGATATTGGCCAAGAACAGTCTGTGGATAGAGGAGGGCTGTTAATTTAGAGGATTCGAAGAAGCATTCCTCCTTTCATCTATAACCCATTAAGAACCTTGCATTGGCAGTCTTCTTGCTTTATTTTCTTCTACGTCCCAGAGTTAAGCTATAACAGCCTCAGAGAATTTGACTTGTAAGTTTGAGGTTAGACACCTGTCTGCATGAATGCTGATCAAACAACTCAAAACATTAAAATTCTGGTCAAAACTATAAATGTTGTTGGATTTTGGAGGAAGCTAATTGTCTTTATCTATGTGTTTGGTAATGAACCAGTGTTTTGGGGAGAACCTGCAAGTTAAATCACAGAATCCTAGAATAGTTAGAGCTGAAAGGAAGCTTCAAGATCATCTAGTTCTAACCTCCCTGCCATGGGCAGGGACATCTTCCACTAGACCAGTATTCATAGCCCCATCCAACCTGGCCTTGAACCCTTCCAGGGATGGGGCATCCACAGCTTCTCTGGGAAGCCTGTTCCAGTGACTCACCATCACATGGTATCTCACAGTTAAGAATTTTGTCTTAATATCAAATCTAAGCCAACACTCTTTCAGTTTGAAGCCATTACCTTTTGTCCAGTCACTTCATGTCCATGTAAAAAGTCCCTCTCCAGCTTTCCTGTAGTCCCTTTAGAGGAGAGAATTGATGCAGACCCCAGAGGTATTTGGTGAATATTTCCCTGATCTGACACAGCAATAATGGCAATTGAATGGGCTCCAAACAATTTTCTCTTCTTAATTTATTTTCCTTTTCTAATACAATGATTTTTATTTCAGTATCTCATTATAATGCCTATCTTGCATTATTTTCTAAACAAATTCTGTAATGATCTGTTGGCCAGGAAGATGTTTCATAGTAGTTGAAAACTTCAATGTCATGAGCCTTGATGTTTATCACTGACGTTTCTCCCAAATTTTGTTGGACTGTTCGAACATAATTGCATCTGCTACAGGACAACAAGAAAAAGAAGGTGCTAAATCTCAGGAGTTAAGAAGTGAGGTTATAGAACTGAAATGGTAGAAGAAAAAAACCAGTAATGATTACTTCAGAATTAATAAAATGAGAAGGGAGTCAGAATGAAAGGTAAATTCAGAAGAGCAATATAGAAAGGAAAACTGTAGAAAGAGGGAAGGAGAAAGTGACTGAAGAGGGAAAGAACCACGATCATGTCAGCTGACAGGGCAAAAAATGGAAGAACAAACTAGGAAAAAAGCAGCTGAAATACAGATGATAGGTTTGCAAGCAACAGTTATATTTACAGATAGAGGAAGCATATTTTAGTTAAGTATTTTTTCTTTTTTCCATCCTCCTCTTCTTATAGTTTTCTCATGACTTACACCTCTGTTTTTTCTCAAAACGCTTCTGCTCCACTGCACTGGAAGGGATGAAATTAAGATGCATTACCCATTTGTGGATAGCCGTGGTATCTGACATATGTATATTTAATTCACATATATAGGAAACCACAGTTGGCACAGTATTCTTTCCCCATCCACCCATTTTGTCCTAAAACACTTAGATACTGAAGTGTGTCTGGGGGAGGAACGTTCCTGTATCGGTAGGAATTAATTTTTAGGTGACGTTGAACTCCAGTGGGGGTTAGTATTCGCTGCTTACTCAAAAAAAATAGTAGTTTGTGGTGTCATCTGATGTCCTGTATGATTTGTTTTAAAATGCACCATTCTTCAAGTGTCATGTAATAAAGCACACTTTTCTTTAATGCATCTATTTAAAAAAAAACCCCTGCAATTTGCATCAAATTAAGGTTATGGGTATAAAGGTTTTGATTATACCACGGTTTCATGCCATTTTATTTCATTCTGGATAATTCATGTGTACCAACTGTCTAGAATACTCCTCTAGAGTAATTAATAGAATGAAATGAAGTAGAAGGATCCTACAATGTGTAAAATAAGTATTTGTAAAATACAATTGAATTGTTATTTTAATAGCAGTTCTATTTTGCCTATTACACGGGGGATTTTTTGGAAGGGTGATGTAATGGCTGTGCTTTTATGTGTTTGAAGAAATCCGCATAATATAAAACTTGCAATCTCTGTACAAAAAATGAACACCTACGTATAAATCCTATCCATATAAACTTAGAAAATCCAGCAATTTGTGTGAATATGTGTTGGCAGACTACAGTAGTGGTTGCTATAGTAGTTAATCCTTAGACCATATACCACCAGTTTATAATATGCACATGTTAATTCATCTGCTCTGAACCCTAGAAAGGAAAACTCCATGTACAAGCTGAAACCAGCTATTAAGGGAAGCTGGATGTTTCTGTTGATTGATTGCTCATAAGTTGAGGATGAAGGCTGCCTTCTCTAAAGATAAAAGTTGAAGTGTTATTTTCTGAAACAATACTTTCAGGCAATCAGAAGTTACTGCTGTGATTTCACAAAGCAGAACATCATGTTTTTCATAACTCAGGATTTGTATAGCTCACAACAGAAAGCTCTTGATCTCTTAATGTCAGTTACATATTATGTGCCGATTAAAAATGGACAATGAAAGTCTAAGAAATGCAGATGCAGTGTCATATACTGCCACTAAGGTGGAGTATTGAAACTTGTGTAAAGTCACTGAAAACCTTTAAGAAAGGTCCTTTTGTTTGCAGAGCCCTTTATGCTATCTCATGAAGGAAATTCTAGCCTGCCAAATTACAGCTATTTGCTCTTCTTTCCCTGTGAAACACATATCCTGTAATTTATTCAGTATTTTCTGTGTGATATTTCAAAGTGCCTTTATTTTCTTTTAAAAATGTGTGGTACCAGTACCACGTTATTCTCTTGTTTAATCACCTAAACTGCCTTTTGTACCAAAGCAACTACTTGAAAGATATTTTTGCCTTATAATTTTACTTTCTTTTTTACAGTAGAATGAGCAACCTTAACAGTTGGAGTTGCTGTTACGTGGATTTAGTATCAAATAATCTTCCCCTTTCTTATAAGGATTATTTTGAAGTCTTCTATGTTTGCTGTAGAATTACAGTAGTACATTAAAAGTCCTCTGCTATTGAATTATTAGGTAATAAATCAGAAGAAAAAAAACAGATGGGTTTTTTTTCCATGTTTATATATGTTTTTTACTGTCCTTATATAAACCTCTCAAAGTTAGTGATTCAAAGGGTTGTTTTGGTAACTGTCATGAAACTTGATTTCTGAGGTATTTTGGATGACCTGGTGAGCAGATGAAAACATGCAGCTTCCTAAGAAATGCTATAAATATCAGTTTGCTTTATTTAGTGTGAGCAAAAGTAAAACACGGATTGTGGGAGGGGGTTGGGGATGAGAAGAGAACTTTCTGGTCTGACTCAGGCACTTCTGCCAGAGACCTGCTGCTGGACTTGCTTAGGGTGGGTTCAAATGCAAATACGGGTAGGATCAGATAATTTTGTTTATCTACCAGTAAATAAAAAGTGAAAAAGGATTTTTACTTTTGTCTTTTCATGAAACATTTTTTTTTATTCTCTCATAGTATTTTACTTGACTTCCTCTGCATTTCAGGTTTTTTTTGTCCCTTAAAACTTGCAATGCCCTATAGTACTTTTGGGTTTAGTTTGAAAGGAAGTTTTGTGGACTGCCAAGTTTTGCAGAGCTCTGGTCCCAGCTCTCTGCTACGTTCAGAGGAGAGGGAGGCTGATCTCCCAAGATAATGCTGGGTACCCACCTTAATCTCAGAAATTCTTTAGAGTTCAATAAGCATGTTAAACATATTTTTTAAATGCAAGAATTCAATATTATTAGATTTTTTTACAGGTAAGAAGAATGTCTGGACCTAGAGGTTTTCCAAAGAAAATGTGTATTAGGGTGGAAAAGTTCATTGTCCGGTGGGATTAAGGGGGGGCATCGTTATTTGGTTTGTGGCCTCCCTTCATCAGTCATTTGCAGTGGATGCTACTCAATGTCCATGAGCAAATCCTACTTTTGCTATTTCTGTGTTCTTATATTTGCAAGTGCAAATCGTTATTTCTCACCTGTTCATTTGGGTAGTACTGGAGGAATAGGACAATAATGGTATTCAGGAAATCAGAAGAAATCAATTTTGATTTCCAGTCTAGCATTAAAGAGAACCTGACAACAATTAGATCTTTAGTGGGTCTGTGGGGCCCATTTTCAAGATGTCTCCAGTTTTAGGCACCTATCTGAGATATTTAAGTTAGGAAATAGGAGGGAAAAATGGGCAAGTCAGGAGGACACTTCCCATCTTGTGTAGGTTTGATTTATGTTGCAGAGCAGCCTCTCTCTAGCTGATACTATAGGTCCTTGTGCAGCAAACTTACTTGTATAATTCTAGGTGGAATAAATCTAGGCTAACATCTTTAAAGTTACCTAGAAACCATATTAAAATTATTCTGAGATAATAAATGTTTAGAATTAATGAAATGCTGAGATAGAATGGTTCTATTTTTTTTCCTAACTTATTCTGCATACATGGCCCGTATTATCCTTCTGTTTCATGGACCCATTTTTGGGACCTTGTGTTCTGCTAATAAGAGCAAAAAATGAAGGGGATATATACATATATATAAAGGATATATTTAAGTATTGATTTTTTATGGATTATGGCCAATTTTTTTGAATGTAAATTACAGGAAAAATACTTACTAGAACAAACTGCTTTCCTGCATGGAAAAAATATGTGAGATATTTGAAAATTTGCTTCTGAGTTCTAAATAAAATTATTATAATTTTTACACTAATATAAAGTGCAAAACTGTAGTCTGTGACCACTCTGTGGTCTCTTTAGGTCCTTGTCAAGAGTAAAAAGAGGAAGTATTTATCTTCTTTTGTGTCCTACAGATGGATCTTAGGAACTGAAAAGGCAGTTTAAATTTGGTGTTGTTTGTTTCTGTCTTTCAAAAATGCATGCCAATTTGGTAATAGCATTTAAAATATTCCTTTAGATTAGAGATCTGTCATATAATGTTAATTTTACTAAGGTTTCTTTCCTAGTACCTTTTCCTGAGAAAGTATGTGTTAACAGTATAGTAAGTTTAGTGATTAGAATGTAGCATTTAATATTAATATTTACCTTCTGAATATACATGTTTGTGATATCGAAATGTTACTAGAGCAGACTTATTTAAGATACCAGGAGTTACTGGACTAATTTCCTGAAAATATCCTGAGAGAAAACTTTTGACATTTTGGTGATGATTGTTAATTGTGTGATGCCTGTTGCTTTTGCAGTTTTTCCCAAGGAAATGTCTACCACCCGAGCCTTTAATCCTTGCACTCATTATTTTGTGGTCAGCTATGGTATGGCTGCCATGCCAAGCCAAGCAATGTCATGATGTCCATGCCTTATTTCCAGGTATAGGTTGCAGAATGCACATTCCTCTACATCATAGGAAACAAAACCAAACCGGAGAGCCTCCTCTGCAAGATTTAGGTGTTCAAAGGGATAAGCATAAATATCTTTACAATATTTCAAACATTCCTTTTGATAGTAAGATCAGAGCAACAGTTACCTGGTGCCGACCTGTGCCAGTGCCATCTCTGCCTCCCCCCATCCCAGCTGGCAGCTCTGCAGTCTCTCCTGAAAAGCAGGTGAGAGGATAGGAAAGGTGAGGTAGAGTCTGCAACAGCAGCAGTGTCACTATCAGCGGAGAGAGATGATTAGCATCGCTTTCCCAGAGTTGTGATTGATTGTTGGCAGTGGTGGTGGGAGCTGAGGGGAGGGAAGGGACTGGGAGGAGGCTCCTTCTGGGGCCGTGTGTGGTGGGAAAAGGGGTGCTCCTGTTGAGTGCCTTTCAAAATGTTTTTTTTTTTGGATCCCTCTCACTCCTTTGACTTTGTATACACTTGAGGATGACTGATGGGGTATGCTGAATTCTAAAACTGGCTGCTTCCCCTTTACCCACTCCTGTTATCCGATGCACTGCTTGACCAGAGAAGAAAAGAGAAACGTGAGGAGGAGGGATCAGACAGTGTCCACAGTGAAGGAGTAAGAGACCAAGCCTGTTCAGGGTTTTGACCAGCCATGAACCGTAACTAAAGGAGTAGGAGAACATAGATGGTTGTGTTATTAGGGCTGTAGTGCAGGTTTGTGTCTTTGGTTTTACTAAAGCTCTTAGTAATTATCATAGAACCATAGATTATTAAGGGGTTGGAAGGGACCTTAAAGATCATGTAGTCCCAACGACCCCCTGCCATGTGCAGGGACACCTCTCACTAGATAAGGTTGCTCAAGGCTCCATCCAACCAGGCCTTGAACACTG
>JAWWLV010000001.1:34716412-34737698 GCA_035041135.1 Platyrinchus mystaceus
GAAAAGAGAAACGTGAGGAGGAGGGATCAGACAGTGTCCACAGTGAAGGAGTAAGAGACCAAGCCTGTTCAGGGTTTCGACCAGCCATGAACCGTAACTAAAGGAGTAGGAGAACATAGATGGTTGTGTTATTAGGGCTGTAGTGCAGCTTTGTGTCTTTGGTTTTACTAAAGCTCTTAGTAATTATCATAGAATCATAGATTATTAAGGGGTTGGAAGGGACCTTAAAGATCATGTAGTCCCAACAACCCCCTGCCATGTGCAGGGACACCTCTCACTAGATAAGGTTGCTCAAGGCTCCATCCAACCAGGCCTTGAACACTGCCAGGGATGGGGCATCCACAACCTCCCTGAGCAACCTGGACATATTTTAAAGCATATTGGATCATCCAAGTAACTAATTTAGAAGTCACCAGGTAATTTTTTTCCTTTTTTTGTTTCTGCCTCTTGGTCTAACAGAGAAACGTTATATGCACTCTGTCTTCAACTCTGTTTTTATATGCTTAAGCAGTACCTAAACCTTTAATATGCTCAAATGATAGCCCAGAATAAAGGTGATCATTGTCCTTTTGGCCTTTTAAGAAAAGACAGATACTGCCTTGAATCCCTTGAACCACCTTTCTTGTTATAGGAGGTTTGCCAGTCTCAGTACATTCTATTTTGCACTTTGTCTTTCAAGTTGAAAAGGTAATAGTGGACTGAAATGAGTAAGCGGGTATTTTATTGTTGTATTATACCCTTGTCTTCAAACTATCCCTGTTCTTTCAGATGGTGAAGGTATAAGCTGTGGTCAGATTAGATCCAAATGAGGAGTATCAACAGTGTGGGCTGAACTTGGGCTAGTTATTATTTTCCCCATGTTAAATCACACAGCTCCTGATCCTGCAGTCTACAAAAGGGCTGCAGAGTAGGCTTTCTCAGCTGCCAACGAGGGAAGAAAATTATATTCTAATTCCCGTCTCTCCAATCTTTTTTTTGTAGTTGTAATTTTTCATATTGAGATACGCTGGTACGTCTGTACCATGATAATACACATGTCAAAAGTCAGGAAGATACTTTAAAGCATCTTTAAAGCTGGTGACTTCTGTTGTGTTGGTCTTCACTGCTTTTAAACAGAAAGAAAACACATTTACACTAAACTCAGATGTCTTGCTTCATTGCTTCCTGCGGTTTAAGTAGTACAAATGATTTTATGGTTATATGGGAAGAAAGGAATACATTTTGATAAAAGTATCATGGTCTCCATTGCCACTTTGCATGGTACACATGCTAGTTGCATGGTAGAAAATAACTGAAATAGCTACTAAATAGCCTATAGGAATAATTAGTTTCTTTAGGAGTTAAAATGGAACACCACTTGTTGCAAATAGTTCATTGCTTTTGTTAAATCAGTAAGTTTACTCTTGTATATGAAATACTAACTTTTGAGTGTAATGTAAAGAGATTAAATTTAGTTTACCATGTTTGGTCACTTTTGGACATATGGTACATAGGCTCCTGGAATTTATTTAAACTTTTTCTCTCCAACAGTAAATCTTGTCCTCGTTTTAACAGATTGCTTTACATGTAGCTGGATCCAGTTGCGCAGCCTCCTCAAGAGAGGAAATGCATTGCCTGCAGACAAGCGGTACAAGAATTACGACTGTACAATAGGGAGTATTTTTCCACCATTATCACTTTTCAGTGGAGATTCTTTTTCAGATACGTAACAGTGACTCAATGAACCGGGAAAGTGTTTACCTGCAAGGTGATCTGGTGGTAATGGGAGAAGCTTTTCAGGGCTAAAATTTCAGGCGTCTCTCTCCAGAGCCATCCGCAAAGGAAGAAAAAGAGGGTCTCCTCCCCTTCTTTAGGTTTCATCAGTCAATCACAAAGGGCTTTTGTCCTGCTAGCATATTGATGTGTCTGGGCTTTGGCTGTTTATCATCTTCCTGTCATTCTTAAATACAAAATAAAAGAAAGGAAATAGCTTCTGGTTCTCAGACTTTGAGAATAAACTGCGTGTGGCTGCTGGGGACCTCGATGTCCAATCTGCCCTGGAATACCTTCTGCAGGGATGCAATTTCTGGCACTGCTGTGCACATCACCCATGTAGCTCCCAGGCACTGGACAGAACAAGGCTGATATTACAAGTCAGATGATGAAAAAGCAGTTGAGGTTCACAGATTCGATTTCTCTCTTTGATCCTGGCATTAAAGTGCCCAAGCTCTGTGAGTGGAAGCATAGTGCAGACAAGATTTCCGGTTGCTTTAATCCTACTGCTAAAAAGATCCATTCACATGGCATAGGGATTGGCTTGTATTTTTGCAGGATTTCAAAACTGTTAGATATATTTTTGTCTGTGTTTATCACCAAACACTACGGCAAGTTTGGGGTTTTTTTTCCTTATTTAAAATTATTTTCCTGTAAGATTTTTTTCTGTGCATATACTGTATAATAGAGATTTGGCAGCTCATTGACTTACCCTTTCACATAGATTTGAAGCACTTTACATTTACATGCAGAGTACTAGGGGAGAAGATTAAATAGCCTGCAGAAGGTCAGAGACAAAAATTGTATGCCTTTGAGTCATAGAGTTCCAGTCCAGTTCTTAAATCATAGGGTTATCTCTCCTGCATTCCTGTTACAGGACATAATTTAACTTTAAAAAATGGGGCATGGTACAGAATTGCTGCCAGAGAATTAAGGTTGGAAGTAGTATATAAACAGCTGTAGAGAAACATAGAATGAGGCAAGAGACAAGGATATTATGCAGGACAGTATCAAATGCTTTGCCCAAGTCCAGGTCAATAACATTGCTCGCTCTTACCTTATCTACAACCACTGTAACCCCATCATAGAAGGCCACCAAATTTGTCAGGCACAATTTGCCCGTAGTGAAGCCGTGTTTGTGGTCAACAATCACTTCTTGTTTTCTGTGTACCTGAGCATAGTTTCCTGGATGACCTTCTCCATGATCTTGCCAGGCACAGAGGTGAGGCTGGCTGGCCTGGGTTCCCTGTGTCTTCCTTTTTTTCTTTTTTAAAAGTGGGAATTTTATTTTGCCTTTTCCAGTCAGTGGGAACTTCACCAGCCTGCCACAACTTCTCAGATATGATGGATAGTGGCTTAGCAACTTCATCTGCTAGTTCTCTCTGAACATGCAGATGCATCTCCTCAGGTCCTGTGGACTTGTGCACCTTCAGGTTCCATAGATGGTCTGAACCCTAATCTTTTCCTATAGCAGGTGACTCTTCCATGTCCCAGTCCCTGAGTTTGCTTTCTGCAGCTCGGATGGTGTGGCAGGACTGCTTGATGATGAAGACTGAGGCAGAAAGGTCATTGAGTACCTCAGCCCTGCCCTCTCCATATCCCGGGTAACCATGTCTCTTCATTTCCTTCCAGAGAGGGCCTACATTTTCCCTAGTCTTCCTTTTATCACCGGTGTACCTACAGAAGCTTCTCTTTTTGCCATAAATGTCTCTTGGCCAGATTTGATTCTCTAAGGGCTTTAGCTTTCCTAATGTGATTCCTGGCTGCTCAGGAAATCTCTCTTTATTCCTTCGAGGTTATCTGTCCTTGCTGTCATCCTCTGTAGGCTTCTTTTTTTTTTTTGAGTTTGTCCTGTTCGTTCATACAAGCCTCCTGGCATTTTCGCCTGACTTTCTCTTTGGCATGCATCCCTCCTGAACTTAAAGGTGGTGGTCCTTGATTATCAATGGGCTTTCTTGAGCCTCTCTTCCTTCCAGAGCTTTATCCTGTGGTATTATACCAAACAGATCCCTGAAGAAGCCAGTCTCCTCTCCTGAAGGGTACTGAGCTTGCTGTGCACCCTCCTTACTGTGACAGCAGCATTTTGAACTTCATGGTCACAGCAGCCCAGGCTGCCCTTGAACTTTACATTCCATACCAGCCCCTCCTTGGTGAGAACAGTGCAGCATAGCTCCTCTCCTTGTTGGCTCCTCTATGACTTGGAAGTTATCATCAACACATTTTCTTCTCTTTATTGCTCTGTTTTCTTTAATGTCACAGCTCATTGGCTTAACATCTTTTACCCAACTATATCCTGTCAGTTCTTCCTGGTTTTGCTGCTGCTCTCTTAAAAATAGTTACCTAGTTTTGCTGAGCTGAGGGTCTGCATAGTTGCTTGTTTAATTTAGAAAAAAAAAAAATCTTCTGACATTAAAGAAAGAATAGATCCCTTTGAGCAGCAGTTAGGAAAAATTTAAGAACCACCTATGTATTTACAAAATGCACTTAGGAATGGAGAGTCACACCAAGAAATAAACCCTAATTCTTAGAAGATGGGTTAGATTTCAGAAATCTCCACTTTTCATTTGAATGTTACCTGTGTCTGTTTGATTGCTACAATCCTTTGCAGCGAAACTGAGCTGTTGCAGACACCATTGTGGTCTTGAAATACAAGTCCTAAACTGGTAATTCACACTCATCACATGTTTCTGATTTGATAGCAGACAGGGCAGAAAATCTCCGTTTCATGAAAAGCAGAAGGCAATTACATTACATTAGAATCTACATGTTTTGGTATGTATTTTTAAAATAGTCTTTCTGTTTATGTAAGGGTTGCACATGATTAAATATTTTACATGTAACTACTGTGCAACTTGAATATATATTTGTAGCCTAAAGACTGCAGTCCCAAATATCGTTTTTAACATATGACATTTATATTTCATTTTAGAAACAGCCATATTTTTAACTACAGGATTTGGAAATACTTGGAATTCTGTTCCTGTGAGCTAATTACTGACTAGAATAGGAGAATAAGAGCTACTTTGTGGTTAGATGCTTGTGGTCTTTCTTTTGGCTTTTGTCCCTAAGATAAAATGTCAGGGAAAACACAGTAATGGATAATGGTATCTATCAGTGTATCCTGGACATAATTTGAAGCCTGTCAAATGTTTGCTACTTTATAAACATTGAATTACATCATCCTTCTTCCTTCTACTTTCTGCTTATATGTTATTTGGTTAGAAGAGCATATATTATGTCATAGATGATTTTCACAGACATGCTTCAGTTCATAGTCTCAGTTTCACAGAAAAAGAAACTGCTGCAAAAAAGCCCAGTTTCTTCTGTGAAACTGCGACTTTATTGGCCATTTTAAATATTCTAAAGAATGAGACATTCTTTATTCTCTTTCGTATGTTTGATGTATTGTCTAGAAACTGTACTGAGGAAAGGTTTCTAGTCTTATATCTTTAGCCTAAATAAACCTTGCCCCAAACTAACCAGATCTGATTAATATAATAGCAAACTATAATTCAGAATCTGACTTTTCTCTTACATTAATATCAAAACATGGGTCTAATCATCAGGTGAAACTGTGGTTCAGAAATTCAATGGCAAATTTTTAATTGATTTTTAAAAAGCTTGAATTTCACTTAGGGTATGAATAAGAGAGTTGCATAAGTAAATAGTGAGAAAAAACCTGAGAAAATGTTAATTAAAACACTCATATTTGAGATTTTGCTTAAAAGAGTGAGATTACAGAATCACAGAATATGCTGAGTTGGAAGGGACCCACAAGGATCATCAAGTCCAACCCTTAGCCCTGCGCAGGACCATCGTCAGGAGTCACACCATGTGCCTGAGAGTATTGTCCAAACACTTCTTGAACTCTGTCAGGCTTGGTGCAGTGACCACTTCCCTGGGGAGGCTGTTCCAGTGCCCAAACACCTTCTGGGTGAAGAACCTTTTTCTAATATCCAACCTAAACCTCCCCTAACACAACTTCAGGCCATGGGTCCTGTCACTGGTCACCACAGAGAAGAGGTCAGTGCCTGCCCCTCACAAGGAAGTTGTAGAGTGCAATGAGGTCTCTCCTCCAGGCTGAACAGACCAAGTGACCTCAGTTATTCCTTATATGGTTTCCCCTCCAGGCCCTTCACCATCTTTATTGCCCTCCTTTGGACGCTCTCTAATAGCTTAATATCTTTCATATATTGAGGTGACCAAAACTGCATTCGTGCACTTTAGGTTAAAATCTACATTTTTTAAAGTAGGTAGACTACCTTAGGTGTTTTAAATAGTAATATTTTTTATATGTTAGAGGATTTTTTTCATTATAAATTCGAGTGAAGGCATTTTTTTTCAATGAAACATTAAAATAATGTGTAGCTCAGGATCATGCAAATGTCAAAAATTCTGGGATGATTCCTCAAATACACTCTTTGAGGACACTTAGAAGAAACAAAGAGATGAGTAACAGTCTGCACAGTTATTGTGAAGAATGAATTGTGTCAAGTCAATCTGGCTTCCTCCTGTGAAGATTAGGGGCTTTATTCATTCAGAAGTAATAGATGATATCATATATCTTCAGTAGATCTTTAGACAGACTCTCTTGTGACATTTTCATAGGAGAGACCTCAAAGAATGGTGTAGAAAAAACCCTTCTACTTAAAACTGACTGAGTACTGAATTTACCATCAGAGTGGAAGTATCATCCAGGGATAACTGGTTCCATCCACAGATTTAATATCAAGCTCAAAGTAATAATCCTGGTCATTATTAAAGTTGTTGAACATTGAGACCAAACCTGTCTTCCAAGATGTCTGGTTTTGTTCACAGATATAATAAATATGTCATTCAAAACAATGGGGAAAATTGGAAAATATTCCCAAGATATACAGTGCAAACTGATGGAGGGTTCTGCACTTTAGAATAAAGAATCAGCTGTACAGATGGAGAATTTGGAACCTCTTCCTAGGTCATGCCTCTTCATAGCAGGGCATAGAAGTTAGATGGCAACCTGAACATGAGTCAAAGTGTCGGGATGTGGAAAAAAGCAATTGTAATTGGATATATATGGTTGATGGCTGGATGGACACAGCCAGAGAGTTGTGGTCAATGGCTCTGTCTCTAGGTGGAGCTGGTGATGAGTGGTGTCCTCTTTAATATCTTCATCAATAACACAGGCAGTGAGATCAAGTGCACTTCCATCCCTGGAAGTGTTCAAGGCTAGGTTGGATGGGGCTTTCAGCAACCTGGTCTAGTGGAAGGTGTCCCTGCCCATGGCAGGGGAGTTGGAACTAGACTTAAAAGTCCCTCCCAGTCCAAACAATTCTGTGATTATATAAATAAGAGTGCAGCATGCAAAACACATGAAGTTACCATTGACCTGTCCTAAGTGTCGATAATGTTAGCTGGAATAACAAAATTTATCTATACCTGGACACATTGTGCAGGGCCCAGAGCAGAATGAGAGTGATCAGACACTCATAGACCGTATTGCTTGAGGAACTTGAAATTACTTGAAATGTTTTGTTTAGTCTAGACAAAGTCTAGGCTGATAGTAGTCTCTTGTGTGCAGTACTTCTGTAATGAGGGCAAGAATAATTAATTCTCTCTTGGGTAAAAAGTAAAATAAGAGACTAAAATTGCAGGGAGGTAGATGTGCATTAGAGATAATTGTAAATGCATGCAGGCATTCATACATGGAGACTAAATGCATGGTGTCTAACATGGAAATTTTGGTTTTTTAATTAGATTTTTCAAAAATAATAATTTCTGAAGTAACTGTTCCTGCATAAGGAGTGAACCATCATTCCTTAAAGAGAATCTGTTGGAAATACTATGTTTTATGTGTGTCACCTAGGTGCCAAAGAACAGTAGATGTATGTACTGGTAGAGTTTCTGAGGAAGGATTGCTGGCAAAACAAATGATATCTCACCAAAGCAAAAAAAGATCAGTTGTAAAGAGGCAGATGAAATGCTAAGAAGTAACTGGAACACCTTTGTGATTTAATGCAACATAAACATGTGTGGAAGTGTTCATGGGCTGGGTCTCTAGTACCTGCTTGTATGCATTTATTCCAGGAGCACAGGGTCTCCTGTAGAAAGGAACTAAAAATACATGATTGTAGCCCAGATCTTTATTTAATAACTGCTGTAGAAGGCTGTTTGAAATCTTGTCAATCTTGAAATCTGATCAATTGTATGATGGAAATACCAAGGAGCTTAAGGTTTTCCAAGTATTCATTTCCTGATTTAGACTTTATGTTCTCTCTCTGTTGCTGCATGAAGAATTACTAAAGAGATAACTGCCTATAGCACTTGGGGAAAAGCTAAAGTCATAAGATGCTTGAAACCAGAATGAAAGAATTAATGGAAAAGCTTCTTTCTGGAACTCTGTTTCAAGTTCATTCTTTTAATTTTTTAAAGGTAAGTTGATAAAATGAGGCAAGAAAGTGATTTGATTAGTCCCTGTCCTTTGGAAAAGTTAAATTTTAGACCCAGCTAAAAGGTAGCACTATTAGATTTTCGGCATTTGTGGCCTTCCAGAGCTGACTTAATAAAATTGGAATTTAACTCATCCTCTCTTGTCACTCTGTAATACCGACTGACGGGTTACTGATAATTTCTTGGTGATACACCTCTTATCTCAGGGACAAACAAAGGGTAAGCCTTATGTTGAAAGCTAAGCTCTCAAATAATTTAAGAGGTTTGGAGCTTTTTTTGTGGCTTCTGATAAGAATGTGAAGTGTGAAGGTTTTCACTGTAATGTTGGCTGTGAGTAGGTGACAGGGCAGTGTCAATGTGGTGATTCTTAGCTGCACTTTAACTCTCAGCACATCCTTATTTCAGTCACATTTGATTCACAGACAGCTGCTATTAATTTTAAGACTCATTTTATGCATAATTCCATGCATTTCCCTCTTTAAAGTGCCCTTGCAATCAAATAGCGTAGCAGCAATTAATAAAAGTATGTTGAACATGCCACCTGGTACTCAGAATATATATAGATAACTCTCTGACTGATATGCACATTTGCACTCAAATGTATCTGTTGACTAGTGGTTATCTAAGTTTCAATGAGAGGCATTAAAGAAGCATTTCTCAGGAAGGAAAAAATGATTATAAAGTCAATTTTCTTTTGAATATTCTTAAATGGAGTCTCCTTAAGTAATATACTTGAAGGTGAAAATGCCTAGACTTTGAGTTCCCTTTCAATTCTGATTTTGAAGAAGTCATCTGTCATTGGATCTACAAATGTATTTTAGGGCTTTAATTGATAGTACTGTATTAATTTAGTATAAAATAAACAAGACTTTGGATAACAACCAAGGCTATGATGGTTATGTTTTAGGATCTAGGAACAGTTTGGTTGACTGCCTTCCCCTTATTGAATTTAATGTGCATTTGTGTTATTTGCCCTCTTCCTCATAAAGAACAACTTTAGCTCAAACTATTCTTTGAGTTTGAGCAAAAATATTTTATATATAAATACCATATTGTGTGTATATATTTACATTCAGAAGCCCTCTATTACTTGCAATAACTTAAGATGCCATATTAGAGGAGATCTGGTGCTTTAAATTTTCAGAGCATCAAAATGAGATTTGCAAATACTTAAGTTTGAGATCTTGTTTTTTCCAGCCTTTTGTGCTCTGTTCTGTATGTTACTCCTAAAGAAGTCATCTACTTAGAGGGGCTTTTTGTGTCCGGAAACTGGAAATGTTTAGCCCTCAGTTCTGTTCATATTATCCTATCCTGTCCATTAGATCAGTCCTGGAGGTTTCCTTTCCCCAGATGAGATGGTCTGCTAGGCTTGTGCTTTTTCTATCATGTTATTTGCAAAAGCAGGCAATGAAAAAAACCACACACCTTTCAGCATTTCAGAAACTGTCTGGTAATGTACAGATAAAATTGATTCAGGTCTAAAGTTCTTTTAGATGTGTGCAATGAAGGATAATTTTTCACTTCCACAATTGCTCCTTTGCTGTTATTTGTGGGAATAATAGATGAGCGTTTTTTTACATTTATTGTTTTTAACTATTTTAAGTGAAATGTTGCCTGAATTATTTTGTCTGCTATATTAAAAGTAACGCTTAGGAATTGGATATTTAATCTAGTATAATCTCAAATATTTTCTGATATGTACATCTAACAAACATACAGAAATTGCTTAGTTTTCACTGTCACATAAATTAGTAGTTGATGGTGAATGCATTGGTGCCCTCCAGCTTGACCAAGACTCAGTAATACACAATAGTCATTGTTTTCTTTGCATAACTGTATAGTGAATATTTTGTAAGTAACATCCTACAAAATCTCAGGCATTCTTGGATATGTACAGAAAAAAATATGTGTTTGCGTTGCATCTAGTTTTTCTGTAACCAGATAATTGTCTTTTCTTTATACTAATTGCCAGAGTTGCTCAAGGTGGTCCATTAAACGTAAAATGGAGCTGTAACAATCAAATTGAGCCTCATATTTCATTCAAGGAAAACCAAAAGAAAGGCAGAGGTGCAAACTCAATCTTTTCAGAGCCAGTGAGGTGGCAGGAGGGAAGCAGAGCTGCTCTGGTCCTCAGCCTTGTGGCACCCACCTGTGAAGAGGAGGTCAGGGCCCCTGCGAGGAGCCTGGAGGTCCTGGTGCTCCAAAGGCTTCGTGAGTTACAGCTTCAGAAATCTGTCTGTAATGCTCATTAAGGAAATATACCGTGAGTCCTGAGCCTGGAAAATGCTGATGTTCTCCACCATATGTGAAGTACACAAGATGGGGGCTTTCTCGTGTACTTTCTCCAGAATAACAGGAAACTTCTTTAGCTCATTATAATATATTTTTTTTCACTTGTTTTAAAAAGTGATGCCAGTGGGCTCCTGGCTGTGCAGTGGTAGAAAGTTACTTGAGCTCTCTGAGCGTTGGCAGTTGTAGTTACTTTCATTTGTGTATGACTTTCTGTTTGTGTCTGACCTGCATGAGCGTGATTGAGGCAGAGTTCAGGGAAAATGGTCAAGGACTGGCTGTCTCTCTTGCTACATTTATTTTATTCAGTAATTAAATTAAGCTTTTCTGGGGCCAAGGCTTTTATAAGAGTAACATTGTCTGATATAGTTAATTTATGAACTGTTTATCTCATAAAAAGTTTAAATTCAGACCTAAATTAAGATCTAAGTGATGATTGTATTTTTTCTAAAATTAATTTTTTTAAACAATCAGATACAGGCTGCAACAATGTAAGTGTAGAATTTGAATAAAATTCAGCGTTTAAAGCTGAGCACTGAGCAAGCTAAATGCATGTTCAAATTTTACAGACATTCTTCCAAGGTTATGAACATACATAGAAATTATTGTACTGGAACAGATCAATGATTCATCTATTCCTGCTGAGAAGCACTGGTGAAGCATGCCAAAACATAAATCAAGGACTTGATCGGGATTTCAGGTCTGTCACGCAATGCTTAACCCAGCTGGAGACCTGGCAGCAGAGTGCAAATCATGGGTGACTAACCTCCCCCCACCTCCGTCTTCCTGCACCACAAGAAGTCTTGCTGCTTCATTGAGTTAAAAAGTCTCAGTGCTAGAAGGTACTTTCAGAAAAATCCATAAAGGAGCAGTGGTCTTCTGGGAGGCCATTGCATGTGAGCCCTTGCTCCATGCTTGCAAGAAGGGGTTGTATGGCCAGTGGTGCCTGTTAGAGCCGGGTCTGTGCCACAGGTCATCAGTACCTGACCTGCCCTCCCCAGGAGTCAATGTGGTAGCTCTTCATTCTCATATCTCTGCACAGTCCTGGAAGAGTAGGAATCTGATGTAAGACGGAAAAGTGATAGATTGTGTAGTTGGGGGCAGGGGGACAACGTGTATCAAACTACTGTTTTGTTTAAAAAGGTCCTTATGTATTTTTCTGCTAGTAAAGTAGCATTTGGCCCATTCCTTGGAGGAAGATGCTCAAGTGGTGACTTCTGAGTGGCAGAGTATGGCACTTACAGAGTGTAGCATGTCTTGTGAAGGTGAAAACCAACCCCCAAAGTTCTGCTGTAGCTACAAGAAACGGCAACAATCTTTAGATCTGTAGCCAGGTCTGCCTGCAGTGGGGCCCTGACATGTGTAAACCAGTCTACAAATGGTTGGATGTATGATTGGTCATGAGTTTAGAAGGAGATGCCTAAGTGACCCTTTCCTGTTGAAGTAGCACCTATTCAGACGTGGCAGGAAGCAGGTTGCTGAGTAGCCCGTGGTGTGTGGGTTATGAGTCCTCTTTGGGAGGATGGAAGAGAAGAAATTTCTCTTTCCCTCTTGGCAGCAGCTGGGAGAAAACATGAATAACTTATTTATAGCCTGGCTGTTACAGGTTGAGGGAATACAGGGGAAGCCATGTACAAGTCTTCCTGCAGGGCTACCCTGTCCCTTTCAGGGTTGGGAAATTCTTCAGTATTGAAGAAATGAGTGTTGTTAGTGGTGGTGATCTGAGTTTAGGTCACGGCTAAGTCATCTGTTAGGCTCCTGTGGAGTCCCGCTTCCACAGCACGTGTCCTACTGTGGTCTCTGGCAGTGGGATGTTTTGGTGAATATCCAGCAGGACTGTTGTTGGATGTACGTTGTTAAAGATCTCACAGCCAGTGTTCTGGTTGATTTAAGTTGAAGTTGTTTGGGTTTCAAAGCTGCTTGAAAACCTTTGGGTGAAATAACATGTTAGTAGATGTTTGCAGCACAAGTAATATATGTGTTGTTGACAGACCTGAAGAAAATATCAGATTTTAGATTAATAGTCTCCCCATTCTTCCACCAATTACTTTTTTTTTCAAACCACAAGTCTGTGACAGTGTTTCTTTAAATATAATGTTTGACTAGTGTTTGTCGGGTGGCATGGTGTTTTAATGGTTTCATATGAATGCTTGCTACATAGTTAAAGGTGACATAATGTGGGTTTTGGTCTCAGAAAATTCAATGCTGTATTTAGCACATTTACTGTTGAAATATCAGTAATACCGAAAAATAAAATATTCTCTTAATACTTACTAGTACTTAGCAATTGTTTCCTGTGTAAAAATCATATATAATTGGGAATTATGAAATATAAAATAAAAATTCAAAGCAGCATATTTGTGAGACGCATAATCAGAAGTGTAGCATGACTTAACAAGATTGGATTGGATGGAATGTTAATTTTATATTACGGTTAAGAATACATGAAGTGTTGACTAAGCTTGAGGTGCTGTGAAGATATTTGAAGCTCTATACAGATGTTCATATTACTGAAAATATGATTTTATGACAGAAGATGTCTTACAGGGGGTAGCAGCTCGATACATTGATTGCTTCAGCAATTTATGGCAAGACTCAGTTTTACAGCTCTTTTCTGCCTTGTCAGATTTCTCCTGGCTTCAGCAGAGTTCTGGCTACACCTCGCACATAGCTAATTTTACAGAGGGAGAACTGCCTTTTTCTTTCTTTTTCTTAGGGCGTGATTAAAATAAGGCTTTTGATCTATTTATGAAACTGTATAAAACCAGCATCTTCCAACTTTTTGTCTGCTCATCCAGTTGTAGTAATAGTTTTACTGAAGTGATCCCACTATTTTGAATTGAAGAGATGGGTGAATGTCAGTGATACATACCCAGCAGTAGATGTAGAGGAACAGTATTATCGGACTCTACCCCATGATTTTATTGCAAAAGTGGATATAATCTATTGTTTGAGGAAAAGAAAGGAGAAAAATATTATTTTGAAGGTGAGCCAATTCATATATTCCTGAACATTGCACAGGCCACCCAGATCTGAAACCATGTTTTATGTCTCTTAAATCTAAATAGATTCAAGTGAATGTTGAGCTGCTGGCCCAAGGCCAACAGAATGCTTAGAGAGGGGAAATTCACCTTTTCATTTTCTTTTCTTTTCATATCTTCTTTAGTGAAAAGCTCTGCAGTGAGTAAATTTGAGGAGTTTCTGGAATAAGGAATAAGATTTGCTAATCAGAAGTATAATGTTCCTTGCTGAGAATTAAATTTACTTACTCTTGGGATAATTAATCACTGAAGAAGGAAAATGGGCATGATCCTGCAGTACAGTTTCCTTCCAGCTATGTTTCTGTATTGCCACAGTATGTGCACAGCATCTAACAGAAGTTGTATCCCTGAGGACAGGTACCTCTGCTGGAGGAGAAGACCAAAAAAAGGTTGTGTGCATATATTTGTGTATGTATATATATGTGTGTGCCTCACTGATTATGATTCATAAAGGAATATGACAGAATTCAGTAAAACTCCACATCTGACATACCATGTCTGGGTGACTCACCAGATGTCCAGTTTAAAAAGCTCGGTTTTAAAAAATCATAGGTAGGTTTCTCTGATATTGGGAACCTCATTTAAAGTTGAGAAAAGTATGGATGTCCCAAATTGTAATGCTTTACTGTTTCATTCTGCTTTTATCTGCATATGAAAAATGTTGTTCATGATGTTTGCTTTCATGTTGTGACTGTGTGGTTTGAACTGCAGTCAGTAGTGGGCTCTTTCTCAGCTGATCTAACTGATCTGAGAAAAAGCCTCTATCCAAACAATACTAAAGAAACAGCATCAAACAATAAATCTTCTGTTCTATCGTATTCTCTGAAATTTCATTGGGACCCATCTCAGAGAAATAAGTCAGTGCCAGTAAAGTGAATAATTCTTTTGACATACAGATGTATATGAATTTATACCTATAGATAAATAGGTTTTAGGTAATATAGATAAAAAGATGTGCTAGGTGGTGTGATATTTTAATTTTTCAAATAACAGTGGGAACCGAGGAGTAATTTATAATGTAGATTATATTTAGTTTATATACACATCCACAGTGTTTGGCATAAATGTGTTACAGAGTGTGGCTTTTTTTCATAAAGCACTTACAGCTCAAGTTATCACATTAGAGCATTGGTTAAGGAAATCTGTGGCAAAGAAACTATGGCAGTTTCCTGTCGCTTTATATAATTTTGTGGTGTTTCCTTGAATGTTTTGCAGAAGAGGAGGCACCTTATTATGGCAGATTCCTGTAGCTGTAGTATATCTGTTTAAAAAAATGGCTCATGTAAGTTTTAAAACTGCTCATTAAATGAGTTTTTAAGCAACAAACAGTATGATTTTCAAATTCACTGTAGATTTAAAATTGAGCTGCTTTATATGGACAGAGTGAGGCAGTCTGAGGGGAAAAAAAGGGTAGAAAAATGATTTATGGGAGTCTACCATTTCCAAATATAATGGATTGAATTTAATATGCAACTTTTTAAATGCATATTGTGAACATATGTTAATAGAAACTTCCCACAAAAACAGATGACAAGATGTGAAAAAGATAAGAATCAGGGAAAGTTTGTTTTTCTTAAGTATATCTTTTTCACTTTAGCCTTTAGGCCTCACCTGGAATTTAAAGAGGAAAGATGTTTACCACAGCATGCCCTTGTGTTTTTGCCAGTCTCCTTCCTAGGAACCTTTGAACCCTTTAGAGCCAGGTTTGGTCATATTTCCAAAAGCGTAAAGGTCCCAAAGATATGGAAAATTCTGCTTTTTTTTGGTAACAATAAGCAGTTGTGTAGACAAGACGTATGCTGGTGATCACAGGTTCCTGGATGAACCCAGTCCTTTGTAGACCTCAGAGAGTGCACAGGGGTGGAATATGCCTTTGGTGCAAATTTCCCAGAAATCAGGCACTGTGGATTTGTTTGCTCCTGGAAGAACTTCCTGGTTTAACTGAAAAAACCCAAAACGTATGTAACCTAACTGTTTTTAAACAACTTCGCTGCTCTCCTGTTGTTTATCCATAACTGGAAAAGCTGAACGTAGGTGATCAAAATGCCTTAAAGCCTGTATGGTCAATAATAAGGGGCATTTAAAGTCTTGGTATTTTTCTTGTCTCTAAAAGGGCATAACTGTTTATGTGCACTATTCTCAGTATAGATTACTTTTTTTTTTAAACTAGTAATAGAAAAAAAATCTACCTTATAAAAATAACTGTAAAGGAAAGAAGTTCAACAAGATACACTTTGATGTGCTGGCAAGTTAGGTAAATAGCAATAAAATGCTCTTTTGTGTACAGATACTCAAAATCTGAGTTGTATAAAATATGACTTGAAAGTATCAGAACAAAAAGCTGATGAATATTGCTTGACAAGAAGCTCAACATGAGCCAGCAATGGGCCTTTGCAGCCCAGAAAGCCAACTGTGTTCTGGACTGCAGCAAAAGCAGTGTATCCAGCAGGTCAAGGATTGTGATTCTGTCCCTCTGCTCTGCTCTGTGACTTGACCACACAAATATTCTGAAGCTTCAAGGCATGTGCTGCTTTGTCAAGGCGGTAGGTACAGGGTTCATGAGTCTCCTGGACATCAGAACGACTCGCCTCTGTCAAGAAGCCTCTTAATTCTTTAATATTTGCCCTGAGAATAGGAATACACAGTATTTTGGAGGATTGCCTTCCAGAGAAGATCTTTGAATAGTGTAATTCTGTCCACATTATAAACACACATCAAAGAAACCCCTATGGGAACTTTTTCTGAAACATCTCTGAAAGCACTGAAGCTATTCCTGGTGCAGATTGCTTGTAATCAACTTTCCTCTGCTCCTTATATGCTAAACTTTCTTGCACATGTTTCTTCTGGCCCATAGGGATGGAACATGAATTTGAAAATGAGCAAAGAATTACTTAAATACTCTTATTAGGATTTGGCATGAGTAAGGCAGACACTGCTTTTTTTTCTGTTTTCAAACTGCCAGGTTTAGATACCTCTGATTGTGCTGCGAGACATGGCTCTTGAAGAGGATGGTGGCTTTAGGGTGTTTAGACTTCACCATTAGTAGTAGGATTAGAAATACAGCTAAAATGTTCTCCCCAATGAAGCCTAAACTGATATTCCAGACCGGAGTGTGTCTTTTTCCCCTAAAACTCACTTGGCTGCATTCCACAGGTCAGTTTTTCACAAGCTCACCATGAAACACATTCATCACTAAATGCCATATAATGTTGTTTTGCAAGATAAAAATGCACATATTTTTATGTATCTTTAAATGTATTTATGAAAGAAACAGTTGCACTTAAAATGCGGAACAGATAAATGAATATGAAAAGCCTCAAATCATCCCAAATCCCCAGACTCCACCCTTTGCTCCATCACAGAAAAAGCAACAATGTAAAATTGTTGTTTTTCTCTAGAACAAAAGTTTCACAGCTGTATTTAAAAGTATGTTGATGAAAAGTGATTCATAAGGTGAAGTAATCATTTTTATACAGTGCATTTGGCAGACTCTAGCCAAATTACACCATAAAAGAAATATTATATTTGACAGCAGACTGTTAACAATGTGAAATTTGAGAATGAGAACTGACCATCCAAAGACTTACTTATGACTATGCTGCTCTCTGATGGTACCCTGTGTTTCATACCCAGTTGTAGTCAGTCTGTATTTTTCCCATATTTGTTGTTAATTTAAGCTAATGTTTTTCCATTGTAAATTAGTTCACATTTGTTTGGTTTAGACGTAATTGGAGGCTGTTATCTCTAATTTGTCTACTACAAATTGGTTACTGCACAGAATTCTTAACAGCTAAATATAAAAGTAATTAAACTTACAAAGTTTTGGGCTACCTTAAAGGTTTTCAAATTAAATCCATTTTGTTTGTTGTATTTTCGTTTGAAAAGAGCATGTGTGATTCACCAAATTACTATGCACATACTTGGCTAGGTGATTTAAAACTGTAACAAATAATTATGAGGATTTAACAGAATGGAATAAACCTCTTTATCCCCCTTGGCATGAGTGACTTGGGAGCAAAAGGTTGCGACCTACAGGGTCAAGAATACTGTGTGGAGTGTTTGAGGGCAGTAGATTTATCAGACAATCCTATTCATGCCCTGCTTTTCTATTGAAGCTGTCCTGATGCTCTGCAATTAGTAGACACCAGTTACTAGGGATGTTAATGTTCCTTCTGGGCTTTGTTTGTTTTGTTGTTTGTATAGAGTACTGATTAGGGCTTTTGAGTGTGGAATTCACTTGCAAGTGATTTATTTTGTATCTCTAGGAAGGGTTCCAGCTGTTTTGGGATTTTTTTTTTCCTGGTAAATCTTAGTTTCAAATAGCAGCCAGAGTAGCAAACTTTGAGAAGATGCGACCTTTTCTTCTTGTTAAATATTTCTTTGTAGAATGAGAGAATTTAATTTTCTACCTATCATTAACTTTATTTCTATTTTTATTATCCTCCTCAAAAATAATTTCTAATATGTTACTCTTTTAAGCATTAAATGAAATGTTCATGGTGGATTTATAAGAACCTACTGAATAAAGTTAGGAGTGAGGATGTCACTACATCTGTGTATTCTAAGAAACCCGTGGGATGCTTTACAAAAGAATGTGCCCTTGCTTAAGCTTCTCATGCAGAAATTAAACCCCTATTGATACATGGAAACAGACTCCTATTCATATGTTCCATATGATTTGTAGCATCCTAATCCTTGCCATGAATCCTTTCCTTATTCTCAGCATCGTAGACTGAAAACATCAATTCAAGACATTGCTTCTTCACATTTTTTTTTAAAACGTCAGCTCTTGGTTGAATACGGTTCCAGTCATCTCTTTTCACAAGTGCTGGGGAGTTCCTAAACTCTGTTGAAGAGTAGTTTATTTTCAGTTATTTAAAAACTTGTCTTCTGTGAGTATATACGTAAAATTTACCATGAATCTGCACATTCATATAATTGCCTAATTTCATAAACTTTTAATTTCTTCACTTTTATTAGGACTTACATTTTTTACCTTCAACTATCAGTGTACTTTGGGTGAAACATTTAAAACTCTACTGTTTTTAAACAATGTTGTATGCTAGTAGGCATGGAAAATAATAATAAAATTAAACTTTAGTAAGTAATTGATAGACTGAAAGACCATGCAGCTGCTACGTACTGCCTGGTTCCCATACTTAATAATACCCTAACTGACTTAGGCGTAATTTTGTTGACTTGTGATTGCCATACTAACGTAAAGCTTTCACTGTAGTTCCTTGCTGGATTACAAGTAAAATTCTGAAACCATAATAATCTTTTCCGCAGTTGGCCTCTGTGTGAATTATATTTTGTAACTTTATTATAAACACTTAAAATGGTATAGGTCCAGGAATTACCATCTGCTATATGAAATTTGGAATACTGTTTACATAACATTGATGAGTATATTAAAGTGGTAAAAGACCGCCAAGAACATGCCAGTGGAACTTGGATTCATGCCCACTTAATGATTGCAAATTAAAAATCAAGCAGCCTTGTGTAATCTGCTTCCGTGGCTTTGCAGTGTCCAGAGCAGTCTGTGAGTCAGCATCAGGTGCAGTTAGAAAAAAGGCACATTTTGGCTTGGGGAGAGATAGATGGAGGAATGTAATCCCCTGAAGAAAACAGTCCAAACATTCTAGATTTAATCTAAACTGAACTTTTTCACTGAAAAGCTGTCAGAGCTGAGGGAAGGTTCATGTTGCAAATCCTTTGTCCACTGATTTTCTTCCTTTCCTGTTAAAATGTGTAGCATTAGCAGGTCAAGTGGGCCAAAGATTTCCTTTGCATATTACACTCTGTATTTAGTTTTCCATATTTACTTCGGTGCTTCTGATGGAATTAAAGGGACATGTCACTGGCAATTCCTGTTTGTTTAAAGCCTTATGAAGGGAACTCCTCTCAGAAGCAAGACAAAGACGTAAGATATGTTTCCTGAAGCACTCTGGGCAACCAAACTTGTAGGAAAAGGACATACACGACCCGTGTCTTCATAGGGAGTCCTTGGTCTATCAGTCACAGTTGACATAGTTTCTTCTGAAATGTTGACTTTGAAAAAAGTCCCTGGCACAGAGCAGCAGAATAGTTAATTTCGGTTGGCTGCACGTTTTTATCAAACACAGAAGTAGTGGCAGATGTGCTTTCTGGCCCTTCTACAGCTGTCTCGCGATTGTGTTCCACAGCCAAGCCGGTTATGTCGCTTCTCCAGTTGTGTATTGTGTCCATGGGGATTTATTTACCTGGCTGTGCCTCTTCCTTTGGCCCATAGCTGAGAGGCACTGGACAACACCTTTACTTTTTCTTCATGAAGTTAAGCTCTGAAACTGACCTTTACTTTTGGATAACAAACACAATCTGACACCTTCTGTTCCCAGGCCTGCTGGGTTTGTTTGCCACACCATTTTATATGACTTAGTATTTTCAGTGACAACAAAGTGCTTTGAGCTTGTTAGCTAAATTTAAAATGAGGGCAAGATGAATTTTATTCTCAGAGGATAAATGGTTGTATTTGTGACTTGAACATTAAAAGTGAAAGAAAATCCTAATGAGAAATAGGTGAATTTTTTTTTCTTGTTGATATTTTTGTAAGGATTTTCTCAGCTGAAGGAACCAAGGATTGACCAAGCGCTGATCCCATCTGGATCCTCAAACACTGCAGTGATACTTTTCTGTTATTAGGACAAGGAAACCTTCAGAACAGCTCTGGAGGATTTCCACTTTTCCCTCCCTCCTTAAAAGGTTCTGTAGTTGCTTTAAGTTTTGCATATGGAAGGACATTTAGTTAAATGTCGGCTAAATTTTTGAACCTTTTAATACAGAATAAAAAGACTTGAAGTTATGAGAGATTGTCCAGTTTTCCCTCCATTCATGTAAAATATCTGACTCACTTTTTCTTTAAAATCAACAGTAATGGAGAGTCCATGACATCTTAAATAGTCTAAGCTTATTCCTAGACATTTTTAGGACAAGATTTTTACAGTGTCTGATTGAATATATTGTGATACAGTTTTGGTCTATTACTTCTACCATCCACAAACACAAGGAAAACAGATTTTACTTTTCTACTTTACAACTTCATAGCAAACTTCAGTAGTGAAGACTTAATACATCTTTCCAGATTTTTTCTGCGTTGTCTCCCTCTACCCTGTTCCCCTCTGTGATGCACAAGACAGTTTATTTCAGCTGACAAAGCTTGATAAAAGTGATAAAGCAAGACAGTCAATTCACTGTTTTGCAGGTTGTAGCCTTTCTTCTGCATCTCAAAGCAGCTTTTGCTTTTTGATGCTTCCCAGTTCTTATCCTGTACTTGTGTAATTTGTTGTTTCTACATACATATAGTATGGTTGATGAATAGCATCCTGTTTTTCTTCTGAGCCAGTCTCTTCCATTTCATAAAATCAGAGAATCACAAAATGGTTTGGGTTGGAGGGAAAGTTAAATATCGTCTTGTTCCAATCCCCCTGCCGTGGGCTGGGACACCTTCTACTAGATCAGGCTGCTCATCTAACCTGGCCTTGAATGCTTCCAGGAATGGGCCATCCATGGCTTCTCTGGGCAACCTGTGACTGTCTCATCACCATCACAATAAAGAATTTCTTCCTAGTGTCTAATCTAAATGAACTTTCTTTTCATCATCATCATCATGGCTGGGCTTCGCAAACAAAGATTTGGGAAGGACTCTACCCACTCTTGCTACAAGCGTGCTGATGGCTAAAAAGGCCAATGTGAGATAGACAAGTCCGGTTGCAAAAGGCACAGCAGAAAGACTCCCT
>JAWWLV010000001.1:34737798-34802683 GCA_035041135.1 Platyrinchus mystaceus
AGAGTAGACCAGTGGTGAAGATCAATATGGCCAAGGCTGAGAGATTGTTTCAGGGAGTCCTTGTATCTCCTCTTTGGTGCTCCTCTCTTCCACCAGCCGGTGGCGAGTTCACCATAGAGCACAAACTCTCTTTTAGTTTATAGTCATTCCCCCTTGTCTTATCAAATGTGCTTCTAAAAGGCTGTCTTGTAGCCACTTTAGGTATTAGGTCTCCATGAAGCCTTCTCTTCTCCAGAACAACCCCAACACTCTCAGCCTGTCTTCATAGCCCTTGCAGCCCTTTTCTCCTTGGTATTATCTGCAAATGTAATAGGCATACAGTTTTTTTCTCTGTCACCACTCTCACTACTGAAATAATTAATTAACAGACATCCAGTATTGGTCCCTGTGGAGTACCACTTAGTATGTCCTTCCAGTTTTTCAGGAAGCCGTTGACAACTGCTCTCACTACTCTTGTCTAATCACTTTTGTATTTATTCTAGGTATCTTCCATTAGATTATGTTTCCCTGGTTGTTTTTAAAAGAAAATATCTCATGCTGTAGGTCCAAAGTCTGAACTAAGTCAATAGCATATGACGCATACTGCTTTTCATCTCTAGTCACAAAAGGCTGCTCAGTGTTAAAAGGGTGGGTTTTTTGACAAGTATGTGTTGATTGTTCATCATGTTCTCGTAATTGTCTTCCAGGTGCTTACAGTGTCTGTTTACATACAGTGGTTTCTCACAGTCAGCACCTTCCTCCTTAGGAAGCCCATTGAATTGCAGTATTGTCTAATTCCTCCTTTCCCAGACAGTACGATAGTTATTGTTTAACACTGTTTTTTCTGAAAATAACTAAACATCCCAAAGTTATGTTAGATTTCTGACTACTAAGTCACATGGGTGGCTCACAATCAGTCTGTAGCTGCCTTTCTCTAGAAATGAGATGACTTGCTGCCAGGAAGATGAAGATTATGCTGCATACTTCATAGCTGATAAAAGCAGATGTGAGTACATCACAAGTATGCTATTAGTTATATTATTGCCCATGCTTATCCTGAGCTTAAGGCTGAATAGGATCTTTTGTTTTCCCAAAATGGCAATGGTTAGGCCTTATACATTTAAAAACCCCAACTTTCTGTGATTTTCCAATAGCAGGTTAATTTTGAGTGAACAGATCTCTGATGGAGACATGAGCATTCATTGTCATTGACTTGTTAGGGTCTCCGGAAGCTTTTTATCTGTTGTGAGATATCAGCACATACACACTGGATTTTCCCGATTTCCTTGTTTCAATTCATGTGTTTATGCTTTGTGTCTTGGAGATGCTAGTAATTGTTGTGTAAAAATTAGGTAAAGAAAGTTGGTAATTTCCTGGAACCCAGTCAACCCAAGAACTGAGACACTGTGGTGGAGTCTGGACGTGATGGCACTCTCACTGTGGTGATAGGAATTGGCAAGGCTTTATATTATCTTGTAGCTGTAAATGCCCATGGTGTATTTGAAGAGTGACATAACTGTGGGGGTTTTTATTGATCTCTTAAATTATATGAACATTAGTTAACTTCCCAGCAATATTTTTTGAAGATTAGTTTCATAAATACCATGTTCTTGGTTAAATTAGTTAATTGCAAAAAGTACTCCATGTAACATAATTAATTTTGGTTTTCTTCATATTTTTGAGGAGATTCTTGGTATGGAGTTAATTTTTTCTTAAAAGTTGTTTGTTGTAAAAAATCAAAATTGGAAGCAATGCAGATGTTCAGAAGCCACATTTATGTGATTATTGGACAAGAAAGGACCAGAAGTCCATCACAGGAGTGACACTTCCACCCTCCGAATGTGACCTGTAGGCTTGGGCTTTGTGTCAGGTCACTCCAGGTTTCATGACCAGTCTCAAGTTGGTCTTTTGGTTGTTTTGGGTTTTTTGTTTTTTTTTTTTTTTTTTTTGGTGATGCAGCTTTCTATTTCAAATGCTGCAGCTGAATGTGCAGCACTAAAAATATGATCTAATTGACCAGTACTGTAGTAATTTAAAATAAAACGGTGTTAGAGTAAACTGTCGTCCCTTGCTACAGTATAAGCCAGCAAGGGAGTTACTCAGGAGTAAATCTCTGTGGTAGCACTGAAATTTAGGTTTCAAAACAGTGTTTTCTTGAGGCTGTGCACAAATACTCTATTCACTCTGTGGTTCTTCCAGCACAGTTTCAAGATTTTAAAGTCTTTTCAGGACTTCCTATGATACTCATGAACATCAGAGGCACACACCACAGCGTCATGAAGGAGGTCTGGGTGTAAATTCCAGGTCAGAAGGTAAATCTGCATCACAAAGAAATACCAGCTGAATTTCAACAAACTTTGCAACATGGTCATTACACCTTAAGGTATAGCAACCTACTGGTGTTGTCCTTATGCTTGTGGCTCAATACTTTTAACAGTCTTGGTGATTTTGGCACCATTCTGCATTATACACAATTAAGAATATTTCTGAGTAACAGAGTGAAGGATCTCACTTCAGTGCATTACAAATAACTCACTGATCTTCACTCTGTATCTGAGCTCAGCAATGGCCAGGACACATTCAGAATGATTGCTAATTTCTTTACAATATTTTTATAGCTTTTCATTTTGTTATAAATTTATTCTGATCATATATTTTGTTAAATGTCACAGATAAAGTTAATAAAATATAAATGGATTGTCTCCTCTTAATCGCATTTTCCCCAAGTTGAAACAAAGCAAACAGCCAAACGTTTTCCTCAAATCCAATTATGGGATCATTTGGAAAACCAAATGTATCAATTTCTCTTGAATGCTTGAACTAATCAATCAATCTATGAGAGAAGTTTAGCCTACTGAAATTTTGAATCATCTGCAAATAGCATGAAGTATGTTTACAGAGAATGGTTCCAACAACCTTAGACTTTTATTTTTTTTCTTTTTTTGAGTTGCAGAGAGCCAGTAGAAAAAAGCCAGAGGAGAATTTGGCAGTCGATAAATTTAGCACAGGTCCCTGTGTCAGATGGAATCACTGCAGGTGCAACCATTATTTAATAATGAGCCAAATCCGATGTGTATTTAAGATTATTTATTTTTTAATCTCATAACAATGTGTCCTTTTAGTGAGTGACTCATTGTTCTAACAACAATGAAACAGCATCTGTGCAGTCCCGACTGCAGAGGTGGACGTGGTTTTGTACACGCATCAAGGTACATTTCTCTGTGTCCATGTGCCCCTAGAGAGAGTTTGACTTCCCATCTTCATGTCTCATGGGTTTTTTTTCCATTTCCTATTTTTGTTCTGTTCCCAATTTGGAGAGAGTGTTTGGGGTTTGCTGTAGCAGAAGGTTACTGGTTCTTGATAAAATGCTTGTAAGAAAAAGGTTAAAATTTGGTAGTGGAAAAATGACATCACTTTGCAAAATTCAACAAACCAACTGAACTAAGCAGATAAATCCTTAACTTCATTGTTTAGTCAGTTCTTTTAATTGCTTGGAGAAGTGCTTCCAGCTCTGGAGTCCTCAGCACAGGAAAGACATGGACCTGTTTGAGCAGGTCCAGAGCCAGCCACGTAGATGATCACAGGGCTGGAGCACCTGTCCTGTGGTGGGTGACAGGCTGAGAAAGTTGGGGTTGTTCAGCCTGGAGAATAGGAGGCTCCGGGAGACATTATAGCACCTTCCAGTACTTAAAGAAGGCTTATATAAAAGATGAGAACAAAATTTTTAATAGGACCTGTAGTGACAGGGCAAATGTTAATGGTTTGAAACTAAAAGGGTAGATTCAGAATGGATATAAGAAAGAAATTTTTTGTGGTGCGGGTTGTGAGACTGGCACAAGTTGCCCAGAGAGGTGGTAGATGTCCCATTCCTGGAAACATTAAAGGCCAGACTGGGCAGGGCTCTGAGCAACCTGATCTAGTGGAAGGTGTCCCTGCGCATGGCAGGGGGATTGGACTAGATGACCTTTTAAGGTCCCTTCCACCCCAAACTGTTCTATGTTTCTGTATTGGTTTCTTGTATTAGCTGTGTGAAGCAGGAGTTTGATGAAGGATTTTGAGATAGGAGCATGGCCACCTCAGTGATTCAGTTGCTACTCCTGAGCCCACAGCACAACATTGTTGGTACATAAAGAAATGGAAGGGCTGCATCCAGCTGAAATAACAAAAAATATTTTTGTTGTTTTTTGAGATTTTTAAAGAGAAATTCCACTTACTCAAAATGCAGTGGCTTGCACATTTCAGGAAGTGCTAATCTCTAAAGAAATAAGAGCATTGTAAGTAGTAGGATAATTAACATTACTAGAAATCTAACTTCATATTTTACAATAACACAGAAAACTTGATTAACATTCAGATGAGAAGTGTTGATTGATAGCAGCTTTGGTTTACAACCCTGAATCCAGTATTGTAATTTAACTTCAGTATAAACAGTTATCTTTTCAATTGTGGTGTCACATTCTTGACAGAATTGCAGAATTTCTATTCTAAAATGTAATTCCTTGGATTTACATAAAAGCTTAATGGGACTGTAGTTCACTGTTGATTACACTGTTTGTCATCTCCATGCACCCTTTTTTTCCAAGTGTTGTAAATGATGCATTCAACATACATTGAGAAAAAACAAATGTACAGTGCTACTCTCACCCTTCTCCTTGAATGTTTTCCTTACTTGCTCTTTCTTTATTCATTTACTTTTTTATAAAATATGGTTTTATATTTGCTGCATGTAATGGTTGCAAAACCACCATATTTTCAAAAGGTCATTTTATACTTCAAGCCAAAAGAAATGCCATGGATACATTCTTTCATGGTTTTTTTTTAAACACATGAAAGTTAAACTATCTGATTTGGAAACACAAGCAATGAGACTTTTCATTGAATTTTGATCCCAGCTTCATTTGCTGGAATCAAATTTAAGAGTTGAAAGTATAATTTTTATAAACAACAGCTCTTCTGACTTCACTTATTTTCAATAGGATTTCTGACATGTTTTCCAAAATCTGCATGTGTTCTGTGGGGTACAAGATAAGATTTTTTTGTTATAATTGCTTCTTAAATTTTTTTTCATAGTCCTGTCTTGAATAGGTAAGACCTGTGTGTAAAGACAGAAAGAAAATAAATGCTTAATCCAGAAAAGGGGGGAAAAGTAGAGAGAATCTGGGTATAAATAAATTTTTCCCCTAAATTTGCCTCTGGATTTTATCTGCACAGGTCACAAGTTGTGCCTCATGATCCTGTTGAGTCTTGGAGGAGGCAGCTCTCAGTGTGCTGGTGATGTTCTCTGCCTGTAGCTGTAGCTGGTTCTCCTGGGGTTATGTGGTATGTGGTCCTGCATGGCGGCGCCTCCTTTCTGACCCTTAGAGGGAGAAGGGGAAGAAATGCTTTTCCATCAGTTTTTCCATCCTAGTCCTGTCAAAGGCGAGGAAGAGGATAGTTATTCCTGCTCCTGCATCTTATGGGAACAGTTGGGATATGGACACATGGCACGAAGGAAGGCATTAGGTTTTATATTGGGGGAAATGTTAAAGTTAACAGCAAATGGTGCATGGAACAGACTGTTTTTGCTCTCAGCATTTCCAGGTGTCTTGATATGATGATTTTTCAGTGTCTTTAAGAGATATTTCTGTCTGGATAGACAGGTTGTAGTGTAGTTTGAAATACAGATATACTTTCTGGGTTATCTTTCTGACGTATGCAAGTTTTAATGTCTTTAATATGACACAAATAAAGATGATTAGTTGAAATGGATGTTATTACAAAAGAGAAAGCAAAATAATCTTGTTAAATCCATGTTAGAGAACCTGGCCATCAGGTGTCCCTGCCCACGACTAGACGATTTTAAAGGTCCCTTTCAATCCAAACCATTCCATGATTCTGTGATTTGTTTTGGCTAGGGTAGAGTTAATTTTCTTCCTAGTAGCTAGTAGTGCCTTGGATTTAGGATTAAAACAGTGTTGATAGTTCAGGGATCTTTTCATTGTTGCTGACCAGTGGTTACACAGCATCAAGGCCTTTTCTGCTTCTCACCCCACCCCACCAGTGGGGAGGCTGGGTGTGCACAAGGAGTTGTGAGGGAACACAGCTGGGACAGCTGCCCAAAGGGATATTCTATACCATACCGCACCATGCTCAGTAGATAAACTGAAGGGGAAAGCTGAGCAGGGACTGCTGCGCAGGGACCGGTTGGGAGTTGGTCAGTTGGTGCATTGATTGTTACTTGTTTTGTATATTCTAACCTATTATTATTTATAGTTATTGTTATTTCTTTCCTTTCCTGTCTTATTAAAGTGTCTTTATTTCAACCCATAAATTTTACTTTCTTTTCCAATTCTCTCCCCCATCCCACTGTGGGGGAGTGAGTGAGCAGCTGTGTGGTGTGTAGCTGCCTGCCAGGTTAACCACACCACCATCTATGAAGGAAGCTTCCTGTGTTTTGATCTCTTGTGCCTCGTGTAGATCTAGAAAGGAATCTCCTTTGTGTTTAGATTCTACTCATCTGCAAATAGTGGGTTTGATCCAGAGGAATTGCATCTAAATGCCTCTCTGTTTCCAAATAGGGTGCTGCAATTTTAGATTACATGCACTTTATTTCTGATAGGAAAATACATAATCAGAGTAGTTTTTCTTTTTAAGATAATGTGAAAGTCATGAGTAGTTTCTGAAATCAGAAGACTCTTGTATAACCATATCTACTGAGATATTTAGGATCCTATTTCCCACAGATTTATCTAAATTAGGACCAAAATGTCTTTCTGCAACCTCATCATAAACCACAGACAGCTCGATGGATTTAGGCACTGTAATTAGCACAATAATCAAATTGTTCTTTGGTTACTGAGAAGAGTCTAGACACTCTTCAGATAGTTGGAAAGTTCACCACAACTAAATAATGACAAGTCCAAATAGATTTTTTTAGCCTGTCCAATCATAATTTTTAGAAATCAGATTTTCTACTTAAAAATGTGTGTTCTTCCACTGGGAATAATATTAGCAGTACACATTTCTGAACAACCTTTGCTTTCGGTTTCCTTTGTCTTACCAGATTTTACTGGATTAGTTCTTATTTTATATCCAGAGATATTAAATACTTCATTTTAAAGTAATATTTTTCTACATAGTTACAACATTGAGGAAAGTCTGGGTGGTTTGGAACTGTTCTTGGATCTCAGAGCCTTTTGGAAAACTAGTATTTCCAAAATGTGATTTTATGTTGCAGTCATCACATAAACAAATTAGTCTGAAAACAGCTTAGAACTGAGCTTGAACTAATTCTTTAATTTCTCTGTTTCAGAATGATTGTGTGTCTGAGTCTTGAATTTCTTTACAATCCTTTTTTTCACTTGTTCTAGCTCCACACTTTCAATCTTGTAGCCACACTTGATTAGAGTGGTGGGCAGTGTCAGACCATGAGGAGTTATGGAGAAAGTATTGATGAATAATTTTTTAGGAAAAAGAAATGAGCTTTTGAAAATAACGTTTAAAGGACAGGTGGGAGCTCAACTTTCAGGAAGAAAGGGCAAAAGAGAACATGGAAAAAGAAGTGAAATGGTTGCAAAAGACGTCTCAGAAAAATGACATCTGTTGCTGTTGACTATTAATAGCGGGGTACAGGATGAGGAATGAATCATTTAAGATCATGGAGTCCAACTGAAAGCAACCTCTCTAAGCAATGGATTATGCTCTAGAGATCAGCACAGATCACAAAGTAGTGTAGATAGCCTTTAATTCCTAAAAGCAAGTATTTAATAACAAGGGGTGTAACTGGCATGCCCAGACACAGTCACGTTTCATCAGTATGATCCTCCCTTCTCCATAAAACAAGACACCTTAACTCGGAAACATCCCCCTGACCATTTTTACAGGCAGATGTGCTGTGGCAATATGCCAACACATGTCCTGTGCTTGCAGTGCTTCCTTCCCATGTGGTCATAATGAGATCTCTGCATGTAGGGGTTTCTAATTTACTCACCCTGAAGGATAGCATAAGCAATATGTTGGGGATGTTGTTAAACATGGCATGTTGTTACTCCTGTGATCTGCTCTCTACCTACAGATTCCATGGGTGAAAAGTGACTTGTTCCCTCAGAAGGTTTCTTGTGCAGTGTATATCAATAGGTCACAGAGAAAATCTTCAGAAGAGCTATGACAAGACATACTAAATAAAAAAACCGAAAACATAATTGCTGGCATCCAGCCTTACAGTCAGTGTGGGAAATTGTCCTTCCCACAGGATGGAGGGAGAGTAGGGTAAACTCATGTACAGCACCTCTTTACATACACAACCATAAATAATTAGAGTTAGTTCATGTCTTGTTGGAAGTATAATTTGTATCAAGCCTTGGCTCTATTCCACTTTTGCTGTTTTCTTTATGAAAAAATAAATGTGTGTGGTCGTAAGTTAAATTTATCTTATAAATATGCATGATTAAAATCGACCCTATTTGCTCATGGGCCAGAATTGTCCCAGCAGGGGAATTTTTAAGAACCCAAATTTATTGCCTTGGCTCCTTGATTCTTCTGCTCCTTTGGCTCCAACCAGGGCTCTGGCCAAACACAAGCTGGAACAGAGCAGAGCATTTCTGCTGTGTGATCAGGTACACAGTGCCCAGCAGAGACAACTGGCAAAAGTCGTTGGTGCTGTTGGCTTTGTATCAGGGACAAATTCCCCTCTGATGGGAAAAGGTAACCAAATTATACGCCATATAAATTATTGCTTGCTGGGCAAAAAAGGTTGTTGCCCTCCTGCAGCTTGAGGTTTGGTCCCTGGGACATCCAGGGTGGTGGGAAACATAGAATAGTGGCATGGTTTGATTTTGAAAGAAGCTTAAAGATCACTTAGTTCCAACCCCCCTGCCATGGGCACAGACACCTTCCACTAGACCAGGTTGCTGAAAGCCCCATCCAACCTGGCCTTGAACACTTCCAGGGATGGAACATCCACAGCTTCTCTGGGCAACCTGTGCCAGTGCCTCACCACCCTCACAATGAAGCTTTTTTTCCTAATATCTAATCTAAACCTGCCCTCTTTCAGTGTAAAGCCATTCCCCATTATCCCATCACTCCATGCCCTGTTAGAAGGGTGAGCTACACCAGGTTTCTCTGATGGCATAGAACTCACCCGTTATCTCAGACCTTCCAAGTTGAATAATACTGTAAAAACAAGCTTATAATTCACTATTTAGATTTTTCCTGTCCCAGGGGTGTCTGCAGTGCTGGGCACATGTAATGAATTGTAGTGGGCTCATTTGCAGCTTGAATGGCTCATGCAGGTCAGCAGCAGAGTGCAGGCTTTTTCACCCCTTGAGCAATGAAGCATTGAGCAAAAGTTATTATAACCAATTAGTGGTGGCATTATTATTACCAATTAGTGGCTGCATGAAGCAAATCATTAGTCTTAGTTCAGTTATTAGCAGCCAGGTGTTCATGAAACGTGCCATGTGCAGCCAACATTGTACCTCAGCAGTCGCCGTCTAGGCCAGTCACTGAATTTGTGATGCCTCTCTGCATGGGGGGTTGTCACCACCCTGCTCCCCCCCACCCCAAATTGGGTTTGGAGTCAGTGTGTAGTGGTTTTTTTGTTGCTGCTGTGTTGTGTACCTAGTGAGTGAATAAATAAGGCCATTTCAATCTCTAGACCAGTATTCTGAAACCTTAATAAGTCATTATGTAAAGCCAAAAATTAGATTTGCAGTTTTGTTGTTGGTTGCTGCTTCATTTGTAAGAGCAAAATGGCCATGTCAGAGCAGGAGAGTTGCATTAGAAAATTATTTTTGATTGAAAGTATTGTTTGTCTAGGATGCCTGTTTATAAAACCCTTAATAAGCAATATTTTCACACACACATTAGTTTTGTACAATGACTTTCCAGAAGACAGTTTAGGCAGCAAGGAACACTAATTGAATTCTATTTAAGGGCTTAAATTGCACTTTTATGATGTGTTAAAATTAAGAAAAAAAAAGTTAATGGGGAAAAGTTATAATTGTATCTTTAGCATTAATTCCATATTGAACTACATATTTTATTTCGGCTCATTTTGCAGGGATCTTCATAGCTGTAGCTCTATAAATATATAGAACAACTAATAAGTGAAGTAAGCATAGCTAATAAAATTCTAATACACTGAATACTTATTGCACAGATGTAATTAGAATAGGCAGTAGAAATATCTTTTTTCTTGGAGAAAAAAAGTAGGGAGTTAGAGTGCTGTTTTCTCTTTTGGTGAGTCAGATATCTTCTGATTTTCAGTATTAATGAGGAAAGGATTTGATGGTTTCTTTGAGCTATGTTTAAAGGAAATTAATTGTAGGATAGCATTGGTCAGGGCACTTCAAGAACAGCTGGGCAGGGACATCTGGTGGTGCAGTAAAGGAATCAGTGAACACTTGCAACTGGTAGTGCAGTTGTATTGGAATGATTAAGGAAAAAAACATCATTATGGTCATACTGTGGTTACTTTTCTGTTTTGATATTATTGTAGAAACAGTTAACATTCATGTTTAGATTTCAGTTTGTGTGTGGTTTTAATTTACTGGAAAAGTAGGAACTAAGGCCCTGTTCTTGAGCTGGCAGCTTGCAGGCATAATGTGTTGGACACCCTTAACTCAAAGGGCATTCAACCTTGTAGATCTCAAATCAAACTCGTAAAAGCAGACCATGGTTCTGTGGATGGAGTGGGGTAGATGTTAACCCTGTGCATTTGGGCTTTGTTTGTAGTTCTGCCAGTGATTTGCAGTGCTCTCTGGGCAAAGATGATTTCATTTGCTTCACTACATCACTCATCAATTATTTCAATCCATCTTTGAGTCCATCTTTCTGTAAAAGTGCTATGATAGTGTTTCAGCTTCTGAATTATACATATGGGTAAAGAAACATAAAAGGTAAAATTATTGTGTATCTTTGATTTCAAAGTTCTGTGTTAATTAAATATAAGGTGAGCAATTTTATTTGTATATGTTTACCTTGGACCCCTATAGATCATAAAAATGTGACCAATACTTTAACTGCAGTCATTTTAAAAGAGCAACTCTTTGGGATTAATTTTCTGTTGCTGTGTGTAACTGTGTCTGGTACATAGCACTGTGCATGTGCTGACAAAACCAAGTCATTGGAAACATATGTGTTGAAGGTCAGACCCTTGGGAAGAGTTTCCCAGGAGTATTTAATACTGTGACATCTTACCAGCTCCACACCAGGTGATCCTTTGCCAGGTCAAAGCAAGACTTTCCTCATTTGTGAATGTCTTTTATCTCATTATGGTTTTCCTGCTGTTCGTGTGTATCCAGCCGTTGGTAGTACATGTTGACTACGCATGGTGTCTTCTGGGAGATGGTGTCACCTTCTCTTGGGGGAGTGTGGGCACAGTATTTCCATGGACAGTACGTTCTCTGTAGGGTTATCTCTGTCTGCTTCTGTTTACAAAGCTTTTGCGACTGCTGTCCTGTCTTCTCTTAGAGTAGGTGCACCTGAAATGATGGTGTTGATAAGTTACTAGTTTGTTATTTGTGTGTTGTAACAGGAATGCATTTTTATCATCATGTATTCCCCATGCAATTCTATAAAAAGAAAACTGAAAAGAAAGCACAAGTATCTGCTCTTTCCTTTGCTACCAATATGGTTTTTCAGGAGGAATTTGTAGCAGCTGCAAGTTTCAGCTTCTTTCATTGTATCCTGGGCAGAAAAAAAAATCAATAACCTAAATCTTTCATAGCCAATTATGGGCTCTTTACTGTGGTCATTATTCACACAAGGAATGCTGTAGTTGGTAAGGAAGGAGATATATATATATATAATCAAGCTCAGAATCAGAGCAGCCACTGTATAATTGAAAAACTGTGACTTCCAGATTGAGAGTCTTCTTAAAGTAAGGAGCTGCAGATATTAGCACTTTGCAAAGTAGAACAATTTGTCTCAAAGTCAGAATAACTATTCCCTGCAGCTTTTCACGAGAGAGTGGGTACTTCATCGAGATTCAACCCTCCTTTCTCTCCTTGCAGTAAAATTTATATTTTGTAAAACTCCTCATTACTTCTTTTCCATAAAGCAACAGTTCTTTGTCATCTTCCGTCATCACCCTCATGGTTCTGTCACCATCCTTTAAAAATTTCTCCACTTGTAGTTTGGATAAAAGAGAGAAGCACTGGCATTTGATGCTGTATCCTTTGTTTCAGAGCTGTCCCAAGGCTGTGGTGACAACTGTGAACTGAGCATAGCCACAGAGTTGTTGCAGATGTGCCGCTTTCTGTTAATGAAAAGCTGATGTTCATCCACAGCCCTTCTATGCAATATTTAATCTGTAAGACTTTATAATGCAAGCAACCCATTATAGAGAAAACTGTTGGTTTTATGTTTCAGATGCAAGGATGGCTTGAAAGGATTTACATACTCTGCACTAAAGTAAGTAAAGCTTCTGTGAGTCTGTAGCTTCAAGTCAAGATTTTGAGTAATCATGCGTAGTGGCAGATGCATTATAAGAAAAGAGTATTCCTAAGAAGAAACATGCTGTCATAAAACTTTTCCAGCTTCTGGGGATACAATATATTTTGGAGAAGACATATTCACAGAATCACTAAGATGGGAAAAGATCTCTAAGATCATCAAGTTCAACCATTAACCCAACACTGCCAAGTCCACCACTAAACCATGTCCCCAAGTGGCACATCTACATGTCTTCTAAATATCTTCAGGGACAGTGACTCCACCATTTCCTGGGCAGCCTGTTCCAATGCCTGACAATCCTTTCAGTAAAGAAATTTTTCCTAATATCCAATTTAAACTTCCCCTGGCACAGCTTGAGGCCATTTTCTCTTGTGTGCTGGCAAGAGAGGAATCCTTTTATATTTGGGACTGTTAATGAAGCAAACTGAGACATATGATTGCATGTTTTTAAAGGAGCATTAATCTTCTGTCTTTCTAAAACTGGGATTCTTGATAAGCTATATTTTCCTGGAAGCAAATGGCTGCTGTGTTTTGACCTGGAAGTTGTTTGCTGCATTACAAAATGTTTAATAAATGCAACGATAGTTCTGTACTCAGCATGCAAGTAAAGCATGCCATTGCAAGAGAGATTTGCATTGTTTAGGAAATATTTTACAGAGCTTACAGCCATGGAACAGCTTCTATCATGCAATATGATAGAAGGTCCCAATAAGTAAATTATTCAATTTATAGTCAGAAATACGGACATGAAACATTCCTGTGACAACATGCAGAGACAATGCTTTCTGAAATCACCAGTTCACCAGTGACCTGTCGAATGACAAAGTTTTTATTCCTTCATCACCCTCAGCAAGACTTACCATAGTACAGTGTAACTTGAATTACAGTGCAGAGTGTTAGGAAACATCTTGCCATTGTGTCCTTCATTGTCCTTGATACACAGTAATTCTGCACCTAAGATGAACCAATATATTGACAACATCGACTTCTGGGTGAAGAAAGAAGACTGAAGATGAAGCCAAGCAAAACAAAGTTGATGTTCTTGGTGGGAGCAAAAACATTTTGAAGATTTTGTAAAACAGATATTTTATAAAAATATTATAGTAATTACCATTATGTAACCCTATTTTGGTGGAGATAATTGAGATATTTCATGTGCCTTTTTATATTCTTATTTAGTGTTCTTCCTTTGTCTGAGAGATGGACTTCCCTACTAATGTTTTTGTTCCTAGTTTTAGAAAATTCCTGGCAGCAATTGTGTCCATTAGCTGAGGTTCAAATATATGTCAGTGGACTGATCTTTTCAAAGAGGTGTGGGGTTTGGCAGCTGTGTAGGATGAGTTTTTTTCAGACCTAGGAGTAACTTCAAGCTTTTCTTAAAGACTTAGAGACTTGTACAGGACTTGATATGTTTCTTTTAGTTATTTAGGTAATTGTTTTTTTCTTATTTTTTTTTTCTTTCAGGTTCATTGTAGGGAAAGAAGAAATTCCCACTCACTCTTTTTCACCCGAAGCAGCATTTTCAAAAACAGATAGAAAAGTCAAGCATTGTGAAAAACTATCACAGCCAATGAACATACTGGCTCTAACGAAAAAGCTCATGGACAAAGTGTGAGTCAAAGAAAACAAAAGAAAAACAAAACAAAATGAATCATTGTTCCGTGGTACATTTTAGTCTTGTTACATTGTATTTGATAATGTTTTATAATACTTTTGCTTTGCATTTAAGTGTTTTTCTATTTCATTTTTCACTGGGTAGTTAGCAGTGGAAAATTACGAACTCCAGTGAAAGCAAAACTTAAGACCTCTATGTCATAGCTATGACTTGCAACGTGCAGTCGTCTTAAGGAGAAGAGTAAATTTAGTCAATGCCAAATGCAGGCTGGTGGTTGCTTTTTTTGCAGTTTTCAGCAAAACCAGTTCATGGGTTTTTTCTGCTGGAGCTAGTGGTGATATTAAGGAGAGAAATTACACAGCAGCAGACCTTACTCATGTCACCATAAGAGACCGTAACATTTTCTTTTGGGGGACCTACATCCCTGTGTTGCATAAAGGAGAACTACCTGAAAATAGGATTGGTGGCCCATGGGCTGCCTCCACTGTCAGGAGATAGGAAATTGAGAAGCAAAGAGTGAGTTTAAAACTGTTTTGCACAAGGTCAGATCTAGACATCTGAAGTTAGGCAAGGTAGGTTCCCTCCCTGTCTACAGGATCCAATTTATTGTCCTTAAGCATAAGCCTAAAGAAGTGACAGCAGATAGCTTTTCAGCTACCACAAGGAGTCATATATTTACAGGGAAGATGGAGTGAAAAATGGACTTAGCTGTGTGTTCGACTTAGCTGTGTGTTCACACCACACCTATGAATCTTCACTTCCACTGACCTCTTCAGGAGCAGTTCTCTGTCTGCTAACATGCAGGAGAGAGTCTTCCAAGCGCATTGTGTTCTCAGAGTAGTGGCTTATCTTACTTGCTCAGCTGATGAACAAAAATGAAGTGATCTCTATCATACAGCAACTTCCTATGATTTGCTGTAGGTTTTAGTTGAAAAATATGAAGGAAGTCAGCAGTGGCTTTTCAGGTGTGACTGTATTAGACAAAAAACACTTAAGAGGAAGAGACAGCTCCAGCCACGTGTGCATTCTTTTAGCTGAGTTGCTTATGCCTATTTTGTCTTAAATACCTCTTTTTCAGTTTGATGGAGATAGTTCATAGCTTTTCCACTGTTCATTAAATACAAGGATTGAGGGACTACAGGTGAAGAAGAGCATATTTTCTTTAGGGCTTTGAAATTCCCAACTCAGACATTCAAAAAACTTGCAGTTTTAAGCTCTCACAGGTTTCTCTTCCATATGGTTCTTTTCAATGTAATTGAGTCTTAATGCCTGTAACCTGAGCACATTCTCATTACAATTTTTGCTACATAAACTGACCTCACAGATGATTTATGGCCCTTGGACTTTATAGTACACGATTCAGAACTTCCAAGATATTTGACACAGTATATAAATTGTGTAATTTATTTTACATTAAAGCTAAAATACTTGAATATAGCAAAATATTATGTTCAGACCAGGTATGACATTACTTCTTTTAATTCTACGTAATACAGGCCTAGAAACTCTATAATCCACACATCCCACCATTCCAAGCCAGTCTCTTTTAAATGCTCAAGGTCAAATTCTCAGTCCAAAGGAAGAGCTACATAAAAATCTACATTATAGAAGAAAGAGCCAAAAAGTGAAAGGTTTGCAATTGAGAGAAGTCTCATAGGGTATCTCTGTGCATTTCTATGTTCTGCACTGCCCTTCGGTGAACCTTCCAATGGTATGAAAGATGTAAGGACACAGGTAACAGATTGGTCAAATATGCTTCTAGAACCATGGAGCAGAGACAAACCGGGAAAGGTCATGTCACTTCTCCTTGTTGACCACAGCAGAAAATCTGTCCTTTAATTTGGCATTTAATGTGTAGCATACCAAGAGGTTCTGCAGACACCTTTTTCTTGGAATACAACTAAAGTATTGTTAGTTTTTATTGTCCTTTTATGGCATCATAAAAGTTCACAGTGCCCTTCAGTGGGGTAATGGGGAGAATGAGCACTGGGCAAATAGCACTGTATGTATTTTTAGGCAAGAAAAATTTATGAAGTCTCCTGTCGCTGACGCTGAAAACAGCTATGAGTTAATACGTGTTTCATTATGCTTTTTGCAGGTGCAAACATGGCCCGAGGCATAGATGCTGTAAACACTATGGAGATAATTGCATCTCATACTGTATTAAAGTAAGTGCAGAAAAAATCCGATTGACAAACTCTGGCAAGGACAGGGTAAAAGTCTATAGTCAGGAAAAGCATATGCTTAGGAAGTGAGAAAGGAGCCTGTTACTCATTCTTCTTCTATTGAAAATGTGACAAGCCTGAAAACAGATTTTCTCAATTTAGGGCAGGGTAGTGGTGGGGTTAAAGTTCTCCGGTCTTTCAGATTAGCTGTAGTGAATGAGTAACATAAAATGTGTGGGAAAAAATGGACTAGTAAGCAAGGGCTCTTGTTTAACTATGTGATGCACTTCACGGCTGAGCCCACTTGTGACTGCCCCCTAAATAAAGCACCTGGAATGTGCTGCTGTGGCAGGCGGCCCCCGTTCACGTGCAGCTGCGCGGCTCTGGCACGTTGCTGCCGGGCACTGGACTCACTCTCCCACTCATTTATTTTAAGGGGTTGGGGTAATGAGAGATTGGTCACAGTTGCTACGCCCAGGAAGAGCTGTTTATCTCCGGTGGTATAATTCATCCTCCATTATTAATGTGATCAGCGCATTTTTTTTCAGAGGAGCACTGTGCACAGATTTGCCTTGGCTGACATTGGGTTGGCACAGGTGGTACCACCTGCTGTGCTTGTTTTGGGAGTTGGTAAGGCTCCAGACGATCTCAATCGCTTAATAGTTGGCCTGTTTTTATATAGGGAGCAGCAAAAATGGATTTGAGTATTTTCAAATGCTTTGACATATATTCCTTTCAAAAATAACTTTTTAAAATTAAAATTTTATATACAGTTAATGTTATCTCAGAAACGCCATGCTTAAATTTAGCATCAGAATAGCACAACATGTTTACTAACAACATAATTTTTTATTGTTTTAACACTTTTTATAATGCAGTGAGTTGGCATACCATGGTGTAACATGGGTATAAGCTGTGCTGGAGTTGATAGAATGTGAGATGATGCTTAAGCGTTCTGCTGAATTATGATGAGAATATTCAGTATCCTGAGTAGTTCAGGATAGTTATGTCACTTTTCTGTTGTAGGTATGACATATATTTAACAGACCCAGAATAAAATTAGAGTTTTAAAACCTGACACCACTGTCTCAGTCCACTTAATGTTTCATTCATGGGCTCTTTACTTCAAGGCATAACATCTTTGGGGACAAAGACCTTCCATTTGCTTTGTGCTTTTTCAGTGCCTTGCCCAGTATGTTTGCTGTTCAGTGCCTCCTGGCCCAATTTGTCTCCTATCTCCTGAGTGCTTATGTTTGGTCAGGTCAGAATCCTCTGGGGAGTAAACTCCATCTGCAGGGTACTCTGTTTTCCCCATAGATATCAAGTTTCTGGCCTTCAGAATCAACATCCAAGACTGCAGTGAATATTATATTCAAAACAAAGATTAAAATTAAGCAGAAGTGATTTTATGCAGATTTGATATGCTGCATGTCCAGATCTCTGCTGATGGTAGCATCTCCTCGTGTGCATCTGGTTTTTCATGGTACTTCACTGTAACTTCATGCTGCTGCACTTATTTACATAGTAAAAGTGCTGCTTTTCATTACTTAGGCATGTTTTAGAGTAATTAGCTCTTAACTACGATTAGTCCAGACTTGCTTTCAGAGCTTTTTATTAATATCACACAAAATCCTTATGCATCTTGTGCTGCATGCTTAGCATTCAAATCTATAAGTAGTGCCATAACACTATATTATTTTACAAGCACAGAGCAAACAGCTAAGGATTTCTGTTAGAGTACTCATCATGGAATGGATGCCTCTTCTCTGTGGAAAACACATAGTCTGCTGGAAGAATGTGTGTGTGAGACTTCATGGGTAGAGAGGTGATTTGACCATTATGGAATATAATAAGCTTGACATGGCTTTAAAACAGAAGGGTGAAAAAGAGATAGGAGTAGGATAGTTGAATTACTCTAGTCGAGAGCCCCAAATGTGATTTCAATTTGTGAGTTTCTCAAATTTTAGTAGACCAGCCCGACATTACTCTCTCTGTCCTTTCTTAGGTGAGGGGGGAGACATGTTAATGATTGAAAGAATATGAGGGCAGGGCAGAAAGTGGATATTCAGGAGCACTCTTTCTCTTCACATTTAAACGTCCATTAGCTAGTTGACATCATCCATGATAACTTCTGTGTAACATTCAGTAGTGACATACCACCTGATTTAATTTACTTCCCTTCAGACTCTAAATACTTTAAATGCTTTGGGTTTACGGAAGCAGTCAAACAATATTTTTCCTCCTTTGGATTCTACTCAATTACAGTGAGGAGACATTAGCCAGCAGTAGAAGTCCAGTTGTCCATTTTTTCTGACTGTGCTGCACATGGCACCGGCTAACCCTCCCAACTTGCTAATGACTAGAATAACCACAAAGAAGGTCATAGAATAATGGAATGCTTTGAGTTGGAAGGGACACTAAAGATCATCTCGTTCCAACGCCCCCTGCAATGGGCAGGGACATCTTCCACTAGACCAGGTTACTCGAAGCCCCATCCAACCTGACTTTGAGCAGTTCCAGGGATGGGGCATCCACAACTTCTCTGACATTGTTTTCTGATGATTGTAGTCTCAGTGTTCTGTCTCTTGAAGGAACATGGGCTGCTGTATACCCAGAATAAATATTATCTTAATTATCCTAATTAATTTTAAATACCTTAACTAGTTCCTAATGTATTACAACAGGTTGTCTGAGTTTTTTGTATGTTACTGAATTCTCTTTATGTGCACACATGCTTTTTTGAATTTGAGTTATAGCCAATATCTTGACTATATTATTAAGAAATTTGTTTCTCAAAAGCAGAAAAAAGTTTTATTCAACAAATATTGGAGATAGGATGTTACACTGTGCTACTACTTCTGGCTGATTTGAGTTCCAACTCAAAACCTCGGTGGATAAATGGCTCTTAGCAGAGTTTTCTTTGGTCACTTACATTTATTATAGTGTCCTGCATATGCTTTCCTGTGTTCTACCTCCGTTCTTCTTTGAGATCTTCTTATAGAAGGCAAAACTTACAATACTGTACATTATTTATGATATAATACTTCCTGTGACTCTGAAACAAACACCAGTAAGTGTGATACACTTTCACCTGGTAGATGTAATGAGCTAAATAGATAGATTTTGTGCAATACTTGCTGTTTCATGCACATCAGCACTAAACCCCTCAAAGGTTCAGTTCAGCACTTCTAAGTTGGCTACTGATATAAATAAAATCAGGGATATGTTTGAGTGTTTTCAGTTGGAATTTAGATGTTTCCTCACCCCATCAGAGTTACCTTTCCTGTGTAAAAGTGTCACACAGAGCATTCTGTTGCTTGTGTTTTTGTTTTGGGTTTTGTTCATAACTGCTGGGTTTAGGACTTTCTTTTTGTATAATGATACCTGGCATCATAATTATCCATTTTTTTGGAAGATGAGAGCTATGTACTTTGCCGTGGTACCTCTTCATTTTAGGTGCAAATATATGTTCATCTTAATTGTGACATTGTAACTACATGAAATTCACAGCACATTTACACCTCTGCCTATCTCACACAGCTTTTGGTAGGCATTTTCATTACAGAATCAGACAATACTGGCTAGTGAGCTGTTCAATATGTACAATTTATGTAACTTTAAGAATAGCAGATGAAGGAATGGAAACTTTTCATACAAAAAAAAGTGCTACTGAATTATTGGATGACACAACGTATTTTCTTCCACTTGATTCTCCTAAAGCACTTATTGAGTAGCACAGAGAGTAATTACTTCAGGAAGAGTTTGTTACTAGATGTTTAACCACAATAAAAATTTTTGAGCTTCATGATGCATTATAAAGTTCTGCAGGAGGCTAAAACGGTGTGAGTTTCTGATCCTGAAAGGTTGCTCAGACCCTCTGCCAGTTGTCCCTGTCACTTGAATTCTGTCTTTGTCACTGGACTTGAATAAGATACCTGCCTTATTTGCCAATGGTGAGTGCACAGATAGTTTTCACGTAAGGCATCTTCCAACACAAAACTAGGTAGATTTTATTCCGAATTAATAGAAAAGTTGAGCCATAGGGTAAGAATAATGATAGTAAGTTTTGGAGGAAGTTATAAGAGAAACTAGGGAGAATAATATGGAAACAAAAAGTCAATGTGGTTTTGTGACAAGGTAAGAAAAAGGAGATCTGTATCCAGTTTTTTTACTGGATACAGTAAAGTACAAGTAAGTAAATTCATTGGAACCAATGTTATCCTTTCTCAGTAGCTCTGCACATAAACTCCCTTCCAGTTTTGCCTTTTCCCATGCTGCAGGCAAGGAAAGTCTGTGCCAAGCCACCAGGGTTAATTTCTAATTCTCACACTTTCTGAAATTTATTTTTGGTGGACTTATTCCTCCCGAGTGTTTTCTCCAGACATTTGAGTGTATAAGTGCTCTTTTTTTTTCCACTGCATTGCTTTCCTGTATAAACACATTTGTGGTTAAAAGCTGGTCAGTAACCTGGAAGTGAAATCATCAGGATTATTTCAAAGAACAGAATTTTGGAGTAGAAGAGAAATAGAGTTTCTCTCTTGAGGCCTATTGGAAATTCATAGAAATTAAAGAGGAGTCAATTGTCTGTGATTTTATTGCTTTTGCTGTTTTACAGGGGAACGAGGAATGGGGATGCATTTGTGCATTTTTACATATTGTCTGCAGAGCGAGTTTTAAACTGCTTGATGTCAAAAACAAGTCCTTCTGTAGATGCCTTTGCTTTTCCTTTTTCTGTATTTGTGGTTTCTTACCACAAAATCTTTCTTTCTTTTCTCTAGGGCTTCATTAGGATGTTTAGCATTGGTTACCTGATCCAGTGTTGCCTTCGGATTCCTTCCACCTTCCGGCATCTGTTTACACAACCATCACGGCTATTTTCCCTTTTCTACAACAAGGAAAATTTCCAGCTTGGAGCTTTTTTGGGATCTTTCGTCAGTATATACAAAGTAAGCATATAGCATACAGAAATGATAAATGGCATGTTTTTTTTTTTCACTTTTCAGAATATCACCCAGAGCTAAAAAGTCCAGCTGCTTAATAATACTGATGCTGTTTGCTGCAGCATGTCACTGACAAATTCTATACTATTGCAATAATCAAACTGAAAACAGAAAACTAATCTTCCATTTTCTGTTGGTTTTGTTGGTTTTTTTCTATCATTTCCAAATAAACCAGATGGATTTTGCAGTGTTGTTTTGAGATCAGGAGATAGGGAGTACTTCAGAGAAAGTGCATTCAGATTTCAAAGGGAATTGCTGGTACACAAAAACATTTTAGTGCAGACACAAGTAGTGACTGCAGTAGCAGCAGTGTTGCCAGAGAGAAGCCATTTGCAGATTTTGTTGGCTCCAATATCTGGAATTCTTATTTGACACTAAATAGCAGGAAATTGCAGAACATACAATGCATAGTGAGGAGACATTGCACTTACAGCTTGGAAGTCTGCCCTTCTACACTATTATAAGATGACAGATTGTGAACTGATATGTATTCATATAGAATTGTTGGAATTAATCTAATTATGTTTATTTATGCCAAAAGAGAAGATGGCAAGGCACATGCCCTAAGGCAGAATACATTGCACAGTGCAGTGCTGAAGTGGCTTTTGCGCTTTTATATTCTTAATCACACTTGCAGTTTTTCACCTACCACTTTATTAACACTGCAAAGTTAAGATCATTCTATATTATTTAGGGTAAATACAAGAATTTATAAGGTTCCAGATTTTAAAATTTCTGATGGCAAAATGCAAATGGGCTGTCTGGAGTTTTTTTGAAAATTAAATTTTTGCTCAAACTTTAAGAACTGAACCTTTAGATAAAAAAATACTTGGGGCATTTTGAATCTGAAAGAATATGCAGTTCTAATTGTTTTTAGGTTAATATGTTTTCGTGGTTCCAGAATTTATTGGATGTATGGAAAAATCTCAAAGGGTTTGGTGTGTAATTGAAAGCAGCCTTTGTCATGGGAAAGAGTCTAGGCAGCTACATCAAATGAAGATGATGTGAATTCAAGATTAGCTTTGGTGTTAGATTGGTATTCAAATTAGATTGATCTGCTCTCTGATTTTGAAAGTAATGATAGTGGTAAACTGTAAATTAAAACACTGAAATGTTTTGGGTACTGTGTCCAACTCTCTGACTTCAGTATCAGCAGTGCTTTTAAAGATCGTTATTTGGTTGTGTTGAAGTTTTATGTTTTTGTTGATGTAATTCAATGTTTCTTGATGTGGTAAAGAGGATTACTGAATCAGACAGAACGTGTCCCAATAATGAAAGTTTCTAGAGCTCTTAAGAGATTTACAATTGTGATTTTACATTTGTCTTACAAAGCTCTTACAGTGGGAAAGTTTGCTGCCTCCCATATCAGTTGAATTCCCTTTTATTATAGCAGTCTTACCAAGTAGAAGAATGCATTATCCATGGAACTGTTCAAAGCCAGGCTGGATGGGGCTCTGAGCAACCTGGTCTAGTGGAAGGTGTACCTGCCCATGACGGGGGTTGGAACAAGATAATCTTTAAGGTCCCTTCCAACCCAAAGCATTCCATGACTCTATGATTATGGGTATTATCACACTAAGCTCTTATCACACGACACTCTTAGTTCATACTGTGTGCTGTGTTACTAGCTTATAGAGTAATATCTGCAGTCTGTATGTTATGAATGTTATGGGGCTAATCCTGCTTTCTTTTCCCCTACAGGGCACGAGTTGCTTCCTGCGCTGGGTCCGTAACCTAGATGATGAGCTTCATGCACTTGTAGCTGGTGAGTCCATGAAAAGAAGTTTATTTTGCCTGTGTTGGGACTCTGCAGATACTCATCTTGTCTGTCCTCCCATTCCCTTTTCAGACTTTTGTGCTGAAAATAGGACTGTGTACATCATGATTGTGTCAAAGTGACAGTGATGTTTCAAGTAGCTTCAAAGAAAGGGTTGCAATTAAAATTGTAAGGCAAATTCAGTCAAATGGTGTGGGGTTTATGGTCAGCTCCAAGGACAGTATGTCACTGTGTGCACAAATACAGACATCCTTTCATTTTCAACTGTAGAGATGTGAGAGATGTGAGGTGCAAATAGTAACTCTTCCATATGTGACAGAATACACATTGGAAATTATGGGCTCCACTGGGTCCAAGAAAGAACCTTTTTGCCATGGAATTTGTATGGTGGTGCAGGCTCTTCCCTGCTGTTTGTGCATCTGTCACATATTGGAACCTTAGAGGTCTCTTATTCCAAAAAGAAGAGAGGGGTTTGATACTGTGCTCCTGAGCACAGAACTACAGATTTGTTTCAGAGTTTCAAAACTTTCTCTTTTTAATGACACGAACCATATTTGGACGGGCAGCACAGGAACATCACTGAACTGTGTTGTAGCAACAGAAATAAATAGTCCTGTGCAGTGTGTGTTGGGCTGACATACCGTAACAGCAACACAAGTAACAGTGCTTTTGTTTCCTAATTGTTACAGGGTGTCTAGCAGGAATTTCTATGATGTTTTACAAAAGTACAACTATCTCTATGTATCTGGTGTCCAAATTAGTAGAGGTAAGTTATTACCCTTGTAACAGAGGTCTTCATCTATTTTTTCAAGGCAGAAAAAAGAAAATGAACTTCACAGGCTTTGTATGGCAATTCCAGTAAAATACACAGTTGTGTGGCGACGGTGTGTTTCAGTACCTGATGTGTGCCAAGAGGCATTGCTGCCATGGCATCTCATTTCTTTCTTATACTCTTTTCTCTGATTCATTTTAAAAGTCCTTTATCCATTGGTCTCCGTGTATATTCTCCATGAATTTTCTTAATCTCCTGATAACCCTTTGCTTTGTAGCTTTTGCATATTTTTTAAATCTGAAAGTTCCAAGAATGTCTGTTCTGCCAGAAACGTAAATCAGACCTAGTCCTTAATTGCAGATTTATTGCCAAAAGCTACAGCTTAACTTCCTGCCTTTGTTCCCTAGTTTTGGCATTCAGCAGTCTAAGATAACTCAAAATAGCTTAGGTTTTAGTCTATAGCTGGAGTTGTTTGTCAGTGTGCTTCAACTGATTCGATTCCCAGCTTTGGAATGAACTTTGTTCTCATTACTATTCTTCAGGCTTGAATTATTTCTGTGAACTTGTTAAAATTAGGAGCCCGGGAAGAAGTAGTAGTTACAGAGTTTGGATATGTTGATTATAATTTGCTAACCAGTGTTTGATTTCTTACTGTAATTTTTCCATAAGATCGGGACTTAGTCATGGTTATTCCCCAAACAGCACCACTGAAATGAGTTGAGAATGTTCTCTTACTGTGCATCATCCTGAATCACATATTTCTGCAGACCTTGAGGGCCTCATTCCCTAGTGGTATTTATCCACCTTCATTACCAGAGCAGAGTTCACTTAAAAGAACATAAATAGAAGGAACTTTTTTTTTGGTTATGCATAAAATTAATCATAAAAAGGGAAGATATTCTCTGTTTATTCCTGCTCCTTGTTATCCTAGACAAAGCTCTGAAGGTACTTCAGATATTAGTCATATAAAAAGAATCCTGAGTTATTCATATTGACTTTTAGAATACCAGTTGTAAAAAACCAATATTATCTTGTATTGCTGATGGTTTTCTCTGGACTTTGAGACATTGTGGCTGCAATGAAATGAGGAAAATGCTGTGTGTTGTTTCTTTCCTTTTTTTTTTTTTAAACTACTTTTATCATCTTACGCAAGCCAAGGGTAACTGACCAAAGAGGCGTGTGCTGCTTTTCGAGGTCAAGCTGTGCTCAGGAAAATAAACTTTACATGTTTTCTCAGAAAGTAAAGTATGTGATTTCAAGCTGTTTAAGAGCAGTGAATATTCACTTTGTTGGAATAGTTATTGCATTGTTCTTTTGCTTTTTTAAAATGAAGAATTTAAGAGAGTAAATTTTCCCCTTTTTGTCTTTAGGATCTCTAACACCTAAGCTGTTGCTAGTCCTGTTCTATGCATTAATAGCCTCTTATTAGATTGATCTTGTATAACTTGTATAAGCTATCTCAATCAGTGTCACATATGTGGACATATAAAAAATATATCAGCATAGTTAGTAATGTTGACGTGTTTTTTTGAAAATGTGGAAAAAAAAATTAAAAGTTACCTTTGTTTTACTCAGCATTTATTGTTTACTTTTAGACTATATACTTCAAAGGCATTGAAGCAGGGAAGGTTCCCTATTTTCCTCATGCAGACAGCATCATCTATGCCATTTCTACATCGATATGTTTTCAGGCAGTAAGTATGTCATTCTCTAACAGAACATCAAGTTCTCTAAGTCAAATGTTGAATGAAACGAGGAGCACAGGGACACAGTTATATAGAAAAGATGGTGTGATGTAGTGATTGCAGCAAGGTGCTGTGAATCGGGGCTCCTGTTTTTGAGTCACTGTGGGAAGGTCATTTCTAGGACTCAATTTCTCATATGCTTATTGCTGAATATATTATACAAAGCATGGAATTCTTTGGAAAGGATCTTAAAATGCATTGACCCAGAAGATGAAAATACATGTATGGGCTTCCATAAGCATGTGAAAGGACAGTTTCTTGAGGCAAACAATACAGTAGAGTATTTTATGGGTTTTTAAATCAACTGAAAGCTTCACCTTTCAGCTGACTTGAATAAATTGAAGTTATTGAATTAATTGCCTAGTTGAAAAAAAAAATCTGCAAAAAATAGTAAAAAATCTGAAGTTTGACATTTGAAACAAGCTGTAATTAACATCTTTTGCACTTCTCAAGTCAGTTCCATGCCTGTATCCTCAGTCCTTTTATCCTCTGCATCAGCTGGAAAAGCAACTTTTCAGTCGTACACAAATTACTATTTTATTTCTGCTGAAACATCCCACTTCGTGTTTTCTGGACCACCATAACTATATGTGTATGTATTCTTTTAGGGATCTATGCTGAGATGTTTGTTATTCACTATATTGATAAGTGACATAGAAAAATAATGGAATAGAGAGAAGACAGGGATTTTGGTTATAAGACATTATTTAAGATAATGTAACATTGAATATAAATATGACTACAAGAAATAGTAGATCACAAAATGCGGAGTAGGTTGGATATAAAGTAGCAGGTAAATTTTGCATCCACAAGTGCAAAATCATGTACATAGGAATGATGATTGTTGTTGCTTTCCCTGCAATAAGATGTAATTAAGTTGCCACCACTTGTAAATTATAGTCAACTGGGAATTTCAGTCTGTGCTGGTTGTGGTCACATAGAGCGTTGAATTCAGCAGAAAGCAGTAAAAGTTATTTCCACAGCAATCCTTTTGGTGGTTTTGGCAACATAATGTAGCAGATGAAGCTCTTGCCTGATGCTGTCAGCTGGCTCTGATAGAATCCTCTCCTTGCAGGCTGTCATGGAAGTTCAGAACCTGAGACCTTCATATTGGAAATTTCTTTTACGACTAACAAAGGGCAGGTATGTAACCAGGGGTGTGTTATGGCTTGTCTAAACGTGTCATTGATCACATTCAGCTTTCTGTGTCATTCACTGTCAACAGCAGAGCCATAGAAGTACATAAGGGCTAATTTCCTGAGGATTTACTTTGCTTTTCAAACAGTTTCCAGTACTCTTGAAGTTCTTTGCTGCTGAAGCAACATTGCTGGGTTTAATCTAATGACAGGAGCAAAGACTTAAATCTTGTGAAGACTCTTTAGCAGATGAGTGTTTTACTCAAAGCCTTTTTTATCTTTAATTCACTTGGAGGGTGGAATGCTTTCAGATTTCAGTGGAGTATGAAGAATCCAATAAACAACTATACATGTTGAAGAAATCACTCAGTATGTACAGTGATTGACAACATGAAATTACTCTGTTTAGAAGCATTACTGGAAATGTTGGAATGTCTCTTAAGAATACTTGAAAGTTTCAGTAGTCTTTTATAGGACATCTGTTTCAGTTGGGAAGGGATTATTTTTTTCCCTGGAAAAATGAAAAATTTTCACTTAATAATCATAAATTTACACTTTAATATCTTAACTGGATATTTTGTCTATTATTTGCTGCAGGGATCTAAAAAGCTTTCTTTTTAAAATAGATTTTGCTGTAACTGATTTATAAAAATACAATTTAGTGAAGTGTACACTATTATACTGATGCAGTATGTGGTGGAAACATCTTGATCTTAATGGCATCCAGGTCTTGATGTAGATCAGTTTATGAATGGGAATGTAAAAGGTAACATCTGTTGTGACAGCACACTCACCGGACTGTAAAAATAGAAGTGAAATCAGAGGCCAATCCCTGGACTGTGTTGAACCTGCACTCCCCATGGCACAGTACACACGTGAGGTGACTGAATGGATTGCTAGATGTAGTGGGAAGTTTTCCTTGGGATGCCTGGAGGCCGTCTGCAGGCAGCCTCTGAGGCCGTACAAACATGATACAGGGGATGATGTTAGTGCAGATATCCACTTTTTATGCATTTTTTTATGCATTTTTTCATCTTGTCTTAATCCTAAGCTTGCCTTAGGTGAAAGAGAGGAGGGAAAAGAAATTCTGCTCTGCCCATTTATTTTATCTGAAGCAAATCTCTGTAATAGTAATTTTGTAAGCACTCTCTCCTTAGAGGCAATTTCTTTTGACATTTCATAAGTTTTTCAGTCTATAGTTTTGAAGAGTAACGAAATGGAAATATGTTGTAACACCCATAAAATTGTCATCCAGACTTGAACAGGTAAGTCCAGAGTTTGGTTTGCTGGAAAGAGAGAGAACAGTAGTGTATTTTTGTTTGACCTTTTTTTTGTGGAGTTAAAAGTAGAAAGGGATTCTCCCCTTTTTCACAAGTTGTGTTATATGAAGTATACCTACACAAAGCACTATTAGTCACATTTGTCTAATGTTTTTTTTTTTTTTAAATCTCTGTTGCCTGATGTGAAAAACTTGCCATCTAAACAGTGCAGGCTGAAGCCTGTATTTCAGAGATTTTGGTTGCCTTTCATGAAACGAAATAATTTTAACAATGATTTTATTTTTTCATAAGTAAATTAATCTTGCTTTCATGCTCTCTTTTTCAGGTTTGCTCTCATGAACAGAAAAGTTTTAGATGTATTTGGCACTGAAGCATCTAAGAACTTCAAGGATTTCACACCTAAGCTTGACCCAAGATACACAGTTGTGCCACCAGAGCTACCGCTGGAGCTGTCTTGAACACAACAGCCTTGCTTGTCATTGAATGTGATTAGCATTTTGTCCTGAAAAGTTAATTAACTTGACAGTCATATATATGGAGGAGGGCTAGGGCTCCACTTCAGTATTATTTCAATGAGAAATGCTTTTTACCAATCGAAAATACTGAAGCTTTGCAGGAAGGTGTGGCTTAGTGATTTAGCCCCTTCTATAAGCAGAAAATATTTTTGGATTACTGTAGTTGGTTGACAGTATGGTAGAATCCTGAATGAATTAAACAAGTGAGTAATATATTTAGAGAAGTAAAACATAAATACGCATCATAATTTCAAAAACTCTGTAGTTCATGCCAGTAGAATATTTCTTGGGAAAACTAAAAGTAATTCTTAATTTAGAAAGAAAGACAATTGGCATAGTTTAGGTCCAAAATTTTACCTGGTCTTAAAAATGGGTGAAAATGCCTGCGTGGTTTTCTAAATTGCATCACTGATTTTTCTCAAAAGAGCCACTACCCACTCATTAGTTAAAATTAAGAGTATTTTTACACAGCTGTGGTTGCAAAATAAGGCATTCCTTAGGAAAAGAAAGTGCATATTGATTCAGAAATCACATTCCAGGGCTGTAAATCCCACTGATGATATAGATAACAGACAAGGAAAATAAGAAGGCAGTCCTGGTGGCTGCTGCGCTCTGAGGAGCAGCGGGTGTGGTGGTCAGCATCTGCCAAGTGGAAAAAGGACAAACTGGCAGAGGAAGGAATGAAACGTTCCAGCCTCTGAGATGGTGCTGGAAACAGCAGACAGTTACAAAAATAAAAAAGCCAAGAACAAAACAACAAACACCCTTCCCTCCCCCCCACCCCCAAAATATACTGAAGTGAAATGTTTATTTTTAAGAGGGCTTGACATTGTCTCCTTAGATGGCATCAGGTTGTTTGTCAGGCTGCAATGCCAGCCAGCGTTTCAAGCATTTCTTTAGAAGAGAGCTGACCCCTGAGGTTAGACTGTTACAATAGAACAGTTTTGACAATCCTGTTAATAGTGTTTTTTCCTTGTACTCGGTGAAGAATGATTTTCCATCAGGCCATCAGACAGCCACGACTGGCACAGTTACATGGAATTTGATATGGTACTCAATGCAAATAACTACCTACACAAAGTCCATCTCATTTTTACCGTGCGTATCTCTGCAGATTTGTCTTCTAAAGTGAGACCTTGACGTGCTAATCGCCTTTTTTTTTCCTCTTTGGGGCTTTTTTTTATTTAGAATCCATTCGGGTGATGCTGAATGATATTCATTACCCTAGAACTTAATGAAAAGATGAACTATATTCACACTCAGCTGAAAAGAGGCAAGATAAGCCTGAGAATTAAAACTGCAGAAGGTTACATGTATTTTAAGAATAAAAGAAGAAGAAAGCAGTGTTTTATTGGAAGTCTTTGTTGAATGACATGAATTGGACTAATTAATAGACTCTTTGTCTTGTAACACTGCAATCCTACCCCAGACATAATCACATTTTATTTCCAGTTAATTGAATACAGAATATGCAGTAATTTTTATCAGATTTTCAGAATTGTTGTCAAAATTGTATGAATTTGTGCACAAAATCTGCTTCTTCATCAGCTACACTAGCAGTGATGCTTTATCACTGTTACTAAAGGTGCTTCATCCTTTAAAACAGTGGTTGTCCAGGTTAATGTGAATAAAGTTTGGCAAGCTAGTTTGTATGCAATATTTTATTGCTTGAAATATTATATTAAAATTCCTCAAAAGGAAATAAAAGTTAATTCAACAAGAACTTTAAAATGATTGTAATAGGTTTGTAGTGTTTTTCCACTGGAATATGGTCTAAAATATTTGACCTTGTAAAGTCTGAGAAGTTATATATTTTAGGTGGTATATTAAAACTCACAGACTATATGATGAATACTTTCTAGTGTAACTATATACCGTTCTCAAACTTAAAGATATTTTATAGATGGATTAAGTTTCTTCACTGGAATGACAATTGTGATTGTTTCTCTATTTGAGGGTTTTTTTGAGAAAAAAAAAATCCAACAACTACATCTCAGCAGCTAAACAAGAGTTTTGTCTATGTTTCTTGCTTCCAAAATTCACAGTCCTTGTTTTGAGTTATTCTCATGTAATATAAAAAGAAATTAAAATTTTTTAAATTATTTTTATTCAAATCAAATATATGTAAGAGAAAAAAAATAAAGTCCTAATGTTCATCCCAATAATAAACAGTTGCTGCTTGAAAAAGTGACTTTTTGTCCATGTTGTTACTAATAAGCTCCCTGGAGTTGTAAGTGAAACAGAGTCATAGGATCATACAATAGTCTGGATTGGAAGGGACTTTTTAAAGGTCATCTAGTCCAACTCCCCTGCACTAAACAGGGATACCTTCCACTAGACCGGGTTGCTGAAAGTTCCATCCAACCTGGCTTTGAATGTTTCAAGGGATGGGGCATCGATCGTCTCTCTGGACAACCTGTTCCAGTGTCTCACCATCCTCATTGTAATAATCTTCTTTCTTATATCTCATCTAAATCGGCCCTTCTTCAGTTTAAAACCATTAGTGCTTCAAGTAATACTTGGTGGTGAAGGAATGCCGGGAATGTGACTGAGCATTTAAATTGTGGGTATTTGTTGCACAATAAAGACCTAATGCAATATAAGTGATGAGGTAACGCCAAAGCAGTTCAGGTGACAGCCTCAGTTCTGCGCTTCCACGGGTCATTATGTAATGTGAGTTAATGTTATTTAATGTTTCTTTTTTAAACACAGAAAACCACATTTTGCCAGGTCTGCTGACAAGGAAGAGCCGTAGGGAAGGGCCTTCAGCTCTGCTGCATCGCCCAGATGGTTGGACTGCATGGGACTGAAATGGCAGCATTTTCTGCCACCTGATGTGGCATAGCTGGTTATTTTTTTTACACCATCATATGATGGGTGTCTCTTCGATCACATCAAACTTCTTGCATGATTTTGCAAAGAGGAAATACAGGGGGAGGCTTTTTCAGGAAATGGTGGGAAGTGGTGGGTCAACCTGAAATGTCACAGTTCTGTTATAGAGGTTTGTGTGTTTTTAGGGAGTCTGCTCAAGGCAACAGTGCTTGGCTCCCTGCAGGCATTTCAGAAGGCTGATGCCTCATCTGTGGTCCCCAGAAGCAAACGTGCCTGTGGCAGGGCATTTTTTTCACCTTTCCTTGAGGTTGATTGCATGTATGGCTCCTCTGGAGTTCCTCTCCATTCCCACTGCTGCCTTTATTGTGCATCTCACTCTGGCTGTAGTCCCCATCTTGCACCCAGACCCCCATGCTCCCTGTCAGCAGCCTTTTGCCCCAGTTCCTGTTAGTTCTTCTCTCCCTCACCTCTGCCCACCCAGTGTTAGCTGTCCCCTGTCTTCTCTTCTGTCATATGAGCTCCAGTGAGAGCCCTTGGGTGTCTCCTTTTGCTTCTCCTCTAGAATGCCTCTTTCACTGGACATACAGGGCAGTGCTTGCTCCTGCCTGAGGGAGCAGGCAGGCAGGGATGCTCCCTCATGTACCCATCTTTTGCTGCCACCCTGGGGTTTGGGTTGGCTTCCTTTAGAAGCTGCGGAATTCAGCAGTCCAGATCTAGAGTTTTCCCCTCCCAATCCATGACATTCTAGCCATGACTAAGATATATGTGGAAAATCCCACAGCAAAAGTTGCAATTATTCTTTGGTGATGGATCATCATTAATATGCTTTTGCCTGCCCCCTTTCAGCTGCTTTTCAGGCTGTATGAGTTTGCTTCCATTGCAGACCTTCATCGCTCATTCCTAGTCCTTGTTGGAGGTGATGATGAAGATTTTGACATCTGCCACTGAGGAGAATCCTCCACTAAAGGAGAGGATTTTTTTTTTTCAGAATCACTTTAAATCTAGCACAAGGCTGAGATTACTGCAGATTTTTTTGGGTTCCTGTGAGGTAGATACTTCCACCAGTGCATGAAGGCACATAGAAATTTCCATCTTTTAGAAAGCTATTAATAAAAGCAAAGAGTGCCTACAATTACACATTTTCAGTTTTTGTAGGTAATGCCACCTCAGTTCATGAGGAAGATGAGTAAAACATCAGAGCTGCTTCAGTGTAGATGGAGCCATTTCACTACTGAAGGTAAAAGTGTGAGTGTCCTTGTATTGCCTCACAGCCGGGTCTCCAGGACAATTGCAGCTCTGCCTTCTGTAGGTGACATCTCTCCAGGCAAGGCTGCTCTCAGAAAATACAGGTTTCTGTTGAGTGGTCAACTAGGTCCATGCTCCTCATCATTTCTTAACCAGAAGGAGAACCAAGGTGCCTTCCATAATATGGACAAACTGTTCCAGTAGCTTCCCACACCTCTTTAGCCTTTTAGCTGACACTGCTCAGATGGGACATTTCTGAGGTAAGACTCAAAAATAATTTTCAGAAAAATTCTTGGATCATTCCCCTTTGGGAGTTTCCCTTTCGAGACTGCCGTGCTCTCGTGGTTTTTTTGAGGACATGGGAAGGGGTTTTTTTCCAGATGCCTGGTGACATCCCAGGCAGAGGAGTCTGCTGTGGTCTGAGCCCAGCCTTATGCTCACTGTGTTAAAAATTTTTTGACAGCTTGTGTGAAGCTTCAATTTCCAAATCTGCCAGAGGGAAATATTTCTGTGCAAGTGGTCCTTGGGTGTGTGTGCATTGACAAGGCACAAAAACACACCAAGAAAATCAGTGATGCTTATACTGAGCTTTCACTTTGTTTAGGATTTTTTCCCACAACTCCATTTAACATGGAGTGGAGGCAGGGCCCAGGCTGTCTATGGCTGGACTCAAATTCTTTTAGAGGTCTTTATCAACCTATGTGGTTATGTGATTCTGCATCAGGGTTATGAATCCTCACTGTGATCCAGAAGAAGCATAGGACTAGGGAGAGGGCGGGGTGTAGCAAAATGCAGTTGGGGTCAGCAAAGTTGTTTTTGTGGCTATAGATTTGTGCCTAAATACAAGTCTGGAGATTGGTTTTTCTTAGCAGTGAAGTCTTACCCGAGGAAACTGCTATTTCCCTCACTCCAGCTCAGTCCTTGTGCTGCACCTGGGTGGATCCAGCACTGGTGGGTACTTGCAGGTTATTCAAATTGTGTGTTGGGGTGTTGTCTCACAGGTCTTCTCCTTTTACAAAACAAATACATTTTCCCCTACACCTCTGAGAATGCAACAGAAGAATTTGACATTTTCCCTTGAGCTACACAATTTCATGGGTTTTCTTATTATTTAATAGCAAATCCTGAATGATACATTAACAGTAAGATTTGAGGCAATAATTTGTCCCTCATAAGCCTAAAATTGCCATTGTGGATGTACTGGCAAAATCACCCAGTGCTCTCCCTTGCCTTTAACCACACTGAAATGAGATCACATCACTCAAGACACAGCACTCAGCTTTTGCAGCTGATGGATTATGTCCTTCCTTCATCAGAGGACGCTTGTTTTACCAACACGTTTCTTTGAATGTAGCAAGCAGAAATGTGAATTAGAGCCTACTTTGATCTTAAGGTGTTTTTTTTTTCCTGGCAAAGGCCAGGCAGTTTTCCACTTGCTAATTAAAACAGAGAGCAGTCAAAAGAATTTTAAATATTAATGCCAAGGTTTTACACAGGGTAGAAGAGTCTGGTTGGAAATCCAGGCGAATGATTAATCTCTTCATGGCAGTAGAATCCAGTCGATGGTTTTTTTTCCTTCAGCTGCCACAACAGAGACAAAAAAACATCTCTGTGGCTGTTGGAGCAGGAGCTGATGGGACTGTTCCCAGGACTGCTTGAAGGTTACAGAAGACCTAATCACACAGGCTCAGGGAAAAAGTTGAGGCTTTATTATTATTATTATTATTATTATTATTATTATTATTTTCCTAGTATTTTAGAATGAAAACCTGCTTTCCCATTGCAGACAGCAAAAGCTTGCAAGAAGGGACAGGTTAGGCTGGGGTGAACAGACCTGGTGTGAGAATCTCACATTAAAACACTGCTGCTTGCACCAAATTCATACAAACATAGAAAAAAAAAATTTCTAAACAACCCAGAAATGTTGTTTTGCTCATTGTCTATTGGCTGAGAAATAAAAATAAACCCAGGCATTTCCAGTCCACATCACTTGTGTTTATATTGACAAGCAGATTGAACATCTCAAGGCATCTTGCACTGAGATGCTCTTGCCTCTCCTTGGAAACAAAGAATAATATCCTTTAAGCAATTTGAAACCAAGTCAGAAAGTGTCCCCTTGGATCACCTGTGACCCCTTCTGGGTGGTGCCTGTGGCCCTTTTCGGGGAGGGGGGACAGCTCTCAGCTGACCACACTGGCTGTACCAAGCTGAGGTCTGATCTCCTCTGGTCTCCTCTACAGCACTGTGGGGTAGACGCCCACTGTCTCCTCCAGTGTAAGACCTGGCAGCACCAAGCAAAGCTTAAACTTAAGCAAATTTAAAGCAAATTAAAATAAAAAAAAGAAAAAAGAAAAAAAAAGAAACTTTCCTCCTCACCATGAAGTTCAACTCAGCGGGGGAGCTCCTTTTCTGTGACCATTTGCAGCAGCTGAAAAAGTAACTAACTACACCCAAAGGCTTACAGAAGATTTTGGCTCATGAGGTGCAATTGCCATCGCTGCTGTGTTGGTTTGAGACTGTATTATCAGTGCATAATGTTCACCTAGAGAACCTTTGAGTGCTGTGTAATGAGGAATGGTCACTTGGACAAAAGTCACCTCCCAGGAATGCCATAGCCCTGCATAGCAGGACTGGTGGGACACCGGCAACCCACTGCAGCTTGTCAGGCACCAGAGGCACCAACCCTTGTCTCTGGGAGGATACTGTCTGCAAGCAGTAATATTTACTGTTCCTCACCGGCTTGGTGAGAGATCCAGCAGGTGGGTGTACTTCCCCACTCCTAGAACGTACCCTGGCTGATGCCCACAGTGCTCAGGGCCTATGGAGTCATGGAGGAAAACAGGTGCATTTCCACCAGCCCCGTCTTCAGTAGTGCCTCCCAAAAAGGTGGTCCTGTCCCTGTGCCTTTGCCTAGTCCCTCTGTTTCTGTTACCCCATGCTCTTTCAGCCCCATCAGAGAATCATAGAACAGTTTGGGTTAGAAGGGACTTTAAAGATAATTTAGTTCCAACCTCCCTGCCATGGGCAGGGACACGTTGCACTAGACCAGGTTGCTCAAAGCCCCATCCAGCCCAGCTTTGAACAATTCCAGGGTTGGGGTATCTACAACTTCTCTGGGCAACCTGTTCCAGTGCCTCACAATCCTCACAGTAAAGGATTTCTTCCTAACATCTAATCTAAATCTCTGCTCTTTTAGTTTAAAACCATTCCCCTTGTCCCATAACAATCTACCCATGTGAAGAATTCCCATCATTCTAGGAATATTACTTCCTCGGGGGTAAAGGGAACCTGAGGCATTCCAGCTGGGGGTCTCCTGAGAGAGCACACTGGTCATCTGCATGGAGCTGCTCAAGGCCTCCTGGTTTGCAGCCCCAATTTTATTATTAATGCACTTTTCACCACTATCAGCCAAGGTGGGTCTGTCATCAGGGTGACTTGGAATAGAATTTTGCTTGGTCACATTTGGAAGGAGAGCTCAATAGCTCTGGCACAACCGCTCTTGGGTTGTGCTCTTGCCAACCCTATTGTTCTGTGATGGGTTGTCAGATTTTGCCTTGATAGCATCTTTGAAGGCACGTGGCCTTGATTTCCCAGCTCACATACCAGGGGTGATGAAGAAATCCAGTTGGTTTTCTACAACAGTTCAGATAAATCCTCTGCAGGGTCACATTGACAGCAAAGAGGTGCCCAGGAAATCCTATTTAGTCAGGTGCTCTGTCCCACAACCTTCAGTGAAGCATAAACTCAATCCCCACTGTTGGTCCCAAAAGCAAAACAGTGTTGCTCATGCAGGGGGTGTCAGGGAAGTCAAAAAGGTGGTATGTGCCTCAATAGCTCTACTTCATGCTTGCAGGCTTACTAGGATCAAAAGGCATCACCCTTCATATGTGTTTTTATGGATGGGACCAGCAGCAGAACAGCTTCATGTGCCCAGGCACAGCCTGCTGGAATCTGGGCAGGAAACCATTGGCCACAAGAACAAACTCGGGATCATTGATCCCAAGGCCACTCACCACCGCAGGCTTCTTCTGATGTCTTGGAGTCTGGTTCTCAAGGAGTTACTGGAGTCAACTGGGGACTGGGTGGATTAGACCAGTCCCAGCAAACAGGACTGATCCAGACTCACCACTGCCATCAGAGCCATGCCCAGCAGCACCCCACGACGCGGAACATGCAGAACAAAGCTGCTCTGATGGAAAACCTCCCCCTTTGATAGTGCCCTTCACATGCTAGCCTGCCTGGGAATTGAGCTCTGTGGAGTCTCTGATGGTCAGCTGTTTGTAAGCATGACCTTGGGCTTCATGTGTCTCTGGGAAAGAGAGGGAACCTGAAAAACAGCCTTCGCAGTGCTCCTGTGGGAGGCCTAATTCTTAAGTCTTGCTCACCTCAGCTGGAGTTTCTGCTCACCTGCCTGTCCCCCTTCACCTCACGGTTCTTGTTCAATCCCACAGTAATTTACAGCTGCTGAAAATTATCTGCATCCCTGCTCCAGGGCATGTAAAATCCAAAGATGATCCAACAGGGCGAGCTGAGCCTTTTTGCTCAGCTGGGAACAGCAGCAGTGGGGCTGCCCTTCTCAGCTGAGGATGTCTTGGACTGTAATCCCGGCTTTGATCTGTACACAGATAGGGATGCTGGGCAGGAATTACTGCTTGCTCCAGCAATCAAAATACCACTCAGCATGGGATTAATTTTTGATTCCATGAGTTACTTTTAAATTATTTTGCTTTAATAAATTGGGGAGGGAGGAGAATATTGTCACAAAGATGAGAGTGAGTCCAAGTAAAACAGCGTGCGTAGCAATGCAAAGTGATTTTTTTTGGAGCCTGAGGAAGCTGAGGCCGTATTTTCAGGCTTTAGCTCAGATGCTTAGAACAAATCTTTCTTTGAGTTCTTGATTCTTAAAAGTTTTCTGTGCGATAAGGAAAGAGAGCAATCTTTTGCTTGCTGTCTTGAGAAATGTTCCCCAACACTTGACAATTAAAGCACTTTATGGCATCATGTGGAAGCGAGATCTCCCTCTGCTCCTGTCTGCTATATCTCCTGCAGTAGTGACAGCACAGACTAGACTCCTAAATGACTTAGGAGTCTCATTCTCCATTTTTGGATCTTCCACCTTGAATCGTGATTCTCAAAATCCACCCCAGCTGCAGTTTAACTTGCCATTTGTGGGCTCTTTTCAGATGTGAAGATCTCTAAGGACCTTCTGTGCTGCCACTTCTCCTGCATGGATTTCCTCACGTGTGTGTGTCACATCTCAGCTGTGACAGTGATGGGAAGCCTCCTGCCTTCCACATGTCAACAGGGATGTGAGGGTCCCTTTGCCAAGGCTAGACCTCTGAGGCAACAAGAAAACAATCCAGAAGGAATGAGGTCTGGCCCATGCAAACTCCTGGACACGTCCCAGGACCTGCTGGCGGTGTGGTTGATCCTGGCCAACAATTGTCAAGGAGCTTGCTCACAAATCAGGGCTGAGAGCCCACCTGTTTCTAGTCCTGGGCACCCTTCAGTTTAGGGGTATGGAAAGCTGCCCATCAGAAAGGGACCTGGGGGTGCTGGCTGACAGCAGCTGAATAGTGTGCCCAGGTGGCCAAGAAAGTCAATGGCATCCTGTTCTCTATGAGCAATAGTGTGGCCAGCTGGACCAGGGCAATGATTGTCCCCCTGGCGCTGGTGAGGCCACATCTTGAATCCTGTGTTCAGTTTTGGGCTTCTCACTACAAGAAAGACATTGAGGTGCTGGAGTATGTCCAGAGGAGGGCAAGGAGTTGGGGAAGGGTCTGGAGCACAAGTCTGATGAGAACGGACTTAGGAAACAGGCAGTGTTCAGTCTAAAGAAAAGGAGGCTCAAAAGAGACCTTTTTACTCTCTACAACTACTTGAAAGGAGGTTGTAACCAGGTGGGGGTGGATCTCTTCTTCCAAATAACAAGCAATAGGCCAAGATGAAAAGACCTCCAGTTTCACCAGAGGAAGTTTAGACTAGATAATAGGGGAAATATCTTCATGGAAAGAGCAGTCAAACACTGGAACAAGCTGCCCAGGAAAGTGATTGCTGGAAGTGTTCAAAAAACATGTAGATGTGCTGCTCAGGCACATGGTTTAGTGGTGGACCTGGCAGTGCTGGGTTAACAATTGGACTCGATGATTGCAAAAGTCTTTTCCAACCTTAATGATTGCATGATTCTATGGGGAGGGACAGGGTTTCCCACATCTCCAGCACTGCTGAGGAACTGCTGCTGCACTCACTGCAGAGTGGAGAGCAGCAACAAGGGCTCAGTGGAGAGGCATGGAAACCTTAGCTGGCAGATTGGTAAAGATTTCATGGTCATTTAGACTTGTCAAGGCAAGGTTTTGTCCCTTTGTGTTCACAGGAAGTTTCTGATTCCTGGTTGTCGCTTACTGCTGTTGAAAGGGAGGAAAGTGACTCATGGAGTTTCCCATTGGTCTGAGGAGATATGCAGAGAAATTACTTGCTAGGGATTCTTCCCAGACAGCCAAGTACCTGTCAGTGAGGGAGAAAGTAGGCAAAGAGCCCTCAGATTCATTAGCATGGCTACAAATTAATTGCCTGAAACAGTAATGCACATAAACACATTTCTCCTGTGGGCAATCATTCTAGGAGGAGGCAGTGCTGCTTTGCCGAGGGCTGGGATCAGACAAGGTGATATGTATTTTGTAGCTTTGACCTCCATAATTTACTGCACAGACAAAGCAGGGGAGGAGACCGGATGTGTGTGGAACAAAGATGGATGTGCCCATTTCCTCTCATTTGCCCCTTGGTCCACTCTCTGGAAATCACTGAAAATTCACTGGGAAGTTCACAGACCTACATGTATTTTGCCAACAGGCACATGCTGACTGTGGTCTCCGCTGCACCCAGGCTTCAGGGCACAGCAGCCAGTGTGTCTCAGGCATGCTTACCCTCATGGGATGCTGTGGTGAGTGTCTGGGAGCAGGAGAGGCATCTGTCCTCCCTCCTTGTCCAGAGAAGACCTTCCCAGGGGTGATATTGAGCGTAGAGGTGTATCCTGCAGCATAGAAGGAGCATTTTCATTTTTCAGAGGGAAAACCTTGCTGAGAGGACATACTTTGCTCTCATCAACATCCTTTTATTGTTTCTTTAAACAAAAATACCTTTTTTGCCCTTAAACTCATGAAATGAGGGAGGAAAACAAGTCACTGCCCTGTGAGGGAAAGCAGTCCCTCATGACATATATGAGATTTCCAAAAAGCTGATGATGGGCTGTGTGGGCCTGTGCTAAAATCCACAGGGAAGACAATACATTTTGTGCCAACAAAACCAGGAGGCAGAATAAATTGTGTAGCCTTATTAGAGACAGGGAGGAGAGGAGAGGAGATGAGAAGAGAGGTAGAGAAGAGGGAGAGGAGAGGGAGAGAAGAGGAACAAGTCTCTCATCCAGAGTCTTTAGGAGAAGCTCACCCTTCCAACCTGCAACATGCCTGCAACATGCTGTGGGGTTTGTCCTCTGCTCTTGTCTCCTTTTAGAGGTTTGCTCCAGTTGAAAGAACTGAAGAAAATACAGTTTCTTATTACAGACTCAGTTGCTTGTACTCTCCAGCCACACAGCCCTTGTGTACGTGACTGTCATGAACATTCAGACCTATTCCTGCTTTCTGCTTGGGCTTCCCCCATGGAAGGTAAGGAGTTCTCGCTGTGCTCAGATACCAAGGCGAGAAATACCTCCCTATCAATAAACATGCTTCCAAAACTCTGCACCCAGGAATCTCTCACATCCCTAATAGCTTTGATGCCACAAGATGCCTTAGGCACATACCCACATGCAGATGAACACAGTGTAGGGAACAAAAGGTCTGGGGCTCTGCTGGCTTTGCTTAATTTTCCTTCATGTCGTTTAATTTAATGCTACAGTGAGAAAGGGCATTTGATTTTCTTTTTTAATCAAATGAATACAAAGGAAGCAAATTTTTAATGAAGATGAAGTGTGTACATATTACTTTCCCATCAGTGCCTTATGAAATCTGTACTGCTGATGGTTGATACCGGCCTGTTTATGGTAAAGCTACTTTTATTACCAATGAATGATAGGAACTAAAATCATAGAGCTAACTTACCTCTGGCAAATAAATGGTGATCAAACCAATTTCTTCCACCAATACATGCTTCCTTGTCTCTTCTCTACAGACTATCTTCGAGAAGGTTTTTTTGAATGAAGTCCTGCCCTATTGAAGTGTTTGAATTCCCTAGGACCAAAATTTTATCTCCTGACTTTTGGGTTGTCTCTAGCTGAGAAAAGAAGTAAGCACAGGTTCAGCCCCACCACCATGGACTGGCTGATGCTCATGTGTTGAGCCTGAGCTTCCCACTGTTGCCTGTCCTGCGCCCTGAATAAGCTGGGTCCTCTGCAGGATATGGCTGGGGCCTGGTTCATCCCTCCAGGTACCATTGCAGCTGGCCCAAGTGACCCAGCTTGCTGAGCAGCTCCTGGGTGCACAGAGCCTAATGGGGACACACCTGGGTGCTGTGATAATGACCGGGAGGGTGGAGTATCTTTAACAGCTTTTGCCACGAGCATCAACAGCCATACCCATCCTGAAGAACTGTCTGCACCCTCCAAGTACATACCTGGAGCTGAGGTGGGAAAAGTCATTGGAAAGAGTCTTTGGTAATCTGTGCTGCCTTGGCTTCCTTCAAAATTAGGCAGCTGATTAGCAAAAGGTATTCGTAAAACTGAACTTACATTAAGGAAACAACTAATAAGCAAAATGCAAGACCTCCCTTCCCAAACCTCTGGAAGGTTTTCTGTATTGATTTCTACAAAATCCAGGGATAACCTTCTATAAAATTGATTGAGCAGTCAATACTGATTCCTTGTGCCCTAAAGATCAGGCTCCCCAAGGAGGTCTCAAGTCAAGCAAGCAACCAATGAAATACCCTAAACCATTACACACAGTTGGAAATGTTTACAAGATTATTTATTATATCATTGAGTCATAGAATTGTTTAGGTTGGAAAAAACCTCTAAAATCAAGTCCAACCATCAAACCATCACCACCATGTTCACCACTAAACCATATCCACTGATATCCACAGATCATATTGAACACTTCCATGGATGGTAACTCCACTGCTTCCCAGGGCAGCCTCTTCCAGCGTCTGACCACACGACCAGAGGAGATATTTCTCCTGATATGCAGTTTAATAAACCTCCCCTGGTGCTTCTTGAGGCTCTTTCCTCTTGTCCTAATATTTATTACCTGGGAGAAGAGACTGACCCTCACCTGGCTACAACCTCCTTTCAGGTAGTTGTAGAGAGTGAGAAGGTCCCCTGAGCCTCCTTTTCTCCAGGCTAAACAACTCCAGCTTCCACAGCTGCTCCTCATCAGACTTGTGCTCCAGACCCTTCCCCAGCTCCGTTGCCTTTCCCTGAATATACTCCAGCCCATCAATGTCTTTCTTGTAGTGAGGAGCCCAAATCTACACACAGGATTCAAAATGTGGCCTCACAAGTGCCGAGTTCAGGGGGATGATCGCTGCTCTGGTCCTGCTGCCACACTACTGTTGATACAGGCCAGGATGCCATTGGCCTTCTTGGCCACCTGGGCACACTGCTGGCTCATGTTCAGCTAGCTGAAGCAAAGGAGGAAGGAAATCAAGAAAAAAGCAGAAATAGAAGTCATTCGAAAGAAATGAAATAGAAATAGAGCCCTTCTTTGCTCTCTGTCTTTGGAGAGCAAGACCAGACAGGCCAGAAATGAGCAAGCCTGCAGCTGACAGAGAGGGGAGAAACAGGAGAAGTAATTTGTATTTATATAGGTGCCAATCAATGCGGACAAATGTTCAGCAGGCCTGACACTGTGACAAATCAAACTGTGCAGAATAGCTGCATTTTTTAATCACTGAATAAAAAGCCAGTATAGACTGTAGAGAATTTGAAAGATATTATTTCCTGGTTCCCATGGGAATGTGAGCTGGGATACTCTGTGCCTGTTGTTGTCAGCAGCATCTATTCTGAGAAGACCCTGAGTGCCAGGTTACAGAAAGCCAGGCTGGGAGCATATGGACTGGAAGAGCAGCTGAGCCCACTTGTCCATTTTAGGCTGTTCAAGGCATCCTTGCCCTCCTCCTTAGGATGTGGGTAAACGAGGAGAAACCCAAGTTACACCCTGCAGCATCTGTGAAATGCCATGCCCTGTCAGCAAGCAGAACAGCTTCCTCTTGCACAACTGGTGTAGCAGTGCTTTCCTGTATGGGCCTTGCTGATTGTTGCTTTGGTTTTGTTTTGAAGTGTTTGACACATTTCTCTCTGTAAAGGTTTATGGAATAAATGTTCTTCATCTGCAGCAGGTGAGAGGGTCATGGATGACAGCTGAGGAGAGCATCCCCCTGGCTCACAGGGACAGCAGTCCTGTGAGTCACAGGGCCATGCGAGACTGCATGAGGCTCTTTGACTTGTCCTGTCTGTCTCCTGTTCCTCTTTGGAAGGGCTCCAGCTGTCCTTTCATTATTTTGGCTGAAACAATTTTTTTAAAGAAGCTGTAATTGTTTATCCTTTTTTTTTTTTTCCCCAGAAGATGGAAGTTTTCACCAGCAAAATGGAAATTGAAAGTTTTTTGCTAATGCCTTTTTTTTTAAAAAAAAAAATCAGGTTAAATGAGATATTTACTATAGGTACCTGGGCAAGCAGCAACACCAAAACATCTTCACATCATGAAAGAGAGATGGGCCAAGTTGATGGCTCTCCATGTGAGGTCTTTGCTTTTCATTCTTCCTGTCCTCCTTGGCTTTTTCTGCGTTTTGGAGCTTGGAGAATTGGCATGGTAGTGGGACCAGGTGAGACGCCATTGAGGAGAGAAGAAGGGAGGGAGACCAGTACGCTTAAAAGGCTCTGAAATCAGCTCACATGAGACACTGTTGCTCTGCTGGTGGGCTTTTCTTGTGAAATGCTCCTGCCAAGCTTTGTCTACCCTGGTTTGCTGCTTATCCTGCAAGCAGGTTCTGGTGTCTCCAAGGTAGAGACTGGTCATGATATGCCATGTTTTGGGCTTGCACAGCAAGGTTTCAGTAGTAGGGGGAGGGGCTGCAGGGGTGGCTTCTGTGCAGAGCTGCTGGAAACTTCCCCCATGTCCCATGGACAATGCCAGCTGGCTCTGAGATGGACCCACTGCTGCCAAGGCTGAGCCCATCAGCGGTAGTATCTCCGGGATATCAGAACGAGGAAAAGTTGCTGTGCAACAGCAGCAGAGAGAGGAGTGAGAATGGGTGAAAGTCCTGTCAGGACCTGTGACCCCTTGGAGAGAAGAGCCTATGCTAGAGAAGGTTTGTTCACAGGATTTGTGACCCTACAGAGAAACCACTATGGAGCGGTCTGTTCCTGAAGGACTGCACCCTGTGGAAGGGTCCCACACTGGAGCAGTTTGTGAAGAATTGCAGCCCATGGGAGGGATCTACATTGGAGAAGTTCATGGAGGACTGACTCCCATGGGAGGAACCACACACGAGAGCATGGGAAGACTGTGAGGAGTCCTTCCCCTGAGGAAAAAAGGTCAGTAGAGACAATGTGTTATGAACTGATTGCAGCCCCCATTCCCTGTCTCCCTGTGCTTCTGGGTGGGAGGAGGTAACGAAAATAGGGAGTGAAGTTGTGCCCTGGAAGAAGGGGGGAAGGTGTTTTAAGATTTGGGTTTATTTCTCATTACCCTACTCTGAATTGACTGATAATAAATTAAACTAATTTCCTTGAGTTGAGTCTGTTTGCCCATGATGGTAATGGTGAATGATCTGTCCCTGTCCTTATCTCAACACCTGAGCCTTTTGGCTTTAACTCCCACTGCCCTGAGCTGAGGAGGGGAAGGATAGAGTGGCTTTGGTAGGCACCAGAGCCAACCCAGCACACGGCATGTCCCACCACCCTCTTCTCTGGCAGACCACATGGTGGCCACTCATCACCCAGAGTGTAGTGCCCATGGAGTCATGGCAGGCCAGCAGTGCAGGCCTGCCAGCAGTCCAAGTAGAGTTGAAACACTCATACTGCATATTGTCTTAAAATCCAGCCTGCCCTATGTTGCTGGTTGGTGCTGGGGGGCACTGGGCTGCCCCCGGTCAACTCTCTTGAGTATCCTGGTTTAAACAAAGAGCAGACAAAGTCATTCAAATGAGCAAAATGTGAGCCCCTTTCTCCCCTTGCGGTTTGGTGAGAAGTCAGGTGGGTTTCCTCCACAGCCAGGCCTGTCTGGGAGTTTCTGCAACACATGTAGAGGTCTTAAGCCACCATTAGTCATGATGGCACAGCCTTGTCTCAGGGGAGATGGGGATTTTGAGGGGATTTTGTACATATGTCTGGAAGACAGCATAAGGGGATAATTGTTGCATGCAGCGTGCTACTTCTGGAAACCTTCCCTCCTCAGCAATCATGTTCCTTGATCTTCCTTGATTTAGTGATTCAAAGCTCCCACTTCCTTCTTTATTCAAACGTGAGCATAGTGTTTTATTTCCATTTCTGCTTTTGGTCTATTCTGTGATACTGGGCAAAGCTGTTCAATGTCTTTCTTTTGTTTCCTCCTTCATTCAGTGTCCGTCACGTCCTGTCTGGCACATTCTTTGAATGAAAAAAATGACACTTCATTTTGACTGTAAACATGTGGGATTTGGACTAGACAGTGAGAGCTGGTTTTGAATAAAGATAATCTTTCATTATACAGTTGCACAACAGGAGGAGGTTCTCGTGTCAGGGAGTCACAGAGAGATGTAGTTTGGAAGGGACTGTAGGAGGTTGTTTGGCCCAGCTCTTTGCCCAAATCTGGACACTGGATGACCATGAGATTTTACCAGTGGTAATAAGTATTCTGCTTTGTTTCTGGTTAGACTTTTCCATGCTTTAGTCTCCTTTACTTTATGCAGGTAGAAATAGGTACTTATGAGAGTGGGAGAAGAATGGTAGTGCAAGTAATAGTGTAGTCAAAGCCAAACACAGTTGGCCTGTTTTTAATACAGCCTATTCAGAATTCATCCACTTCTCAGTGTTTAGCCTGCTATACAGAATTCGTCCTTGGCCTTTGAGAGTTGAGTTCTCCTGTTTTTTGTTCATTGTTAGCCCAGTGGTGATTGGTGCATTGATACTACATCATCCAGAAAGGCAGAAGACCAAGATGTGCCCAAAATGGAAATTTCTTCTCCTGATGATCGAGGGTTACCAGAAAGAGCTCAAAGGTTAGTACTGCATAATTACACCCACAGGGGAAATGGCAGTGCTTTATCAGCCAGGAAAAAGCCCCAGAGGATGTCATATTGCCCAATTCTCTCCCCACTCATCACCATTCCAATCCTATAACAGCTGTATTTCCAGACTTTCAGTACTTGTAAAGAACCTGTGAGAAAGATGGGGACTAACTTTTTAGCAGAGCCCGTTGTGATAAGACAAAGGATGATGGCTTTAAACTGAAGGAAAGATGATTTAGGTTAATTGTAAGAACAAATTATTTGATGATGAGGTTGGTGAAACACTGGAACAGGTTGCCCAGAGAAGTTGTAGGTGCCCCATCCCTGGAAGTGTTCAAGATCAGGTTGGATGGAACAACCTGATCTTTTTGAAGATGTCCCTGATCACAGCAGGCAGCGTTGAACTAGATGACCTTTAAAAAGTCCATTCTGATCCAAACTATCCTATGATTCTATGAATTTGCAGCCAAGACAACAAGCAATGAATCAGCCTAATGGACCTGTGATTCCTTGTGTTATCACAGGACAATAGTGCCTCTGGACCCAACTCTAAGCAGGTACAAATCAGGAATTTTTGAGCTGAACACTCTGTGTCTGAGCACAGTAGACAACTTAGTGCTGGTTATCTTCACATGAAGGCTTAGAAAACTGCAGCTTGATTTTCCTCCAGTTTTCAGTAAATCAGAGCTACTGAAATCAATCAGATTCTCACCTCATTTCAATGAAATTCACGCCCCTAACACTAACGTGAGCAGCATTTCACTGGGGTGGTGCCTGGTTTAAGAGCATGATTCAGCTTAGTGAAGCTACACAGCTGTACCACAAAGGCTGGGGGAAAGAACAGCCCATTTTCTAAAGAAGAAAACCAGCATCTATAGAAATCAATAAATCCTCAATAAAAAAAAAAAGCTGGTTTGAAACCAAGTTTCTCTAAGACACTGGCTTGTCCTTGGCACTAATGTTTTAAGCATGTTATTTTAAAATCACAAACAGTTAGACTAAGACCATATAATCTTACGTAGGTATGTAGCAAACATTGTAACACTGAAGACAGATCTTTCTACAAGTAAATAAGAAAGTATTTATAAGTTTGTGCTCACAAATGTACATACATTTTGAGAACATAATTCTTCTTGTATTTGGAATATTACTTCATCATATGAAAACTGGAAAACTTTGTTCAGCTTCACAGAACTGTAATATTTTTACATAAACAATGCATTCAGTTCAGACAGCTGCTTAAATCCTGTTTGCTTCAAGCTTTGAGTTCCCATTAGTGCTCTTTCAAGTTAAGCATAGGCTTATCAGCTTTACTAGATCAATGCCCAGGCCAGCAGGTGAAAATTCCAGCTATCAGTGAGACTCCAGTGAAAAGACAAATTCTTTGGTCTTCCTTTTACCTGTAAAGCTGTTTTGCTCAGCTATAGGTGTGCACTTCTTTAACAGACCATTTGGTGAGTTGTTTATAGGCTTGAGGGTCTTCAATGGCAAGGAGTGTCCCTATTCTACCACTCCCTGCCTGTCTGCACTGCATCCCATGTCCCTATTCTCAAGGCCTCTGCTGTCATATCACTGTTGCATTCCCTATAAAATGTATCATTATCCTAGGGTAATAAATATTTCATTTAGTGAAGAATAAGTATTTTCTATATAAAAAATTAAGGTTTTACCACATTATGATAACAAAGAAAACAAACCAGGCATGGTCTCTAGAAAACTGCTGTTGGAGTTGAGCAACCTAAAGCAAAATTTTTAGGCAAGCCAAGACACATTTGAACAAAGACTGGCAAGTCCTGAGGCCTTGCAGTGAAGTAATAAAGCCTGTGGTCTTTCACAGCAATGGCAATCCTGAATTTAGTGGGATACACACAACAGTGAAACAGAAGCATTAAATAGACTTGGTGCCCAAACTGAATATTGGGAAGCAACACTAACAACCTATTGTTAGCCTGGTAATTCCTCTTTCAGGAGACCCTATTGTAGGACATGAAACCCTATATCCAGTACTTGCTTAAAAAAAGACAAATTAGTTTCTCTTCATTATACTTATGTAAGAAGTCCATTATCTCCTGAAAGAAGTCCAATTCCCTAAACACTACGTACCTTAGATAAGACACAGTTTTAGTTCTTGACCTTAATTATCCTTTCCTTCCAAGTCTATTCCAAGATCTTAAGTACAGAGGCCTGAACAGTGAGCTGGTTGGCAGCAAGACCTTTTATACTCTCTTTCAGAATATAATACTTTTTTTGGCCAATACTCTTCATTCCTATACAGAAAATAGGATTCAGCTTACGTAACTTTGGAAGTTGCAGCGTGGCAGTCTGATCAAGGCACTGTGGCTCCCTTTATTCAATCACAGAATGGCTGAGGTTGGAAGGTTTGCTCAGGTCCATATCTAGATTGCTTTTTAATATCTCCAAGGATGGAGGCCACAACAACTTTAGGCAACCTGTGCCAGTGCTCAGTCACCCTCTCATGAACAAATGTTCCCTGACGTTCAGGCAGCACCTCTTGTGCTTCAGTTTGTGCTCCATAGTACAACACTCCTGTACAGGCTCTTTAGAGTGGCTCACCAGAACATTGAGTTTCTAGACAGGATTTGGAGGATTTCTCCATAACAGTGCCTTGCAGGCACTTCCTTGCTTATATGCTGAACATGATCCTGCTTAAGCCTCATTTTGTTGACTTTGTGATCCCTTCCACATCACATCATCACATCACATCACATCAATCACATCACATGCCCTTTGCTCAGTGATTCTGTCCATCACTCCTTCACAGGACAGCTAGTTACTCTTTCCCTTCTCCATTATCCTGAATTTAAAGCCCTCCTTATGAGGTCAGCTTAGCAAGCATCTTCCAAGCAGATGCTGCTCTGTAGACACTGTCCCACAATTAGTGAACCCAAAACCCTGTTACCAGTACCAGATCCAGGTTTCCACTGGCAGTACTGCTTGTGGCCACATGGAATAACAGTAGAAGGTAGTAGTCAGAGGACCAGATGAGCTCTGGCAGTCCCTCCACAGCTCCTGGATCCTGGCCCATGGCAAGCAGCAAGGCTCTATTGATGTTTGATCGGGCAGACAGATGGGTACTTCTGTCCCCACAGCAGGGAGAGACCCACTACGATGACTTACTGTTTCTGTCTGATAGTCTTGCATGATTTAAGGCTAAGTGGACCAGATCTTTTGCTTGTACTCACATCTGTCTCCCCTTCAGCTTTGATGGAGGTGAATTCATCTTGCAGCTGTAAGCCCTGAGGTGGGCAGGAGCCTTTACCCTGTTGCCAGAAGTCACTAGTTTCTACTCTTCTCTTTCTCCAGACATTGCCTTGATAGTGGGGTGTAGACACTGCCTGCTTCTCTACTGCAGGATAGTAGAGACAGTTGGTGTAGAGAAAGAGGCACTTGGGACTGTAATTCATCGGTACTATCTTATTTATTGGTTTTAGGGAAATATGACATAGTCCCTTGAAGTGCCTGATTTTCTCCAGTGACTGCAAAGGTGTTCTAGATACAAGGATGTCATACAAATTGTGTTTCTCAGTGTGTGACATCAGGAAGTGGCTTATAAAATAGCTGCAAATTGGGAACAATAAGAATTAAATGCCTTTTATTCATTCACAGCCACATTCTTACACACACTATAACAAAAAAACCACAGGGAAAATGGAGATAATGAATGAATTCTGAGCATATAATCTTACTGCTGGTTTTCAGTAGTTGAAAAGCATTTTGGTGACAATGTGCCAGCAGACACTGATTTTTCAAAAAATATTGAGTGATCTTTGGGTAAAAATAGGTTGATCAATACGACACTAGGTGGCATTGTATAAATGCATATAAAGCCTTGAGCTTTTTCTGTTTCAAAGGGAATTATCAGGTATGAGAATCTCATTGAAATGTGTGGGATTTGCTCACTGATTTTTGTTCCCTGTTCGTTCTAGTCTGGGGTTCAGCATTACTGAAATGCATGGAGAAGTCCAGTGATAAGCAACACTGTATGGTTTTATCTGCTACTGAAAATCTACAGTTCACAGTCTGTCTTTTATTTACATACGATATTTATTCTTGAACAAAAGTATTTTCTAGAATATAAGTGAGAAGAGGTTCAAGCCTCATGGCTACCCATCTTTGTGAGGGGCTTAGAATGTGACTGGTTCAGTCCCAAGGTGGCCAGTGATTTTCTGTGAATCTCCATTCAGCATTCCTCTTCTGAAATAAATTTCACCTCCTTGTTTTTATGAACACTTGAGAGGTAGATTGTGCCTCTGAAGGATCAGATCAGGACTGTGTGATAGCCCCAGTTGGTCTAAATGGGATTGAAATACTGATAATATCAAACAAGAGGATGTTGATAGGTCACACAGGTCACAGGGAGAAATTAACCTGCTTTGTCAATGGTGGGAGATTTTGGGGTGTATGAAGTGTAAAATTAGTCAGTAGGATCATGTCCACATTGGAAAACAGGAGCATGCAGAAAGATGCAATTCTTTAAAGGTATCAGGTGAAACTTTTTCTTGGAAGTGGCAGTTTCACAGGTCTGTTCTGACCTTGGAGTTCTACAAGTCCTTAATAAAGTGTATAGCTCAGGGGAACAAATCCTCTTCATTGCCCAGCCCTCCTAGGCAGATCCAGTTCATCGGGAATGACAGCTACAAGGAATGGGCTCTGGTGAACCTGTGAAAAACTGACTGGAGTCAACACACTGGAGTCTTCACCAACCTGGTCAAAACTTAAAGGCAGGAAAGTTTTCATGCCTTTTCTGGGAAATCAGTATGACTGGATAGCTCTCTGAAGTAACAGGGCTACAACCTCTTTAGTGAGGTCACCATGATGACCTGGTGGGATATTTCACACAACTGAAGTGCTCTGAAGGTTGACCTCTTTGGGAAGGAGGCAAGGGGTGGCAATTGCCCTTAATGCGAGAGAGCCTTAGGAACTCGTGAAGCTCTGCCTTGGCACAATCTCAGCCATAAACTGAGATTTTATGGATCTGGATTAGAAGGTGCTATTGTTGCAGATTCACTGGATCAGGAGAAAGTATTTGAGATCTTCCTCAGACAGACGGAAAGAGTCTCACGTTCACAGATTCTGATCTTTAATGGGGAACATCCCAATGTCTCCTGGAGGGACAATCAGCAGGTGAATGAGTTGTGGGTTTCCTAAGCAGGCAGCAGTGCACAGCTGTGTCTAGCTGTGTCCAGTGCAGGGCAAAAGGGAAGAATAAACATCGTCTTGCTCGTCTGGGACAGTTCTAGTTTTTACAGTAATGAAACAGGTCATCAGCAAAGCTTGGTGATGAGGAAAACTGGATGGATGCTTTGGCTAGTCACGTTCCCTCAGTTAATTTTTGTAATTTCCCTCACCCGGTGTCACTCCTGTCTTCGGATGGGCAAGAAACTGGATTTCAGGAATGACAGGCTTCTTAGCCTCACCTTGAGAATGCATTGAAGACAACAGTCCTGAAAACCATTTCCAAAACATGAAGTTCAAGAAGGTGGTTGGGAGTAGTTATTGGTGGTAGGTTAAAGAAAGGGAAGTCTTGCCAGACCAACCCACGAGCCTTCTAGAATGAAATGATGAACTTGGTAGACAAGGAGAGACCACATGGTTTTCAACACTCTGTTCCTGTAGCATCCTCATATGCAAACATAGAGTAGATAAATAAATAGGTGGACTGAAAACTGGCTGAATGACTGGGGTAAAAGAGTTGTGAGCACCAGCATGAAGCCCACAGAATTATTAAAAATCCAGCTGTACCTGGCCCTTTGCAACCTGCTCTCGCTGACCCTGCTTTGAGCAGGGGCTTGGACTAGAGAATCTTCAAGAGATCCCTTGCTATCTCAAATATTCTGTGCTTTCATGAACAGCAACTTCTCTGTTGGCCTAACTTAGCATTGAACCTGTAGCTCAATCCTCCAATTTCATAAGCATATACTTACAGCAGCAGGCTTTTTGGGACTCATCCCCACTGTAGATTCATGCAACCTAAATAAAAAGAATGTGGATTGCAGCTAGAAACTTGCACAGGTGTTAGGAGAAAGTCATCCTTGTTTAACCTGAGGGACCTACAGAGATAGAACAAGCTACCTTGATGGTCCTGCTCACGTGGGAGGAGATTTACATGGGCAATGCAACAAAAAAACTGATCTTCTAGAAATTTTTAGGGAATAGAAGTGGGAGAATTTTTTTTTTTTAAATAAGGGTTATTTTCTCTTGGTCAATTCTATTATCTTTCAAATACATGGTTCAAAATTTCCAAAAAAATTTTAATTTAAAAAAAGAAATTATTATCTGTGTCAGTGTTGTGACTCATAGCTGTGTAAGATTATTTAGTTTAGTTAAGTTTAAAACAAAGCAAACTCTTTAAAGCAATTCAGTGTTTATAGAAAAGGGTTCTGATTTACAGTATGTTTTTCAAAAGATGAAAATAAAGCAACCAGAATATTAAAAAACAAATCTAGTCAAGCTGAACCCTGTAAAACACAGTCTAATTAATTTTTTATTGTTCTACTTTAAAAGCTTAATTCAGTTTTATGCTATCTGGAGGAAAACTGAATGCTGCAAGGATTATCAGACCTTAGCAATTGAACTGACCAAGGAAAAGTTTCCTGTGCCTGCCCTTTCCTAATGCAGTTTTGGCCGATACAGCCTGTTTTACTGTGTTAATGGATTGTTTTTCCTATTTCATAGGAGACAATAAGGATATGAAAGAGTGCTGAGATCATGGGGCACTAGAAGTCAGTATATTAGCACAAAGACCAATTATTTCTATATTTAATAGCCAGAGGGAATGGTGCAACATCTGTTCTTTGGAACTGTGGAAGGTATTTGGTCAACCTGGAAATCAGTGATTATTGCATTGTACTGACAAGAATGAGTGTCACATGATTTCAGACGTATGGAAGGTGACTGCTGGGGTAAGTTTCAATCTGAATTGCAGAGCTGAGCCAAAAATTCAGAGTAAATAGTTTATATGGCAAATTTGTATTCCTTTCTGCCTGTGGGATATTTTTTCTATCTTTTTGAGTGTTTTATGCTGTCTTTAATAGCAAAAACTAATTCCTTTCTTACAAAATTATATGGAATCTCCTGGGGTAGTTTTGAGTAGAAATGGAGGTTCCTGAGCTCCACTTTGGCCAGGGATTTGGGATTCATATACACATATTGCCTGTACATCGGGCAAATAATAATTCATGGATGTCCATAGATATATTTTTCTTTTACTCATCTCACTTTCAGAAAGGGCTGTTACATGGTAACCAACTTAATTTCCTCCCCCCCCTTTTTTTTTTTTTCAGAACTAATAGCCGAAATAAGTTGTCATTAATGTTTTAAGAAGTTACTTTTTCTCTTTGTCATGTTGCTGCAAGGACACAGAAACCGCTTATCTGGTCCTCGGTATGAATGAAGAGCAGAGAAGAAAAGGTGCAGGGCAAAAACCTCCCAAACTACAGCTGCTACTTGAGGAACAGGGCCCTTGCACAAGCCTGCAGATCTCCCAATCTTTTCCCACTTCCTACTATTAGTCATCTATTCTATCTCTGCTACCCAGGAAATATTTTACCCCTTGAGCTGAGCCAAAGAAGCTGTAACTGCTCCAAGGGGTAGAAACTCTGGCAAGGAAACTGAGAGTGCCTCTACTACAACTGTTCATTTTAAATTAATTGCCTTTGGTACACAGAAGACAAATTTACCAGCCTTGTTTTCAGGATTGATGATGGACTTTTTCACACAGTTTCCAAAGAGGGAATCTGGGCCTCTTGAATACTCCTCATGATCCCAGATCTCTCAGTGTCATGTTTGCTTCTGTCTTTAAAATAGAGGAAAAAACACTACCCACAAACAGATACCAAGCCACTTTCTGATGAGATTGTTGTAGAAATGCTATAAATTTTACCTAGTCTTGTACTGGTTTTGTCTGGAATAGATTTAATTTTCTTCATAGTACCTGATATGGGGCTACGGTTTGGATTTGTGCTGAAAACAGCTCACTGACTGCAATGCTTTTGCAGCTTCTCTTCATGTGTACAGCACTTAAATCTGTTTTCTGTGAATATCAGTTGAGGAAACAAGAATATGTGAATTTTCAGAGGGGATGATACAAGATGAGGAGTGGGAGTTGCCCAGGGCAGACCACTAATGTTATGTCTGGCCAGCTCTACTGGGGATCATGGAGCACTGCAACTCCACAGGCACTTCACTGATCTTTTCTGTAGCAAGTTTCTAGTTTATCAGGTAAAGCCAAAGCTGCTGATGATCTGGGGGGTATTTTCATTTTGACATTTTGGGTTTTGAACCAAGTCACCAATTGTAAATACAGCCAGCATTTGTGTGTGTGTGATTGGATAAAGAGTAGTAATATTTTAGTCACTAAAGGTACCATTCTTCAAATCAAATAGCAAGTCCTCTTTCACATGCAGTGAAAACATATTGAACAATTTTACCATACAAAATAGAGACTTTGTAGGACCCTCTGTGGGTTATATGGTATGCAAGTGGTCACAGAAAACTGTGTATGGTGCTGACATCCCCACTTCTGAAAGGCAGCGGTCCTGGCTGGGTGGTGCATTGCAGCAGGTTCATGTTCTGCTTGGCTTCTGCCAGCATGTTTCTCCTGATTTCTGGGTGACACTAGTCCTCCCAGCAGGCTGGCATAAACACACTTTCCTCTCCCATAGGATCAGCATCGTAGATGTCAAACAGTCATTTCTAATGTTGTACACATTCCGCACTTCACTCTTCTGCTTCTGGATTTATTTTTCATGTGTTGGGGTGAAGTGAAATACAACAGAGTGCCTGAAAGCATTCAGTTGTAGCTCAAGGACTACCATGTCTTGTATAGCAGCAGCTTTGACAGTACTGTCACGCTGTCCTGACTTTGACATGGTGCTTTCCTAGCTGGTATCTTCTGTGGGTGGTTTTCATCAGTGAAGGACATTGCGGCTGGAGACAAGATCCCCTTCTGTACTGCACAATCACCATGTCACAAGTACAACCCATGAATCTACAGTACACTGCATCTTAAATTAAAACTGCATCTTCATTTGGATTTCTAAGGCAGATACTTGACTGCTTGTAGGTCCACTTAAACCCCCCAAGATTCCAGGCCTTCCTTTTGTTGGGAGGACTGAAAGCAGAAGAGTGTTGACATTCTGGGTTGCCCAATACAGTTAATGGCAAAAACCATTATGTCCCTGGTTGGACATCATTAGGCCCAAATCTTGAAAAAAAGATGTTTGTGTCACTTCCCTTGGTTGATGCTGTGAGGTCACGTATTGAAGAGTTCTTCCTGTTTTCATGTGCAGTCCATCAAGCTGATCTGGCTGCAGCTCAGCTGGTGTAAAAGTGCTTAGTCCAGCATCCTGATGACCAGTCTACCTCACTTTTTCCTAAGAAACTGCTGATGCAGTTTTTCTGAGCTTTGGGTTGCCAAAATATCCACTGTAAAGATCTGAACAACCAAATGCACTAAAAAGTCATAGATTACCCTAGATATGAGCATAATTTTTTCTAGTGGTTATGGAAGGGTAGTAACTGGCATCAGATGTAGTGTGAGGGAAATGCAGGGGCAAGTGGCCAGTGACATGCTGGGTCTGTAATCTCTTAAGCCAAGGCAGCACAGCATGTCTGACCACGCCATTGGATCATGTGAGTGAGAGGACTCAGACAGTGAGGACTCCAGAGAGCAGGAGTTCAATCCTGATCCCTAGGTACAGACATCGCTTGAAGGGTGGATTCTTGATGCAGCTGACCTGCCCATCTTGTCTCTGTTAGTGTGCTGGTGTTTGATTGATTCATCAGTCTGTTATGCTTTTATACAATTAATTTAATTTTTCCTGGCATTTGAAAGCCCTTTGATTCCAACCCCTCAGTTAATATCCATGTTCCCACAGACACATTAGTAGTGTGCTCTAATAACAGATAAGTGGTGTGGTAAGTACCCTTGGATCTTGTTACCATTCATGAACTTACTGTTTGAGAAATGTGGTTCCAAATGTGTTGGCGAATGAAAATAATTAGTCATAGCCCATTATGAACAACTTCTCAGCTGTGCCCTCTCTGTGTACTCAACAACATGTGTGTGAGTACTATCCAGCAGTGGGTTGAGTGTCCTTTTTCTCCCAGGTGGGGTCTGGCTCAAGGTGATGGTCTCTCACCAAGCCCTTTTCTCTTCCTTGGTTCTCAAGTTGTTTATGGCCATCTCTGCTCGGTTGGCTTGGTGATCCTTCATCCCACCGAGGGGACCCTCACAAATCTTTACTGATGGGGAACTGTTCCTGTCAGGAGACACCTTTCCTTGGTGTTCATGAACACTGATCTCTCTTTGGTGGGGTTTTTCTCCTGTAGCAGACTTTGCAGACAATGCTGTGGATAGAACATGACCCAGAAAAAAGATAAAATTTCCTCTCTCTGTTGATTTCACAGACATGTTGTTCAGAGCTTTGGGGTTATTCAACTCTTGTGTAGAAGCTTAGACCTCGGAGAATCTTTCTGGGTAAAAAAACTGTATGGGAACATTTTATCTTTCCCATCAAATAGTTTTATGGGGAGCATGTTACTTAAATGTCATTTCCACAGCTGTTACTGCCCTGGAAGATTACAGTAGTTTTCTCAGCCAGTTCTCTCAGTCATTATTAATTTCTCGAGCATTGAATCAACCCTGTGCAAAGAGGCCTGTGAACACTCCAGCACTCTGCATCTGTTGAATTTGTGGTGTGACAACCTGGGTTATTAAATAGCTGTGGCTATATGGAGAGAAAATCAAATCATGGCTCTGGAAGCCTTTTTATTACAGTAAGCAGAAGGGACTTTGTGATATATATATATATATATATATTTAGCTTTAATTCTTTCCCTGTCTCATTGCTTCTGAGTGACTGAGGCGTTTTGAGGTTATTCGGAATGTCCTTCGCCAGTTGCTTCATTTGGGCAGCGCCTTTGGTCTTTGCACCTGGAGACTAACTTACAGCTGTTTCTTGTAAAGAAAGAAAAGTGCTAGCTATAGGGCTGGGTTGAACCAGCTCTAAGAAGGTGTTCTCTCACTCAGGTCTATATATATTCTCAGTAAATGCTGGTTTCTCTTTTTTACACTGATACATTCCTTAGATGGCCTGCAATCAAGGGATTTCAAGGTCTGATATCTCATCTGAACTGAACAGGAAGATCCTGCTCTGGCAATCATTGTCAGATCTGGAGTCATCCATCTGGCCTTTTGGCTGGTCCCCTTTGAGTACGAGTTATTTTCTCCACCTTGCTTGTTACTCAAGGAGAGCAATGGGTAAGCTCAAGACTAATGCAATGCTGAAGTCCTGACCACAAACCTCAGCTCTGTGTAGTTGGTGGTTACATTATTCAACTTAAATGCAGTGTAGTTGCTTGGTTTCTAGGTCAGCTTGCTGAATATATTGCTATTCTGCTTTTATTGCTTTTTTGTGACTAAAAAGGCCTATTCCCCTGTTCCCTCATTTTATTTACAATTACAGTTTGAAGGAGTAATAAATACTTTGAAAGAACTTATAATACTGTAACAGTCAGAGGATATAATTTTTAAGACTTAAAGGATGAACACGTTTGAGTTAGGATTAATTTGATAGTAGAAAGAATAGCTTAATATTTTCCAGATAATAATGTCAAGATTGGCTTAAAAAAATTATTTGTGTTTGTGAAAACTGGAAAAGCTGCTGTGTATAGCTGAAAAGATTTAAAACTCCTGAAAGTTTTGTGGATATTTGCATGAATAAATAATTTAGAAAGTGAATTATTCTTTTCTGAACCCCAGGAAACCATTCATAGCATAGTATTTTTTAGCTTCTGCTGTTTCATTTGCCACTCACAGAGTGGAGACAATACTTTATGATTTTGTAGTTACTGACATGTAAAAACTAATGGATAATCACACTGGCCATTTGGAAAGAGTCCAGGATTTTACTGTACAAGCGCTCAAACAAGATATTGACAAAAAACTTCTAAACAAACAGACAATTTCTATGAAAAAGAGTTGTATGAATTGGTGAAAAAATAGAGGGGAACCACTTTTGTAATGGATATTACTGTACCACTAATTTGACTAGTTCTATTTATAAAACAGATACAGCTGTGGAAAAGCTTTATGAAGAAGCCCATAAACACACAGCTTTCATTCACTTTGAACAGGGAATATGTTCTTCTTCCTATTGCCAAACCTGTGTATAATTTATATTTTTGTGTGGAAACCACGTAAAGCTGAGTGGTGGCTTCATCCAGTTGTAACACAAAACCAGGATAGTTTTGTGGTTTTGGCTGGGGTTTTATTTTATAATTTGATTTTAATACATGTAAAAACAACTTTTTTGGCTGGGATCTCAATTGCCTTCTCTCAAAATTAATATATATGTGCTGTGAGAAGCTGGTGTACATTGGCTGTCTGTGGGTGAGCCTAAGCCTCCACCTGCTAGATCCATGAACGACCTGCCCTTGCCCTCACCACAAAACCCTCTCTCCCCTCAGTGTATCCTCACTGAGTAAGTGTTTAAGTTTTTTTTCATTTCCATTCTCTTGGGCTAGACCGATTTAATAATTATTTTAATACTGTTTTCCCTCTTCAGAGAATGGAAACCAAGTGGCTTGTCACCTTTATTTGCAGTCAGATTTGCTTTCACATGTCTTTGTTTTGGGTTAAAACCACTGAGGAAGGATGTTTCTATGCAGTGTTTCTCAGGGAGATTTAATTACAGGAATTCATGTTAACTTACGTTAATATTACCTCTGGCAGAAACCCTGTTCCCTTTTGACAAATACAGTCTAAAATGACTGAAGAATTTGGAGGAACCGACAAAATCATTTTTCTGTTTCTCTCAGGCTGCCATGTGTGAAGGGAGATTTCACAGATAAGAGGTCCTCTAGTGACAAGATACAGTTTAAGAGGAGTTTTAACATAATGGAGAACAGTCTATTCCTGTAACTCTTCTGTGGCTCCAGGCAGCTGATGGTTGCTTGACAATTTTTCCTCAAAAATATAAAATCCAAATGACTTTGTTTGATATATACATGCACATACACACACAGAGACATGTATATATATGTATGAAATATATATCCCAAAGTAGAAAATCTTTTTGACATCCCTGGTAGTTACTTAGATGTATTTAATGCTCTCACCAAAGGAAGTTATTCCAGTGCCACACTAGTGGAAACATCTGCAGAGATTATCACTGCTAAAAATTCCCCTTCTGTGCCCTTGCAACACAGACAGAGTTTGTCTTTCAGACTCAAGTGACGGCATGGATGAGTGAAGGAGCCGTTTGATATTCTGTGCCCACACTAAAACGTTTGATGCAAACAGATATGGGCTCCTTGCTGCTAATGTTCTTCCCTATCTGTTTGCAATCAGGGCAAAGCTGAGTAAGACCTCAGTTCTTTGGGAACTTGGCAGACTTTATAAACAAGATGAAACATGATCACAGAATCATAGAATATTCTGAGTTGGAAGAGACCCATGAGGATATTTGAAGGGAGCTGGGATTTCACTCATGCTGTCCTGAGCAGAATGTATGGCTGCTGAGCGCTTTTCTATATTCTAAGGGCAATTAGAATAAACCAGCTGGATTTTAAGTGCATTAGACAGAGTGTCAGTTAAGCAGGTCACTTTGGAGTGCTTATTTCTTGTTCTGCCCTTTGTGAAAATCTTGGACATTTATGCCTAAAATTCGGTTTTGCAAAACTGGCCTTTCCCTGTAAAATTTAGCATCCAAAGCACTAAGCATGATTGACAAGGCACATGTATGTGTTAGAAGATAGGAGCCCAGAGGCATAAACACCAGAGTTCTCCAAGATCCTGCAGATATTTTCTTTTGTTTCAGTCCAACTGTTTTCACTTACCTTCTTAGAGCTGAGCAAAAAAGATCTTTAACCTTACAGCAATAATATATATAGGTTTTCTCTGGAGAAATTAGTAGCTGTTCTGATAAAGTAAGGTCTATGCACTTTTAATTCAATTTAAAATAAAAATATTAAGACCATTTCTATGCTGGCTGCCCCTCAGCATGCATTTAGTCAGCTTGAATTCTGGTTACAGACAGTGCTGAAACCTGGCTTGTGACCTGCACTAAGCAAGTCTCTTTAGAAGAGATTTGGACATTGCTTACATAGAAACAGATGCACATTTAGCTAAAAATAAGGAAGAAATGGAAAATTAAAAAACCTTTCCCAAACAAATATAATTTCTGTGTTTTAAACTGATGTCCCTTTTTTACTCACCGAATTGCTTCAGACAGAGCAATGAATGACAAATGAATTTTTAAATTAGCTGGATCTTGGGTGGGTTGTATTGTTTGGGAACTCTTACAGTGTCCACATGAGGCATAGGGTATTTGTCCTAAAAGACATCAACATTTGTCTTCGTTGCTCTGTCAGATTTGCTGTGTGTCATGCTGGGGGCAGCCAGAGGACACACAGAGATTAGAGCAATAGATTCCTTGAGGGCTCACTTTATCCAAATGTTGAGCCTGCTTTTCCCACATAGATCACAAAAAACAGTTCCTGTGTTGGACTCTGTGAATATTGGTGTTATCTCCAGGTACCTATGTCTCATCTCAGTGAGTGCTTGGCTGCCTCTCAACATCATTGCAGACCCTGATGGTGTCCTTAGAGACATTCTTAATCCTGTCACCTCTTCTGGCTAGCCAAAAACTGTCCTCTTTTGTCAAAACCCTGTTCTTCTTCACCCCATGTGTCTTAGAATCCAAAATATGGAATCACAGAACCAGTTGTTTTGGAAGGGACCTTAAAGATCATCAAGTTCCAGCACCCCTGCCATGGGCAGGGATGCCTTCCACTAGACCAGGTTGCTCAGAGCCCCCTCCAACCTGGCCTTGAACACGTCTAGGGGTGGGGCAGCCACAGCTTCTCTGGGTAATTTGTGCCAGTCCCTCATCACCCACACAGCAAAGAATTTCTTCCTATTATCTAATCTAAAGCTACTCTCTTTCTGTGTGAAGCATCTATCCCTTGTCCTATCACTCCATGCCCTTGTAAAAAGCCTATCTCCATCTTTCTTGTAGCCCTCTTTAGGTACTGGAAGGCTGCTAGAAGGTCTTTCTGGAGCCTTCTCTTCTCCAGGCTGATATCTGTTATTTCTGGATGATGCATGGGGTTGCCAAAAGAGGGCGTCTCTGTTTACTCCTCTGGGCTAGTCTGCCGTGCCACGGTGGTCTGCTTCAGGATCTTATGCAAACCTCTTTCTAGATTATGAACTTTCCAGACAGAGCATCATCTGAAGTTTGACGTTACAACTGCTTGTTACTGTCACCGTCATGGATGTGTTGCTTCTGCATCCCTGCCTGCTGAGCACCCATCTGCATGTTGCTGATCAGAGCACTGAAACACACATCTTCAGCAGGGACAGTATTTTGGTAATTGCATCTATTTTATTTATAACAGGCAGTCTGTACTTCAGGGTGTTTCAGCTCAGGAAACTCAAGGTATGAATGCTTCACTCAGCTTAAGGCCTACGAAACACAAGTTTGAGGTGAACCTCTTTACTGTGGTACTTGTTCCCCCCTCTCAGCGTGTAGCTGCTTTTTCAAGCTTCTACTAGAACTTTTAACATAATCTAAATTAATTATGTCCTTGACTCCATTGCTTAGTTCCTTTTCCTCCATGCAAAACATTATGTCAAAAAGACTCCTCTAAGGCTTTCTGTTGTCCCTTGTGGCTTTCTGCAAATCCCTGGGATATAATTTATATGATCCAATACTTGTCAGCCTTCCTTAATTTGCAATGTCCAGCTGTGTGCTGTGGGACAACACTTCATCCTTTGAGTGTTTACTTTACGCCCTCTCCACCCACCTCCACAGGAAATCTCACCAGAGCATTTATCGCAGGAGTGTCTGTCTTGGGATGAGAAAAGCCAGAAAAAACTTTTTTTTTTTAAAGCCAGGTCTTCAGTAACATGAAGCTCTTACATCATGCACTAATTTCTACTGAAACACAATCATTCCCTTCTTGGCTGGTGATTTGGTTCCTGGTCAAAATTTTGCAGTTGTTTTATTCATAATGGTGTTGTTTGAGGGGTTTTTAAAATTATTATTATTATTTTATTCAATTCCCAAATGCTGTTTTATTTATTATCTGTTACTGATGACATATCTTGGAGTTTTGTTTTTCAATATATATTTTATTTTTTTTTTTATTTCATGGAGATAGTTTTATATGCTTACAACTCTCAAATATTTGCAGTTTAATCGTATGTGCATACGTCTCCAAGAAAATGAGTTAGTGTGGCTCTGTGGCTTCCTGCTGAGAAACTGAGTTATTTAACTTCCCTAAAATAAATTAGTTCATTTTGTTTTATATTTCCAACATGCTAGGAAGATATAAGTGACTGCGTAACAGAGATCGCCTCCAAGTTGTTCAGCAGTAATGTTGCTGCAATTCAGATTCTGGCATCTGTTTATTCATACCAGCTTTCTCAATATACTTTCTTGATTTGTTTAATAGAGTATGGATGTTTCTTACATAACTAAATTACCCAAAAAGCAATAAGTCTGTGGCTTGCTGGTAGCTCTGCAGAGGTACAGTTAATAAGTAGCTGTGCTGCAGTGTGTAATTTTAAAGTTGAATATGCATATAATTGTGTTGCTGGATCCAAGTCAGTGCTGGGGAAGATTTTGCCCTAATTTTAAAACCTATTCCTTCTAGAAGGGGTGAACACAACATGTAAGGACTGGATAATTGCTTTTCCAAGGCATAATGCTCAGCTGTGGGCTGGAGTGGCTAATGGGTAAGTGCAGCAATTCAGACAAATGCGATTGCTTCCAAAGCAGGGCAGTATGTATATAATGTGTGTATATATATATATAGTTATATACACATATATATCTACTGAGAGTAGGTTTAGATTGGATATTAGAAAGAAATTCTTTACTGTTAGGGTGGTGAGGTACTGGCACAGGTTTCCCAGAGAAGCTGTGGATGCCCTGTCCCTGGAAGTCTTCAAGGCCAGATTGCATGAGTCTTTGAGCAGCCTGGTCTAGTGGAAGATGTCCCTGCCCGTGGCAGGGGTATTGGAACGAGATGATCTCAAACCGTGTTATGATTCTGTGATTCCTCTATTCTGTACTTTTCTGTGTAATCAAGCTTCAATGATTTCTTCTGTGTGTCTGGAATGAGGTATGCTAGAATTGTACATTCTCCTCCATTTCAAGAACAAATGCATCTTTAGACAGGCTATTTTTTAGTTGCTGAAACACACAGTGAATGGCATGATGCACGAGGGTGACTTCTGAATAATGTAACATTATTAATGAGGTTGTTCTCTGAACATAAGCACCATGTTCAGAGATAACCTGGCACAACACAGGGAAGTACACTCCACAGAGAGGCTGAACTATTACAGAGCCAGCTGAGCAGAAAATTCAATGTCTACATACCAGCCTCAGGGCTAAGGGTTAAAAGCATTGCTGAGATAGCTGAGTAGTGAGGTTGCTATCTCAGTGCTATAGCAGGAGGAAATGAGTAAAATCTTTGCCTCTACTTGTTAAGTAAATGAGCTATCCAGGGATCAGCTTCCTTTCTCAATGTATGTTACATGCTCCTAACAGATGCCAGATACTGAAATTCCCCATGCACAGTGATTTGTAAGCAGCAGGAAAATGTTCAATACTTTACTCCACACAAATGGTGGTGGTGGAGAGAATGCTTTTGAAAATATTCTTTCTAAATCCATTTTAGGGGCCTTAAATGTAACAGGTTATATGTAAGTACACATGCAAATTTTGTGGACATCTTACACACCCTCAAAACTTCTTGGCTTTTCTTACCTGGAAACTCTGAGGACTTGTCAGCTCCCTGCCTTTGTGTGTGTGCTGGCTCAGCTGCTGCACCTGAATTCTTTGTATAAAGCAGATTCTGTAGGACAGTGGCCACTGGACATCACCTGAGGAGATGGATGGGACCTGGTAGAGATATTCAGGTGGTGGAGAGGAGCTAACAGAAGAAAAGATGTAGGATGGACAGACAGGTGCTTCAACGCTGCTCGGCTGCAGGTAAAAACCCTGTCAGGATAGGCTCTTACTACAATGCCACAAACCCATACTGAAGTCAAGAATAGCAAAATAGGGTGAAATAAAAACATTTAATTTTTTTATGTCAAATTCTATATTCTGGTTGTTCTTAGAGTATTCTTACACACTTCTAATTCTGTATCAAAATGAATTGACCAATTTTTGTTGAAGTTTTATTTCACACAGTCTGCATTTTGTGTTGGAAAGATTTGTTTTTGGTTGAAAGCTGATTAAAATACAATTTTAAAAAAAGCCACATTTTACTGTTATTTATGAGGCTCTTGCCTAACACTTTGGTGTGAGGTCTGTGGTTTTTAGTCTAGAGCATCCAAGTGTAAAAACTATTTATTTGTCTCCTAGGTGATTATGGCTAGCTTGGATGGACACATAAATCAAACAGTGTTTTGTGACATTTTTATTTTCTTTAAAAAGAAAATATGCATATGACTATAGTGAACTAAAAAAGTTGTTCTAATACTGCACCTTTGGATTTTAAGGCTATTGTATTATGCCTTAGGGCGTGATAGTCTGCATGGGTAAACATTAATCATTCTTCACTGAAAGAGTTTTCTTGGCGCCAAGGTGGCAGCAGTGACAGTTAACTATGCATGGGGTTGCAGCAGCAAGAGTGGAGCCAGCAGATCCAGGGAATTGGTCTTGCTCCCTACCCAGCATTTGTGAGATGCGTCTGCGTCCATAGTATAAGAAAGGCATCAATAAATAGGAGCAAGATAAGCAGGGAACTCCCAAGGTCATCAGGGTTGGTGCACTTGCCCTCTGAGGGGAGGTTTCAGGACTAGGACTTGTTCAGCCCAGAGATGAGAGAGGAAAGAGACCTTAACGGTGTCTACAGTTGCATAGTGGGAAGTGATGGAAAATCATAGAATGTTTTGGGTTGGAAGAGACCCGAAATAAGGGATCATTTTTTGCTTATGCAGAATTAAATACTGTCAGCTGGCAACTTCTCCACTCCTTAATTTGCTTTTCATAAGGTAAGTTATTTTGTTCATGGAACATGAATTTCTGATAGTGATGCACCGTATAGTGCTTATTTTATACATGGAGGTACAATACTGATATATTATACCTCTGTGATAGAAAATGGCCTTTTCCCTAGAGAATCACAGATCTGTGCTCAAACA
>JAWWLV010000001.1:34802783-34814977 GCA_035041135.1 Platyrinchus mystaceus
GTACAATACTGATATATTATACCTCTGTGATAGAAAATGGCCTTTTCCCTAGAGAATCACAGATCTGTGCTCAAACAAAATGGGGTACAAAACTAGCTGAGACAGCAAGATGTAAAACACCGCTTTTAGGCATTAAAAATTAAATTCTAATCATGTTTTTTTCAACTTGGCATCTATCACCAAAAAACTCCCCCCAGAAAAACCAGCAGCAATGGTCCCTTATTAATGTGAAGAAAATAATTTTCTAATGTAATAATAAGTTGTTCCATGAGTACTACTTTTGATATTTTCATCCTACATAGTTTCTTTGGAGAAATTTGAATTCTTACTGTCACCTTTCATTTAATGAAGGCAATGGTAGGGGCCTTATCTCATATGGGTGTTTGCTGAAATCTGCAGGACAATAATGGGAGTGAATCTCTGTCAAATTCGGTTGTAATTAGAGGATTCAAAAGTTATTAGTGAGTGTCACAGAGAGGAAGATGGATATACATATGAAATCTGAGCATTTAGGCCTCATTTCCACAGAAAACATGATTAAAAATGCAAAGTATTAAGATTCTGAACTATATAGCTACATAATTGTTTATATGAACTTGTCTGTGTACACTCTTCCTAGTTAGAAACAAGTGCCAAATTTAGGATGTTCTATTAATGAAGAGATTTTAATGCCTGAATCTTGAGAATCATCAGACTTATTAAAGAAAATTCAAAGAAGAAAAACATCCAGAATAAAATCAAAATTACCGATTTAAAGCCAGTTTCCAATTTAGTAACTCATCTTTTGATAAAATGACTTTTGCCAAATGGAATTGAAATTAAGATGTTCAACATATTTCTTTTTCTTTTAATACAAATGGCTGAACTCTAGAAACCTCTTCAAAAACAAACATGAAGATTGCTGCCACCTGATCTTGGGACACATCTTTCTCTGATTTGATTAGAGAGAGCCATGATTCTTCTACCTTCATTTTTGCTCTGTGTCAAGCACAGTGGCATGGGCATTTCGTGGTGTAACATCATAAAAGTAATTTACAGGTTTGCAACTTGAGTATGCAATCAATTCCATTTAATGTAATCGTATAAATTAACATTCAATCCAAAATTAATCCTTTTAGACTGTTTTTAGTCAATGAAAAACAGTAACCTGCAGACCCTGACTTGGTCAATGTCCAAGTCAAATGGAAAGAAGTTACCTCAAAACTATCTGTCTTTCTCCAGTGACAGTATAGGTGGACTACATGGCTGCCTATGACTAGGAATCTAACTCTGGGACCCTTAAGGTTAGGTGAGGTGACTCCTACCTTTACTGACTCAAAACTACCTTTTCTCTCACAGAGGATGTTTTAGAATTTTTGCTTCTTCTCTCTTTTGACCTTCATAAATCTGCTGTTTGTTTTTTATCCTGCAAATTCATAACCAGTACAGAGGCAATATAATTTTGTCGGTTTGCCTCTGAAAATAGAAATGCACATGCCCAATGCTTCTATATGTACCTTCACAGTGCCCTCAGACTTGGCTGAGGGAATATTTCAGGTTTTTTAATAAAATATTTTTTTACTGGTCAGAACAGACAACATGTGGCTGTTCTCTCTTATACAAGGAAAATCCCTGGCTTTTCATTGTCTGGTTATGTGTTTAAGTGCTGTAAGTACCACATGATTTTGTAATTGCCAATGATACTGATTTTTTTATGCTCTATTTTCTTTTTAGAATAACACAAAAAAACCCAACCCTCTAATACCTGTTTGTCCTCTCAAGAGAAGCATCAGGGGTTATTCTGTAGAACCATTAAAAGTTTTTAGGGAAGAAAAACATTTATGTAAAGTATTTATTCATTATTTATTTATATTATTATTTGAGATTTATTCAAAACGTATTTAGATAGAGTCCTGAGCAGCCTTCCTTAGGTGACCCTGCTTTGAGCAGATGGTCTCCAGAGATGCCTTCCCACCTCAGCTAGACAGTGAATCTGTGCAGCTGAGGGAAGTACCCCAGGGGCAGTAGATTACACAACTCAATCCGTTTGAAAAGAAAGGTTGAAAGGTGGCTTCATTACAGTCGGTAAGTGCCTTCATGTCAAGGAGACAAGAGGCACTAAAAGAGCTCTTCAGGAGGAAAAGAATATAAGGACCAGAAATGGAAGCAAGATAATTCAAGGGACAAAACAAAGACTCAGAGGGACAAAATTTCTTTCAGTGATGGTAGATTAACCAGCACTTGATATATCTTTCACTGTCTTCCCAGTAAGCCTGGTTTAGCCAAACTTTTTCTTAAAGACAATATTCATTCCTAGAGCAGTTACAACCAGGTAAACTTAATAGAGCAGGACTTACAGGAAGCTTATTTGGATGATCTAACAGCAGTTATTGAAGGATCTGTGTTTGATAGCTGAAGGGTATAAAATGAAATATAGGAAAAAGGTTTTGTTCAGGCTGTTGCAGATTTGTGGAGTTTTATCGAGGCTTCAACAACAAGTTTTGTTCCTCTTGGGGCTCTTAATGGTTGCCAAATCTGCCTGTTGACATTATAACTCTTTTCATTGAGGTCTGATTTACAAGCAAACTGAGGTGTATTTGAAGTAATGGAAATAAGAGTGTTTCAGCATCAGTTTATGGGTGGGTACTGGAGCATAACTCTGTGAAGCAAAGGACAGTATTCCCAGTGCCTGGGAGCAGTAACAGTGTTTTGCAAGAAGCTTCACTGATGGGGTCTTTCCTTTTATAATAAAATATCTGCCTCATAACCGATAAAATTCTCATGAGGTAGTACAACATTCCCAAGTGGGTGTCATTTTTTTCCAGAAAAAAAAAAAGCACTTTGTGAAATGAATCTGCCAACATAAATATTAACATGTTGTTGCTTGGCTTCCCATTCATATTGGCCAAACACTGAAGCTGTTATCTGAAATCTTGAGATTGACTGAGGCCACAGGGGGAACCAATGAATGTCAATGAGACTGAAGCCTACAGTGAACAACATCGACTCCTTATGTAAACAGTGGTTTGGGGACTGAATAAATCAGACTCCCTTAGAGACAGACTGTGTGTCCTTTCCTGGCACAGTTAGAATACAAAAGGAAAGAGGGAAATAAGAAGATTCCTATCACACTATTTTCTCTCTGAGGTAGGAGGATGCTCCTGACAAAAGAAGTGTTGTAAGCAATCCTCCTTGCACCCCATAGCACAGAGAGAAACCATCATCACCACTCCAAAGGTCCTGGTTGTTTCCTGAAACCAAGGAGGGTGGTGGCACTTTCTCTTCTATACACAAATGGGACAACTACTGAATTCCTTCAACTCATTCTGCTGCTTTTAGCACTGAACCCCAGAGATTGTAACATTCTCCAGAACATATTTCAGTCAACCCTGACTGACTTTTCTGTGTAGAGCAATGAAAACAGGGAGGGAAGCCTCCCTGCTGTTAGGATACAAGTGTCTGCCAAATGTTAGCTATTTCAGAAGGCCACTGAATGAAGCCAGTGCTCTTACCTAGAAATAATCACTGGGCTCATTAATCGTTCCTAATAGCCAATTGTAGTAGCCAAGAGTCCCTGTTTGCTCCACTAGTCCCAAAAGAGCAGGAGTCATTCCCTTCCTCTTCATACTTTTCCCATCTCTACCAATTCAGTCTTTTGGAAGGTTAGTACTGAGAAACTGTTTCTGGTTCCTCTATCTTAGTGTCTGTATCTGTAAAGTCTATTTCAGGGCTGGGGAAGTGATAATCTAGAACATGAAAACTGCACTGAACGCAACTGAAAAAAACCTCTTGACTTCTTTATGTACGTAGGTTTGGGGTTTGTGTTAGAGATGGCAATAAGTTCTGTGCCTTTTCAGTATAAGTGAAGTTTTTAGAGTTAAATTTTATAGACTGAAAAATAAAGGGACTTAACTTCTCCAGCTGTATTATAAGAAACTTCTCTTTAGTTGAAATGGTCTCTAGGGCTAAACTATGTAACAGACTTACTTTTGGTAAAATAATATATTTTAATTCTTAGGGCTTTTCTTTCTGTAGAATTTGTATGTATTTTCATGGGAGTAAGAAGAGATGACTTGAACTAAGGCACAGGGCACCTACAAGCAGAACTCAGAGTGTGAGTTCAGGACACCATGCAGATGGGACTGTTGTTACAAAGAGTGGAGCACCTCACTCCTGCCCCTCCCATGAAGTTCAGTGATGTGCAATTCCCAGCCTTACTCTATACAGATATTAAGTAAACTTTTGTTCTAGCTCAGATGAATATTGACAAGTTGTGAACATTGGGAAGAATAATAAAGGTCTTTTAAAAGAAGAAACATAAAAAAGCTTCAGGATCCTGGGAAACTGTAGAAATGTCTAATTAAAGTGAAACTGAGCCTGGTTTGCTGCAAGAAAAGAATAATTTTTCCATTGTAGAATAAAAACACACTGCAGTGACCAAAGGCATTTTTCATTTGGCTGCTATAATCTTGTAATCATTCCATATCCACATCTGTTGATCAGGAGAGTCCTGCCCACAGAAAGGCTGCAAAAGTGAAAGAAATGCACATTTCATCAAATTAAAAAAAGAAAAAAGACACTGTACTGATGGATGACTTTTACTGTCGGTGTGTCAGTACACTGTATTCAATTCTTTGCTCTCAGCCCTTCTTTGATAATGCTCAACTCCATGAAGTAAAATGCAAGAAAACCCAATGGTTAATTTGCTGCTGTGGAGCTTCGTAAATATAATACATCAGTGAATAACAAAGCGAACAAATTCTTACTGCAAGATGTTTCAAAAAGGCAAGGATTCACATAGGGCTTTACCACACAGTATAATTATATTTAGCTAAATGGAGTCATTCTTGCAGGGTACTGTACAAGGAAGAAGATCAAGCCCGTAAACCAAAGATGCCCAATATAAAATGGAAAATTAATATAAATTTTAAGACATCATTAGGATTTAGGTTGTACACAAACTAACTATGTATAGTTATATAGCTCTACATATGAGAATATAGCTCATTTAGCAAACTACTACTGTTTAATATCCCTCATAACAAGTTAGCTTAGTACCAAATTTTATACTGAAGTGGGAAGGCATGAAAACAAATCAAGAAATGTAGTTAAAAATTTACCTAATCCTGAGATTTTATAGTGACAGCTGCAAAAGAAACTTGCACAGAATTAAATCTTTAGTCCACAAAAAATAAGTATTTAGAATAGTTTTGTATACACCTTTTAAAATCCTTACTGAGATTATCTTTGAAAAACTCCACAGAGGAAACCTCTCACCAAAAGAAACCAGTGCTCTTTATCTTCTAATTCTCCTTGGAATAATATGTGTTGATTGTGGATTCTCATTTTAATAGATATAAGAGAAGGACAAAGACTACTGTTAGATATTTATTAAAATGCACTTTGTGTTTCAGATAAGAACTGGAATTAAGTGTTTTGCATTAAACATCTTTCTCCTTCACATCTCTTGTGAAGACTCTGCATTTCCACTCTGTCCCCAAGGCTCTCTTACGAATAAAGTTTGACTCTCCCTTACAGTGCCTTGAAATCAGTGAGGCTATTTGAAGAAAAAGGTACTAGTCTGTGTGAACAGGAATAAAAGAATCTCTTAGAGGATATTAAAGAAATGACAGTAGAGAGATGATGCCGTTTATATTATAAATGTGTATATATATATTATATATATTTCCTTTTCTGAGTCCATTCACAGATTAAAGACATTCTGGTGCTTTGCTACAGACTTGAAATCTGAATACATCTGATTATTTAGAATATTTTCATTATTCTAAATGCAACTTAATCTAATTGTTATTGGAGAGGAAACTAGGGATGGTTATGATGCTATACAGCATCTGAGCAAATACATATAATGCAAAATAGGAAACTCAATTCCAGTCCAAGTCCATAGCATGTTTTACCCACATAATTACTTGTATTGAGATGTTGTCAGCTGCTCCAGAACCCACACTGTTGAACAGTCTTTGAACAGTTTCTGCACTGATGTCCAGACATGCTTTCATCAACTTCATTGATGCAAGTTGTGCCATAATTGCAAGCAAGCCTCTGAAAAAGACCTGCATGATGAGACATGGAGTCCACACCACAGGATGCTTTGCAGCTGAGGAACTGATATACAGGGAAAATAAAGCACAGACTCTTCTACACAGCTATTTTAAGCATTAACTGAGGAAGCAGTTTTCAGATTGCCTCTATATTAGATAAAGCTATAGAAAAATCCAGGGGAGAGTTTATGCATACCAAGACAGATTTTTGTAGAGGGAGCCTGAAGGCCACCCAGGCTGTGGCTGGGCTGCACTGTGAGTTTCTCTGTTGATGAAATGGGATAGAACTCCCAGCCTAGTTGTTACAGCTACGTTGCTACTGTGGGACACTGCACCTGCATTGGAATAACTTGAAAAGTTTTTTCTCCCTAAGCAAAAGACAACATTGGCCATATGATGCTGTTGTCACACAAAGGATGCTGAGACAGACTTAAATGCTTTGAGTTTTATTCATGGAGTCAGTAGCTGGTGGCACACACCCACTCTAAAATTACCTCTGGGAAAAATATAAAGGAGGGAAAGAAAGAGAATAAGGAAGGCAAAAACTTTCACCCATGGCTGGCCAAGCAGAGGTGCAGCAGGGTCTCCGATGCAGGTATCTTCTGGTGATCCTCTCCAGGTGATGCTAATGGTGATAATAATTTTCCACCATGTTTTTCCATAGCAACCATATGCCTTTCATTGTGACCTTCTGGATACACCCTTCTGGATACTCCTGCTTAAAACACTCTTTGCTCTGAAGGAGCACACATGTTTCACAGTGAACTTGGGTATATATTATAAGTTCAACTGGAGATTCAGATCACTGTCATCTACTATGTTATTGAATAATTTCTGGTTTCATCTGATGTAAACTTCAAGCTGTAAAAGAAAGGGTGGGAAAGAGCAAGAAGGAAAGAGTCATTCTCACTCTGGTAAGAGTTTCTTCCTGTGAGAAATCAGACATAAGAATAAAATCAGGGTTTGCAGGTGTAACACTATGAGAATAAGAGCATGAAAACAACAGCAGCAGAGCAGGTTAAAATACTGTGGTGTCAGCTTTGGTGAAAGATAACAGACCTGCAAATGGAAGGCAGACTACAGACTGCAAAGGAAAGGACTGGGGCAACACAAGGTGAAGGAACTCTGCAACAGCTTGGTGTTTGCCCTCCTCTCTCCACTCCAGCTGTCTTCTTCCCTCCTCCAACATCTCTGCAAGAAGCAGTAGGACCTAAAAAGGTTTGTCCAAATGGGTTCAGGCACAATAGTTCCATATGCATCAGCAAGGAATAACGGCCTTCTATATTATTAGAAAATTTTATTAGACTGCTGTATTAAATGTAATACAACTGTCTTCAAGATTTTACACATCTATCTTCCTCTAAATTTATTAGATGTTACGGATTTCTTATGTTCACAGTCACACAAAATTGCTGAGTCCATTTTTGTATGAGAAGGTTTGCAACAGCGGGTGTATTCTCAGGCCAGTTGTCCCACATTTAAAAGTCTGTTCCTGACAAGTTTGTAATTTCCTCCACATTCGCTTATTTTACACCATCTGAGAATATAGCCCTCTGGCTAGAAGCACTAGCTAACTGCAGTTCGAAACCATAAAATTCATTACAATATTTACTTGGCATGTGTTTTGTACAATAACAATTTTCCAGGACAGTAAACTTTTCCAGGATAGTAAACTCATAATATTTCCCTGCTTGCAGTCTGCTTCCAAACACTGCAGATCTTCCCTAGTCTGGCACAGTTCCACATGATCAAAAAAAATTGTTGTCGGTGCGCATCATTTCTTCACTTAGAACCAAATTGGAGATATTTATTTTTATTGGTCAGAGATGTCAAATTAAATGGAAAGTTACAAACAGAGCCTTGAGAGTGCCCCTTCATTGGATTTTCAAATGTGAGACTCCAGCTAGTGCTGTGACCACTGCGTGAGACTCAGTATAAGCCTAGAGGCAGCAGGCTGTGAGGAGAGAAAAGCAGCAGTGAGATGATGGCACAGACAAGCACAAAGTCCCAAAATGTCTAACCATATCGGATTTTGGATTTTGGATGAATTTAGCCCGAATGTATTTGGAGGGTTATGAGAGGCTTCTCTCACAGATGAAAGGTCATGGGGGAGACTGTTGAAAGGCATTTGCCTGCATACATAGCAAATGACAGCTGAAAGCTGACACCTTCCACAGAGTGACTTGAGTTTATTTGCATTTTGTATGAGATGTTATTCCTTGAAAATACAGGTAATGAGGCAGGCCTGAGGCAGGTTCAGCAAATTTGTGAGTGACAACTAGTGAAAGAATCTGTCAGCTATTATCGTAAAGCCTGTGCTGAGGTGGGGACTGATAAATACTGCTGGCTACATCAAGTACTGAAAAGCTGGTAGCAATTGATGGAAGCCTCTAATTCATCCAAACTGAGCAGGACTTGGTCATAATGACAAATACGCTAATTAATCCCCAACAGCAAGAATGTACTTGTCAGGCACCTGGTCTGGATGGCAATTGGTGTACGTGATGAAAAGGGAGAGGAGGGGAAGAGCGAGTGTGTGTATATATGCACGTGTACATCCACCCATCCACACACAGATTGTTTGGGACCATGTAGCAAATACTTAAGATGATGTATTGGAACATGGAGTGTACAGAAAGGAAGGGGAACTGGTAAATCTGGCTGAGTGCCCCACTGGCTGTTGGACATTTTGTGCTGCTTTGCTTACGGCCAGTATGCCTGATCCAAGGAAACGTGACTGATCGTTTTGGTGCCAAACTGAGTTCTTATCAAAACAGAGCAATGATCATTTCTGGACAAGCCATTAAATCACTCTGGGTCACATGACCTCTTCTTAGATTCAGTTATTATTGTCTGACAGTGATCAAATGGGAGAAATATAATCAGAGAAGTATAGATTAAAATTTACTGTTCTGATTTCTGGCCACCTTTAGTGGTATAAGATCATCTCTGTTTTTATTTCTCTCTCCTTAAAACTTCAGTGAACTTCTAAAAGTCATATGTAAGGATTCTCATGGTGTTCTACATCTTGTGATGCAGAGTCATGAGGCATAGACATGGCTCCTATTTCATGGCGGAATAAATGATGGATAAAAAGAGAGATCTACAGCAAACATTGTTCTGGTTGTAGGCAGGTACTTGTGGAAAATATGATGATGAATTTCTTAGAGCAAGGGAGTCAACAATAACCTTCATCAGAATTCAGTTTTCAATTCTTCAGCATCTAAATATTTCATGCTGTACACAAAACTGTGGTGACTTTAGGACATTTGGTTTGTTTTTTTTTTTTTTTTTTTTAAAGAGGTCTTCTGTATTGCTATGTTGACATTTTCATTGGTTCCTTGTTGAGCAAAGGGACTTTAATCATTCATTCCCTTATCCTTGTTCAGATTACAAGAAGTAATAGCTATTTGCCATTTTCCTGCCTCCAGTCCACCTGAGACACTCTCTGACTCTGAATATAAGATCAATCTTGATTAGATTCCTACAGATATGTGTATTGAGGCAACCTGTATCTCATTCTGCACTCAGGTCCTGCATCTCACTTTTGAGAATATTTATTAATGTTGCTGCTGCTTATCATCTCTTCCACTATTAAGACAGTAAAGCCAGGTAGTATTTGACTTTGAAAAGTCTATTTCAAGTTGTACCACCAATTCAGAAGTTTTATTTACCACAAAAAAACAATAAACATAGTATGCAGCAGATCAAACCAAGCTCCCCTGTTGAAAGATTTTTTTTTCAGTCTGATACCAAAACTACTGTAGACTCTTGCAGAAAGCATTCACTATCAAAATTCTTTTGTGAATGCTTGAAAAACAGATTTTGTCCTTTTACATTTCATATGGTGTCACTTTGCAAATCATGTTAAGGACAGAATATGAACAAAATTGCAAATGCAATTCTATGGAAAGTAGTAGCTCAGGGAAAAAAAATTGGTAACCAGTCTAGCAGAATATGCAACTCTGAGGTCCAGAACCTAATATTCAATTTTGAGTCTTGAGAAATTGCACTAAAAACTTGTATTAACCACTAGAACAGTTAGGCATGGATGAGCTTCTTTTCACTGCCATTTTTTTTTTCAGGGACTTTGAAGGCTTTTTCCAAAATGAATTCATTTTCTCCTTTAAGCTGGAATTGACTCTAGGAAGCCTTAGAAGAGTCTTTGAAGAAAGAAAATATAAAACCAGAAACTGGCCGAGCTCAAATGAAGTCAGTCAACTTGCACTGATTTAAACCACCAAGGGATCTGATCTGCTGCTCCTCAGGCTCAGAAATATGCTCAGCTCTCTGTTAGATAAGTAGTTACTATGGCTTCCATGTGAGTGCCTTGCATGGGAAAATGTCAATTAGCTCACTGCAGTCCAGTCTGAGGCAGATCAGAATAAATGGTAATTGCAAGAACAGAGAAAACATCTAGCTGCTGTAGGTCAGCTTGTCACATCAGTCTAATTTCTTAACTATGCTGGCAGTAATCAGAGACTTTAATTCAGTTTTGGGCCCTGAGATGGGTCTTACTCTAGGTGAGATTCTCCAGTTTTACAAAACTGTAGATAGCAGATGGTCAGAAAAAAAATAAACAAAACCAAATTCGTGCACCTGAAGTTGGTTTTGGTCCTCTAAGTGAGAGACTGAAATTGGTTAATGGCTTAAACATTGTTAAAATCACTGAAAGACTTTTGTACACTGTAGCAAACTGTGCAAAGAAACAACTGCTCACTAAAGCCCACCTCTCTCTGAATATGCCCTGTAATTTGGACTTTGATGGGAACTTACAGTAAAGGTGGTACTATTCTTCAATTATCCCAGGAGAAGAATGTATCCACAAGTGTGAATGACTGGAATGCTAATGGCTCAGACAATCAAATTGCTCCCAGATTCCAAGGCATTAATTTATAGCTAGGCATCACAGAAGCAAGTTGTAGGTCAAGTATATCCCTATTTGTTCGTGACATACTGGACCACTGTGCTTGGAGAGTAGGGTATTTCCTACTGTCCTGCCATTTTAATGGTCCTTTTTAAGAGACAATGCTATCTCTGACTGCTGTGCATCAAGTAAAATCTATATTTACTGTGCAAGAAATATCTTCATAAACAGTGAAAATCCACACTCATTACAATGTTTTAATTCTTGCCTTGTTCTGGCTTCTATACCCTGAGACTAAGGAAAGGTACTTTCTGATGTCTGTCAGAAGTACCTGTCTCATGAGAGAGGTGGATGTTTTCTTTTCAGGATTTTAATTGGAGGCCCAAGCATGTCTTCACAAGGACAAGTCACCAATGCCCTTGGAGCAGCCCTGATGAGTATAATGCATTTTCTCATAACTGGAAGCTAACTAGGCATTTTCATATATATCATCTGCCAGTATAATTAATAGATTACTATATTTATGTATCAGGGCTGAGAGATGATGATAAAAAAATCGCTTAGTGTTCAACGTGTCAAAATATTAAATAAGACTGGCATACCCTGAGCCCCAAAAGGCTGCAATAAATATTCCCAACTTTCCCTAGTTCCCCTTCTAGCTGTCATACTCTCCTTTGTTCTGATTAATAGAATCAACCTTCTAAAATTAAAGATAAAAAGTAATTTTAAATGGCATAAGTAGGATATCTACAGAGAATGCGTATTCTGTTGAATCCAGAGAAAGCAAGTGATGTAAGAGACTTTGGAGTGGCTTTCAGCAAGAGTTTTAGGAGTGTAAACAGACTTTGTTAAAGGTATTTTCCTCCATCTCATCTCTGTTCCCACTTTCTTATGGATATGTGTTCATGCTTTGTTCAAAACTTATATCTGCTGTCTTTTACGCTCATTTTGCATGGATAACAGCTTTCACAAATATTAGGATGGCAAACCCCATACCTCAGAGTTGTTTTATATTGTTTTGTTTCCTATCACTCCTCAGTTTTTCTAGCATCTTTGGTCACATTGCAAATACGCTCCTAAAGAAGCTCATTCACTCATTTTAGAACAAGAAGGAAGCGGATTCCCTTGGGGTCATGTGTAGGAGTGAGGAATTTAAGGTTAAAGTGAAACATGTGGTCAAAAATGGCTTTTCGCATTGTCTGTGAGTCACTGCTTTCTTCTTCCCAAAACCCCCTTCGAAAGGTTATCTCGTATGCAGGAATGTCCCGGGAAGATACCTGGGTCTC
>JAWWLV010000001.1:34815077-34836713 GCA_035041135.1 Platyrinchus mystaceus
CCCAAAACCCCCTTTGAAAGGTGTTATCTCGTATGCAGGAATGTCCCGGGAAGATACCTGGGTCTCCTGGATTGGCCCTTTTTAACCCTTTCCTATTGGCTACTGACTGTTACCTGATTGGTTTTTACTGTAACCCCCTGAGCTTTGTCATTGGTTATTCTGTGATTCCTTCAGACCCTATATATGTAACCCCCCAACAATAAATAAGCTCTCTCTCTTTCCTCCCCTCCAAGCCCCGTGTGCTGTCTCTGTCTCTGGGGCGGCCATGGGACCGCGTGGGTGGGGGGAGGGGGAGCAACTCACCCCTCCATGTGGCCGGGACTGAATTCCGGTCGCCTGGCCAGGACGGAACATCCCGCTGCAGGGAGTCCCCCCTTCCCCATCCTTAAGCCGTCAGAAATGGCTCTGATCATGGATAAGGAACCAGGAACTGGTGCGCCCCTAAACCGTGGGGGCTGAGATCCAGAGTCATGGAAGAGTTCCACATAGAGGACTAAATTCTGTTAGCAGATCTTTAGGCATCAGACATCTTGGACAGGAAATGTTAGTTCCATAATCCTGTCTGCACAGGCCAACAGTAGACTCAGTTCATATCATGTCCTGATGTTGTCCTCTATACCTATGCCATGGGGTTTATAGGAAAATCCCTCAGCATTGTGGTCTCAATTAGCCATAACACGTATTACCATTAGTTTAATGCATAATCTAGGCCATTTCAATTAATTTCAAATACAATGTTCATCTCTGTATCCAGTAAATGAAGAAAATATGACTTCTCAGAACCCTTCTGATGAGTTACGCAGTGGATCAAAAAAAAAGACCTTGAGTGTGAAGCCACTTATACCCATCCAACAGCAGAATGTAAGGGCATTAGTTGTGCACAATGTGGACTACATTAAGATCCCCAGATATTTCTGTCAACAGATAGCCAGAAGGTCTTTAGATAGTGACCATTAACTTAAAATCGTTACATTGATGGAAGTGAGTTTCTGTATTTTTAAATGTGAGGTTTTCTGCAATGCTTGTGAGGAATCTGCCATTACTTAATTAACTTTTTTGGACAGGCTTAAGGTAATCTTCATCTCTTATAGTGTTAGATGTTACAGAGTAGGCACGAGTATAGTTTAAGTTCCAAAGTTTTAATGCTTAGGTAGATATCCAGGCCTAGGAGAATCTGTTTATCAGAATACAGAGAAGGTATATATGACAATCTCAGGCAAACACATCTACTTTGCAGACACAACTGAGTCAGAAGAGACTTAACTTCTTTGTTTCTAGACATGCTGAATATAAGAAAACACTCTAATAATAGAGGAAAGACTAGCTTGAAAGAAAGTGTTGCCTAGACTATTGGTAAATCATGCAAAGGAATAGGACTGAGGTTAGTGCTGCTTTCATGGGTTGGTTATAGTGTTGATAGTGTTGGCCCACAGGGAGATGCAAGGGAGCACTCAGGGAGCATTGGCTTCTGCTATTTCTCAGACTAACTGTTCCTTTAAAGCAATCAAAAGAAAAAGTGCTAGTGGTAGAAAGAGCTGACTCACTGAACAACAGAATAATGCTACCATTAGCCAGAAAAGTTGTCAGAATAGTCGAGCATGGGTTCTTGTTCTTAATATTCAAATGCCTAAAAGTTGTTTGCACAGTACCTTGCCATGCTTTAAGAAAACAAAATCCTTAACAGTCAGGGGAATATAGGATTTTCTGTTGCTGTAGCTACTAGGGATGCACTAGAAACATGAGAAATCTCACATGTTGGCTAGTGCCTGATTGGACTCAGGGTTGAGGATGGCAGTCAGGTATTGTAAGAAGAACAAGCCAGGGCTTGAAGCCAAAATGATCAATGCTGTTTTTAAACTGGTGGGTATGGGAAAGACGAGTGGTCAAAATTTGGGCAGTCAAGACACTGTGTAAACAGGAGGGAACAGTGGGTCCTGGCTAAAGGCAGCTGTTCTATCTTAAAGTGTAAATCTTAGATGTAGGACAGTCAAACTGGAATGAGGACCTAAGACCCCAAATCAGCAGTCAGAGTAAGCAGTCAGGGCTAAGTACAGAAGACAACTACAAGTGTGAGACATATGCCAAACACCGTGTTGAGCAGCAGAAAATACACAGCTCACGTAGCTCTCCCGGCTGGCCTAAGAGCTGGAGCCCCAATCCCTGCTGCAGAGCTTGATTTCCCAGGGCCTGGCAGTGACACTGCTGAATTGCAACACAAAAAACTCTCACCGAAGTTGCAAAGATCATTCATAAAAATGTACATGAGCACTGATGCCTGAAAACCAGACCTCTTAATAGTGTTCTCAAGTGCATCTGAGAGCAGGGCACTCAGCCACCCCTTAGGAGAGTGGAATCAGTCTGAAGCTTATCAAAATTATATCCTGGTAACAGCATTCATTATGAATGTACGTTCTTTTATTCCATCATTTGAAGTGATCCCTGTGAATCTTGGAACAAAGCAATGTGTGACCTTCATGGTAGAGTGAGTCCCGCTACAAATACCTTGTAGAACAAGAGTGGCATGACAGTGCTGAATGATTTGGTACTTGTAAGGAATTCATCCTACATCCTTGGGAATACCAGAAAGAATAATCTCTCTCAGGCAGTTTTTCTCCTTTGGGAATATACTAGAGCAGATTGTGAAGTCTTGGAATGAATTCCTCCTTGGTGCACATGATTCTTTGAACACTGATCCCAGTGCTCCAAATGAAGATTAATACTTTGTGAACAAGTTACCAGAAGACAAATGTGGAATTATTCCTTTCTTCCTTAGGCTGTGCTCAATTCCAAGCAACAGAGATACCATACTTTGTCAGTAGTGATCCACAAGTGGAATGCAGTAAATGTAAATGACCTTATGTGGGCCTTGTTCTAATGCAAATCACATCAATAGCCTTTGAAAGGACGTACTTATGGGAAATGAGGAATCTGTGGGACAAATGTGTAGCCTGCGTGTAAAAGGAGTGTGTGATGCCACTCGTCCTGGCCTTCATCACATCCATGTACGTGTGCTCCTGTCTCCAGTTTCTGCAAATCCTTTCCTTCCTGTGTTCAAGCAACAATACCCCACGGATCTATCTCTATCACCATCGGGTTTTTTTCAAGAATGGGAAGTGTGATCTGAAGCAATGGCATTTCAACGGATTGGGAAAAACTGGGTGGTTAATTAGCCAGACTAATGATTTGTACGAAGTGATTAGGTCGGCTGGTTAGAGCCTGGTGCTAATGACACCAAGATTGTGGTCTTGATCCCTGTATGAGCCATTCACTTAAGAGCTGGACTTGAGGATCCTAGTGGGTCCCTTTTAACTCAGAAGATTCTGAGATAATGAGACTTTTTTAAATACCTAAGTGACCTAAATCTCAGACTCCTTTCCTTTAAGGTGCCACACACTAATCTGGCAGGGTGGAGACAATATTGCTTGCAATCACATATGCCAGTTATACACATTGTTTAATTGGCCTGAACCAATTCACTAATTCTAAGAATGGTTTGAAAAACTAACACTGATATTCACAGTGTCTATCAATTTGCCTTATTGGAAAAAGAATCTCTTAAAAGAATCCAATGTACAGCCTACTCCTCTAGTTCTTGTTCAAGCAGTGTTTCCACTGATTTCAATATAACCCTACCTTCATTATAAAATCTTAGGAGAGACTGACTGAAAATCAAATCCAGCAGTTCTGCCATCTAAAAGCAAAATTCATTATGCTTGTTTTTCAGAGGAAGCATGACAATTTTTTACAAAATTGAAATAGAAAGTTGAAATCAACCTTGAAAGAAATTCACAGGAGTTTCCTGGCTCACAGTAAGTATTCAATTATGGCTGATGTCTTCATATGACATTATAGGTGACTACCAATTTACAGGACTTATTTTGAAAATTGATAAATATCCTCTGTGTCAGTTAAAGGCGGTCGTAATGGATGTAAAAATGGTTAGTGCCAAAAGGTATGGAGCCCCTGCTTGCTAATGTTTTTAAGTCATACTATTTTCAAACTTGTACCATGACCAAGAATTGCCCTTGAAGAGACACGCCTGAATTATCTCCTGTGCTATCTTTTTCTTTTCCCCAGCAATCTTGTTTAGCCATGACTTGTTTTTTGAAGTCATATCCCTCAAGTATAACTAAAGGACAAACTGCCTGAAGAACCATATAAATAATAAATCCTACTTTTAAATGTCAACCTTAAACAAACATCTTAAAATAAAGACCATTTAACTTTTTTTTTTTAAATTATAAGGAATAATAGAATTTTTCAGAAAACCAACCTACCATGACATTTCTTTACACCTCATATTAATGTCAAACAAGCAGATCTCCAGGAGTGATGCTGAACTTTCTATTTTCCCATCTGGTTACTGCTGGATATTCAAAACAGCTGCCATTTTTCCTGAAAACCAGTGACCTCCTTGAGTCTTAAAAGGTTGCCCCCCTCCCACTATTTATGCTAAATGAGTAATTGGATTTTAAAATTCATAATCAAAATTATTATTTATATTTCCATTTTCTGAAATACTCTTAATTTCTTTTGTTTCTTGAGCCTCTTGCTTCATACTGCATTCTCCATTATACCATCCACTGGTTGATTTATGGATGTTTCTCTCCAGAGTAAAAACCCAAATTGCCTTTTTTATGGGCAAAATTTTTGTACCCTGGTGTTAGGTTTGAAAACTCTCTCATCTATGTTGATCTAATAAATACTTTTGGCTTGTGGGAACTAAGGATGCTTGCAATAAATTCTTTACTGAGAGGGGCATCCCCCTAAGGGTCCATAAACTTTCATTGGTTATATTTCCTTCTTATTTAAGGTATAGCAAAACAGTTGGCAATAAGACCAAGAAAGAGGAACACCTATGCCCCATCAGAAGGTTTATCTTGATGAAACCCAAAGTCAGGGAATCAGGCTCTGTTTTAGAATGGAATAATCCTGGTGAAACAATTAGTGTATTACAGAGATTACTGTACAGTCAGTCCACACATCTTCAGTTGCAGTTCAGGTTCTTCCCCCCTTATTACCTGACAAGGAGAGAGCTGGCATTGCTGTTTCTCTCCCGGTCCTAACAGGCTCTCCCAGCTGCTTGGCTTGGCTTGCAGATGTCCTCAGACACTCTGAGTCTTGACTCTCCCACCAAACCTCTTGTGTATTTTTCCCTGGACTTGATACCTCACCCCCACCCTGGATGTTTGTACAGCATCTTTGTCACATTTACCACATTCTCTTCTGTTAGGTTTATTTGTTTCTCTTCCTTATCAATATTATTATTTTTCCTTTTCTCACAAGATTATCTTGGGAATAACCCATGAGTCCACCCCCACATGTCTTGTTTTCCCTGCTTGTCTTTTGCCAATGAGGCCCATTCCTACCCAGCCAGCATCCCTACTTCATCTACTGGCCCACCCTTTTGATTCCTACAAGATTCACTCTTCTAGGAACCAGATGCATCTGGGGATTCCTCTTTACTTGTTGTAGAAAATCATGAATACCATCTCCTGCTAGTTGAATATCCTCTGGGATGAAGAAGGACTGGTTGGAGAAGAGTGGTGAGCATCTGTTTTCCTTTGGAGTAGAATACAGCTGTGGTTTTAATCTCTCCAGTGGTTCCTGAGGGACGACACACTCATCCCTAGGGTGGCTGATGACTGGGGAATGGATTATTTTGGTTCTTGAGTAACTTCACTGAACATAGTAGTAGAGCATCAGAGTTTTTCTGCTGGAAGGTTGTGCTTGTTAGTTGAGGTGTCAAAATGCTTAAAGCAGCTTTCCAGAACAAGAGAAACCATGGGCTGGCACAGAGGATAGCCTGCAGGGAACCAAAGCCCTCTGCTTGGGGCTGAGATACAGGTCTTAGGGAAGTTATCTTTCACTCCCCTTACACAAGGAGAAAGAAGCTGGGCCTTTTTTCTTCCTATTTAACACTGATTAATGGGCTTCAATTGTCTAATGTGACCATTTCAAATGCCCTGTGTGGTTTCTGGTGACTGAGACCATCCTCAGAGTCATGAAGTTAATGGAGGCAGACCCTTGTGCCATATAAATCCACACAGCCTTCCTGGCTTCAACAGGACAATGACAAAGTGCATAAAGTCACTGGGAGATGCAAGTCTGTTACCATGAGCTCGCTGTAGATTGCACTTCTTATCTCAAAGTGGTTATAAAATTTGAGGACTGGATTAGAGAGTGTAAGAATGCTTTTGTTCTGCTAAATCCCTTAGGGAACAGAAGAATTGAAATGAGTAATGAAGTATTCAGTGAATTTTCTACTTGCTCCCTCCTGCTAGTTGTTCCACCAAGATCCAGCATGTATACTAGGCTTCCTTGGCATCTTTAGACTTTTTTGGGGGGGCTGCATATCTGGGACAAAGGGAGGCAATTTCTTTAACCTGGTCTGTTGTTGGGGAACTTGTAGTATTTCAGGTCTGTACCTGTATCTGGGACACAGGAGAATATAAAAGTCCAAGTTATATAACCCGCAGAGTCATCCATCTCTTTTTTATCATAACTAAAATTACCTTTTTTTTTTTTTCTCTTTTTTTTTTTTTTTTTTCTGGATGTTAGCATGTATTTTTGCCTCTGTGACTCACTTGGTCTAGTTAGGTTAAGAAAAATGGGGAAAAAGAAATACGTATCATTTTGTTGAAAATTATGCAATGCCTTTAGTCACTTCAAAACACACTTCAGCTGTCATAAGGTCCTTGTGGAATTGTAGCATAGAAGTGTGAAAAAAAGAGGTTGAAAACAAGCCATCCTTGTGTTAAAGACTTCTGCAACTGATCAGAAACACATGGGTTTTTTTCTGTTTTGAGTAGCTGAAAATCATCACTTTGGCTGACAACATAGTGCTCACCACCTTTATTAGCTAACCTGTGAAGAACTCAGTTTGCATGGAAATTCTTTTAGGGTTTGCACTTGACTGTGAGTGGCCAGAGTTTTTTTCTCTCTGACTTCCAATTCTGTCAAGTGGGAATTAGCTTTAATAGCTGAACTCATTCCTTTGCCCCAGCGTGCCACAAGCCTGGCACACTGAAAGTTTTGGGCACAGCTCCACTGGGAATTGAACTGATTAGGCAAAATACCAATGGGTTTTCACAGGCATCTGAAGCCTTGCCAGAGCTGAGAATAAGAAAGGTGTTTGATCTGACTGAGAGATGAGGATTTTCATTTCGGTATAGGAGGACTCAATTTCCTTCTTTTCCTGAAGAGATTTTAATGTTCATCTGTGAGTTTAATGCTGTATGACTGCACTAATCAAGCACTAGATTGGGAACACTTGGTAACTGTCTGTCCCTTCAGTCTCTGTAAAGGCTTTCCCCAAGGTCCTTGGGACAATCTCGCTTCTTGTGCAGATGTATGCAAATAATTTGTTGTGATTTTATACACAGCTCCAGAAATTGTTCTGCTGGTCTGTAGCAGAGCCAAAGCCACTGTCGGCACTAGTTCCTTTATCAGTAGAAGGGCTGATATGGGTTGTTCAAACAAAACTGGAAAATGTAATAAAGTTTGCCAATTAAATGAAAATCCAGTTATGGTGGTGGATGTACTTGATGACTGATTAGGGCCTTCTTCTACCTCCAGTGTCTTGCTTTTATCACAGGCAACAAAATGCAGTTACATCTCTTATCTGTTGCAAACCTAGAAAGTTATATATGCTTAACAATCCTGTGAATTGTATTACTGAACTTCAAGTGTCTAAATGCAACATTTGAGTCCTAAGGCTGATCTCCCTAGGCTCCTCATATAGTCAACCAAGGGAGAAAATGTCCTCCAACAGGCAATTCAAGAATGTAAGTCATGTTCCTTCTGCAAATTGTCCTTGGGAGGAATTTCTTCACTTCTGCTGTTTAATGGAGTCCCAGGCTGCCTGTCACCACAGAAGGTAGCTTTGTGGGCAGCTTGAAGACAGGCTGGAAACAACACCTGGAGTAGTATCAAAAGGCAGATTTGAGGATGTGTAAGGGCTGAAGAGCACCCCTTCTTTTCTTAGGGAATGAGATAGATGAGGATCTCAGAATTTCAGCACAACACAGAAATGTTTTGGATTGTGGGGCAAACATTTTCTCTGCAGAAATCCCACCACAAACTATCCCATAATCTGATTTCTGGATTGATTGCAGAAGTTTATTTGTAGTATGCCAGTGTGGATGCAGATGAAATAGCATAGGCACAACCGCTTGCTGTCCAGGAAAAGTATAACATAGCCGCATGTCCATAAAAGATTTTTCTTCTTTCCTGCCAATCATGTCTTCCTTTAGGTGTCTGGGCCAAGAGGAGACCTTTAGAGGGGTGATTGTAACATTCCTGAGGGTGCCACTGATCTTGAACGGGTTTCAGAGGACGTGAAATGAGCTGCAAAGAGGATAACAGGGTGGAGCTGATGTAGATGCAATAAGACCCAACTCAAAAATGGAGAGTAAGCAACCAGGATACAGAAGTGATAGCAGGGAATTTCTTGGTACCAAAGAGGAGTGTGCAGAGTTTGCTGCCTGAGACACATAATTGGCTGCAGCCAAGTGTAGGACGAGGGCACACACTTGTGAGGGTATAGACACTGGGGAAGGAGTGGTATATAAAATTTGACTTCTTTTCCTCAGATACTACAGTTTTTTTTAAAACCTTTTTTTTTTGAAAACCAATTTTCTCATTTTTGATACGTTTTAAAAATATGAAATCTTTGGGCATTCTAGAGTTGCATGCCATACAAAACCAGCCTTGATTACTTAAAGCTCCATCTGACATGGCTTATTGATAGCCAAATGTGCAAAACAGTTGGGAGCAGGAGTGAATAAGACAGGTGTGTTCATCCAGGTCCCACACTACCCTGTAAAAGACTAGTTTACCAAGTACAATATCTCTAAAAAAATTCTCAAGGCATTACAGTGTTTCTGACTTAAAAATCTGATTACATTTTGACATTGGCATGACTTTAATTTGCAAGTTTTCATTCTGTAATCCAACTCCAGCCTATTTGGAGAGATGGTCAGTACTTGCAAATGAAAACTAGAACTAACACAAGGATGAATATAACATCCTATCTGTATTTCATACTTGAAATGGCTTTTTTGAGTCTCAATTGAAAAATAAGATCCTCATAGATAGGGACTGAAAGGAGTATGACAAGAAGCAAAAAGAAACAAATGTGCTACAGATTTATTCATTGCCTAATCCCTAAATTATTCTTATGCTCATGGTTGTACCAGAAGGGAATCTTTCACTCTGAAGTGTTCATGACTTGTCTAGAAACAGCATTTGAAGGGCAGAAGAAAGAAATTCACCTTCTCCTCTGAATGCTCTAGAAAAAGGGACATCTTATGTTTTAAAAGTTTTATATTATTTTTTTCCTCTCAAACATTAGAATCATAGTTGCTGTGTGAGTTGACACAGGCAGCTGGGGCAACCACAAACTCACATCTAGAACACAAAGAGTAGATATATTTCTATTTCCTTGCTAACCAGAAGACTCCCAAAGCAACACATGGGCAGAAGTACACAAGCAGAGATGCAGGCACTGTTAAACTTGGTCTATGATTGACCTTCAGTTCACACAGGCTTGTCAAAATTTATTCCCAGCTGCAAGGTCACTTGAGCAATTTACAGTCCTCTTCACCACTCTTCCACTTTTAACCACTTCCTCCCAACAGCTACCATTTTACAGCTGGAGAACTGAGATGTGGAGAGTTCATCCCTAATAAAGTTGTAGGGATTTTAACGGAGGAGAGTCAGATCTAGAGCAGTTTGCCCCTGAGTTTGCAGGAATATGAAGCAGAGCAAGGAACTGATCTGATTACTAAGACTGCATCAGTAAAAATGTGGCTAAAATACTGGCAGACGCTGGTTTAGTTGTTACTATTGTTACTAGCATGTTCAAACCCATGAGAAAATGAGAGATAATCTGGGTCTGGGACTGTTCTCTGGATAGCAGCATGGACACAGCTGACATGGTTTGAAGTGAAACAGTTTCACTTCAGTCCCAGCTTATGAAGAGCCTTTGACTACTAAACTGTTCTCTCCATTCAGCTCAGGGGGTAACAGAATTTATTTGAAATTCTTGAGCGAGACCAGCATGTGCAACAAAAAATTAAGAAAATATATCATTAATATTGTTCCATTTTCAGTGCCATGATGCACCACTTATCAACATTTTACTCATGTTTTCCTTTTATTGGCTTCTCTATTTTTTCTGTGTGATTTTTCCCCTCAGTATAGCTGTGTTTTAAGCAATCTCAGCTTGCCTTGGCAGCCTCATAACACTGTGAATAAATGGAGTGGGTTCAATAATCCCACAGATGGGCAAATAGGCAGAAATTAAAACATCATAAAGGTACTAAATTCCTATAGGAACAACAGAAAATGAGGAAATGAAAAAGAAAAGCTTAACACTAGTAATAATAAGTAGTATGTGCCCCCTTTTTCATCACAAAATGTATTATGATTCTGTACACATCTACACAGGTACACATGGGACATGATGTCAATGCAAATGCAATGCCTCAAATCTTGCTAGAATTCAGTAGCAAATCTGGCACAGAGCTGTTGTAATTATATGGAATCTAGGCAGTCACATAGTAAGAAGTGTATGATGAGTAGGGTTAGAATAGGAGACCTGGATTGATCTTATGAAATAATTACAAACCCAAAATGGAAACTTATCAGCTGAAAGAAATAGTGGAAAGAGACAATAAAATAAAATATATATATGTGTATGTATATAAACATTGATAACAGGATGACTGTGGCATGAGTAGAAATAAGTTGTGAAAAAGGCAAATGTGAGTTTGGGACATATGAGCAAAAGGACTTCACGTAGAAAATGTACAAGGTCCTGAGCATGTCACATGAGGGATACTGTTTAAAAGAGAAAAGATAAAAAGAGCTTTAAAGCCAGAAGTCTTACAAAGAGAATACCTATATGCTCCACAGAAATTAAAGAGCTGTTTATGTCTCCTCACACAACAAATTTTGCCTTGTTCACTTGAGCATGGCTAAGATTAAGAGAAGATACATTTCTCTCAACAAAGTACTGCAGGAATAAAAGCATCTCCTAATGAGTTCAGATGTTTCAGTTAAAGGCCAGTCTTGGCACAAGAACTAATAAGTATAACCGATTTTTCCATGAGTTTGGTTTTAGGTTTAGTTAGTACAAGTTTTAAGGTTTTACAACTTTCTTGCGGTAAAGAGAATGAAAATAATTACTCTGGTAAGGACAAACTTTTTTTAATTCATGAAAGTTCTATGACTATATGCGAAAGATTATACTTTGTGTATAATCTGTGATATAAAAGAACAGGGATAGATCATCCAGGAAAGCCACTTCAATATTCTGCTGAATATTTATAAAAATGTACTGTGCACAGTACTTACAAGTGACTCCACTCTGCTGAAGAAGAGCATGAATATGTTGATGGACCAATTTGGTACGCTGAATTCTACTTTAAGGTCTCTCTTCCTGGGAAAACATCCTACCTCTAAGGTACAGACAAGGAGGTAAACATGGTTTGAGGTTCTAGATCCCTATTTTGCAGAGGTGTCTAGGCCCAGTTTTGAAGACGTGTCTATCTGATGGGTTTGTGTTTCTCTGATGTATTCTCTCAGGTGTGAAGGCATCCTGGTGCTGGTGAGTGGGACATCAGAGCCTCTACTTCCTATGTACAGTGTACAGGGTATCTAACTTGGATGTACAACCTGTAACACTTTAACTGAACATCTGACTTTTGATTTCAGTACTTGAATTCTAAGTATTGCATTGTACAACATCATATCACCTGTGAGTCCTTAATTCACATCTACTTTTTTTGTATAGGTTCATTCACGGTGCTGTTGGGGATTAAAATGTTGCTCTGTGAGAACAAGAAACCTACCTGGATAGGAAAGTTCATGTTTCAGTAATAAGCAATCTAATTCTGGCCTTCAAAATACAGTTCCCTTTGACAGGAATGCAGCTTTATATGTGAGATTGTGTAAACATGTTGTTAGAAACTTGGTGAATGGCTGCAAACGAACTTCTTGTTTGATGGAGAAGCTACTGGTTGTTAGGATAAATGCCTGTAATGGACCATTGTCCCTCTGGCAGCGAGAAGTTTTAGTACCAATTTTTCAGCATACACATCTTTAATCTCAGCTGGTATAAAGTGATGCTGAGCCACGGGCTTCATAAGTGGCTGATAAATATCCATTGAGAAGATGGCCCTTGGCAACTTCTTTTCTCAGTTTAACTTCCAAACCACTTACAGGATTTTTCTTGTAAACACCTTCCCACCTAAATAATGGATTCTGGGACAGTGATTGATTGTCTGGGCAGCATTAAGTTCATTGATTGCTAGAAAATTACTTTCCCACTCAGTTACTGCTAAAACAACAAAATAATAGCTGTAGTCATGGTATTTTGCAGCAGTTTTGTAAATAGCTTGCATAGATCTTAATACCTACCTATCCCTATCTACTTCACCCTCTGCTGAATTTGGTACTGGGTTGGTAAAGGCATGGAGTAGTTTGCTTTGAACAGAGAGGATGATACTTTTTAAAAAGTATTGCTTGTTGTATCCATTTTTTCTCTGTTGTACTAGTTAATAACATTTTTGTCAGCATATTTAGCTGACATTTTGTCAGCATATTAGGAAGAAGACAGAACCCTGCATTGCTATTGACTATAAGTTCAACAAAGCTGAAAATGGTATAATAAAATGCAATACAAAATAGGACGCTTTTTCTTATGTCTCTGTGTTTTAATATTTATTTCAGTAGGCTTCTGCTTTAAGATAACTGCAATATTAATCTAGCAGACTTCCTAAATTTTTCATGTGACATCTGTGGTATTTCGTAGGTTGAACATCAACATCAGAGCATGATTTGCTGTAACCTTTTTTATGGTGACCTGAGGCACTCTGACATTCATATCAATGCTATACACTATATCTTTGGGAAAGGCTGTCCTTAGGCTCTTGCAAAAAACCGATTATTTCGAGAACTGCTTTTGAATAGACCCTCAGGAGCAGAGGGTATGAGAGCCAAGACAGAATTTCATGGAACACCTTACTCGCCATGTCATGGGGACAGGGACATAACAACATTTTGGCCTCGCATACTCTGCAGCATGATGACAGCTCCTTCTGCAAAGCAGTGGTATAACTGTGACGTGGCTGTCATGGCAGCTATGGCAAACCTCTTACTACAGGCTTTTCATGCCAAGAACTGTACATCAAGTGTCACTAAAATAGGGGCATACGGGAGAAAAAACCTAATATGTGTAATTGTGGATGTCTTGCATGCATTCAGGGACTTCCTAAGGGAAGGTTATGGTCACCATGGTTAGGGCCAGAAAGTTCCTTTGAACAGCACAGACCCACCTGGCTCTCATTGTGTAGTATTCAGGGTCCAGCTTGGACTGTTAGGTCTTCTTGGCAAAACAAACAAGGAAAAGATGAACTGAAACGGTGACATTTTAGCAGCTCCAGGTGCCAGACAACTGTTTTGGAGTGCAACAGAAGCTGCTGCAAGGGGTTGCCCACATACTCTCTGCTTTCCTGCATTAAGCTATGAGACTCATGAACACTCAGCAGTGGGAAAAAGGATGTACTCACAACTGGAACAAAGGCTGCTCCAGACAGGCAGGAGCAGGTACTGGAGTCTGCTCCAGTGGATACACAGGGTGAATGGGACATGTCATACTGTCCAGAACAGGACTGGAAGTGGTCAGCAGTGATTCTCAGGGAGTAAGATAAAACAAACAACAATGAAATGGGTGTTCTTGGGGAAGGAAAAGACAATCAGGTGTTCTTTATCCTGGTTAAACTAAACCATTAAATTTCCCAATTTCTCAGTTTCCCAAGCTTCTCCACTCTGCATCTGCAAATCCTCTATTTCCTGATAAATCCTTTATCTTCCTGCACTTTATCTCTTCTCCATAGCATATCTCCATTTTGTCTTCTTTCAGTGCTCCATAAAAAGTAAATTCTGGGCAGTAGGAGTTGTTAGTTTTGCATACATCTGTATTATTGCAGGCAAAATGAAGCATAGATGATCAGAGGGCTGGAGTGACTCTTCCATGAAGACGGGCTGAGTGAGCTGATGTTTTTCAGTTTGGAGAAGAGAAGGCTTTGGGGCGACCTTGTTGGACCTTCTGGTACCTGATGAGGGTTACAAGAAAACTGGAGAGGAACATTTGACAGGGATGTGCTATGATGAGCAAAGAGAATAGATTTAAACTGAAAAAGGGCAGGTTTAGATTAGATATTAGGAAGAAATTTTTCATTGTGAGGGTGCTGAGCACTGGCACAGGTTGCCCAGAGAAGCTGTGGATATCCCATCCCTGGAAGTTTTCATGGCCAGGTGGGATGGTGCTCTGAGCAACCTGTGCTAGTGGGAGGTGTCCCTTGCCCATGGCAGGGGAGGTTGGAACTAGATGATCTTTAAAGTCCCTTCCAACCCAAACCAGTATATTTTGATTCCATAATAGATGTGACTGGGGGTTCAAGGCATTCTTTTTAGTATTTTGTAAATGATAATAATAGCACCAGACAATGCTTAATCTTAAGTGAGTCCCTGTGACATAAAAATCAGTGTTAGAACTCAGCTGTTGGACAAGGGAGGGTAATTTTTGACAAGGAAAGCATTTCTGCTCTGGGGGTTATGCACCTGTCTATAATTTTAACTGTTTTTCGCCCTAGAGGTTCTGACACTGGAAATTGATTTGGTTGTTTCATTGCTGGATAAATTAATTATTTGATTAGCTTCTACTTCAGATGTTGAGATATGAATAATTCCCACCATTCTTTTGACCTTAAGAAGTAACCTTGAAGCTGATTTTGCACTGCACCTGTCTGGTCTCCCTTTGACATGCATGCAGGACACTTGGGAGTGGCTTTGCTGCTTATGAGCAGACACAGTAGTCCGTATATCCCTCATCTATTTGCATCCTTGAGTGGCAGCTACACTGTAACTCAAGAAGGTGGCTGAGGAGAGAGGAGAAATGGGCAGGAGGTAAGAGAATGTTGCATGTATGGAACTGAGGAAGAAAAAGTGGGTCTAATATCCCAGAAAGTTTTGAGAATGCTTTTCTGGGTCACATTAAAAGTTCAAAAATAAATGTCTGGTCTTAATTCCACAGGTGAGTTAAGTGTCCCATCAGTAAACGTACTTTCTTTAATTGGCACACATTTTCTTTATCTGGTCAAGATGTTTTTCACAAGGAGTGTGAAATAATGAGATAGATACAAGATGCCCGTGTTTAATGGAAGTTTCCTTTTCAAAGGACAAAAATGCAACTAGCCAGTTTTTCTCCAAATTTAGCAATAAGTTTGCTTTAAGCTTTTCTTACACAAGGAAAGATTAGTCAATTAAAAAGTAGTAGATAATAGTCGCTGCCACTACTCGGATTAATACCATGTCTCTGATGTCTGTATTGTGGTAGGATAATAAAGGATGGCTAATTAAAGAGCATAGGCCTGTTTCCAAGTTCTTAATGATCAAAGAGGAGTCATACTCTGAGGTAATAATAGATGGTGTTTAATATTTGTCTCAGCTAATACCTGCTCACAAAACATCCCTAGAAATTTTATTATAGAAATAATCACTAATATTTATTTTCCTATAAGACAAATTGCATAGGATAACAGAAATATATAGCTAGACTTTTAAGTAGAAATACCGAGTGTAACACACTGGGGTTGCTCTGGAGTTGTGAAATGACTGCTGCTGCTGGAAAATGCTGTTGTAATGCAGATCAAGTGCCAGACTGCTCTTACAAGCCATGTAATCTCCATGAAGGTAATGAGGATGTTTTGCTGTCTTTGACTGCCTAGCTACTCCAGAAAAAGTATATCTGACCTCTGTCTTGACATTGCCTGGTTATAAAGGAATCTATTGAAAGAGGTGAGAGAATGCAAAAAAAGAGTGTGTATTTTGCACCTTCCTCTAGGCCTGGGCTGGGTTTGGTATGTTGGTAATTTCACAAGGTAAAAAATACAAGGTGTGATGAAGGCAGAATAGGTGGCTGTTGTCAGTTTGACTTGTCATGCACAGCCAGTACAGTTCTTTCTTTTTGAAGTTTTAAAATATATGCAAAACACAGCTAGAAAGGGTTATGTATAACAGTCCAGGGTAAGCTGTTCTAATAAATAAAATATTTAATTAAATATTCGCATATTAAGAAAAAATTACTTTAATTCTAGTTTGAAATAGTTTACCTTCCCTTTTACCCTCTGTAACATGTAATTTTTCCGTTATATTGAAGCTTCTTGTTCCCATATGTACTCTATAAAAAGAAAGTACAGGATGGGAAATTATTCCTGGATTAGCAAATCCAGATCTCCAAGATCCTCGGATGCTGTATAATAGATGGGGATTCCACAGAGCACATAAAGTATGCCTCCTAGTGGAAATCAGAATCTATGACCAGAGGAAGGGAGCAAGAAAGATCAAGATCAGTGAGCCTCCTGTAATGGTAAAGGATTTATGTAAAACTAATAGAATCTTCAAAATTAACTAGATCCTGTGCTTTAATAGAAATCCTAAAAAAACAACCTTCCAGACTCATTTAAATAAAAAATTCAATCCTGACAGATCTTATAGAGCATTTAACCTTGGACTGAGACTTGCTACTGAGGCACGGTCCCTTGTCCCTAGTGTGATCCATCTCAACATAACTAATTATGCTCCTACATCTGTTGCCTCAGAGGAAGGCAAAACCTCCCTTCTGTTTCTGAAAATAAGATGTGCATTGAGATAAAAATAAATCCATCATGTAAATATGGCAAACCCAAATGCAATCAATAGGCAATAACAAAGCCTTTTCAATCACCTTTAGAAATTCCAGTAATTTAAAAATCCAAACTTTCACAACTCTGATTAGGGAAGTAATCTCTCAGGTTTTTTTATTGCTAAGATAACTAGAGTGAGCTCCTGAATTACTCTTTTTAAGGATTGTCCTCAAGCTCTGTTATCACTCCTTGTGATTCTTAAAGACCTTTCCAGTGTACTAAAATCTGCCACAGATCCAGAAGTGGGCACTGTATTGCTAGAGTGGTTAGAGTTTCTTCAAACACATATATAATAACATCTATCCCAAATCAACATGTTCAGATAGCTGAAGGTCTCATCGGCCCTTTGGTGAAAATGTTATCTGGGAGTTTGCACTTAGTCCAATGCCTGCCATACTATCAGCTCTGTTTCAGGGTGTTTCCCAAGATCAAGTCTTACAGCCAGTATCTGGACAACGTTCTTTGTTCCTAGATGTCTGTATATAGTTATGAAGCATGCACTGCTTCCCAAGTGATCCAAGAACTTCTTTCTCACCATCTTCCTCTGTGATTTATAACTTGCCTATTTTTCAGTTTAATTTCAAACCTCAAATTTTTTGTCCTCGTACCAAAAAACAGTCTTTGCTGGGCCCTGTAAAAAGGTGAAAGTCATTCTTTACATGCAGACACTGCTTTAAAAGGAATGTTAATATAAATGTCATGTTTTTGTTTAAAAATCTTTCTCTTGTTACTAGTAAGCTTTTCCAGGGAAAACAGAAAAAAAATCTCTAGAGCTTTCTGACTTTATTATTCTTCATGTTTTGGAAGTGCTCTGGATGCAGTTGATTTCCCCATATTCCTAAGTAATCCATTAAGTTCTTCTGTAAATGCTTCAGCACATGCTTAACTTCACTCATAGGAAGTGGCCACATGGCAGTAAAGAAAACAATTCACATAAACAGAATTCTGTGCAGGATTTTAGCATGTTGTTTTCCATGGCACATATTGCAATGGACCAGGGAATATTTAATACAAAGAAATGCAACGACACATCACAAAGCTAACCATACACAAGATGTTATATAAAAAATTTAAGAGTTGGTTTTGAGGAAAAAAATGCAAATGTGTTAAAGTGTCCCTTCTTTCAACAGTCACTTTGTTAAAATTATCTATTTTTTGATTTTTCAGGTTTCTATGGCTATCCTATAGCTGCAGATAAAGCAAGCTGGGGACCATTGCTAGCCTCAAAGCCAATCAGCATGACAAAGCTGTGTCTTGCATGTCCTAAAAGAGGGTGGCTGCACCTGAGTTACATACTGGAAGTGCTGCCTGGTCATGGTACCCTCTGAACCATGCCTGGCTTTTCCTGTGAGGTTGTTCGTTGACCTAGGTGAAAACCATGGCTATGAAGCTGCTAATTCAGCATGCTCAGATCTGCATGTCCTGTTTAGCCCTTTAATATAAATATGACCTGTGATTCTCTATCTTTACTTCAGCAGACATACCCCCTCCCATCTCTTTATACTAATCAGCAACTAGATTTTAAATTCTCAGCCTGCTAATTGAAAATGACAGGGATTTGTTCTGAGAGAAACATTCTTGAATCTATGACAGGGCATTGCTGCCAAAGGGTAAAAATGTGATTACAAATATATACTTGTTTCTTAGCAACCATTGAGAGGTCCCCTTTCCTAATTAATACTGTACCATTCTTTGAAAGCCTTATTAGTTCACAGTACTGAAAGGTCAATTAATCTCAGTTAAAAATTGATGGTATGAATAATTTTTTGTGAAATTCTGGCTGTGCTTGTGTTTAGTCTTAAGGCAAGCAAGCGAGCCCTTTTGTTTTTTTTTATCCCTTATTTGTGTAAAGAGCTTGAAAATAGTCAAACACAGAATGCGTATGTGTTGTTTATGTGTAAACAAGAGAGACAAGTTTTCTTCCAATTGGATCCTCCCTTCCTAGTTGCATGAACAGGAAATAGCTTACCCATGAAATGTATGATGGAGTTCCTCTTGCTTTACCTGCAGTAACCAAAAACAAAATCAAAAGCAAGAGAGAATAGGGTTCTCCATATCCTCCCAGCCTACAGAAGTGTAATGACATTTCATTGCCATTACTGAGATGACCTTGTATATAGAGAGTGCCTTAGACAAAGTCAAAGAAATGGAGATGAAGTCAGTGGCTGCTCCATACGTGAACTCTCAATTCAGTAAGAAACCCAGTGACATAATTTTAGAACTGGAAAATCTTTGGGATTATGTGTGAACATAGAGCTATCTATATAGATATGACTGCAGGGCTGTGGTCTCATTAGTGTTTTGACACATTTATATTGCTATCGTAATACACCTTCTCAAAGGTAACAGCAGATGGTGCTGGTAGACAGTTCCAAGTGTCCTGATTCCATGTTAGTGTGAAAAAGTCTGGTTTGATGAGCCAAAGAGGGTGTGTACAAACCTTGGGTAAATGTTGATTGTTCAAAAATAGTGTCCCTGGAATACAGCACTAGTGACTAGCAGTTCCAACCATTCCCAATCCACTTCCCTGTCCACTTATCCAGCCCATACTTCATCTGTCTGTGAATGAAGATGCTATGGGAGACAGTGCTAAAAGCATTACTGTAATCAAGATAAATAACATCCAATGGTCTGTCCTCCTCCATCAAGCTAGTCATTGCATTGTGGAAGGCCAGGATGAGGCCTGGCCTCATTCCATTGCATGAGATCTTTGGATTTCCTCCCATGACCTCTGCATACTCAGATAGTATCTCTAAGTCACTCTCACGTCACCTGTCTCTGCTTCCACCTCTTATACGATTCCAGTTTAAATCTGAGATTTGTTAGGAGCTCCTTCTTCACCCATGCAGGCATATTGCCATCTTTAATTTACTTGTTTTCCTGTAAATCGGGATGAGCCATTTCTGAGCTTGAAGGAAATTATCCTTGAAAGTCAGCCAGCTCTCCTGCACCCCAGTTCTATCTAGGATGGTCTCCTGTGGAATTCTTCCAAGCAGTTCTCTGAACAAGCCAAAGCCTGCTCTCCTGAAGATCAGGGTTATGACCATGCTTTCTGCCCTGCTCCCTCATCTCAGGATCCTGAACTCCAGCATATCGTGATCCCAAAGCTGCCCCAGCTTTCACATCGTAATTTTCTTGTTTGTGAGCATCTCCCCTCATTGGTTTTCCATGCATCTGTGTCAGAAAGTTATCATCAGCACACCCTAGAAACCTTCTGGATTGTTTGTGCCATGATGCTTTTTCCCTCCAGGAAATACCAGGGTAGTTGAAGTCTCCTGCAAGGACCAGGACCTGCGAATAGGAGACTTCTTCCAGTTGCCTGAAGAAAGTCTTATCTACTTTTTCCTCCTGATCAGTAGGTCTATAGCAGACACCTAAAATGACATTATCCAGTTTGTTCTGTCTGTTAATCTTAACCTCTCAGCTGGCTCATGGCCCATCTCTCGGCAGAAAGTCAGGAAAATAATCAAACTCTGAGGTAATGGCTCAAGTCCTTGCTGTGAGTTCAGGGCTGCTCAAGGTACACAGACACCCCACTGGGCTACAGTGACCGTGGTGACCCGAGGTAAATATGCACATTGCCAACACATCAGTTTACTCTCAGCAGCACAGAGGAGCTCTGTGCCCCTAAAAATAAATACTAGCAGACACAGGCAAATGTTGTAGCTAGAAGACTGATTGGTAGTAAAATAAATACGTAGGAGAAAATGCTTATTTTCCATGAAATAAGGGGATTTGCATATATTTATGAATATTTTATATATATATATGAAAAAGTTGCTTATGTCTAAAGTTATGCAGGACTGCTTATCAGACATTACTTGGGGGATCTGGTTTGTTTAAAGGTGGAAATCCTGGATCCATGGGGTGGATCACTGAGGATGACAAATGTGGGAAATTATTGTCAGCTATGGGAAAATGAAAATGTGAATGTCAGTGGCTGTCTGGCTAAGGGAGCAAGGTGATATTCCACTCAAACATTGCAGATAAACTGATTTTCATCTCTAGTAAAGAGAGGCAAGATGAATATTATAGAAATATTAAAATTTCAGGGAACTTCCTGTGTGATATTTTACCTAAATCTTCCTTAAGTGTCTTATAAAATTGAAACCTAAATTGTACCAATAAGATCCTGAGTAACTGATCAATTTTTTCATTAAGGATAAATATCTTCCTTTTTTTATTCAGCTTGAATAGCAGCAATTTGTTCTCTAGGAGAAACAGGCTGTTTAGAATCAATTTACACAGTCTCTTTTCATTATATATATTTATATTTATGTCAGTAATTCATAAAATCTCTACACTCATGAGTATTCTAATGTTTGATTACAATCATGACATATCTATATATACCTTCTTATTACTCTTGCTAAATAAAACTTCAGAATATCTAAAATTAACTTAAGCACAAGGTACTTCATAGTACTTCCTAGTCCTGCAGAAGAATAAAGGTAGAAAAAAACCCCCCCGAAGTTCTGGACATTTGAAACTCTAGACCTGTAACACTGCAAAGACACAGAAGCAGAAGCGAACCCAGAATAACTGAATATAATGGTGGCTATCAAGGGCGAGAATATCCTATGATCTCTTGAATAGTCATGGAATGAATGCATTATGCACACAGTATTCTACAGACTATTACAGTCTGTTCTCCTTGTTTTTTTTGCTTTTCACACATTTTCTGGATCCCAGCCCCCACGGTTCGAGGGCGCACCAGCTTCTGGATCGATCCCATGGTTGGATGCCATTTCTGGCGGCTGAAGGGGTAGGGAAGGAGGACTCCCCGCAGCAGGATGTTCCGTCCTGGCCCAGGCGACCGGAATTCAATCCTCGCCACGAGGAGGGGGTAGCTGCTCACCCCTCCCCCACCCTACATACCTCC
>JAWWLV010000001.1:34836813-34864329 GCA_035041135.1 Platyrinchus mystaceus
ACGGGGACTTTTACAGACAATGCAAAAAGCCATTTTTACCACATGTTCACTTTAACCTTAAAATCCCACTCCTACAACATTTTCCATAATGAACAATAATTTGGAACTTAACAGCTATTTTCAGCTGAAGTAAGTATTGGACTCCTACAGCCAGCAGAGCAGTGGGAAGAATAAGAAATAGCAGAGATCTGAGTCCCTGGCAGTCTGTGGAGGAGTGGCACTCAAAGAAACCAAACCAACCCCAAAAGAAACTGCATATTAAAAACAACAATGAAAAGGAACATAAATACACCTCTCAGTCTCACTTCCATGAATTACTTTTCCATTGTAAGGGGAATTTGTATCCCAAAGTACAGCCAGAATTATATTAAAAACCCCCAAACCCCTTTTTTCTGTAGTGTTATATGAACATCGAAAAAACTTATGCTCTCTTCTGGATATCTCTTTTCTTTCTCCCACTGTTATTGTCAAGTCCAGGGAAAATAATGGAGCTAGTGATTTAGTCAGGCAAAGTTCCTGTTTTAAGTTACTAGCAACTGAATGTGTTAATCCCACAACGGGTAAATATGATCTTAACTTCATCTGTAAATTGGAAAAGTCCATGCAATATGATATATAAACACTGTTACATGACAGTAATTAACTAATGCTTCAAGATGCCAGACAGGAAGGCCTGTTCTGCCATATCCACAGGAAATAACGGAAGCAGCCGAAACTGCGAATGGACTGTTAGGAATTAGTGAGAAAAGAACAGAACTTATAGCAGTGTACATTGTTATGTTTCTACTTAGGCCATTGTGAGTTAAAATTTTAACAATTCTGCTTTATCCATCTTAAAAACCACAGCAGATTTGAAAAATGTTTAGAAAAAGTTTACAGATTTTTTAAAGCTAAAAATTGTCTTCCATATTTTGAGCAAATCAATAGGCAAGGGCTCTTTAAGCACCTAGGTAAGAGTGGGACTTGATTGAGGTCTGCAAAATCATAAATGACATTGAAAGAACTTTCATCATCATCACATATAGAAAGAAATTGTCCTTTATGAACTTATCCTGAACTAGCTGTGAGTATACATATGGAACTGATATAGTTTTAGTTAGCATTAATGGCTGTGGTCCCTGACAGTCCTCAGTCGCTGAGGCTGAGTTGGCCAGTCCTCAAAGCTCTCTGATGTGGGAAGCCAGAATTGAAGTGGTCTTTGTTTCCCATTTTTTCTCATCCATCCTTGAAATTTTATGTTTTTCTGCCCCGTGCCCAATACAAAAGGGAGTGATACCATCTGTTTTGATAGTTTGGTTTTGGGATCAGGTCTTGTACTGGTTTTACTTGTTTTGCAGGAATTCTGGTTCCATCAGACTCTCTTACTGCCTTCTGTATGTCCTTAGTTCTCATCTTGCAGATTTTAGTACTTGCACATGTTTTTCTGTGGATCTCATTTCTGAAGCAGTATGTCCAAGTCACCAATTTTTTTGCAGTTACACGGCTATTAGTTAAATTTTAATTTACCTTATAATACACTGTTATGTGACAATATGCTTTCATGATGATTATGATCATGTCATTTTAGTGTGCTTATGTATGGGTTTAAGGCAAGAAAGTATTAACTTTACCTTGCTCTATGTGCATCTGTCCTATTGCTGCAAGGGGGCCTCTGTTTCGGCTACAGGTTAACTAGCAAATAGCATATTCATAACAACAAAATCATGCAATTTTTGTTAAAACTTGTGAACCTCCTTGTCACAATATTTTCTTAGAGCTAAAACTGTGTAATTACAAGGAGTAGGCAAGTACATAGATCAGAAATTTTTCAAAGTCTATTGAACATAAAAGACTTGACTTTGGGGATTTATTGCCAAAAACAGATGCCTTAAAATACATGACACATCTGCCTGGAGTTGTCAAATATGCCACAGGATCTGTAGAAGACCTGTGACCTTCTGGTGCAGCAGCTGGTTGCCAAGCAAGATGCACACAGGGATTTGAAATAGCAGCAGGCACTTACGTTTAGGAACCTGAATACCATCCCACTGTGTCTCAAAAAAATCTGAGAGACTGTTGGGGTCTACGTAGCTGTCACAGTGTTGAGCAGATGAACCTTCAGTCTAACTCAGGCCTACTGTTTTTATGTAATGTGAACCTTGACAGGGAATGAACAAGCAAGATCTCTGGGGAGTGGGCTGAGGTTAGTCTGAAGTGACATTACACCTACACGTAGTCTCAATTCAGGCAAAATCAATGGCAGGGGAAATATGGGGAAGCAGTTGGCTGTGGGAAAGATATGTGTCATTAGAACCTGAAATATATCTATGACTGTCAGGTTACAGACCTAGGGGATGCACTGTAAATCTGAAATGGGAAAGCTGAGAGAGTCAGCCACAGCTCAGTCTGTGGTCCTGGGGAGCAGGGTGGCTCAGTCTGGATGTGCCCAGGGAATAGCATGTCACTCTGTCACAACATGCCACTTGTCACTGCATCTCAGAAAAGGTAACTGAGCAGTGTAGCTGTTGCTAAGCCTGTGGAGAGAGGAACTGCCCAGGAAAAGGAGCAGCCTCATTGGCATCTGGAAGAGACACAAATGTGGAAAATTGCTCTTTGAATGAAGCCACCTAAAAGAGAGGTAGGGCTGATACCAGGCTGTGACTGAAGTGATTTGGTTAATTTTTAACTGGATTGTGAGTGACTGCATTTTCTCTGAAAGAAGAAAGGCGTTCAAGGCCTTTTTTTTTTTTCCTTTTCCCCCCCCCCCCCAGCATGAGTTTTCTTGTTTCATCTTCACTGTCTCCAGAAGAACTTAGTTTCCCCAGTAACCTGTGAGAGGGAAGAGTCTGTAGTTTTGACTGATCCTGTCAGTGGCGTGAAAAGAGACCAAATTGTTAATGAGTACTGAGACCCAATGTACCTGTGGAAAGAACTGAGATCTTTCATCCTACAACAGCAGAATATAAAATAATGTTCAGACCAGATCTCTTATGATGGTCAAAGATTTTTATGGTCAACAAAATTGCAGGCAAACTGCATAAATGGAAGCCAATATTGTTGATGTCAGTGCAAATATAGAGCAGTGCAGGTCTGTTTAGTGGACTCCTGTATAAAGCAAAATAGAGGCAAAAAAAAAAAGAAATCAGGTCTGAGTGTATTACAATAGATTCCTCTATCATCAGAGTAGAAGACTCATTTAGTCCTTCCATAAGGTGTTACAAACCATAACTGGACTCCTGATTATTACTTTTCTTTCTAAATTTCTCTAGCTGATAGAGTTAAAGCACCCTTATTTCAGTGCTGGTATTTTTATTGCGCAAGTCTACCTGGCATTGTTCCAGTGTACAAAATTGAAACAACAGCAAGCCTGAAAGTGTTCAAATGTGTCAAGAATGAACTTCTCTTAAATAAAGTACTTAGGAGTATATGTTCTGGTAATGGATTTGCCATGATACTGACATTGTCAGTTGAAAGCTAGATGTGAGTACAAGCTGAATATAGACTGAGGGGGAATTCAGTATGTAATGAGAAACACCTTAATGTATGATCTGAAAGAAAAAAATATTAAGGGCCCTGAGATTCAATGCAGTTGGCTGGATCTTATTATTAGTTACACTAGCTTAACTGTAATCTATTCACCTTAAAACCATGTCAGTAAATAGAATCAGAATATTTTCCATATTGTCTAATTAGTGTTTAACTGTCTTCAGGAAATAAACCTTAGGCATGAGTATGAAAATCTCTCTTGGTAGAAGTGATGCCCTGCTGAACAATGTCTCTGCCATTCCCTTTGGATCTCACCTGGCTTTTGTTGATGTCAGTGGTAGGACCAGTGTGGCCACTGTAGGGAGTAGAATATCGATATAACTTGCTATAATTCAAAATAATACTGAAGTATCATCATATAAATTACATTGTAACTGACACAGCTATTCTTAAAATTAGATGCTTGCCTGTGTGAGAACAAAGCAGCTAAATATACGATATGACAACAGAAGTTCTAATGTCCACAAAATTAGCAATGATGTATATCATAAGGTCTGTGGCCAAGAGCACTAACGGCATATCTTTATCCCATCACAAGGAAAGACAGCGTTTTCAGAAGACAGTGGTTGGACTCGATGATCTTAGAGGTCTTTTCCAAACATTTTATGAAATACATTTCAAAAAAGCCTTTGTTTTCAAATAGACTTACACCCCCTTTTCCCCCTTTTTGAGGAAAATTAGTGCAAGCTTCTGGGAACTCTCTCTGTACTTGCTTTGACTACAAGCTTTGAAGTAAGGTAGCTGGAAAAGGAAGCAAGTGCTGAAAATCTTTAGAAAGGGAGACTAAAACTGAATGAATCTCACTCTGTATATGATCTGACGTGTTCACTGGCATATCTTGTGTTACTGGATTAAAGCATCTATTTGTCTGACCTGGCAGTGATATTTAACACCCACAATATGCTTTAAGGTCCAAGCAAAACCAACTTGCCCTGTCGCTCCAAATGCTTTATGCTGATTCAAGTTACAGTTACTTAGTGTCTTTTATGGGCCCTGATCAGTAAGAGATTTTATACAGGTAAGAGATTTTATACAATGTGGTAGTGGAATAACTGGACAAATAGCTGTAGAAGTTGATACCTCTAGCTGCTGTTCATGTCTGGTGATGGAGGCTGTCATACCAAAGATACTCTGATTCACAAACTAACTTCTCTAATGCTTCAGAGCCATAAAAAAAAGTTGTCTCTTGACCTTTAATGAAACTGGTCAGTAATCTAAAACATGCAGTTACTCAGGAGGCACAAAGCTATCTATTCCATTTGAATAGAATATGAAAACCAGTTTTATTTACAGAGCAGTACATCTTGACTCTTTTAACATTACTTTTTTTTTTTTTTTTTTTTTTTATTTTTTTTTTTTTTTTTTTTTTTTTTTTCCCCCCCCAGAAGAATTCAGCCAAATTTCAGCTTCCTATTCGGGATGCATGAAATCGTCCAAATCTAATTAGCTATTCACATCCTGAATCAGCTGATATTAGAATGACTGAATATTAGGAGAAAAAATAGACTGAAATTACAGCAATGAAAACCCACTTTAATGAAAATGAGAATCAGATTCATTGTTCATTGTTGTCATATCTGAGTTTCTTACTTGGGAGACAGAATCATCGCCAGATGTTAAGCAGAAAATTGTGACATAATGCAATTATGCATGCTTCATCTATATCTAGTCAATAGCTTTTTCCATATACTCATAGGAATTAGAGATAAGAAAGAATATATATGACAAACTGTCCACTCAGCAATGTGAGTTTCTCACTTGCAGACTATTAATAATTGCTTTATCTATTGCACTTTATGTTATTTCTTCTAATTTCATAGGCCTTGGTGGAAGGGAAATGAAAATTGCATGTGTTCTTCTCCAACCAATTCACATATGTTCTATTCTAGTCTGTCTTGGGGACAATTAGGATAAACATAGTTAATGGTTTAATTAGGAAATCTCTGCCTAGTATGGCCCTACTTATGAATTTTGTAACTTATTACAAAGCATGAGTGTTTTTTGTAATGCTGCTTCACTAATTACATTATTTATTAGTGATTCATTCACATAGACATCTATATGCAAAATGGTGTCACAAAATGCATGCATCTCCACATCTCAGTATGGGAGATGGCCTAAACAAATTGCATCCTGCTATTGCAACCCCTTCTGACCACCTCAAGCAGCTGTACCCATTCCATTTTACAGCTTCAATGGATAAAATATAAATGTATAGATTTTAATTTATATTATATATATATATTATCTTTTCAAAGATAAAATATAAATATATTTGAAGCTGAAATTTTTGTTGAATACTTTTTCGACTGAGTTAGAGAATGTAGACAGTTTTCATGGCAGCATTTAGATTTCAAGACAGGTCTGTACAATCCCATTTTAAAGGATACAGACTTGCAGTGGAAGCTGGGAGCTCACATATCTTCACCACTGTAAACACATTTTCCAAAGACCAGAGTTTTTTAGTCTGAAAAAAAAAAAAAAGAAGTGTTTTTTGTCTCCTGCTATGCTATTTTCCCTAAATGCCAGATGCTGAAAGATTCTTGTTCCAGTGGCTAATTTCAGTCCTTTCTTTAAAAAGCCTTGAGTGTAATAGCAAGAGGGAAGGGAAAGCCTTCAGACCGAAGGGAAGGATTTCTGTATTCTTCCTGAAAACAAGTAGCAAAGGCATCATTGATATAACAGAAATGTTTCTCCTCTGACAGCAGCTACAGGTTTTGCTACAAGTTTCACCTTCGGTCAAGATGGTTGAACTCATAACACAGAAGAAGTGGAGGATGTAACATGTTGTTCAAGGGAGAATCCAGCTGGTGTCCAACAACAAGAGCTGGTGCTCATTTGGAGGACAATGAACAGCTCAAAAGATGCAGTGACCTGAGATTGGACTGAATGTGGAAGAAAGTAAAATGAAGAACCAAAGGCGGCAAAAGAAAAAAATCTGGACTTTTTAGGCTGTATGTGCTTGAATGAAGCTGGAGGCCCAGGGACAGCCATGGCCTGGATGGGGTGAAACTTTGCAAGCCAAGAGGTCTGGAAAACATGTCTAGAGAGCAGTCCTCCTGAGGAGGAGCTGTGGGCAGATAACTGGCTTCTTTCTACTGACCTTCCTTGCGCACACAGATTGGGGAGGATTAGGAAGGAGGTTTCTGACAGCTGATGATGTTACTAATATAACTTTTTTTTTTTTTTTTTTTTTTTTTCCCTCTCCTCCAAATCTCCTGCTTGGGTCATTCTTACTGTTTCCTGTTTTGAAAATTACAATTATATCTTCTCCATTTATGGAAATCCTGAGATACTGCACCATTTTGAGGGGAACTGATTTACTCCCTGACCTGAATTCTGACCTCATTTACACTGGTCAGAATTAACCATTATAAACATTATGAAAATACATTCAGAAATATGGGGCTTGCATGAAAAATTTTGCATACAGTAATTATTTTTTTCATCCATTTTGGTATTATGGTCCAACCTTTGTTTCCAAAAACATTATCTGGTCCAAGGTAAACTTCAAGTATATTTGATATCCAGTAAAAATACAGTAGGTCTGGACCAAAATCCTCATGGAAAACCCTATGAGAGAGAGAATCTATTACACTGCCTTCTGCTACAGAAGTGACTTTGAATCTTAAACTTTTGCTACACTTAAAATTTAGGATTAGAAAAATAAGATTCTTCATTTAGCTTTCCAGAGTCTACCATTTTACTCTGAGTTCTAGATATAAATCATCTCTGACAGAAGCCTCAAATTTGCATCAAAATACAAAATCTGGTGTTTTTTGTTTGGTTGGTTGTGTTTTTTTTTCCCCTTGTCATTATAAACCAAAAAGGGGCAAATTGTCTTTATCGGGAGTTTAAAGAAAACTGAAGTAAAACTATATAAGTACTTTGCTTTAGGAATAAACATTTTTTTCAGCAGCCTTTTTTAGCACACAAATATAACTGAATTACTATGGACTAAATGCACTTTATTTCTATAGCCTATGAAAGATTTCACTTGCCTCTTCACATTTCACAGTATTCTGTGTGTTTTTATACATATTCTAGACAAAAGTTCTCATAGAAACATCATGACACCCCCAAAAGTGAGTCTGTTACTATTAAACTATTATTGCACCTCATTCACTTCTAGATGACACTTTTTAAGTCAGCAGAGCAGTAAAAAAGCTTTATGATGGGTATCTGTCAAACTTATTGATAGTGGTGCCTCAACAGGGATTCTATAGTGTCTTTTAGTTTTCATTATGTGGGTAAAGGAGCAGTAAAATTGCATCTGGAAACTATTTCACTTCAAATTTAAACAGAGGGACTTAGGAAATGGAGGAAACACTGCAGTAAAGGAAGAAACCCAAAAACAGTAAAGATGAAAACCAGAGATTATTGCAATAATGCATATTTTGTCTTTCAAATCAGCTTTTATTTAAAATTGTGAAGATGTTGGAATACATGTTAAATTTTGTAAAAATCAGTGGATTGATTCTCTCTGAATTATATGTTACCAAAAATCATTATAAAAATGCATAGCGGGGCAAAGGCTATTTCTCTTTGTGGGAGAATGGACTTTTTAAGTTGAATCTAAAGCCTAGACAGATCCTCATCCATTGGCACAATTCACATAAAAACCACTGTTAGAAACATGTAAAACTTCTTATTATTTTATTAACTGGAGTGGAAAGTCAGAAGAGTGAAAGATATGTCTGATGAAGTTAAGGACAGATGGGAGAAGTCTCCTTATTTCTGTGCTTCAGTGTTGCATAGCTGAGTATCACTGCTTTTGAAAACACTCTGGAGAGGAAGACAACATATTTCTTTTGCTTTTTTTTTTTTTTTTCCCCTGAAGAAAATGCTGTTTGGAAATCTCAAACAGCTTTCAAGCTGCATGGCTGTCAGGGGCAACATCTGCTAACATGGATTTGTACTCACACACTTGACCAGTTCATGAGGAAATCTGCAATAAATATGTAGTGTTGCAGGTGTAAGTTTGGTGTGGTTCACCCACTGTATGAATCATTTCAGCTGATTCAAAACTAAGAATGACTAAAAAGGCACACCCAGTGTTTTAGCTATATACTTGGAATTATATTTACAACTAAAAGGATGTCAAATGACGCGTATGTGATGGAAGATATTATGAAGTGACAAAATGCTTTCGGAAAATTATTCAAAGGAACTTAATCACATCTTTAAATTTGCTTTAGCATTAAGGGCACTGTGTTTTGCTGAATGGAGGTTAAAAATATGGGTCTTTTCTTCTAGCTCTTATGGGGCTATGAGGTGAACTGAATATACTAGCTAGGAAATGAAAAAAGTGATGAGGCCATGAAAAGAAAAAGTCATCTCAGTGAAATAACTGTGTATCATAGATGACTTGGGAGCTCTGTTTCTTGTTCACATCTGCTACAGTTATATCCTGTACTTCACAAATCTTTCAGGGGGAAGAATGACAAAATCAAATGCCTTTTTTTTTTTTTATTAATTTAGGGGAAGACTGTAACATAAAATTCTCAATCAAATTTTTGGAAACCAAAGTAGGTTAGGTGGATTCCCAAAGGAGAGGACACAAAGACTGGAAGCAGATGTAAACACAGAATGAATCAAAAGAAATTGAACACTGAAGCAGTCATGGAAACCTGGAAAGTGTTTTGTCATCATACTTTTTCCAAAAGCAAGTATTTACAAAAAGGCTCCTTGGCAACAGCAAGACAATACTGAAAAGCAGGGATAGCTTTTGAACTATCAATTACATGCATGACAAGTGCTGTGTCATATTAAGGTTGCAATCTGGACATCTATCCAGGGAAGATTTTTCTTTTTCCCTTGTGTTTTTCTACAGCATTTTTGTTGCAATGCAAAGAGAAAGCAGAGGATGTTTCCTTTCCAAAAAGGAGTAGGGAAGGAAGATGTTTCCTACCTGTACACTGCCAATTATTTGAATAGGCAAGGAAGAAATTTGCACTACAAAAATTACCAGCAAAATTAATATAATGAGAAGAAAGGGAGAAAATTGTGATCTTAGTCAGAATGAACTGTGCCAGAGTAATTCTAGAGAAATCCTTCCTGTGTTTCTCTCTGCCTGATCTCTTCTGTTATTCCCTCACTTTACTACTAAAAATCACTGTGTTGGGCTGCAGCACACCTTTCATGTTTGTCATGCACTGTGAACTGAAAAACCTCTGAAAATAAAGGAACTATTTCTTTTACTTGGAAAAGTTTTGGACCCATTTCTGATGCTGGGGCCAGGCGACACAGAAGAGCCCACATCTATATTTTCAAAATCTGTTACAGTAAAAATCAGAATGTCTGCACCTGAACTGCCTGTTGGGAGCAGTCCTTGCTACGCTCCAAACTCTTGAGAATTGTCTGTGGAGTGGTACGGGAGTCCCATCTCAGGGACTGTTCTAGCCACACTGTCCTGTGTCTGAATTTCCCATATTCAGGTCCTTCTACCATCATAAGATGACCTGAGTCACCTGTGATTGACCTGGATTTCTGCTCTAGAGCTGAAGAACTCTTCCTCACATTATCAAAGGTATTTCAATCCATCATGGTGTTACTTCACTGCACCCTTTTCTTGTTGATCCATGCATGTTAACTCTCCCATGACAGAAGTTTACCTTCCTGGTTTTATCTTCCTGGTGAATCTACATCTATATGATAGCTAGCTGCAGGTTTTAGAACAGCTTTTCTATATTTATAAATTGTTTGTATTTTATAGGGTGTAATTAGTATCACAGTCCAGTGTTTGTAACAACTCGGCTCCGTGAAACTGCATGCTCATTAATGCAATCGCTATACTGGGAGATATTCTACACAGCCCATTTCATACTGATGGGCTTCTTTTGATCTCATTTGGTATTAACCACCATTACTTTCTCTCCTCATCAGTTTTTCTCAATCTTTAAATTCCCTGATGCCCCAAATGTGTTAGTTATACTCAGTACTTTAGTGCTGTTCTGGAGACGCAAACTCTACTTGAAAAATTGGTTTAGAGTGACATGGGTATTACACTAGCCAGCTAAAACTGTTTGTTAAATATTTGTGCTACTCTGATGTTCAGTTATCCATGTTCTTAACTTTATAGACCCACCCTAGGTGATCTGAGAAGAATTTGCTATCAGTCTTTGTTTCTCTGTGTACTGTGGAGTGAGCTTAAAGATTGTTTTTATAAGAATATTGTCAGGCTAGTTAGAAACGATACATGAAGTTACCAAATGACCAGTTAGAAATTGATTGAACTCAAAAACATAATATCTTTTTTTTTGCAGCAAGCATTAAATTGTCAAGCAAATTATTCTGAGACATGTCAGGTTTGGGAAGAACATCTTCATGACTTGGTCAGAGGTCTCAATCTTTTCAATCTCTTGCGTGCATGCTTGGAAATAGCTTGACAAAATTTAAACTGCTAGGAAGCTGCAATGACTGACTACCTATGTCTCCCATCTTTAGCTAATTGTTGTTACTTTTGTGGTGGTGAGATTGTAAGTAGACTATAAATATGTAATTCTAACAGATTTTTCATTTTGATATTCAAAACATCAAGTTTTCTACTCAAAAAAAGAATTACCTATAGTAATAAGAATTGAATTTTTAAAAAGGGTTTTAAGTTGAAAAATCACATTTCTTCATCTAAAAACTAAGAAATAAATAATTTTAATTTTATTTTAGCTTCTTTCTTTTACACCTGAAATCACTTATCAAATGTGAACAATGATTCCTGGCACTTGGAAAAATTATTCTTAACTAAATAAATTGTGACTGTCTTTTTCTTTCAATGATTATACACTCAGCTCCAATTCTGAGCATGAGAAAGGAAATCTGTCTCTGTTCTTTGTTTGATCAACCATGCCAACATCCTACACCACGGTTTAGGCTCTGAGGCACTTCAGTGACACAAGGACTGCTAACAGAGCATTTAAATTCTTTGTCTCATTTGAGGACAAAGCTGGACATCAGGTTAAAGGAGCCTAAATGTACCAAGGTGCAATGCTTATCAGGAGGAATCCATCAGAGGGTGGGGAGGCACTGGCACAGGTTGCCCAGAGAAGTTGTGAGTGCCCCGTCCATGGAAGTGTTCAAGACTGGGTGGGACAGGGCTCTGAGCAAGCTGGTCTAGCAGAAGGTGTCCCTGCACATGGTAGGGGCTTGAAACCAGATGATCTTTGAGTTCCCTTTGAACACAGAGCATTCTATGATTCTATGATCCTATAATTCTATGATCTGCTGGAAAATAAGGTCACCAATCTGTCATCCCTGTCATTGGCACTAGGGGCTGGCAAGCACTGCCATCAATCCTTGTGCTATCTGCAGACTGATTTTCTTCTATTCTTTTGTAAATGTAAGTCACGTGCAATTGTTTCTGACTTGGGACTGAATTACTGAAATGTGTTAATGGGGAGAGTGACATTCAGCAAATAGTAAGCAGATGATGATCTTTGGGTATAAACTTTATGAAATATGAACATGCATGCTAGTGTTTATGAAACACTCAGGAGCTGAGAGCATTTCCTGTGCTGTCTAGAAAATGTGTAAATACTTCATACACTTGTGAATTAATTTTCTTATTGCTTTTACTTTTTCCTTGAGATTAGTTCCATGTTCTGTATGCCGAACATAAAACCCCAAATACATTTTGATAGTGAAAATATTTGTTTCAGTTAATGAAAATCACCCACATGGGCTGCTATTTCCTGTTAAAAGTGGAATGCCTTTTATAACTTGAAGGTGGTATTAGATTTTTAATTATATGTTGCTGTATAATACTACTTAAATAGAGCTTGAAAAAGAATTCTTTTGTAGAGAATAAGTGAAGTTTAATGCATGGGTTACATTTAATCAGACATTTTCTGCTTTAATGGTTTAATTCCCTACCCAAATTTCATTTCCATAATCAAGCCAGGCTTAGACTGTTGACATACTGTTACTTCATCAAACATTCACTGCAACCAGTGCTTTCCAAAATTCTCATTACTTTAAAATTAATTGAGAATATTTGAATAATGCTAAAAGACAATGAAGTTGACAAAGTCATTGAGTAAGATTCGACAGTCGAAACAGCATTGTTACTGTGAGTTTTACAAACAATAATAGAAAATATTAAAACTGTGGTAAGTACAATTAAAAATGTGTGTTATTGTTTGCCCTGTAAATGTGTCATATCTCTCTTTCTTATTCAAACACTTTATGTGAAAGGTCCTTCCGTAAAATCTCTAAAGCATTTTAAAGACCATGTTTATGAAATTTCTCACGAGATTATTTTCCAATTTTATGTAAAACAGTTCTGAATAAAATAGCAATTAGTCAGGAATAAAAAATTCTGCTACATTATCTTATTGGTAGAGCCAAGGTCCAGTCTACTGCTGTGTGCAGTTTAACTACGCCAGCAGTTCTCCTTCTGGATACTTGGGTTGTAACTGGAATGTGGGCAGAGATGAGATCTAGGAAGTGTTGTTCCCCTCCCTCAAAGTGTCATGAGAGAACACGGAAATATGTTTTGACTTGAAACAGGCAAACTGGCTTTCTGCAAAGCTTCCCTAAACTGTAGTCAGATGTATAAAAGCTGGAGAGAGGAATGGTACTCACCTCTTGAAAATGTTCTAAGATCACCATAGGTGAAAGGAAGATAGAAATGAAAGCCTTTTTAGAAATAAGAATCATCTGCATCCTGGATTATGGTCTTAATTCTCTTAGTTCCTTGAGCAGGCATTTGCCTGTTTCAGGAGTCTCCTTCAGTGTCTGGTTCCATGTTGGGGTTATGGGCTAACAGTGCTCATGGACCCACTTTTTGCCTTGAAAAATGCAATAAGAATATTTTTTTTTTTTAATATTAGAGTAATAGAGGGAGAACAGGTGTGCTTCTGGGTAGAGGCATGTTCGGGGGAGATGGTAGAAAGTATTACTGTCTGAAATATAAACCCTCCATCTTGTTAACTTCTCTAATAGTTTTTAAAGAAAAGAACACATGATATTTAGCCCCCCAAACCCAAACTTTCCATATTTTTCTTCCTATTTTATTTTTAATTCTGTTTCCAGTCTCCACGATTATCTACTCTCCATTCTTTCATTCTACAAAACCAAATTCTTTGACCTTAGATTTTGTGACTCCATCTTTTCATCTTTCTTTTACAGGCATTTATAAAATCATAGCATGCTCAGGAAGGATACTCAACAAGTAAGTAGTCAGTACCAGTACATACGCTACGTATATATCTATATATATATATACACACACACATACACATATATATCTCTCTGAGGATGCACACATATGACAAGTAGCAGCCATAAAATAAATTAAATGTTGTAATTATTCCCCCTTCTGCCAGCAAAGGCATAAACAGCCTGTGGAACACATTGCCCCAGGTTGTTGTTGCAGAAGCTGTAAACATACTCCAAAATTAAATGTAAAAATATACAACAGAGCCTGAGATGGTCTCGAACTATGAAGCATCAGGTGTTGAACACAGCTTTTATCTCAAAGCTCCTTAGTGTTTTTAGACAGAGGGCACATCTTAGGCCTCAGCTGTACAGCACCTAACATGTGGTCAGTGCTTTATAAGCTTTATTTCCGGGAAAGAACATGGACAAATGATTGCATTGGAAGCTCTCTGTGTTTCTGCACAGCGAGTGACCCCTCTGAGGGTGGGGATTGGCAGGATGCTTGGTTTTTCTGGGATGTAACATTTGCAGAAGTATTCTTTGAGGCAGTGCTGTCTTTTAGTGAGTGATGCAGTCACATGCCCACTGACAAATTTATACAGACGTGAACAGTAAGGAACAAAAGTGTTTCTCTTAAGCCTGAAAATAGATAAAATGCACTGTTATGTACGTGGGAAGGTTATATAACCTTCCTTTACAAAGTCCATGTTAAACCATGTTTTCCCCCTCTATCCGGAAGTATCCCACAAAGAACAAGTACCTCATGAAACAACCCACAGTATTCCAAGTAATTTTCTCATCATAATTATCTGACAGAAGTGATATGATTGCTGCTAGGGGCAAAGGGATACTCAGGGCTCCCAGAGACGATATGGTGTGCCAGCTCCAGAGAAAAAGACTGCAGCCTTCTTGGTCAGACAAGGTCATAATCACATGGCTGGTGGGATGTGAAGCTCAATGCCGTCTAAACTAATAACGGGTCAATTGTTTGTCTTTAAAATTCCTTTGGATGCTATGGCTTTCACTCTTGCTGCTTTGTGAGTGTTTTCAGACAAGACTGATGATGCAACATGTAATGTAAATCAGTGGGCTGCTAGGAGGGAGCTTCATGCATATCTATGTGATAAAGCATGGCATTTCTCCTTCAGAAGCTATTCAAAGAGAATCTGATTTCTTTTGCACTGGCAGAAGTCTTCGGCATCACTGCACAATTGCAGCACCGTGATGCACTTTGGAATTTGAAAATCTCTGGTTCATATAGCAGTTAGACAGGACTGAAGTAGAAGTACTAGGGTGGGGCAACTAGAACAGAAAATATAACAAGGAAATAATAATTTTCCACAAGGCTGATGTTAGTATCATTCAATGCAGAACTGCTGGAACTGAGTCAGATTTAATAGCAGCACAATAACAGTCAGTGTAACTTCATCAACGAGTTTTCTCCTGACCTATCTGCTCTTCAAGGAACTCTCTCTGCAATAAGGACATGCTTTCTAACTGCCTCACATCATAGGTATGGCAATAAAGTCTGTGAATTCATATGCACTACAGCTTCTCCTTCCAGACCTACTTTCCTCCATCTTTCCACATAGCTAAATTATTTCAACCCAAGTCTCTCTTGCATAGTTCCTGCCAAAGGTAGCTGTTTGCTAAATTGAAAAGCCGGAGGAAAAGTTTTGAGATTAAAATAATTCCTGTGTTCCTATGGCAGTGACTCGGGAGTGATGTTGTGCTGCCTTGTCTGACCTTCCCATGATGGATTCATTAGTCTTCCTGAAGATGTCAGAAATCAGCAAACTGCTTCTCCTGTTCATTCCCAGGCAGTGTTTCTCAGCACAGTGAAGATTCGATGGAAGATATGACTTGAATTTCAACAGCTTATTGTTGTTTCAGAGTATTTAATCTAAGAAAAAGACAGTTCATTTTGGAATTGCACATGAAAAGCACCTGGAAGAACATACAGGCTCTTTTTTACCTGGTTGAGATGTGACCTTCATCCATGGGAGAAAACACACTGTACTCTGTGTTGTACAGAGCTCTGCTGGCTGATGTACACAGCTGCCAAGTGTTTCATTTAGAAGCCTCATGGGCACCCGCTCTCTAGTGTGCCAAAAACATGCTTTCATAGTCAAGCTGGGGAAATGCCCCGTGTTCAGCATTAGGGAAGCTCCTGTACAGTTCACAGGATTTTCTCCCAAGAAATTATTTCAAGATAGGAAAGTCTGTGTATTGGACTATAGGGAATTTCACTGATTTTAATCTCATGTATTTGATTACTGTGTGCTCTGAATGCACAGTTTAGAACCCGGTAAGAGTGTGAGGATTATGCCACGATTAACTGTGGTTCTTCAGAGCAATAGAGAGATTGTATCTAACACAAACACATGGAGACAAGCATAAGCATAAGGCTCTGTAGGGAAGAAGGAGCTCTTAAAAGCCCCCTGCAAAGAGAAGCATCATCAAATATTTGTTCAGGCAGAGCTTATGAAGCAATCTATACTATCATACTAAGGCTTTTGTGGATACTGTGCTGACATCTATACTGCTACCTAAAGAAGGAAAATAATCAGGAATAAGTAGTAAGTGGCATGGACGTTTACAGGTCCAGGGTCTGAGTTTTCCCCACTATACTCTTTTGTTTAGCAATATGGACATCACTTGTGAGAGCCAGTTAATGACCAAGGGCCAACAGACTTCATAGGTAAGACTAACACATAGTGGGGTCCAGGGAGAAAAGAGAACAAACTGAGCAAAAAGGGTGTATGGAAACAGCCTTATAGTGGCACAGGCTTAATTCACTCTGTCTTTTGTTCTGGATGTGTTTAATGAACAATTTTAGCAAACAGAGAGAGATAATAGAAATGGAATCTAAAGAGAGTTCAAATGGAAGGTGAAAGATGCTGGGACAGAGGCAGCAGTGGTGTGTGTTTGTATCAACCATCTCATTGGTTTGATGAAGGGAAACCAGAGATGAAGATGGAGGAGTAAAGCTGAGGATTCTTCTCATTACAGAGCTTTTTCCTTTATTTCTCCATTCCCCTCCTCCCCCCTTTTTTTTTTGGCTTTGGCCTTTCAGGGCTCTTTTTCCTATTTTCTTCCAAAATGCAGAAAGAGGAGAAGCTGTTCTGTTCTCCTGGATGGCTGCCCTTAGCCAGGGCAGTTTCCCAAGGGCTTCTGGGCTAGGGAAGTGCCAAGTAGCTAAGACTGGACAGCTGGGCAAGAGCAGAGATGGGATGTTAAAGCTGCAGCTTCTATTTCCTGAGTAAAACTTCAACCAACAGGACAGCCTCATGTAGGGATTTAAGGTCTCTGGCTTTCCTCTTCTAAGACTACTTTTTATATTAACTGAGGTGGTGAGAGGAAGACAGCTCAAGAATATTCAAGACATTTTGTTTTGTCTTCTATACACACGATTATGATAATTAATTACTGATTACAGTATCAGAGTCAATGTGGAATCTATTTGTCTTACATTTTTACTATTTATTCCAGTGTCCCTGTATGGAGGGTTGTCTGTTTCATTTTACAATCTATATTGGGATAAATTATCTCTAAAAGTACCCATTTTTCTTTATCATCTGTAAAAGAGACTCTAGTGACTGCTTCAGAAGGATGGAGACATCTACAAGAGTCTCAGATTAATCCTTCTGCTCAAACATTGATTAATTCTCTAAGCCTATAGTCCAAAAAATATTGGACTAAATGCTAATGAAAACCAACTTTTTTCCACAACCTCCAGCTTGCCAGGCAATTTGTTAGCCTGCTCACCCCATGAGTATTGAACAAATTCCAGTACTTCCAGACTTTCTCTGAACCATCAAATGTGAACTGAGACCCTTAACTGTGTTTTTAAGAAAAGTAAATGTTTTGTTTGATTTTAGCTTTAAAGAAAACATACCTTGTCATAAGATGTGACATGTTCTTTGAAGCTATTGCTTCGTAATATGAATCTATCAATCTTTTTAAATGGAGCATGGCTTGTAAAGAGAGGTGATAACTCTTATTAGATAAAAAGCTATAGCTGCAAGAAATGGACTGGCTTCTAATAAGTAGGCTTGTTCATTTTTTCCCATGCATTATAAAAAACCCACTGTCTCTGCAAGCATAGATGCTTCTATGTCCACCATTGCTATAACCATTCTTGCTTTGTAGGTGCCTTTTCAATGTAATCTAGTCTTTCTCCTTGAGATAAAATCTTCAGGAGGATTTGAATTATCTATGCCCATACAGCCAGAAAACCGTTTTTTTTTTTTTTTTCTCAGTTGATTGACTATGCAGCTTTTCAAATCCACAGAATTCTTATTGATATAGAAAGTTAAGCCACCATAAGGTATTAGTCTATTCTATCACAGTCATACTCATACAATTCATCATATGCCTAGTTTTATACGGAGATGTATGACACTTTTTAACAGTTATTCCAGAATTAGAAAAGTCATTTTACTTTGCTCCCAATATACATAGTACAATTTATGTCCTTAAATTGTTGGTGGCATAACTGCAAAATTAATTTTGAATAGAGCTATAATCAAAATGAACTTTGATTTCCAAGGCTAGTTTTCTTGATATTGTCATTAAGACATGCTATTAGATTTTTAATTTAACCCAATCTGTATTATATTCATGGTGTAGATTTTTTTCTACTTGATAGTAATAAGATCAAAGACTAACTGAATCAGTATATTGATCTTTGAAATAAAATAGCATGCATTTGCATGAACGTGTGTGTGTATTGCAAATGCAGACATAATTTCAAATATTTCAAGTAGTGCAGCATCTTGACCTGATGGATTTGCTATTCCTTTTTAAAAGAGGTTATTCAACTTAAGCACCATCTTTTTCAATACTTTTTTATGGTTCATCCTAATGGAAATAATAATACTGAATAGGTGGATAGCAATTCACATATTCAAAGCACTGTGCAAACATTAACTAATACAGTTACACAACATCTAAATAACTATAATACTGGCTGTCAAGGCAATGAAGAAGCAGACAAATGCAGGAGACTGCAGGCAGTTCTGGAATGGATTCTGCAGTGAGGAGGGAGGGACTGAGATCCCGCCCAATGGAGTGAGCTTTGGTGTGCCAGTACGCTCCAGCTTTTCATTATTCTGTTTCAGCCCTTGAAATGCTATGTTTAAAGTGTTAATTAGCAAGTAGAAGATGCTGGTCCTTTGCCAGTTCTTCCCTGAAAGTGTTCTTTGTGCTGTGCATCAAAATACAATTCCAGGTTTCCAGTGACTGATTTCCTGTTGAACATCTGGGTATAGTTCTGGACACTGACATTTTCAGAAATTGTTTTTCTTTAGTCTTCCTTATTTTCTTCTCCTGTTGCTGGGATTTTTTAAAGCAAGTCACTGACAAGAGTGAGATAAAAAACCTGTTTTGGTGTCTTGGTTGCATTCTATCACTGTCAACTCTATGTTTTATCTGGTGTAGCGCAAGAATATGCTGATGAATTTATTGGAGTACTTGAAAGATGCACTTGGAGACATTTAATTCTTTGCAGCCTTCTGTTAATTTCCTGGTTTAGAAATCGGTGCTGCTGAGGTCTGTAGCAGATTTTGCAACAAAGCCCTCTGCTCCTCAAGCACTCCAGATGTAAACACGTTTCAGTCAGTGACAAACATACTTTTTTATTCACTATACCTTGAATGGATGAGAAAATAAGCTATTTTCCTACATTCTTGACTGTACCTGACTCCTTTTGGCCATGACATTCCAACACTAAACCAATCTGGAGGTGATAAAAGCACTGAAGGTTATTTCAGTGTTATTCTAAGCTAAGAAGAATGCATCCAGACTTTTGGCCTTCAAGTGCAAAAGAAAACTTCTACTTTCAGTGTTAATATTTGTTTTGTTTTGTTTTGTTTTTTTAAAAATACAACTTCCTCCATTTATGTGCCATTTTTCATTGTAAACATTCAAAAGTGGTGTATGAATGTGATTGTGCACACAGTTTATGAATGGATAGCTTCACACATGGTTGAAATAAAGCAGCAGTTGCTGGGAGATGTACAAGTGTTCAGCCATGAATAGCATTCTGCAGAGCAATTCAGGGCATGTTGAATTGATACATACGCCTTTGCTTGTGAAAAGTAACATGTCTTTAAGATCATAGGTATGCTATTTCTGGTTTTGCCATGTATTTAAAAACAGGGACCTGAGAACAGGCCAGAATTCCTAGTGCAATGTGATGTTGGTTTATCTGTTTAGTAATATGATTAGTAAATATCTACTAATAAAAATTGCTAGAAACTGGCTGATTTCTATTGCTTCTCTCTGCAATATTTTTGTTCCTCATTGCACAACTGAAGAGTTTGTGTTTTGAATGCAATGTTAAATTATCTATATGTATGTTATTAATAGGAGACAAATAGTAAACACAGAAAATTGAACTTAATTTTTCTTTCTGAATATTGAATTCCAACATCTTGAGAGCAATTCTGTCAGACTCCAGTGATCTGTGATGTTTTGTGAAGCGTCTCTGTGAAGCTGACCTTCAAATTCTTTTTGCCCCTTGATGACTTCACCGGGTTTGCAAAAGTTTGACTCCTGTCTTGATGCACAGCAATATTGTCACCACGATTTGGCTCTCCAAAGTCACATTTGTGACCTCAGAGAATATGCCTCTTCAGAAATCTGTAGTGATGAAGCATTTCTAGGTTTTTCGTTAGAACCCACCAGATGTCACAGTTTCTCCAAAAAGAGTGGTTTCTCCAGTCTTTTGAAACTGCAGCAACTTCTTAGGTATTTGTCTGCAGTCTTTCACACAGTAATAATTCAGTGATAGGTAAGTTATTGCTGGGCAACATGTTTCAACAATCAGATCTTTTATGCACTCTTACTTTTAAGTAGAATACGTTGATGTTTGATGTCTGAGCTCTCTTTTTGTTGCTGCTCTGATGTCTGTCCAAAATGGTTAAATGAATTCCAGTTAATGAGATGCTGCACTAAGGAATTGAGTAAATACTTTTGTACTGAAAGTATAACTGATGGAATGTGCCTACTAGTTAAATCAGCTAGAATTTATCTAACTTTAACTACTTAAGAATTGAATAGTTAGTCTGAAGAAACTGTTGTGCCTCCCTCTGGAGCTAAGGGAGAAAAGCAAATGCAATCAAGGGCCATTTCATCTCTTCCTGAAATTAGTGTTGGAAAAACTTCCTTTGGAGATACACGTATCTCTCTGTTAGGTGTAGAAGAAACTGAAATTGTTATTTCAACCTTGATGATTAGTTTGAAGGTAGTTAGAATTAGGTGATCTTAATAGGCACAGCAAAGAAAAACCATTCTGCTTTACTTTTTTTGTTGCAGCCTGTGTTTAAAACCAACAGGACAGTTGTATTCTTGATCTCCATCAGCAGCAGTTAAAGAGACAATATTCATCCTGTTGCAGCTACGTGAGTACTCGTGACTCTGTTGATATAGTACCTAAGCAACAAGAGCTCATCCAAAGTGAAACCTTATCCATATGCATTCCTGGACTTGTACTATTGAAAATAAAAAAGCCCAGTGGAGACATAATTTAGCTTAAAAAATTGTTGATTTTTCAGTTTTTGAGATCTGTTTTGCCAGGAGGAAAGAGTGAAGTGCACTTAACGTTAGCAGTCAAAGATTCAGGCATGTACACTCAGCTGGCTGTTTCATCTTTCCCTATAAGCAATGGAGAAAGAGCAAGGGCTGAACAAGAGTCTGTGCTTGGATGCAAAAAGTTGTCATTTCCCTCCCTCACCTTAAAAGAAAATTTGTAGAAGTATTTTGCCAGCTAATGTTAGATAGGATGAATCTTAAGCAAAAAAAAAAAAAAGAAAAAGGAAGAAAAAGAAAATAACAATAGTTAAGAAATCTAAATGTTGAAATAAGCATATGCATATTTTATATTCAGAAAGAACTTGGCAGTTTGAGCTTCTAGGGGGCTAATACAGATAAAAAGTCAACAAAATAATAAGATGCATGCTCTACAATAGACCGGAGTAACAGAAGAGACTTCTAGCCTGTGGCATGCCAGGAGAAAAGGAATTGAGAGCAGAGCTAAGCTGGGATGTCTTGTTCCTCAGAAGGGACCATATGACAGGCTGGGATTTTTTCCCATTCACACTTCAGGCAGCCATAAAAAAGGGAGGTTGGAGTTGGGGAGGCCAAGTATGTGCCCACTCAAAAAAATCCTGGGACCTTTTCCAATTAATACTCAAAATACAGACGTCTGACTTGAGAAAAAAACAAAATCATTTCACAAATTAGGAGAATTTGTTGTGAAATGTTTCAGGGAAATAGCCTGACCTCAGTTGGGAAGAGGTTCTGTGCACTGCACAGACCTATCAAAACATATGCAGTATTAAATATAGCTCCTCCTGACATTCCAAATTGCCTACTACTGATTTGTTCTCACTGAGAAATGACAGCACTGCTGGTGTAGCTGAGTCAAATGGTTGTTGTAAGCAGGGCTCTTCTTGGCAGAATCAGTCAATATTAAGTTCATAACACTTTCTGCAGGACTGAGACCCATTTATAGTCTTTTTAATTAGATTTGTGTTCTTGATTAGTTTGAGTTTGTTAACAAGACCTCTTGCTTCAGCAGTGGAAGAAGGAAAGCATCTTAGATTTTTGTTTCTTTAAGTTTTAACCACTGAGTGAATGCTCAGTTCTTCAGATGTGTGTGAAAGCTGAGCAGTTCAGACAGTCATCCTTGGACCTGGTGGACAGTGTATGGGTCTGGAACTGAGACGCCTTTTCCAGCTATGTTTTTGGTGCTTCTCTGTGCATTGTGTTGGTTGTACCAGTCAATAAACTGCATTGCTTCATCTGGAAGCTGGTGGTAAAACTGGGATTACTTTACAGCCTGGTTGGGATAGGGGAGAGGATGGGATGAGATAGGATGTGATGGGATCTGCTCTCCCCTCTCCATCTCAGCAGCCATGGCTGAACATGAGAAGGAGGACAGGATACTGGGGTACAAGAGATGGTGTGTGACAGGGACTGGGAATTGTCATTGTAAGGGAAAAAGGGACCAAATGGAGATGGAAGACAAGGAGAAGTGACATTACTCGCCCCACAAACTTCTCTATAGCTGCCACCTGGCACCCCACACAGCAGGAGCATGGATCATGGGGAAGCAGCCAGCTGAACCTTCATTTTCCTGAAGTTGGTCCTGAAGTCAAAGGTAAGTGACCTGGGATTGATGCCTGCTACTGAGGGTATATATTGGGATAAAAGCAGGTTTTCAATATAGCTAAATAAAAGAACTTTAGCTCCGTGAACCTCACTCTCCCCTTCCCTTCCCTCCTCTCCCCTCCCCTCCCTTCTGTCTTCACAGACAGACAAAGAGCTGGACAAAATTTTTTTTGAGAAAATCTGTTTGGTCCAAAAAATGCTGATTTCATAAAATTTTGTTTGTGAGAAAGCAGCTTTTGTGGGAAAGCATTTAGTGAGAGATCATTCCAATATTGTGTAGGTTTGACTTTCAAATCACAGAAAGAGCAAGCACTCCACTGCAGAATATCAACCAGACAAGCAAAGAATTAGAATGTGTGGGACCTGAGCCCAAGCTAGTTCTATAAATCAAGGGAGAAGATATACCTTGTATTAGAGCAGATGGCAAGCTTTAAGGTACATAAAACTTTCTGCAGTTCTTTGTACTTCCGAAATGTTCTAGTTTTTTTTTCTAGCTGTAGCATTGGGTTTACTAAAAGGTATTATTTCCTTTGATGAAACCTTCCCTTTTGGAAAAGTTTGTTTATTTCTGGTCTGTTGCAGCAAAAAAAAAAAAAAATCCCAACAAAACCAATATCTCAAGCAAATATTACTTTTCAACCAGCCTGTCTTGCCTTTTGAAATTTGTGAAGGCCTTCATCGAGCCTTTGCTGTTCTCAGCAGGAGACGAGTTCAGAAGCATTCCAGTTCTCATTGTGTCTCTGGACTGATGGTGTTTCAGGTAGATTTAAAAATACATGAAAGGAGGTCAATCTTCTTTAAGGCTATCAAAGCATACAATAAACCCATCATACACACAAGAGAATAGAAACACAGAGTACCCAAAGCAGAAATTTTATTCTCAGTAGCATGTTTCCTCTGAAGGCAATGAGTTCTACATAGCCAAAGTCATTTTAAGTTTCCATTTCTCACATTTCCAGTCTGTTGCATACAGATCAAATTACCAGAGCTTCAGATGGAACCAATTATTCAAAGGAATAATTCTTCCATATTCTTTCCTGGGAGTAAGCACACGTTCACAGGGAAGTTTCTAAAGGAGCTATGAATGTTAACACATACCTTCAAGAATGATCTTGCAGAGAGGAAATTGGGGTCTGGGTACTTACTATAGTAAGTATAGGTACTTACACATCCTCACTATAGGTTGCCTCCTAATGCAACCTGAACACCACTAATTTTTAAGCAGATCCCCGTCAGACTAAAGAGATTGTGCAAATCATCAGTAGTAACTGAAGCCTATGTGATATTGGTCACCAAGGAACATCAACTTACATGCTCCTAGCCATGTTGTCCTGGCATACACATATTTTTCTGCAGGCTCGTGTGTCTGGTTTTGGTGCATATACCCCAGAATACTGACAGCAACAAACCAGACAGAAGCTGGTCATGTTCAATCCTTGATCAAACTGTACTGGCAGCTAAGAAGGTGTCATCTTGCCTTTTCAATTCTGAGATTTTCCTCTTTCAGATAAATGGTAGGAAGAGAAAATGAGGGATATTTTCCTACAGACAATACATAATAAGAGACCACTGCCTTGCATTAGATAGGGTATTGTGGATGTCTGGAGTATAATTAGGTAAAAGACTCTTTTCATAAACACCTGCATAAGGAGAGCTCAGACAGTCCTCAATTTAGCAACAGAGTTTGCTGCTTCCTACTCTGAGTATCTAATCAGGAACAACAATCTGTCTAATCAAGAGATTCTACCTTTTTTGCCTGAGTGGTAGCAGCACTCCCGTACACAAGTAACTCTGTAGCTCCATAGTTTCAATAATGAAGTCATGTTCTGGATTTGCATCATTCCCAGCATATTTGTCTACCAATAGTGACCATATTCTTGACTTTTCCTGGTCAAAGCAGTGGCTGAAGCAGAAGCAGGTGTGAGACAGGCTAAAGAGGGAACCTCATCTTTCTTTCTGGTCATGTGGGCATGAATACTGGGATCCAGTATCCTGCTCTGGTTGCTTGCTGCTTTCTTTGACACTGCTCTCAAGGAAAGCTGCCACTGCCTCCATCTCTTCTGTCTGAAAACTGCTCAGACTCAGCTCAGAAGCCCAGGATTTTAGTTTGAAATGTTCTGTGATCTGAAAGCAAAGCATTTATGGGACTAATTACCTTTCAGAGGGAGGAAAAAGTAAACTGTTAAATATCTGTTCAAGGAGTGCTGTACATAGTGGACAGCAGATAAGATGCAAGTCTAAAAAAATATAGCGTAAATTTTGCCTTAGAGACTGAATAAAGTGTATGCATGAAGGAGATGAATTACAGTTTCACAGGCAATTGTAATCCTGGTTTTCATGTTGGTTTTGAAAATGCAGCTATAGACCTTCCAGAATAAGCATTAGGATGAAGGAATAGAATTACAGAATTTTTCGTTTATAAAATATGGTGAATCCAAAGTTTGTTGATAAGTGCTTATGCTTTCTATAGTTTAACAATGTATATTATACCACCTGGCAAGTCCAGGTGGTTTTAAGAAATCATCTGTATCCTCCAAGAAATTTATGGACCTGAAAGGATTCAGAGCAGCATCCTGATAAGAGAAAAGGGAATGGGCCAGGTGCACTAGATATCAGAAACAAACAAATTATTAGGTCTAGGAAAACCTGCAGTGTTTTTAGAACAGATCCCAGGTTTCATTGGTAAGGCCAACATGCAGAAGGGATTTTCACAGAATTTACAGTTAGATCTGCAATGAGAATTACGTTGCAACATGCCAAGCATTACAGTGCTGTTTTCATCAGCCTTTTAATCTAGTGGAAGCTGCATGAGAGGACATAGTACCACAAAAGGAGATCAACCAGAGTCAGCCCAGTACACAGGAAGATGTCTCAGCCTACTAAATGCTGGAGGAATGTATGTATGTAATTTCTCTCGTAAGGATTTGGATGCTTACTGTGGGGACTAGGTAAGGCAATGCTCCTGCTTGCAGCTGCAAGAGCAGGATGTTGTGGCATTTCCTCACAGTGCTTAGTAATGAGAGTATGTGGTTTTGATTTTTCCCATCTCGGTGGATAGGAACCAGTATCACCAGCAACCTGGACTACAGCCTTTTGCACAAAAGGGGAATTTTTCTATCCTGTCTATAAAACCTGTTTCACTTTTTTAGAGTAGTTTGTTATTTAATGAGGTAGAGAAGCATGAGCAAGGATATAGCCTTGTGGAGAGGTGTCACCTGGGGAAAGAAAAATAGAGGTTTTATTTACTGATGCTGCAAATATGAAATTTATATCACACATAGTTTCTCTCTTTAATGTGCATTTATGGTATCATCAAAGTGAAACAGTCTGCTAGACTGTTTTGGAAAATTCTTCAGGTAAGGCTTTTCCCCGTGATAAGAACAGTTGCCTAGAAGGTGAAAATTTCAAAACCCTGACAACAGACTGGGTTAATAACCATAATCCTTACTAGGCAAGTTCTCTTACTGCTGAGCTACTAAAGAAGGGGAAAGATGACCTTCTCTTTAGAAAGGTTTTGTTTTTACCCCCCAGGATCTGACTTCAAAGCAAAGGGATTCTTTGAGACTGCATTGCAGTGGGCTGGACTGGTTTCTGAACACAAGACAGGTGTCTGTGCCCAAGATAGGTGTCTGTGCCCATATTGATGATAAAGAAACAGAAAGACTTCTCAACTCTTGCTTAATTTTTTGAGCACTCTAAAATCACTGTGCATTCCCATTCATATGAAAGTTTCTGTGTTCTTGTGTCCTTGCTCAAGCAGAGTTTCTGGCTCCAGAGTGGTTAGACATTTACCTAAGGACTTTGGGAAGTGGAGAGGCACGTCAGTCCCTTACAACTGGATCCAGTCAGCTTCCTCAGCAAGTGCCAAGCACCTGTCAGCAAGCACAAGACCCTCCAGGACTGAAATCAGTTTAAAAACATATAGCTGCCACAAGAGGAAAGGACAGACTCTTCTCCCCAAACCTTTTACAAATGGCCTGTGAGCTGGAACAGCCTATGAGGTGAAAGGCTTGTAGATCATATAGCCCACCTCAGCTGCAGTCTACAAGGGCAGCCTAGTGCATAATTGATATTTAGGAAGATAATGTATCATTTTCTGGTAGCTTGCATTTGGTAGGACAGATCTTCTTATGCTTTTAAGTTTTGCTTTTTAAGCTGCATAGAAGCATATAGTATAATAGCAGAATAAAGTTACACAGCGTTTTTAAAAGGCAAGTACTAAACCTTGCAATGAATTGCCTAAAAGGAATTTAGACAGAAAAAAAAAATGCAAATAATGCTAACAGTTTTGAAAAAGCACATTCTGCATTTTAACTAGCATCTAATTTGATAAGGGAATTATTTATTGTGAACTTTTTGCTCCTTTTTTAAATGTAAATTGGAAAAAAATAGGTTTTATTCTGATCTCTGATTTGGATTCCTAGAAATTGAGTAGTCAGTTTTTATAGTTCTCATCAGATTTTGAGAAAACCATGTCTGAAACCAGGCTTTCTCTACTTGTGAAAGAAAACCCAATGGTGTAATAATGTATGTCTGTTCAAAGTAAACAGAGTGTAGGGGTGGGAATTTAAGGTTAAAGTGGACATGTGGTTAAAATGGCTTTTTGCATTGTCTGTAAAAGTCCCTGCCTTTCTCCTTCCCAAAACCCCCTTCGAAAGG
>JAWWLV010000001.1:34873169-34890199 GCA_035041135.1 Platyrinchus mystaceus
CTTGTCAATCTTATACTCCTCCCAGTTTTCCAGATCCTTCCCCCAGAACCCTATATAAACCCAAGTTTGCCTCCAATGAATTGCAATAGCTGCTTGACTGTCTGCTCTGTCGATGAACCCAGTTATTGCGTTCCCACCAGATTGCGACAGGCAGAGCAGTCACTGCTTCAGCAGCCAATGTCAAACTATGACTCAGCCAGTGATACTGGTGCTATGCACTATGGAAAGTTGCAGCAGGACTGGAGATGGCATCGCATGTCTTCCGCAGGCATAGCTAATCGTCCTGGACTGAAAGTGCACTATCCATTCTTTCATGCATTTGCTCAGGTAACAGTAATCTGCAGAGGAAAAAAGGTACTGAGGCGGGATGAGGAATATGTCTTCATACAGGCACAAGTCATGGCATGTCAAGTCATAGCTCTTGATAGGTAGACTTCAGGATGTTTTCCTGGATAAGGATTCTTTCAAAGCTAGAGTTGTCCAAAATTCTGTGTCAAATTCAAACCTTTTTTAAAGATGATCCTAAAGATAACCTATAATCTCAGGCTTTCCCCTGAGTGTAGTACATGGTGGGCGCAAACTGTTACGATCAAATAAATAGACATCTACCAATTAATTGCATCTCACCTGAAAAAAAACTAGCCTCTAATGTTGTTTTGTAGGCTGTATTTTAAAGTGAAGAGCTATGCACTGAGAGGAAAGATCATGAGTTCTAGTTAGTTTATTTTTTAAAAAGCTTGTCAAGTGAATCTTAAAGGCTCAGACATATTTTCCAGTCAGCAGTTTAGCCAAAATGATGCACAGAGCCATGAAACACAAACCCTGTGAGGGCCAGTTCAGTCTCTGTTTGTTTTTATGAGTGCCTGTGGTGCAGTGGCCAAAGAGCATGCTTCAGTCCTGTAGCAATTCAATACGTAGGCTGTGCCTTGACAAGGAGCAGGTGAATACAGATTTCAATCTCATGGCACATAGAGGTTGCTCTTTCGCTAAACACTGGACAAAAGCACAGTAGGAGACAACCTTTCCTATCAGCAGAGTATAGTCCAAATAACCCAGGCAAGAAAGGGAGATGTAGAAGGAGTTAAAAACAGTTTGCCAAAGACACCCAACTAGTGGCGGGCACGTATGTAAAGCGCATTTCTGGTGAGAATAAAATTTTTTAAGGTTTCAGGTACCCTTCCATTATCACACCATGCAAATTTACATGATTTTGTGTTATAATAATTTCATCATTATTATTTACAACAGCCTTTGTAACTGAGACATAAGTTGCTTTACATTGTCTTAGTGTGAATATGTGTGTAATGTTACGAAGCACTTTGAGTATGCCATTTGAAGAAGCCATTGAACTGGCTGGAGGGCTGCATCTGGGGCACCAGAGCAGGGTTTGGCTGAGAAATGAGAATGAACTCTGCGTGGCATAGGCAACTAAGGGATTGTAAGAAGGTGAAAGGGAATTGATAAAAAACCCCTCATATAAAATCTAGTTTGAAAAAGTGAACAAAAGAACTGTTTTATTGCTGAAAATGCAGAGCCTTTCTACTTCGTGGTGTAAAGTTAATTTAAATCTTATGTGGGGAAAATGAAGACATGGTAAATTTTTAATGCAGTGAAAATAAAACCAAAGCTACTGTAACAATTTCTTACAAGTAATTTCTCAGGAACTTTTGAAAATATTTAATACAATATTTTTTCAATTAAAACAGCCAACTGCTTAAAGAGGAAAACCTTCCCTAAATACCAGACTGTTAAAAAAACTATACATATCCACAGTGAGAGAGTACAAAGTTACAAACAAAAATTTCCACCAGTGACAGTTGTACTCTGTTGTGCTAATGTCACCCATATGTTTCAGCAAAGCCTTCTCCTACCCAGCAATTTGAAGTGCGTTCCTTCACAAAACAAACACAAAACCCTGAGCAGTATAATTCATCATCCTGCTACATTTTTGTCCATGGAAGATAGCCCTGCCTTACAGCTTCCCCAGCTCAATGAGCAGTTTGTCTTGTGGGTCTGGTAACACCTGACATGCTCTTGTAGTCATATAAGTCTCGATGCATCTAGATGAGGTGGAAAAGATCCAAATACGCTGCCAGAGAACTGAATTAAACAATCAGAATAACTTTTATATCATAATTTAAAATCTAAAAGTATTTTCTATGTATATTAGATGAGTTTTCTGGATGTGGTGGCATCAAGCTGATTCTATTGGCATCAGCTGCTTGGTTTAGTAGTGGTGAACATAAGACTGGCTTCCAAGGTTCATATACAGATAACACGTAGAATAAGATCTTACAAGGAAATTAAGGTCTGGTTTACAGAAAAGAATTCTGAAGCTTTCTCTTCAGGCTGTGAACTAAATTCTATTTTTAATTTTTATAGCAGGTGAAAATGCATGGAGGGGAAGGGGAAAAATAATTGGTTTTTTATATCAATAGGGGACATGAAGAAGACTTAAATCACATAATAAAGGCTTAAACTGAAAGAGTATAGATTTATATTACATTATCAGGAAGATATTCTTTACTGTGAGGGTCGTGGAACAGATTGCTTAGAGAAGATGAGGCTGCCCCATCCCTGGAAGTGTTCAGGGTCAGGATGGATGTGGGTTTTGAGCAACCCTCTTCAGTGGTTGGTGTCCCTGCCCAAGCCACGGAGAGTTGGAACTAGATGTTGTTTAAGGTCCCTTCCAACCCAAATCATTCTATGATTCATTCTATAATTCAACAATTCATATGATTTGTAGGTTGTTTGCATATGTTTGAGGACAACTGACCCATCTAAGTGATCATTCTCATTGAGCTCCTCTAAAATCTCTTCAGCTCATCCAAACTCTTTTGGAAAAGCAGTTCTCAAAAGTGCATATCAAGCTTAGGTAAAGTGTTACTAGGTCTGTGAAAAGTGAAAGAATTACTTAGTTCATAGGCACCTGTGAAATGCAGCAGAAGCCTCAGGGTAATCTGAATCCATATGGCCTGTTTATCACCTTCATAACACTGCCAGTGCATGATGAGGTTTCTCAATGACACACATTTAAAAGAATATCAAGAAACAAAAACAATCTTCTAAATTACTCCTTTGTTTTCATTTGGAGCTTAATTGTATTTTCAGGTCTTTTTATAATGACATTGTAAAATCATTGACTGCTCATTTCTTTTTTTTGGTACATGCTGCTTTTAAAATCTGAGTCAGGGCTCTATATTAGAACAACCTATTCAGTAAGAGCAGGGTAGATAATTTAATTTTACATTGGAGAAATGTAATCTTCATGCTACCTTTCTATTTTTATTAATAGCTGAAGAATTAATCTCTTTTTGCCCTTCCTCTACCTTCTATGGCTGGAGAAGAGAAAAAGGCCTGAAATCTCTACTGATTAAAGAAATCACTAACTTTTTTTTTTTTTTTTTGCACAGAGTCACAAATATTGTTATAGTCCTGTGCTGCTGACTTTCCTCCCTCTTTTCCTTACTCCAGCTCCCTTGGTGCCTCTGCTGTAGAGTCAGTTTGTCACATACAGGCACACCAAGCTGATTCTCTCTTGTAGTCCATTGGATTTGCCTCTGCTCTAAATGGTCAGGGTGCTACCTATCTTTGTCTGTTTCTGCCCATGAAGGTGCTCTCAGTCTGCAGGCTGAAAGCTGTTTGTTTATAGTCATATTTAAGACTTGCAAAGGGCAGTACTTTTTATTTCCTAATTTTCAAGACATTGTAAATGCCAGGATATGCAAATGTAGGACGTGAAGCTTGGCAGAAAAAATAACTCTTGGAAAACCTCATTAGAGTATCTCATGTACTGCTGGGGCCAGAGCAAAACTATTCTTAACAATATGGTCTTACTCAGAGGGCAGTGCAGAGAAGCAGCTTGTTTTCCATTGTTCTCCATCACCCTCCAGAGCCCAGCTCTCTCCTCTGAGAAGGACACAATTTCTTAATGTAACACACAAAAATAGGCTTGGGAATAAGCTCCGTCATGTTCCATTTCCTATACTAGCACTAAACTTCTGGCCCATCTGTTAGGAAGCCACATATGATGTGGAAAAGTTGGGTTCAGTTCCCTCCACTACCTGGGGAATGATGAGTCTACATTTCTTTCTCAGGGCACAGAAGGTTTTGTATTGTGCAGATACACATTTGTGAAAACTGCTTGGCCTTGAGTTTGTTAGAGATAGCTACAGTCCTGCTGTAATTCCTGGAAAAACTGGTGATGTGATTATAACTTTATACAGAACTAGGGAGTCATGGAATAGCTAGTGTTGGAAGGGACTTCTGCAGACAGTCTGATCTGATCCTCTGCTCAAAGTAAGGTCAACCAGAGCAGGTTGGCCAGGGCCATGTGTATAGTCATGTACAGTTAGAATCTGAGTATCTCCAAAGTATTCAAACACAGCCTGTCTGGGCAACATGTTCGAGTGTTTGACTACCCACACAGTAAAAAAAAAAAAAAAGTTTTTTCTTATGCTTAGATTGAATTTCTTTAATTTTGATTTGTACCCATTGCCTCTTGTCCTGTCGCTGAGAAGAGTTTGACTGCATCTTCATTATTCTACCCAATCAGGTATTTACAGACAGGGATAAGATGCCCAAGAACCTTCTGTTTTCCAGGCTGAACAGTCTCAGCTCTCATAACCTCTCTTTGTATGGCAGGTGCTCCCATTCCTGAACAATTTTCGCAGACTTTTGCTAGACTCGCTCCAGTAACTCTTTGTTGTGTTGAGGACCCCAGCATTGGACCCAGCACTCCAGATGTCTCACTGGTGCTGCATAGCAGGAAAGGATCACCTCCCTTGACCTTCTGGCAATGCTTTACCCAAAACATGACATTATGCTCCTGTCCTTTGTCACAACTTACCGTTACTGGCTCATATTCAATGTCTTGTCTCTCCAAAGCTGCATTTCAGCCTGTTACCTGTTGGCTCATTTCTCCAGCCTGTTAAGGTCCCTGCTAATGTCAGAAGAAATCTTAAGTGCTTCAAACATTTCTTCCATTTTTAAATCCCTGTGGACCTTCTGAAGGTGCGGTCTGTCCCGTTTTCTGGGTCATTCATGAAGACAGTGAGCAGTTTTGGCTCCAGTACTGGCCTCTGGGGTACATCATTAACGTGTGGCCTTCAGTTGGACTTTGTCCTGCTGAGCATAACTCTTTCAGCCTGGCACTTGACAACAGTTTTCTGTCCATCTCTCTGTCCATTCTGTCTAGTCTATGTTTCATCTCTTTGTGACTAAGTTATGGGAGACTTAGCCTCTTAAAGTCAAAAGGAAGAACATATACTGCTTTTCCCTTATCCACTAAGCTGCTCATGATCTTGTGGAAGGCTCTCTTTGGTCAGGCATGATTTTCCCTTTATGAACCAATGCTGATAAGTCCCTGTCACTTTATTGTGCTTAACAACTTGGAAGTGGTTTCCAGGATTAGCTGCTCCATCCCCTTCCCCAGGGATCAAGGTGAGGCTGATCATCTGTACTTCTTTGCAACCTCCTTCTAACTATTCTTGAAGATAGGAGTGATATTTGCTTTCTGTTACTCCTTAGGAACTTCCTCCAATTGCCTTGAGCAGCTTCGCAACATCATCAGACAGCTTTTCAGCTATTATTAGTGTCCATGGACGTAGGGATGTTTAAGTGTTATCTTACCTGTTTCCCCTCCATTGAGGGTAAATCTTTTTTCATCTGGAATTTCTGTATGGTCTCAGGGGCTGAGATTCCCAAAGGCTGCTTCTACCAGTAAATACTGAGCCAAAGAAAGCATTCAGAGATACTTTGCCCTTTGTCACCAAGTTCCCCAGCTCATGGGCACACATTTTCCCTACTCTTTCTTCTGCTATCGAGAGAGCTGTAGAAACTTTTCTTGTTGTTCTTCTTGCCCTTTGTCAGATTCAACTCCAGGTATAGGCTTTGGCATTTCTCAATCCCTACCTGTGGGTTTGGGCAGTATCTATATATTCCTCCTGTTTGACCTGCCCCTGCTTTGTATACTTTCTTTTTGTGTGTAAGTTTTGTCAGGAGTTCCTTGTTCATTCATGGAGGCGTCCTACTGCTTTTTGCCTAGGTTTTTGCGTGTTGGTTTGGACCACTCTTGAGCTTAGAGGAGGCTTCAATATCAACCAGCTCTTCACCCCTCTTTTCTCCAGGACTGTATGGCATGGGATCCTTCCAAGCAGATGTGTAGTGTGCAAACTGAGATTAGCCACAGGATAAGACTTGTGACTTAAGAAGTACTTCAGGCAACTCAAGAAAGTAGAATCACTGTGTTCCTGATAATCCTAAACAAAAGTACAGGTCAGCCAGTCATTTTCACAAAATGCATAAAAATGCCCCAACCCTCTGACATACCTGGAATGATGAACAGGCGGGAAACTGTTGAAGTTACATCAATATGAGTCACACTTCATGAATTTTTCTAAGTGATCTGGAATAGGATAGAATGCTCTGGGGTTTTTTTTCTTCCACCATAATGCAAGATACTTTGGGTTGAAGTTCTGATTTTTCTGTGTGCATTTCTGCAAACTTCTTTTTCTCTTAGATGACGTTTCTTGTAGGTTATGGTCTGATATTAGCAAGGGACAGCCACAGATTGAGCACTACTTAACACAGAGGTATAGGCATTTGTCTGTCTAAATCAATATTTCACTGTCTCTCCTGAGTCTTTCTTTTTTGATTTCCCCTTACTCTGCCATCATTACCTGTTCACATCTCTCTTTTGCTAGTCCCAATATGTTTGCTTCTGTCTGTGAAGCTGATCTTCCTTTCTCTTTCAGCCTTTGCATCTTTACTAAACAGATCTGCTTTCTTTTTTGATCAGTCCTCAAACATTACCTCTGTTATGCCTTTAAAAGGTTAGATATGTATATGAATTTTCATGGTAAATAAAAATAACTGGCAGATCTGTGTATATAAAATTCTGAGACTCAGTCCATTTGGGGAGCATCTCCCTACTTCCATTTTTAACTCTTTAAAATTTGGGGGGTTTTCCTGCTTATTTCACCCTGGTTTCTTCACTGACTGTCTGTCGAAACAGACTCAGATATTGAGACTCAACTCCCCATTTCTTGATCTGTGTCTGGTAGAGTGGGGGAAGTCATCTGCCCTTTTCTTTTCCTTATCTTGAAAAATTATTACATTTATTGTGGTAAAAATAGATGATGGTGGTTTTTATTTAGACAATTAACTATCAGGGTTTTTAATGAATCATGAAAGAGAATCAATATCTGAGCACATTCCAGGATGAACAGCTATCATTGACTCATCAGTAATTGTGAGTAAGAGAGTGTGGCTCAATCAATACTATAACTGAAAATTTTATGTTAGTGATTTTGGACCAAATACTAGCAGAACATCCAACAAACTTAATCTGAGAGACCATAACATCCCCAGCAAAGACTAATGATGATTAATTAGTTGTCTAACTCCTGTTTAAGGCTTCCTCAAGATAACAGAGCTTGTCTTTTTGCACCTTGCTCCAACTGTACTGTTCTTCATGCACCTCTCTCCATCACCCTTCTGAGATGAAGAAATATTATGCTTAAATAACCGAATTGAGGTGCAAAAACATCTATGAGCTTAGACTGGGCCTGTCGACCCAAGCATAACCACCTTCTTCGCTATGTTTCCTTTTAATTTGGATTTTTATTTGCAGCCAAACTCTGGCTGCAAGGCATTATGTAGCTCTTATGCAGATTGAACGTACAGTGGAAAAAGAATTCTCAGTTGTGTTTCCTCTTGCTCTGCAGTTGGCAATAGCTGGGTGATATTGGGCTATGCCTGAATTGTCAGAAGTCTTTCAGGAAGTCTTGATCATACAAAAGAAGAAGGTTTCCACAGCTCTCAGCATGGCACATTTTTATCTTAGATGACTACTAGTGCCATCAGAAGGTCATGATACTGAGTTGGCTGTTCATGCAAGAAAGTTTCCATGATAAACTGAAGCAACAAAGGTAGTTGAAAGAATTTCTACTCTGTCTCTTGTTTACAATTCATTGTTTCACATGTTTTACAGGATCTTTTCTGCAACCTGCTATATATTGCAGACCTCTGGCTGTGGAAGACAAAATCTTTTGCTGGTTTGAGCTATACTATAACTATCAGGAGAACAGAAGATACCCAGTCTCCCAGAGCTCTGGTAGCCATTGGAGCAAGAGCTCTGAATTGTGCCATTTGGATGACAAAGATAATCCACTACTCCCAGTCTTTCGTTTCATGACGTTTACTTTATCAAAGCAAGTTACCCGGAGTTCAGTCTTTCTTCTGCATTGGGTGGATAGATCAAACCTCAGAGTGTTACACAGTGAAATCAATTGGTATTCAGCTACAGATTCTCTGCACAGTGGCAGAGACTTGTTGGCTGCCTTCCAAGGTAGATTTCAAAAGGACTCTTGAACACGTTCAAAATAGAAGAGACATTTAGAGGAGTTATTACTTAGTTAAGGATAAAAGAGACATGAGTCTCAAACTGATTTGAGGGTCTTTTACAGACCAATATTGAGACAGTTTGTCTTACAGAGTATATATCCCATTTTCGGTCCCCACACGTTGCAATCTTAGCTTTTTTTCTCCATTCTTTGCTCTTAACTCTCTCTTACCAGTCAGTACATCTCCCTCTGTTCACACTGGGTTTGTTCAGTCAAGATTTCTCATGGATCTGGACTTATATTTAGGAAAAGGAATTTTTCTCTTCTGGCCTTATTTACAAAACCCTTCTACATTAATGAAAAGTATTTTCTACAGCAACAAAAGGGATCCTGGGCAAAAGTAACTTCAAATGTTTTATGTGAGAAGGTGACTGAGAGCTGGATCACACTTCGCAGTGAGGAGAAGAAGCGTAGAAAGGGATATTATCAATTTAAATTAGGTTGGTACATTTTGACGTTCTTGTAAAAAAAACCTTCTCTACTAAGTCTAACACAGTCTGGCTTGTGTTTACCTAGATGCTTGATTCAGCTTTTCTGACTTCACTCCAGTCCTGCTAGGAATGTGCAGAAATGGCTGCAGTGTGAAGAGTGGAGACATCCAAATCCAGCGGTCCGTATGCTTTGAGGATCTGTAGCTTGGCTAGTGTGAAATTTGTAGGTGCACCAGAGCACTTAAATAATGTAATTTCCAGAGCCTTAAAGGGAAAAACCCTTTCTTTTAATTTTATAGAGTTATTCTTTGATGATAAAAAGTAGAAACTGCAAACACATGCGCCACTAAATTAAACTGCTGCTTTTCACTCTTTGCAACTAAGGCCCAAGAGTCAGGCAAACTCATTGCAATGTCAGCAAGCCAGTCTGCCACATGCCAGATTGTGCGCTGTCTACATCAGAGTCAGAGAAACCCATGTGTATTATTCAGAAACATTTAGAACAGTTGATGAAGCAGGAGGAGGGGATGTCCTTGTCTAATATATCTTGATGTGTGGTTTAGGTTGCACTGTAGGTACTGCTCCTCCTCGCATTGAAAACAATACAAATCATATCTGAATGCTCTGGAATTTGCTCCTCAAGGGTCACAATTTTTCTTCACAAACTGGGTCAGTTGAAGATAACATAAAAAAGGATTTCAGTTGTTTGGTATTTTTACTGGTGAGGGCAGGGGGTGAGAGAGGGTCAAAGCAGTTTTTGGAAATTCCTTCCTGTTGCTTTGTTTCTATGCCACTGACTCAGGAATATAGCATTCACAGTCTTCATGGCCTTCATGGCATTCCTGTCACAGGGCTTTAGCTCTTGAAGTAGCAACAAGTCCAAGTTGGTCACCTGCTGGGTTACTCTGCAAGTAGCAGGCAGCTTCTCAGTGGCCTTTAGTGCAGGGAACCCTTAGGAATGGATGCTGAGGCATCTCTTGGCTGTAGGATGCAGCATTACATGGGCATTTTCAGGCAGAATCTGCTTGTTGCATTCTGAATTGTGTTGCTGGATCAGATTGGTTAGCACTGAGTGCCCTTTGCCTTGTGTACTGCTACATAATAGAGAAACACTATTTCTCAGAGGAGTAGTTACTGCCTTATGAGTTTTATTCTAGAAATCCTGTTTCAATATATCTTTCTACTATTAGCAGTTCAAATAGTGTCATTTACCAATAGTATTTGAGAAAAAGTCCCATACTCAAATGAAAGTCACTGTTTTCCAATTACAGTAACATGCATTTAAGCACCCTCGTATTGTAGTGACCACAATGCTTAGGGCCACTGGTAAAAGCAGTCCCCTCAGCTCTGTTTGTCCCCACACATGTGAGAAGGCCCTATGCTGCTTGAGAGCAGTGTCTATAGCACCCTAGAGCAACTCCAATAACTTGTAATAGTCCCGCAGCCTGGAAACCCCACAGTGGTTTCCTGCTGTAAGAAAGCTAAAAGCATTTCTACCAACTGGTAGACTTTAAAGTCTGGGAGAGCAAAATATTTGCATGCAGGGGCATAGATAAATGGAGACGGAGTGTTACTGGGATACTGTTTTCAGCTCCTTAGTTTTGCTGTCATTCAAAATCAGCCTCAGTTTCTGTGACCAAGATAATCTACAGGCAGTGATTAACCACAAAACCTCTTTTAAGAGGGAGAGACGGGGACATCAGAGGATGGTTGCTGTATCTATGTCTGACGTAAACATTATGTTTTAGTTGTTTTTACATGGTACCTAAGCTGTGCTTACATGTGCATGATGGACTCATCTGTGCTTACAAGACCAGCTCAATGCCCCGTACATGTTTGCACCAGGCCATTTGACCATCTTTGACCATTTTCAGGCATTGATTTGGAGTGACAACAGAGAGCTGATGTTGCAGTCAGGTGGTTTTGAAGCTGCAGCTTTGATTTGCCTTTGCCATAGGTGGATGGACTTAGTTTAAAGGCATCAGTTACCTTCCAGATGTCTTACAGAAGAAACAGGGCTCTGAAACTTTGGTGAAACCTGGTGGGAAGGACTATCCTCAACTGAAGGATAAACTAAATATGTTTTTCCTGAATGATTTAGTGCAGTTCATTTTTGATATTAAAAAATAAAATGGACATCATTGACATGCTGAGAGTATACAGGACAGATAAACACTGATCCCTTGCAGTCCTAGGCAGTTGCTATTGTAATAAATGTAAGAATTTCTTTCTGGCAGAGTTGATAAAAGAAGAACGCTATTTTGGAGCTAATTAAAATATGTCAGATCATCAAAATACTTCCACAGAATAGTATCATGAGAAATTAAACTCACTGCTTCTGTAAACAGTAAAGCAGTGACTATTTAATGATTCAGAGATTTAATTACAGAGAGGATGACATCTTTATGATAACAGTATAAAAGTAATTATGCATCACAGGAGCTGGACTGAACTGTGCTCACTCCTGCATTCTTGGTGCACAGCTGTGCAGAGCAGGTTGTCAAACACCCACAAGTCTGTGACAGTCTGCTTTTGTTTCGCAGTCGGCTGAGCGTCTGTGAGCAATGGTATGCTTCCCATGGCAGAGCAGTGTTTAATTGACCACAGCTAAAAAAATTGGCAGAGTGGATTTTAAGCAGGCATGGCTGGAGAGATTTTGTATGCTTGTGTAGACAACATAAGGTGTGTGCTGATGGACTACATCTCTTTTACTTATTGTAAATAATGGTTGTTTATCAATATGGGAAAGTTAAACAAAACTAAATCCTGCTGTTTGTCAATACTGAAAGGTTAAAACAAGAATAAATTATATTTTGCCCTCTTTGTAATTAATAGAAATTTTATTTGTTTGAAACATGTCAATGTTTCATGTCAATGAAACACTCAGTGTCAAGTGAGCATCCTTTGTAATGAGATTATTCAGACCTTTTGCTTGACACATTTTCAGACTAAATGGAATAAGAGAAACACTTCAGAAACACACAAAGTAACCAGGGAAGGTTTTTAAGAGGAAGTAAAAAACTAAAAATATACTCTTGCAGTTCTAGTTGCTGTTGTTTTTACTTTAATTTTTTTATTTTGTTCTAGCTCAATTATCACTATACCAAAAGCAAATGTCTCATTATATTCACATATTTTGTATTTCAATAAGTAGTTTTGGTATGTGTATAGCCCAGCTGAAGTACAAAAGGAAAAAAAAAATATTTGTCTTGGTTTAAGGACAAGTACTGAGATTGGGAACTCCAATAAGATGAACTCCCTGCCCTAATATAGAGACACACAAAAAAAAGAGGAGGTTATAAGTGAAAAAATAACAGTTACTAAAAGGAAATAGCAATAACTATTTGGCTTCTGTCCCAGTGAGCAGGAACTGTTTCCAGCCGTGGTTTACACCCCGGAACAACTTTCCTGTGGCAAACGCCTCCCTTCAGATGATGTAGTTGTATGAATATTCATCACTATAGCTCCTTCTCTTGCCTTGTAACCATAACAGTATTGAAAGGCAGCAGGGGAAAAAAGAAAGGTTAGAGGGGAAAGGATATATTTAGGCAAACTTGACTCAAGGTTAACAGTTTGTCACTGGAGACTGGGGTTCAGGTCCTGGCTCGGTAGCAGTCTGTATGAAAACTTATATGGCCATATCCCAGCCCAGAACCTTTTGTTTGATGTGATGGCAAGATGTTAAGTGTAGAATTACAGTACCAAATTGTGAGAAAAAGTGAGACAGAGTGAGAGTTTGATACCAAAATTGTTTTATTCTCCAAACAAGCATCTGTGTTTGATGTGGATAGTTCTTCTCTACAGATAGGCATGGTGTGCTTTTTTCCTCCTGTAGGCAGGACGATCCAGCCAAGTCCTGGTTCCAGAAGGGAAGATGAGAGTGTGTCTGTGCTAGAGTTCATTCTTCTTTTTCTGGCACATATTTGTCTGTTCTGCTTGTAGTGATATATATTTGCCCTCACAGCTCACAGTACCTCCACTTCACTCTAAACTAGCTTCAACAAGGTTCCTGAGGTACATTCATGACATATTATGTAAGAATCTGAATGCAGGAGTTGTGTGGTCTCATTAGAGAACCATAGGGGCACTGAATATTTTAAGTTGCCAGATGAGTGCTCTTGGTGCTCTGGTCTACCTTGCCCCACCAGAAGCAAGGCCAAATTCCACATAACACTAGGTTACTCAAGGTCTTCTTTTTATGCTTATGATAGGGTATAAAGGTGAGATGACGATTAAAAAATCTTCAATTATAGAATTCAAAGCAATACAGCGTGAATGAAACGGATGAATCAGTGTATGAACCAGTCTATCTATTAGACTACACAGAGGTTGAGAACTTGAGAGTCATAATGTCCCTTTATGTTTCTTTCACTGTCTCTGTGATTGCCTTTGGACAACATTCATAATTTTCATATCTTGCTTATGAAAACAATGAATTTTCCTTTGTCCAGGGCTCCATGATGTACAAATTAAGGTACCCATATAAAAACCAACTCTCATGTTTTGGTTTTCTCAGGCTATAGCACAGGTGTAGCCCACACCATAAATATTTTGGTGTAATCTACAGTGCACTTTTGAGAACAGGAGTTTCACTTCCTAGAATCATAGAAAATATGGCAGGAAAGCACCATAAAAGTGTCTTTTATTTACCCATCAGCACAAATTATTATTATGTAGAATATTTTGACTGAAGTTTGCCTAACCTGTCTCTTGGAAACCTTCCATTCCACAGGTTTCGTAGGCCATCTTTTTCTAATAGTTTACTGTCTCATCTACTGGAAAACTTTTCTTATTGTCTGATTAAAATTTTCTTTTTTTACAGATTTTAAATCTTGGCAATTTTCCCTGTCTCAGTGGACTTGAACAATTTGTTTCCTTCCTCTTTGCAGCTACCATTCACATATTTTAAAACTACTACTGTGGTATCCTTCTGCCTTCTTAGCATCAAAAATCCCAGTCTCCTCACCTTTTCCTCTTGAACCATATTTTACAGTCCTCTAGTTATTGCATCTGTTACTCTCCTACAGACTTTGAGTCATTCATTGTGGTGCATAAAACTCCTGTTGAGAACTTTATTAAGCTATAGAGAACAGAAAGATTACTTCATGTGCTCTACAGATTATATTGTTGACTCTTGTGTGACTTGTGGTTCTTTTGGATTCCTGCAGTTTTGAAGAACTGTTTCCTAAGAAGTTTTTCTATTGGGTGCTTGTAAAGCTAAGCATTCCTATAAAAGTGAATTTTGTTTTAAGTTGTCAGGCCACTCTTTCATTTTATCAGGGTCACATAGAATTTCGGTCCGAGTTCCTTCCATTTGTATCAGCTGAAAATTCAATCTCCATACATATTAACCAAAAGGATGACAAGGCAGAAATATGGTTAGTACTGGGTCATAGACAGACTCCTGAAGGAACTGCACTTGATAAATCAAGTCAAGAGCAAGTACTGCTGTAACTTCCTGGTAATTACACTTTGGTTCACAATGAGCTTTCTGTCTGACAAGAATTTCATTCAGGTCATTTTGCCTTAGCTTGCTTTTGAGAATGTTGTATAAGATAGCGTGAAAAGCCTTATTGCTGCTTCCATCTGTCTGTTTCCTGCTTACACTTGAGTCATGACAGGAGTTCTTTATTTATCCATGCAGGCCTCTTGACCCATTTGCCCAATTTCTTGGTCATAGGGATGCGTTATTCTTGAACCTGCAGGAAGTGATCCTTGAATATCAAACAACTCTCTTGGACCCCTCTTCCCTGCAGTGCCTGTTCCCATGGGATTCTTCCAAAGAAGTTTTTTCTCCCTAAATCCATGATTGCAATCTTATTTGCTGCCCTGCTTCCTCCTTGCGTGATGCTGAACTCCACAATCTCATGGTCACTACAGCCAAGACTGCCTCCAGCCTTCTCATCTCCAGAAAGGCCTTCCCTGTTATTTTAGTATGAGGTCAACCAGCACACCATTCCTTGTGGCATCCTGTGACAGGAATTGTTGTCATCAGTGCTTTCCAAGAACCTTCTCGATGGTTTGTTCTTCACTGTATAGCTTCTCCAGCAGATGTCAGGGTAGTTAAAAGTTCCCCCCAAGAACCAGTACCTGTGGCTTTGATGCTGCTTTAAGCTGCCTGGAGAAGGCATCATTGACATCTTCCTCTTGATCAGGAGGCCTGTAACAAACATCCACAACAGCGTCACCCTTACTAATCTGCCATTTTATCCTAACCCGTATGTCTCAACTCGAAATCTTATCATATGGAGATATATTCTGTGCCTGTACCATCAAACACATTTTATGTGATATAAACACAAGCAGAGGACTTAGTGTTTTTATCTAGTGTTTTTTAGGGGGTCAAAGTAGGCTGCATAGATTTGTATGTATTGATATTTTTTGGTTATGTGCTGAATCAAAAAAAAAAAGGTAAAATGCTTGTCTCATTGTAAATTGCTACTAACAGAAAACAAAGCCTTGAATGAAATTAAGTCTTTTAAATAAAAAGTTAAGTATTAAAATTAATTTTGTGTTCCTTTAATCCCTTTTTTAAAAATAAAAGCCCACATTAGAATAAAAACATTCTTTTAAAAATGGAAAGATAATGTTGCCTTTAAAATAATATTAGTAAGAAATATATTGACTCTTTAAAAGTCTGCTGCTCCTTTCTTTCTTTTCCTGAATCTTTCTGAATTCAATCAATGTTTCAAAATTATTTCAAAAGCAAAACTTGCTGTTTTTAGAGAATTTATTTTTCATCTTGACATATTTCTCAGTTTTCTCACCTGTTTCCCTCATCTGTAACTATTGAAAATATTTTATTTCTTGTCCTATCATAATCCAATGTCTTCTGCCCCCTCCAGCTTGCATACCTGCAAGCCACATTAAATCTCCAACCTTGAATCAGTGAGTTCCTGCTCCTTTGTTTTCAGAAGACTGCCTCTGCCAGTGATTTTATTTCCTTGAAGGAATGCTATAGAAATCTTCCAGAAGCTCAGTTGACATATTCACAAGAACAGTTGGATTGAAGATGTCTCCCTAACCATCTTGAAGTTTAATTTCCCATAGCCAGCCCAGATAATTTTCAACTATCACTCCTAGGAAAGAAAAGCAATATGGCACATATTTTTGTTGATAAACCTTGTAAGACTGCAAGTCACTGTTCCTATAGTTCTTAAGCTATGCCATATTTGCATGCAATACGCTAATAGTAAACAGGATGTTTGCGGTATCAATAACAGCAGGTTATTTAACTGTTGGTTATGAAAAGATATCTTAAATAGTAGCAAATATTAAAAGAAACTGCACAAACCATTTCTTGTGCTTTTGGGTTTTTTCCTTTCTATTTCCTAATCTCTGTTATGTAAAAAATGCATACGAAGATTTCATCTTAAGACAGTTTTATATCTTTTTGGATTTAATAGCTGAAACCTAACAGTAAACAAATCCTACTAAAGGAAAATCAAGTGTAGTTAAAATTCAGAGGCATTTTCTCTCTTGCAATTATAAAGAAAAAAAAAAAAGGATATGCTTAAAACATATATGTTTCAAAATCTGGTAGAAAGGTTTAAATGATCTGTAGTCTAGATTTTGAAATCATCTGTAATTGACACTTCATAACTACTTGTAACCAAGGTTCTGAGTTTCCTTCAGCTGTGCTTAATTCTGTGATTCAAGAAATAGTTTTTCATCTCTTTGCTACATCATTTGAAAAATCAGTTCAGATTGGTTCAGAATAAAAAATTGGCTTAAACATAATAAGAGAATAGTATCATAGAATAGCTGAAGTTGGAAGAGACCTGGAGACTGTCATCCACCACCTCTCCCTAGAGTCCTCTGGAACCGGTTGCTCAGGGCCATATCTGGGTGGATTCTGATTAATTCCAAGTATGGAAACTCCGCAACCCTTCTCAGTAGCTTTTACCGAATCTTTCTCAATTGTATAGGATTTCTTAGAATATTTTCTTTGCATTTTTTTTCCTTTAGAAGTAACTAAAATTGTTTGTGCAGCATTATTTTAAACCCAGAAATTATATTTCTATGGTCAAATGCATGATGCTATTCTAAGAAATATATATGTATATATGTCATGGGTTTGGCCATGAGTTAATTTTTTTTCACTCCCCCCCCCACACAATTGCTACTAGTCAAGAGAAAAGTTTATGCAGACAAAAGAGATGTGGGGGGAAAATAATATTAGGATTTATTATTT
>JAWWLV010000001.1:34890746-34903228 GCA_035041135.1 Platyrinchus mystaceus
GGTTTTTTTGTTCCGGAAATCCACCTGGCAGAACCATCCTCAGCCCCTGGGGGAGGCTGACTGGCAAACCCATGACAATACATAAGCATACATATATATATATATGATTCTGAGAAATATATACCTAAAAACAGCAGGTAGCTAGTTTCCATGCCAGAAGGTACTAGAGAGGTCAATACATTTAGATTTGGAATTTTGGCCACACATTTCAATTGCATAGCTCAGATTAAAAAAATCCCATCATTTAGTCATTTAGACAACTTAAAATGATTTTATTTTTTTTTTTTTTTTTTACTTTGGGTGTAGAGCTGTAGGTTGTTCAGACTGCTTTGCTCACACAGTGAATATTCTTAGTAACATATGTGACTGACAGTCTTTTTTTCTGGGTAAGGTTCCTTGTAAACACTCACATGGAAAGGCAGGCCCTCAATCCTTAAGCAGATAGCCACTCTCTCACACTTAATTCAGTTGATGCTGGCGCCTTAACTTAAATATGGGTTCATTTGCCTGAGTAACAGATGTCTTTTTCAATCACAGCCTCTGAAAGACAATTTTACATAAACAAATTTTTTAATATGTTTGAGAAGAAACATTTCTCTGTCTTTATCCGATAAATTAATTAGCAAAGGTTTTCTGACCTGAAAATATTACCATAATTTGATTTAACTTATTTAATTTGTATCCCACCTAATTTTGAGTATCAATTATGGCACAAAAATGGGTATAAACTCACATAATGTGTTGCTCATTAATAGAATGTGTTATACCATAGAAGTAAAGCATCAATGATTAATGAATGTAAGAAAGAGTCTAGTTTTGGAAATATTCAATGTCTGCTATTTCTGTCGGTTAAATATTTCTCGAAGGAATCTGTTTAGGTGGATAAACACATTCTGCGTGCTTGCATAAGATCTTTCTGATTATCCACTGCAAGCTGGTACAGGCATAATCCTGATAGTATTGGGACTGACAGAGGTTTCATACATAGCAAGCATCAATTCATTTCCCTACCTCTGCCTTTGTCATTTAGCCACAGTGGTGGGTTGTTAGAGACATATATTGTTCCCCAAGATGGTCATAGTTCAATCATTAGCAATTTGAGGACAGTTTGAGGCAAGTCAGATGTCTGGAAGTCTAAAAACTTCAAAACATCAAACTTCAAACATCAGTGCTTGAGGAGAGTTGAGAAGGTAAAAGGTCAGATTGGGTGGGAGACATCCTTAGGCATTTTCTAGGATGGAAGTGAGAAGTTCTCCAGCCAGCTGAGCTGTGAAAGTGCTAGAAGACCTTTTCAGTCAGAGGAGAGCTATTAGCACAAAAGTTGCTCTGAACAACAGGACGAAGTTACCAACCTCTCATCCCCTGTGCAGCCAGTAGGAGATATATCTTGTGAGAGAGGTGGGGAAATTAGATTGGAGTAGTTGCACTTTATCTTTTTCACTAGAGAGATGACTCTTTTCCCCTATTAAAAAATAAAAGCTTTAACTTAAATAATTTAGATTTTTTTTTTGTTGTGATGAATCTTTGCTCTGATGTGAAACTATACTTCTAAGCACAAAATGGGTCCAAAATGCTAATCAGGATATTACTGGCTACCTGCACCAGCTGTTATGGTAGACCTGTTGAAGGCAAAACCAGTTCATCCAAAAGTGCTCTGTTCGGAGTTCAGCACAAGCTGGAATGTGCAAACAAGAAGATCTTTTAGGTTCAGAAGGTTCTTGGTTAAATATGTTCATGGGCTTTGGCAACAGGCAAGGATGAGTATGACAATTGTTTGCTGGTTATCAGGACATGGTCCTTACTGAGACGCTCTAGAGAACCCTACACCCCTATTTTTCCAGCACCAAACCTTATGTGGGTAGTCATCCTGCATTCCTGCAAGACGGCTTTTCTATGAACAGCTCTTCAAATTCCTGAGTCTATATATGGGTACAATCTAGTTATACATCCCTAAACCTAGGGAATATCTATATGGTATTTTTTAAACTGTCTTGACAGCAGAGTTAGCAAAGCCGGACCACTGTTAAACCCAGCCACTATCTATGCCTGATTTTGTAAACCTTCCTGTTGCTAAGTTGTCTCCCATGTTGGCAGAGTTTCTCAGGACATACTCAAATGATCTCTTGGGTGCTGAAAGTTTGGTATGTGTATGAATATTTTATTGTGTGTTCTTCTGGGAAGGAGGAGTATCAGATGTCACTGGAGGGACTTTTTTTTATGCCCATTTCAAAACAGATATATCCTGAAACAAACATCGCCTACATCCTTTCTATATGCATTCTGGCATTAAACCTGACTTAAAATGTCACCAGACTCCAGTGAGATGGCTTAGCATGTGGGTGAAAGAGGGATCAGAAGTTAGATCCAACTTAAAGCCTTAGCTAACTCTGTAGGGTGACACAACTTCTGTGTAGCTTCAGATAACTTTTATTGTCATAAAAATTCAGCACTATAAGCATCTTTGTACCAGAATTTGTCCTGTGGCGTCTAAGGCACTTAACTGCTGCAAGGAGGTTGCTTTGAATCCCTTAGAATCCTACAATGACTCTAAAGCTTCCAAGCCTGAAATTGCAAGGCATCTATTGCTTAATGAAGGAATGAAATTGCTATTCTATGCTAAATTTGCATGTGAGTTTCTAGTGTAAGACAACAAAATATTTAGCAGTCTTCTGATTGCTTTTAATTAAGGAATTGATGGAAAAACTAACCTAGAAATGAAAACTTCACAGTTGGCTGCATAAGAGAAATTGCAAAATTCTCTCCTTTAATGCTGTTCAGGCTTGAGCTTCACCAGAAACATTTCCCAGAGACCAGTCCTTGTGTTGCTCTTTTGCTTAGAGTGCCCCTGGAAATTAGTATTCCTGTTTGCTGACATATAAGGCTCTACTTCTTGGTATTTTTTTTTTTCAGAAGTTCAGCTAAAATAAAGCTTTTGTTTGAGTGTCAGAAATCAGTAACTGCCTATTTCTTTGTAAGATCATTGTGACAGACTGGCTTTGTCTGCTGAGAAATAATGTCAGGTAGAAATTGGAATAACAGTCAGGTTGGAATTATTGAAAAAAAATATTTTCTCTCGTAAGCTCTAACTGAAAAGGCTAGTTGCATTTTAGAAAACAAAAATTGTCTGAGAATAAAGCTTTACCCTAACATATCTGAAAACAATGAGATCTTCTGCCTTGGAGAAACAGAGATAATTGTTTCTGGGAAGAATCAGAGTAACATTTTTCATCCATTCACTTCAATGGCTGGCAAGGATGAGTCAACACTTATTCCACACAGGGAAACTAAGATATATAATGCTAATCATCCACAACAATGGATCCATTATCCAGTTCCAACATTGTTGTCAGGCTCATCTGATTGTGAGCAAGTGAACAGTTCTGACAAGTAGGTTTGCTACTATGCCTGCAGAGGGTAGCTCATATCATGATTTAACAGGAGTTGATAAAAGAGGTTAAGGGACTCAGTTCTAAACTAGAAAGTTGGAACGGATGTAGATGGTGGAATTAATTTTACCTTACTGTGGGTGCTCACATCTGAACTGTTCATCCTGTGTTCCGCCTTTCCTAGAAGAAATGGGCACAATTCATCTGAGTTTTTGTGGTGGGTCAACCATGGCTGCCCACAAAGCCACTCCCTCACTCACTCCCCTCAGCAGAACAGGGGAGAAAATGAGGTGAAAAACTCACGGATCAAGATAAAGGCTATTTAATAAATAAAAGCAAAGACCACATGTGGAAGCAGAGAAAAGCAAAATCAACTTATTCTCTGCTTCCTATTAGCAGGCAATGTCCATTCACCTCCTGGGAAGCAGGGCCTTGATATGTGTAGCGGCTACTTTGGAAGACAAATGCCTTAATAACGAATGATCCCCACTCCCTTCTGCCTCCCTTCTTTTTCCTGGTTTTTATTAGTGAGCAGACATGGCATGGAATATCCCTTTGGCTAGTTTGGATCAGCTGTCCTGACTATGTTCTCTCCCAGCCTCTTGCCTACCCCCAGTCTACTGTGCTTGGGAGTCAGAGGTGGTTTGATTGTCACCTCTGATGTTGTGTGATCACTGCTCAGCAGTAGCCAAAGCATTGGTGGGTTATTTTCTTCAGGATGAGATGAATCTTGGTCTGAGAGTGTCTTTCTCCTGTGAACTGCAAAGTAGAGGCATAGTTGGGATGCAGGCACCTAGTTTCTATGAGGGACTGGACCTTAAATGCCTGTTCCAAGGTGGAATATGTTCCCCCTTTGGATCTGAAGCTGCTTATGGTACCTGAGGCAGATGTCACTTGTGCAGAAGGCCCTCCAGTACCCTCTCCCACAGTTTCTTCTCTATTATTTTGGATCTAGTTATACTCTAGCCCACCAGACCTGTGTTGGATGTGATCAATTCCTAAATAATTACTTTTATCAGACATTAGGAAGCAAGAAAGAAATTTTTTATGGTTCTTTGCAATCAGAAATGTTTCACGTGTTTTTAACCTGATTGAAAACACAAAAATTCTCTTTGCAGCTGCAAGTGTCTAAAACAAGGTGCAAGGACTTTTCCATCTGCTGAACTTGGTGAAGGTTGATGCAATCACCAGGTTCTGCAATTATCACTTGACAACAGCAGATTAATACTTACGGTGGATGCTATTAATGCATTCTTAACAAGATGAATACTTTTGCTAATGAATCTCAGAGATCAGAAGAAGGTTTCTGTGTGTGCATGTGCATGTGAAAGTAAAAGCAAAGCACTAGGGCTATTGAAAAGCCATTATAAACCCTCTGAAAACTGTAAATCAAAGACAAATGAAACAGTTTCCTGTGGTCTTGCAAGTCAGGAAGTTCTACTGTTACTGGGTATTTAGTTTTTGGACTGAAATACATAAAGTTTAATTTCTTCCTCAGTGCATTGAGGATACTGACACTGACATGTGAGTTTGTCGTTACTAGTAACAGGCCACAGACTGTGAGGATTTATCCTACCCTAAACCTCTTTTTCATGTTGGTTTGGCAAGCAGTTGGTTGTCCAACAATAAAAACATTCAGGTGGCTACATCTTCCTCAGATGCCTTATGCACTACCTTTAACCCTCAGTCTCAGTGAGGAATATGTTCCATCTTGTTAACCTGAATTTTATGATCATGGTTTGTCCTGGAATATATGATAAAACTTGGTCTTACCATATACAGAAAACCCCAGCCAATGATCATGAATAAATTAAAAATTACCTTGAGCAAACATAATACTATACTGTGGAATAATAGCACTGTAAAAATAACTTCACATAAACCCCAAAACAGAGAAGGATTGCAAGAAGAAACTTGTATCCTCAACATCATTCTGCTTGTGGTATAAAACTGGGGCAACTCCTCTGCTGCCTAAGGAAAACATGTCTGCACTCCCAGAAATCCAGAGTTTACCAGAGATGTACAAAAATCCTAAGGGAGAGGGCAGCTCTAGGATGAAATGGTCCATGCATTAGTATTTTCTGTGCATTATTAATTTTTCCTTCCACACGTTAGTATAGCTGTATTATTAATTCATCCTTTTATTTTAATTGAATGTTGTAAAGCTGTCTTTTTAATTGGACTAGTAACTTTATCTTGGTTGGATTAATTCTTCACCACTAATTTTCTTCCCTTTTTACACACAGCATATTGTTAAGTTTGACAAATGTAAGGAAGGTGACAGATGAAAAACAAAAACAGATTAAAAAAGGAGAGGAAAGCTGGAAACTGCTCCCAGGACATCCTTACCCAGAGCTGAGTTGCCTGAGTCAATAAAAATATGTGTCACTCCTCATGAGGAGGATGTTCATTAGCACCATGTTCTAGTGAACAAGGAGAAGACTGGTTTCAAAAAGGCTGGAGGTCTCTGTCACCAGCTGCCTGTGAAATGAGGAAAATATCCCTACGGGAAGATTGTATTTACATTACCTCTCCACATACAAGGCCCATGGGGCTTCTCTATGAGTCTCCAGGGATCACCAACTGAAAGAAAAATGAGCTACAAGGGAGCTGACATCCATATCAGTTTTCTCTCCAGCTGGGATTATGGGCTTGGGTGCCACTTCATTAGTTTCAAATTTGAAAGGAATCTCCTGATTGTTCCCACATGCCTTGCTTTGATTCACATGCTGAAGCCATCTTTCAGTGAGTGAACTAAATACTTTTATCACACATAATAGATGCATTTTAAATGCATTCCAGTCACTAATGGGTGTCTAATTTCTGGTAATATCCTACAGCTGTGAAATAAAACTCCCCTGAGCTTCTACAGTGCAGGTATCAGATCCACAGCATCGGCTATTTTGCTTTACAGACATGCCTTTATTACAGTTCAAGAATTGTTAATTTAGATATCACCTTAAAAGGTCAGAGTTTGGTAACAGATGAGCCTGAATTCTCTCTGGGCTAGAGATGGACAAAATGGAGATGTCTGCTGTGGCTGAGGCCTAAAAGAGAAGCTTGCCCCTGCCTGCCAGATAGTTTGAGAGGGCTGCAAATATTTTTCTGGTATCTTGTAGTGGAAAAGGAAGTGGAATGAAAAATAGAAATGGGCAGGCCTGTAGGAAGCTTAATTTGTGTTACAGATTTTAACATCTTTGGGAGTTTTTCTGGAGAAAAAGGAAAAGGGAAGGGTGAGGGAGAGGAAAAGGAAAAAAGCTTGCATTCTAAAAGGCAGAGAGGAAACATTGACTTTACAATGTTTAAATACCTGAGTCAGCTAACAAAGCCTGTATATGCCTGGGGTGATTGTTCACCCGAAGCTAAGAATCATATCGTAAGGCAGTAAATCTTATAAATCATCATAAGGTAGCAAATAAAGTCAGAGACCACAAAGGCATGGCTCAGAGCCTGCTGTGATAGGTTTGATGAGAACAATAAGCACTGGACTGTAGCTGGCTTGGACACAGGGCAGACTCAGGACAGCTTTATGTGAATACTTGCTGTCCATCAGTAAGGGGTGAAGATTCACCCTGAGTATCACAAACTCTGTCTACGGTGTTATTGCAGAAGGCACTGGGTGCAGCTGGGTGCCATCCTGTTCCCCTTTCTGTCTCCTTTTTCTTTCCTCTCTATGGTAGGCTTTGCTTTTTAATTCATTAGATTTGCCTTGGTGAATATTTTCACCTCTCACGTTTTAGTCAGAGAGTACATATAGGTTTAAAGGGTGGGCTCAGTTCAGTGCATGCTGTGTCTCACCTAAAAAAATCCATTGCGCAGGCTTGAAAGGTAGAAAGACCTTTCCCAAATCTTCGTTCGCGAAGACTGGCCATACATACATATAGGTGCAGAAGTTCTTGTTTCCTCCCTACCTACAAAAAGCATTACCCAGATCTGACCCCAATCAATGTAGAGGTGATTCTGCCTTCCACCATAGGTGATAAAGATCCCTTGCTTCCCACCAGTCAGTATTGTTTGTAGTTGGCCCTTTCTCTGGCATCCCACTGTTTGTCAGTGTTACATCTCTGATACCCTGGGGGGCTGCTTTTTCAGTCAACCTGTCCCTTTGGCTGGTTTCTTCAACATCTCTTGCATCAAGATAAAAGAAGGTGAAATCAAACTTCAGCAGTCTCCTTCTTCTCTTGGCAGTAGAAGAAGATTTTTGTAAGAAGGATAATCCTTGAAGCTTTCATCTTGACTGCCCTTTCGCCCTACTCACAAACTCCTGCTCCCTCTTCAAGAAGACACTAGAAGACATCTGTGGGCTTCCTGGGCCGGGGCAGCTCTAGGTTCCTACAAAACTGCAAACATTCAAATACAGACCAAACTACAGAAGAAAGAGCTTGCAACCCTCCAGCAGCTTAGAAACTTCCTTCATCTGCTGAATGTAAATTTAAAAAAATTAGTTGATTAGAAGAAACTTCTTATTTATATTTACAGTTGGATGCAGATGGTGGTCCTTACAGTGTGCAACTGCTGAAGCATCTGTATCAGCTTCCCTCAGACACCACATCCAATCATCTTCAGAGGCAGCATTTTATTTTTTTTTGGGGAGTAGGCTCAAGAATTGTATATCGATTTCTTTTAAAATACCATTATGTCTCAATCTGTCAGTAAAGTGAAGATAAAAATACCTACAACAAGCTTGATTCAAGGATACCATTTCTTTGCTAAAATTGATGTCATTCATCACAACAATAGATGCTAGAAATAGGAACCCCATTGTGACATTGTGGTGCATTAGTACATTAAATTACTGCCTTTTGCATAAAATTATCACCAAGCCAAAGCAGTAAATAGCTGATATTAAAGCACAAAATTTCTTTTTGTATTTAATTTACTAAGTATTTTTATTCTGTTGCACTTCTCTTGTTGCCTTCTCACTGTTCTAGAGAAACCAATTTCTTCCTTTGCACTCCAACAAAAATTAATTTTCCTTCTGATATTAGTGTAGATGCTGGAGGCACTGACTTCTGTATGGGGATAAGAACCAGCCTGCAGTTCAATTCTGTTCTCACCAAAAAGGGTGATTCAACTTCCCAGTAACTGCATTAAGATGGATATAAATCCTGTAACTTTGCTTTGAGCAGAAACTCTCTGTCTTACATAGAGAAGATTGACTACTTCTTTCAGCACTTTATACATTATAACATAAATGTTGTTTTTTCCTTTAAACGTTAGCAATGTGAGGGGAAGCATTACACAGAAGCATTACCAGTCCTGCTGAGGAAGGATCACCCTTCAGATACAATGGTGGTTCACCTCCACTGCAGAGCACAGAAATACCTGTGCCTACCACCTACTTTTCCTTAGCCTTTTCTTAACTCATAGGGCAATGGCAGGCACAGGTGTTCATCACAGGCACTGTCCATAACCCCAGCCACAATTGCTGATTTACTCCAAGAAATGGTAGAGGTAAAGTTCATGGTTCAGCCCATTAGTGCTGCAGAGGTTACTCTATGGCTGAAGAATCCTCTTTATTAATTTTGCTCTTTTGTAGGTAAGCACTAGGCCGGGATCCAGAAGTCTTATTTAGAAATGTGCGAAGTACAGAAATTCCCATTCTTCACCTTCCCATTTTATCAAGTGGATAAGGTCCACTTATCACCAGGCTGACATTTAGCCAGAAGCCTGCTGCCAGAAGAGTAGGAAAATTAATCTGCTGAAAGGTTATCAGTTCTTCCCGTCTTTTTAAACTATTTTTCAAAATAATTCTCTTGTAAAACAGCTCCTCTAGATAATTTCTATCTGGAAGAATTTTGAAAAGGCCATGGCAACTCCATGGGTGGAGAGGGACCAGGGTACAGCATTGAAAAGAGTCTCCACCACCCTGTTGTTTCCCAAGAAGCAGCTAGAGGCAATTGGAAGCCCAAAGGCAGGTACAAACTTGTGACTGCCTTCAGTACAGGATAGAGATGCAGAAGAGCTTTCACTTGTGCCTTCACATCCAAATCCCTCCTAATTCACAGCTAGAGCTCATGGGTGCAGCAGTAACACTGACACCTTTGCTCTCTGCAACTTCAAAAAAGTAATTTGATTTTTGCATTTCATCTCCTCTTTACACAGGGCTAATAATAACCTCCTCCCCGCTGCGCTGGGTTTGCTGCATTAGTAGCTGTCATATATCTATAGCAGTGAAAGGGGTTATTCGAGGGTGTGTATCTCTGGCACAGCACAGCACACTGTAAAGATACATATTCAGGTTTCCAAAATGTGATGGGTGAGTAAGAAACCCAAGTTCAGTCACCTGCTCTGGAGCTCAGACACCAACTCCTTCCCTCTCCTACATTTCTCTCTAACACCACTCATGGTTTTGGCCCATTTTTAACCTCTTTCCCACAGATCCATGCATTCATGCATTCCCAGACCTGTTCTGGACTCACCGCATGTTGCAGTTGCCCACGTTTCCTCATATGGCTTCTCTCACAGCCATCCTCAGCCTGTGACATTAAGTGCATGACAGTGGGAAACCAGAGGCATGGCTAGCAATCTGGGGAAAAGCATGACAGCAGCAGTAAAATTTACATATAGAAATAACTCTGTTCCAGACCATAACTGTGGAACAAGAATTCTATTTTGGACACAGCAGTCCCCCACCTCCCTGTGCTGTGCACACGTTCCTCATGCCTGGGCAACTCACTGCAATCCCTATCGCAGCCATAGCCCCCTCATTTCCAGCTGTTGGCTCTGCATCTTCCCTTTAATTAAGGGAAATAGCAAAAGGAAATTCATTATAATTTAACAGCATAAAAATGCCATTTTCAAGGTTTCTAAAATCCATTCAGGTGCTGCAGGAGCTGGGTTTATTCTGCTGAACTGAACAAGGTGGCAGCATAGAAATTAATTCAGAGCTGAAATTTCAGTAGCTGGACAAATTGCTGGGAGGTTCACACAGCTGGTATGAACCTAGTGTTCATTTTGGCTTAGATCTGTACTGTTTGGGTCTTTCACTATGTATTACTGAGGATCAGAAAAAACATTCGAATGGGTCCTGTTCTTGCAGAGAACTTTAACTAGTAAAGCAGCCAAAAATAACACTTACAGCAGCAAAATTTCATTAGTTCACTTGCACACTGATTTTCCGTGATTCATGCAGCATTTTTCTATATGCCAGTAAAGGAGTAGTAAAGAAGAAGTAGATAAAGTAGGGTACTTTAGAGAAAAATTTAAATGTAGTTATTAATTTGGTTTTTAGAACCAGATAGTACAGTAGGTATTAGGAATTGCCCAATTAGAAAGGCAAAGAGAAAAGAAGATTTAGTTCATGTGTTGGTCTACTTAACGTTAATCCCGTCCAGTGTTTTCTGTTCATATTAATCAGCACATTGTAATTACTGCATTGTCTCTGTCCTGGTGCTCCTGATGCTGTCACTTACTGTGACAGCACTGCATGAGGATTTGGAAGGGTTTGATTTGAAATGAAACATTCAAGTTCAAACACTGAAACTAAACAATACCAGGATAAAATTCCTACAACTTTCCTTAAACAAATGTGTTCATAGTGATATCTAGAGAAAGGTATGTCACTGCTGTTTCTGTCACAGGAAGCCTTAGCACAAGGGCAGGACACAGTACCTGTTTGTGTCCTTTCTACATGAAGTGCTAAGGGGCCCAGAGTATTTCATCCTAATCCTTCCAGTTAATCTGTGGCTGAGGTATCTTCTTTAGATGGTATGAGGCACCCAATTAAAGTGCTCCTCTCACTAAGTGCACATCCAAGAGGATTCCCATAAATGTTCCATTCTCAAAGCACCTAATTGCACAGTGAAAGTATGACTATTCCATGAGAAGTCAGTCCATGGCACAAGACAATTTGAACTCCGAGCAGGTCTTGCACCCAGATAATCATGGGAACCTTCATTATTGAAAACAATTAAATGAGAAATAAAGCATCAGTTGTACAGCATAGGTTACATGAGGGGAAGGCAGTGTGGACAACTGCCAGGGTGTGACAAAGGTTCATGAAATCATTCCAATTACATTATGGATGTAAATTTCCATCTTTTTTATTTCCTCTGTCTATTTGTGTCATTTCCCTTCCCAAACATTACCAAACCTTTCCAAACCTTCCCTTCCCCTCTCCCCTTTCCCTTTCCCCTTTCCTTTCCCCTTTCTTTTCCCCTTTCCCCTTCCCTTCCCTTTCCTTTCCCTTTCTGGTACCACAGTACATTAGGCTGCAATCCTGCTGCTCCCCCCTACAGAGCTGAGTGGGGATGTTGTAATCAGCACTTCAGAAAGCTGTTCACAAGAAAATGCCAATGGATTAAAAAAATTATATCAGTGACTGCGAAAGAGTGTAAAGTGCTTGTAATCAGCATGACAATTATTGCAATATAATTAAAGAAGACAGCCTTAAAGTATGTGTTTTGATGAATATAAACAGAAAAGTGTCATCCACAACAGTTTCTCTGGTCTAAGATAAACCTTTGAATGCTCAGAGTGCTCAAGCCTCAATAGTCTCAATGCTTCCATCAACATCACAGCCCATATTCAGAAGTGATGTATAGGCCATGGGCTTTGTACGCCACAGGAGGTACTGTTTGTGACCCAAAGATCAGCCTCCTACTGTGCTGGCATAGTAATAATATATATGTTAAGAGAGTCTAGACAGCTAAGAAAGAGATGAATGACCTAAAGATCACACAACAAATTAACGGCAGAGGCAGGAAAAGAATTATGTTATTTTAAAACACAGCTCAGCTCTTCAGGCTGCACAACCATCCAACCTAATCATCTTCCACACTAGTGATGACCAGTGTTAAGCTGACTATGGTTATGTGGTCACCCAGAAATATAAATTGTCTATATTTACATGAGGTAATTAAAAGTTCCCCTCCTTTGCCTGAAAAATTGCCCTGTTTGCAAAAACAACTTGTAATTTCCCACAGACACTTGAAAGCCTTTCTTTCACACTTTGAAGCGCTCATAAAGCAAAAGGCATAAAATCACATGGGCCAAAACCACTCTTATATAATCTCCTACCCCACTAACAGTAAGCAATTGCTAGATTGTTATTAATTGGATGATAGTTTTGAATAATCATGTTCACTAGTTATT
>JAWWLV010000001.1:34903328-34913708 GCA_035041135.1 Platyrinchus mystaceus
ACCCCACTAACAGTAAGCAATTGCTAGATTGTTATTAATTGGATGATAGTTTTGAATAATCATGTTCACTAGTTATTATACTAATTATTGTTTCTAACAGCACATGGTTTCAAATTTTCTCATAAAACCAAACACCCTTCCTACCTGTTCTTGGCTGAGTGCATTCTCTCATTCTTAAGGATGACACACCTTGGACTTGAGAAAATGGAGTATGACAAAAAAAAAAAAAAAGTTATTTCTCTTAGCAATAAGTGAGTCCCCTCACTACTCAGTGTGTGTAAGCAAACAAAAAGCAAATGTGTCTTCAGTAGATAACTTCCCACAGTGCTTCATCTTTACTTATAATTTGCTGACAGTTTAGAATTGGTTTACTTTACAAACCCACAGTAATATCCACGTCATCAAACTTTAGTCAGGTGCATATGAGCAAATTTTCTTTGTAGCAAATGAAAATAAGCAAAACATTTTTGGTGAAATTCTTCTGATCTGATCTATACCTCTATGAAGAGCCATGATTTTACATGCCTCTACCACTACAGTATCAACACTTTCCCAGGCATTGGTATCCAGAGGGACTTTGTTAAACTCTTGAGGAACCGTTAACCACACTGGTTGAGAGACCTGGAAAAATTCAGCTAAACAGTTTAGCAGTCAGTGGTGTAGGAACCAAACCTCCGAGTATGGTACAAAAGGGATGCTATTTGTTAGACTCCAGGATACTGGTAACACATTTTAACATGAGGTTCAGTTTTCCTCAGTAGTTTGTGCTACAACAATAACCACAAACAAAGCTAAATTCAGCACAACTTGGCTCAGTAATTTATTTTGGCCTTAACAAGATAAAAAGAACACCTGTTTTTATCCCAAGGTCATGATAAAAGATGGAGACATGAAGCTTTGCTCCAATGAAGTTTTGTAGAAACTTCGGCAGCATTTTGAATTCTTGGCTTTTTTCTTCTTCAGCTCGGCAGGAGCAGAATTTCTGTGGAGTACCTCAGTAAGGACTGTTCTTGCAGAACTACACCAAAGCGATGTGGTCAAGAGCAGGATGAAGTTGACCAGAGAGGGCCATATATAGGCTGCCCCCCAATATGGGCCAACCCTGAGAGGGGTGTGTGTGCACCTCTTTAACAGTTGGTCTCCTGTGCAGTGGGGTGATTCAGAGAAAGTAGGATGTCAGCACTCCAGAGAGACCAAGAAGAATGACCCAGGGAGCTAAAGGAGGGCAAGATGCTTGCTTATGTCCTGAATAGGGAAACTGTGTGCCTTTTTCTCAGACTGTGTGACTTTCTGTAGAGTGAAGAGCAGATGCATTGTAGGACATGCTCCAGCGTGTCCCTAGACCCCCATCATCAGACTGGTCATCTGACTTGACAAGACTCACTGTTATGGAAGCCTGATGCTCTCCTGTGGCTGCAGGTGGTTTAACTGCTCACACTGACCCCTTAACTTCCTGTACTTACATTGTAGCTTTACAGTATATTTGTTTCTTTGTGCTCCTCCTCCTCCATCCTTTAAAAACATATCTGGAGTATTTCTAGCTCTTAGATGTCCTTCTGCTTTCCTTTAAGATTGCCTTCAATAATCCTGTCCCTTCTCAGTTCATTCACACTAAGAAATTTAAAATCTGCTTATTTCTTCATGCAAGTATTTCCATTTCAACAGCCCTATATTATCTTTTCATATCTTTGATGCCTAGTAGAAGGCAATCATCCCCATCTTCTGCATGTTTCCATTTCCCTAATAAGTATACATTATTTCAACTCACTTGTCATAGTTGCACTGATTTTATAATGAAGGACTTCTGGGTGTATTATTTATGACTTAAATTTCAAATAAATACTAAATGGGAGATGATTCATTTAACGATAATCTTACATGATAAACATGATATGGATGTGTAACATAACAAGACAGATAGTCGGTTTTGAAAATTAGGTTAGAAGAATAATGACTATAAATGTTTCCAATGAAACAGGAGTAAAGGTTGTCAAGATCATTTATGCAAGAAAATAATTATTACAGGAAAGAACCCTTCAAGAAGAAATGAAGACAAGAATAACCATTAACAGATGTAATGGCAAAATCCAAGAAGATTAGGTCACAGGCTACCAAACAGTATTACAGCAAATGAATTTTGCTGATATTTTATTGGACCTTTTTTTGTTCTGCTTTATTAATTATGAAATTGCATAACATTTCTTTGAGTAGGTTAATTTAGATAATCATCAAAATAGAAGGAAAAAATAATACTCTAAAGCCATTTTATGTCATGTGCTTGGAGTAGGAGAATGGTTTAGCAATTAGTGGAGAGAGACAGACACCTCTACATGACAATTTATCCTACCAATTTAAGATTGAACTCTGTGGAATTGATTGACTTTGAAAGGGACTTAAAACGCTGAGTTGCAGGGGATGATCAAATCTTAAAATGGTGGATACAAGGTATGATGAATTCTGACTTTGCAGAAGGTAGGAGCTCACTTGTTCAAAGACAAAATGGGAATGATTAATGCCCAGGTTTGTACTAATTAAGGATTTAAAAGAGCTCATGAGAAAAGATTTTACAAATCTAGCCATTTAATTTTTTAATTTAGACTGTCAAGTCTGTGATAGTTTGTGGTAGTTTTATAGCATAGTGTGGCAGATTATGAAACATGTACAGATAATACAATTATACAAAGAAGTATAATAACTATGACATACCTGGATTTATACATATGAAACATAATTGAATGCCGTAACTTCTGCAGGACCATCAAGTTCCACAAATTTTGAAGTAATTTGAATCCAAGTGAATTATTTTGACAGATGGCACCAGATCCTGACAGATGGCAACATAACTGAGCTAAATTCCAAATTTCAAAACCTAATCACACCTATGACAATCTAATAGTTCAAGATACAAATGTACCATAGAAAAAGAAATAAGCAGGGAGGGAGATAGCAACGGATCCTGCAATTTTAGGTAAATTAAAGCAGACGCTGCTATTCTTTAAAAGGAGAGATTGCTATTGTTTTTCACCAGCAACACAGTGGGCTGCTCTTGTGTCTTTTATCAAGCTCCCACTTCTCATGTCTGCCTTGCTGTCACTTTGCAGAGGGTCCCTGCAGCCCTGTGCCCTGATTCTGAGCTTCTGACAGATATACCACATTATATTTCACATCCCTACATCTGTCTTTTTCTAAAGGCTGCTCTGGTGCTGAGTGGGTGTAAAGGGAGAAGAGAGATAGCTGGCTAGATTATGTCATTGTTGTTGCACTGCCTGGAAAAAAAAAAATCTATGCTATTTTGCTCTAGTGATCCCAAGCTTTGCAAGCATTGTAGATGCCACTGGTATTACCATTTTTTCCCCTCTGATTCTTTAAGCTTAGCAAAATTTTTGTAAAATTACATACAGGTGAGAACTTATTATATATTGAGGGGGTTTTGCAGTTGATTTTTTTTTTGTAAATGTTTACTTGCAGTTTGAAATGCCAGTAACATTTCTAATAATAGTTGACAGGGACACTTAAAGAAAGAGACCTAGATGTGACCAGGAAAAAAAAAATCTCAGGAAATGGCTTTAAGAAGCTTTACAGAAAAGTCCATAATGTAGACACACTGGTATTGAGCAAGTGAAGCCCTGCTGATAGAGTACCCAATGCCTCCCAGTCTTTGCAGCTTGCAGATTTTTTCTGTCCTCAGGAGTATTTGAATTCTTAAGAATTGTTAGCATTGGCTGAATAATTGCAAATATGAGCTACACTAACAGTTTTAAGGCTACAACTTCCACAGGGTCCTATTCAATTTGCTTTCTATATATAAGACAAAATGCACACTGCAACTAATCTACTACTGCTATCTAAAATACATGCTTTTATCTATGTTAGATGCTATTTCTTTATTGTCTTTATTACCAGTAAAGCCTGTTTGTCCTCGTCCAGGACAGTTCTTCTAACTGCCCATTCCTGAGTTGTTTCTGGTATGTGGTCTGCAAAGCCAGGCTCAGCTCCATCTCTTACCATCCCACGCCTGCACTCCTCTATGCTTCATCCTGTGCTTTTACATCTCAAGGCCTCTGTTTTTGCCAGGTCTGTATTTCAGTATATAACATTATAGTATTAGTCATAAATATCTCATTTCACACCGAAGAATTGCTTTAACTTTTATCTATATAAAACTGCAGTTGTACTTCACAAAGATAACAAAAGTAAAACAAATTAGTCACAGAAAACTATCCAATTCGAAAAATTACTGTTACAGCTAAATCTTATCATACAAACTTTAGGCAGGCCAAGAAAGTGACTGACAGAGCAAGCCTGAGAAGCCTCAGTCCTGAGGCCCTGTACACTCAGTACGAGGAATATGGGCTGTTATTTGCTCTAGCAATACAATAATACAGGGCTATACGTTATATATATATATATATATACACACATTTATATGTGTGTATATATATACATGCATATACATATATATACATATATATATATACACATATACATACATATATATATGTATATACATACATATATATATACACACACACACACACATATATCACATGATATTCCAAGTGGACATTATATGAAAATATATATTCAGGTGACTGAATTTTCAAGAAAAACCATAATTTCAATTTTCTTTGGACAAAATTCAAGTCTGCTGATAGATGGATACCTTGTCTGCACAGAACAGGAGAAAATGCAAAACAGTCTTGTAACCGGAATATGTTTTATGATAAAAGCCTCTTCATACAACAAATTGCTTCAGATTGTGCACTATTGCTTTACTGGAAAGACGAAAAGCTCTCCAAAGCCTTTATTGCTGAGTTTTTGCAAGAATGATGTCTTGGTCATGATTTAATCACAAAAAAGTGTCTGTTCTTAAAAAGGAAGGAGGCAGATATTTGTATTGGAGAACTGGTCAGCTATGAAATGGTCTCAGTCATATATTGTTCCTCATACTGCTGAGATGCAGGTGGGTTTTTTAACCTATTGAGTCACAAGGATAATTTCTGTGATGGAAGTACTCAGATGTAACTTTGTGTTAAAGGTATGGTAACTACCATACAAATGTATGGTATTCTGCCATACATCTCCTATCTGAGGTATGCAGAGCACACCATTCCTGTGGTCCTTGAAGGATATGACAGTTCTGATAATTTTACTCTGCTATATCTGCTATACAGACTTCTAGTCTCCCTCAACTTCTAGCTGATGGGGAACAATATTGGTCTTGCCCTATACTTGGTTTTACCAGGAAGAGTGTTCTCTGAAGACAGTCCTTCATCAAATAAAGAATAGCTGAAACTTTTTTTTTCTTTTTTTTTTCTTTTTTTTTTTTTCTTAATTTCAGCCCTAGACTAATCAGCTTCCAACTTTTTGATCTGTGGACCCATTCGAGTGGATCACTTTATTACCTGTGATGCACTAGGTGATTTGGAGGCAAGTGACAGGCATAACAATTATTTAAACCTAGATTATCTTAATGTATATTCCATTAAACATGCATCACTGGACTTATAAAGTGCCATTTATTTTGTGCTTTTTAACTTCCTTTATACTATTTAATTGTACTCATTTTATTTTGAGAATGGGATTTTTTTTCCCTTTCTAAGCTCCTTCTATTTCCAGATATAGTTTTTCTTAATAACATATCCCATTGTTGCAGTGGCAGGCAGGGTGTAAAATACTACATTTGTTAATTAATAGATGCTTTTTCTGTCAAATAATTAATAATAATAATAATAAATACATGAAGTCTAAGAAAATATCACAGAGTTTGTACTTTTTTTCAGTGGCTTACATCTGCTGTAACTAGCTATCAGCTGACCTTCAGAAAAATGGGCAATATATTCTATAAAATATTTTTCTTTTAAAATATTAGCCAATTATAAAGGGTAGCTAATAGCCTGACCTGAGGTAACCACACAGTCTGAGTAAGGGCTGGGCTAATTTTGCTGGAAAGAAAGCATTTCGTTCAAGATACTGTTTTGTGAGCAAGTGGATGAAGCTGCACAGACTGGTAGGCTGTTCAGAGTTCAGCATAGTTATTTGTGAGATTAGCTGCATATGGTACATGGATGGGTGGATATCTGATGTTCACTTGTTGAAGGGATTTGAATATCACTTTCTTTACACTTTGTAATGCTCTCAATAACCAGGCAAGGCAGATCACTGCTTTTGAACTATGGACTCTCACAATGTATATGAGCAACAACACATAGAGATTTTTTCAAGTAATCTAGTTATTCGTGTCATCAAAAAAAGGCCTGATCTGGAAAGGTGGTCAGCACGTACATCTTTTCATCTGTTTCAACAGCTTGTCCCAGAAGACAGTCAGTACCTTGCAAAAATCCACCCATTGGCTCTTTGACTGCTTTGTGACTATACCCTGAATCACCCAAATTTTGCTGTAATGGCAGTTTTGTTAGGTAGAAGCTTGGGATCTCAGTGCTACTGGTTTGTCCTACTTTTAACTTCTAGAATTCTTAACACAAATTTGTATTGCTCCTGCTTACTAATGCATGTCATTTCCTCTGCTGAGAATCTAGGACAGACTATGTAATGGTTTTGTCTCGAGGAGCTGGCATGGATGTGATACAGATACAATCACATTCTCTCTTGCTTTGATGTATCCATAAAAATTTCTTGGCATATTTGCATTGTTCATCTCAGGAAAAAAATTTTAATAGAGTAAAACTTGACTGTATCCCTCCTGCCCATACGCTTAAACAAATACCGTAACAATTAATTTAATGAAAAGGAAAACGTTTATTTGTATTGTTTTTATTTTCTACCAAAACTAGATATCTTTCAGACCACTTTCTCTCTCTTTCTGGTGTCTAGTACACCAACACCCTGTTCAAAAGTTATGCAACAGGTTAGAAAACATTTTCCTCTTGCTTATTATTGTGGTGACATTGGAGTCATCAACCAGTGCAGAGAAGATAAAAGAAAGATGATTAAAGTTGTAATTCTCAAGTTTCCTGCTGCTTTTGCAGTCCCAGATTTGCAGTCAGATAAAGCAATCTTCAAATAAAGAAGACTATCTCTTCTCAATCAGCTGGACCTATTCATTCATACCACTCAAAACACATTAGGTGTGCCTTTGAGCTCAAGGAATTTAGGGAATAAATGTTATGTTGTCTCACAGGTTCACTTTACTCTTTTTCTGCACCATCTCCCTGGTAGGGATTCCCATGAGTTCTTAACAGAAATTCCTAGAAGACAACCAAACCATACTGTCTCACTAAAAAATAGCCATCACATCCCTTGAGTCTCCACTGTGTCTTTTTGCTTCATCCTGATACTCTGTGCAATAGAAAATATCAAAGATATTGTTCATTGTAGTGAGAAGTTTAAAGACATTTTTACAAAAGGAGAATGTTTGTAGAATTATATATTTTCACATGAAATAAATAAGTGGGGGAAAGATAACTTGAGTTTAAATTTTGAAGGTAAATGAAGATGTATTCTAGTCTTTTAAAATGGGGAAAACATATTTGCTAATGCTTAGCAAATATGTATTAATAAATGAAAACGGAACCAATTTTTTCCCCAAACCCGGAGACTATCAGAAAAAGCATCAGCATTTTTGCTCTCCACATTGACTGCTCTAATTCCATTGTTAGACACCCAACATTTATAGACCAAGGATTTGTTATTTTTTATAATTGCTCAGAGCTTCACTGGTTTATGTGATCAAATATTAGGAGTGAAGTAGTTTTACAAAAATCCGATATTGGAAGGAATTTCTGTGAGTCAGAAATCTGACATTTTATTTACAGACTCGTCCATTGAATAAATAAAATTATCTGATTGCCTCTCAATCACTAATAGATTTAGCTTCCAAATACCCTTGAAGGTTAGGCAAATACTAAATACCTCCAGTTTCAAAAAGGGAAACAGAGATGAGAAGAGATTAGTAGCTTGAGTTTCCACAGTAATAAGCAGTTACTTTTTAAAGATGAAGTCAATAGAAACAAACAGCTTTCAGCACTGCTGAAAAATCGAGTGATAATGAACTTAATTAAGTCACCAAGTAAGTCAGTATTAGAGCTAAGAATACTTCTGAGGTTTTGTGACTGCCTGTTTGATTTTAAACATAAAAGTTTCTATTTTTTAGTCAGCAACCAGAAATGAGCACTGATTACAACAATTTTAATCCATATGACTATCAGATTACACACAGTATAAGACTATCTGCAGGCTATCCTTATTTCACAAGACAATCTGTGATTTAGGTCAGTTGGCTGGTTTATGGAGTACCAAATGGCAGAGAGCAGAAAATCAGGAAGACAAGGGCAGCTGTCTTGTCCTACCCTAGGGAACTAAGAGATCTTGAAAAAGTCCAGAGAATTAAACAAGGGCACATCTCAGATGTAAGTAGTCTATACTTTATCTCCTAGGAGACGTTTGTGCTTCAATACCTTAGTATTATATTAGATGGCAGGATCATCCATTTCTTGGCATTATAGCAAGTTTTTATTTTTCCATGTCCTGAAATTCAGAACATATATTTCCAGGTATTGTTAATGCTGGGCCAAGGCAATAGGTAGAATTAATCTGGTCTTTTGGCCCCCAAAGCCAAGCTCCTAGTTCATCTTAATGGGAGTTTTACCTGTGTCAGAATTGCTACTTTATTATTCTTAATTATTTTACTTCAGTGATATTGAACAGCCCCAGCTGTGTCCCCTTAACCCTGTGTTGCTAAGCAGTCCAAAACTAAAGATAAATATCAACTGAAGAACCCCTAGTTTTAAAGTAAGACTTAGCTCATCTATGCTGAGCAACTAAACACAGAGCAACACAGCTATAATACAAAAAGGTCCTATAGTCAAGAGACAGCAATACACAGTTCCTGGGTGTAACTATGGTCTGAAGAAGCTTAGACTTGCTGAGCAAATTACTTGTGTTTCCCAGTTGTGAATCTAAACTAAGGACAGAAGAATTAAGGGTTAAGTCTTCAAACATGGTAGATGACTTGCAGGCTCAGGGTTAGTTGGAGTTGAAAATGTGCTCCATAACCCCAAAGTCATTATCATCCCAGGGAAGTTGATTGTCATTGTGTTAAATTGCAATCAAGAACTAGTACTAAGCATTGTGCATTATTCCCCTGTGCACTGTACATGATTATATAAATTTGTTCACATAATGATGCGTTTTTATGATATATATATTTCTGAATGTGACAAAGGGCTTCATGTTGAGATCTGTGTCTTGGTGTGCCAAATGAAAAAGCACTTAATGATCTGATTACAATATAGTTAAGAACTGGCACAATTCTTCACAGAATCTATTCATCATCAGGACCTGAGAGAGAGAGGGTTTAGCCCTTCCTGATGTCTGTCAGTAGGACTGGGATTGGATTCCACATTAGGGAACTTAAATGGAGGTGTCTGTATGCATGCTTTGTGCTCTAGGATTCTGTTAGAATCAAAGAAGAAAACTAATTCAGAGGTAAATTCAGTTGCCTAAATATTAGCAACTAGTATTATTTGAGATACTTTGAAGTATGTGAGGTAATTGCACACATTAGAAGACACAGAACTTGCTGAACACCTGTGCCCTCCTGGAACAGGAGATGTTGGATAGGTTTCAATATCTTGACCAACAATATTTGTGTGTATTTACTTCCTCTAGGGGGAGTCTAGAGACCCATCTCAGAACATAGACTCCTACATATATTCATCTAAATGTATATTTTCAACAGAATCTTAGCCTAGCCTCTAGATATTTAGCTCCTAAATTTCTACATCTGAGCTAGATGTTTACACTTGGCCCTGCCAACGTTAATACATGTCCAAAGGAAAATAAAGGTATTTTTGAGTATTGTTTGTGTCATGGCTTTGCCAGTCAGCACCCCTAGGACTGAAAATAGTTCTGCCAGGTGGATTTCCGGAGCAAAACACCCAATCAAAAATTTTGGTAATGCCTCTGCCAATTACATTTTTAAGAAAACGGAAGAGAAGGCTGTGAGGCAGAAGAAATAAAAGCCATGAGACTCAGAGAAGCAGTAGCCATGTAAGGAAAGGCAGCAGGTCTCCCTCCTCCCCCGTCCATGGGCCGGGGGCAGGTTGTGGCATTGAAGTTCCCCTGGCTGAAATATGTAATGGAATGGGGAGAAAAAGCTCTAGAAACGACTGCCTGCTGCAGAAGAATTCCAAGCAGAAAGATAGCAAGCATTCAAGGTCAGAGTTGGCAGTCGGAGAAGAGAAAACTCGAAGGGGGGTGAGTCCTTTCTTCCTTCCCCCCAGCTCCCGCCCTTCAGCAGGGAAAAAACCTGAAAAACTAAATCCCTGCTGTCTATGGAAGGTTAAAGAGTGAAGAAACTCTCCTGCAGCTCAGAGAGAACCTACGCTGGAGCAAGTCAGCTCGAGTAGGACTTGTGAT
>JAWWLV010000001.1:34913808-34930546 GCA_035041135.1 Platyrinchus mystaceus
TTGCTTAGTTAGAATTGTTGTATATATATAATTCTTTAGTTTTTATTTGTTTAGTAATAAATCCTAATATTATTTCTACCCACATCAGGTCTCTTTTGTCTGCATAAACTTTCTCTCGACTCATAGCAATTGGGGGGGGTGGGGGGAATTGGCCCATGGCCAAATCCACGACAGTTTGTCTAGTCATTTTTTTTACCTAAGTTTTTGTGAAATGACTCATACTCTGAAATACCAATTTCTCCCTATTGTCTATAAAGGGAATCCAGTTTGACAACACAAACAAAGACATCTCCATTTGTAAGTTGCCACATTCGATCAGGATACCACCACTGATGATAACAAAAAATATACTGAAAGAGTAATACTACATTTTCAAAATATGAGCAGCAATTAACTTGGTGTCAGAAGGATTAAAACATGAAGAAATCTTTTCTGAGTAGGAGGACCTGAAGGATGTAAATCTGAATGGAACTGTGAGATCTGCTGGAATACACAAAGTCGTATGAGTTCTCAAATCACACCATCATCTAAGAAAATGGAGACAAGGACAACGGCCATACCCAGTTATCAGATCTCCAGCTTGCAATTTTGTTAAGAACAAACTGAAAGTGGTAAGCACATATATCTAAGCATATATGTGCTTATATAAATTAGATGCAGCTGTAACTTGGATTTTAATTTTATTTCCTTGTAACTCTTTCTAAAAGATTATATTTATCTGTGCAATATAGAACTTGTTCTTACTAGTCCCAGAGAGCAACAAAACCAAAAAACCTCCCCAGTCGATCAATCAAAAAATCCAAGCAAAAAACCTGCAGTCTGTTTTGAAAGAAAATTGAAATTTTTTTTTTCCTGGCACCAACTTTCCTGTAATATTCCAATCTGTCAGCCTCACCAGTGGCAGCAATCCCACTGTAGTCCAGCATACACCAAAACAAATGTTGTACTTGCCAAGGCATCTTTACAGCCATCACAATTAGTACTCTTGCAACACAACCAGAAAAACACATGGTTCATACACTTTTACCCCGGAATTTGATATACGTCATGCAGTGCACAAAATGTCCTCCTGGAAATTGTGTGGGTGACACTTAACAACCACTATACATCAGAAAGAACTCATGCAGGGAACTGGTAAAGGGCAGAAACCTGCAGTTATCAATGGAAAAGCATTTTCCACAAAAAAAATCACTTCCTAATGCAATAGAAACCTAAAAAAATAACTTCTAAAGAAAGCCTAGAAAAGGAATTCATAACCACTGGATTATAAGAATTATGGTCTCAGCAGAAACATCAGTTATGGAGTTCATTACAGTCTTTTTTTCCTGCCCCCTTTCTATTTTGCAATCACTAATTATGTTTTTTTCTCGCTGTTCCTGTTCTTTCTTCCTCTGCCAATGCCCCAGAGCTACTAACCATCCTCCTTTGTGTAACTGATTAACATAATGAGGCTGGACTAACTAACTGTCTGCCTTGGATTTTATTCCTTCTTATCATACTAGATGAAGGCCATCCACTTTCCCAGCTAACTCACCTGGGGTTCAAAAAAGATGAACCTTCTCCTAAAACCCCTGTTTCTGCAAAATAATTATTCACCTTGTGACAATGTACTCTTCTTGTTGTTTAATTTCTCTTAAACCAGTATTCAGAATAGTCAGCACTGAGGGTAAAAATCTCACCATACCTCTAGCTGTGTCTATAAAGGGGATATGACATTCAGGTGAGATCCTGTTTCCGGGCAATTAATGAAATTTATCTATAGCTGCAGAATGGAAATCGTGTCCTACAAAAGCTGATTGTCCCTGGAGAGAGAACAGACTATAGAATAAGGTGTGACTGTTTTGGTTATTCTGAAGGTAGTATCTGGAGGTCTCCGCAGCTGAACTGTACAGAGGAGTGTTAGAGCCACCGTTAGAGTTTTAATGGAATTAGCAAGTAGCAGTGCGTATAAAATCCCTTGACCATCCAGGCCTACACAAGTTGCTGAGGCTAGCAAGGGATTTCAAGAAGTTGCTATTTCATTACCCTGGGGCTCAGAGCACCTGAGATCAAGCCTCTATTCTGCCATGCCTCTGGGAGGTGTTTAGGGTAGTATCAAACGAAATCATTTGGTGCTGTGGCTCTCAGGAAAAAAAACAATCTTCCAACTTCCACTGACATTTTGGTTATCTGATGAAGCAGTCTGTCAAAAACAAGTGATCCCTGACTGCAGTGTGATGGTACTGAGTGGCTTATGTCTATCTTTTTCAAGATTTGGTTCTGTAAAGCAGATTGGCCATAACTGTACTATGCAGGGACTGTCTGGCATCTCTTTAGAACCTTAAAGTCTTAAAAATCTTCATTTTGCTTGTTTGTTTGTTTGCCTGTTTGTTTTGAAAGTACTTAATTTGCTGCAGTAAAGTATTTTCATAACCCCAGGCAAAATTGGGCTGAGGTCATACGCTGTTGGGGAATGTAGAGATGTCATGAGGTGGACTGAAATGTCAGTAACGTCTTTAACATTGTCAAAATCATAGAAAGACTTTTTGTCAAACACAAGGAAGCAACTGCCTGTCTGAGATCACCACCTGTGAAGGGGGACTTGAGATAAGACTTTTGTCTAATCATCTCAAGTCTGAGGAGAAGTAAACAAGGCTCAGGAAAAAAGACTGTATCTATGTTAAGAATCAACCCTAGCAGGGCTCAGGGAGTGGTAAAGGAGAAGGGTTTTGGGTCTGTGATGGTGAAATGTCTCCACACCAAACTGAAGGAGTAAACCCCCTACCTCCATCCCCTCTCTCCAACCCTGCCCCCTGGCTCTGGGAAGACCATGTACACGCAGAATATTCACGTGAGAAGCAGCTGAGAAGGGCTCATAAGCCATCAAAGACCCCCAAAATGCCCCCATAGACTCATTCCTGAGGCCTTCTACCACCAGGGGACTGCATGTGATCTAATTGAGGCAACAAATCCAGAGCCTGTCCAAAAAAACTGCACAGCTTCCGTGCCCCACTCAGGGGAGGCACCTGGCATCTCCTGAATGTATACTAATCCACTGGAGGCTATATTTTGTGGGACTCTCACCACTGAGAAGACCAGAAGAACCATGCTGATGGGACGCCACTGGGTTCCATGGCGTGGTAATACATTTTCTATTTTAATCTCTCTCTGTAAGTTTCTTTCTTCCCCCTCCTCCTTTTTCCTATTTCTTTCTATCTCTCTCTCTGTGTCTCACATTTACCATTAAATAAAAACCATAATATTGACTTTGGCATCTGGTCTCGTTTGCACCCTTATTTAGGCAGAGGCATTTCTAATAGTTTTAAAAACCAGATCATAATGTGTTGGAGGGAGCAAATTGAGCTGGAAAAAAACCCCTTGGGATTGAGGCCTGCATGGGAATGTAGGAGTCAAATCTACTGTGATCTTATCCATTTTGACTGGTTCCAGCCAGGACACGGTTAATGGACAGGATTAATTTCTGCAGTAGCCAGGAGGGGGCATGACTAGGACCCTGAGGTTATTCTGTACCACCTTGTGTCATTTCCAGGGGCAGGGGGAAGGGAGTCTCTTCCAGGGAGAAGGCGTCCCATCCCATCAGTGCTGCACAGGACCAATCAGGTATTGTTGATTCCATGTGAATCATTTGCCTCCTTCTTGTACCCTCTGTCATTAGTATTGTTACTGTTACTGTTCATTTTCTTATCTCGTTGATATTTCCAGTAAGTCGTTCATATCTCAACCTGTGATCCTTACATTTTGTGCCTCTAATTCTCCTCTCAGCACGCTGCAGGGGAGGAGTAGGGATAGGGATGGGGAAGTAAGTGAGCAGCACATGGTTTCAGTGAGAGCACTAAATTGGAGAATACCATTCCTAAACCACAACATTATCTAAACACCACAGACATATATTAAAGGAGGTTTCATTTGTATGAGCTGTGCACAGTGATACGGCTACAACATAGATTTCACTATACTAGTAAATTAAGTTTCCTTGGGAATATTTCCTGGGTCTGAGGCCAACTGGCAATTCAATTGAAATGGTCTGTATTCATCTTGTTGAGATACTATGCTCTCCAAACTAGGCATCCAAACTGACTACTGGGAATAGTTCCTGACCTGTGTTCATGTCAATTTTGGATCTGAGCCTCTTTGGCAAAATTCTCTGGGGGAAAAAAAAATAAGTATTTAATAAGATAAATAATTGAATACCAGTGCCTTGAAAAATTGCTTTACACTGTTTAATTTACCAGCACACATGATAATCTAGGTATATGAAATGGAGATGAAGGTAAAGAGACTTGCAGAGTCTCACAGAAATGTCACTGAAATGGGTAAGTCCAAAAGAGAAAATCAAAAAGCAACTTGATTTTGTTCCTGAACTGAGCCTGCACCCGTCACTAACCACAGTCTGTTTTAGCATATTGATCCCCTATGGATCCAGCCTGCAGTCCTGATCAGGTTACCCTGTGGATCCGCTGTGATCTCTCTGTTGAGTTCCTTTTCTGCAGAAGTCAGGGTGTGGAGGTGACAGCAGATGCCTGGGTCTCTGTCTGACCTGGAGCAGGATGTAGGTGATCATGAGCATAAGTCCAAAAGTGCAGAAATGTTTCTATTTGCACAGTTTATGTATTAAGTGTGGTGCAAAGCATGAGCAGTGATCTGGAAAAAATTAGGAACTCTGAAAATCACAGAGTTCAAGCATGTCATTGTTCTTTAGTTGTTCATCTGTGAAATGGCATTAACTGTACTTTTCCATTTTTAGGTGTACATACAAATGCTGTAGTGATACAACTACTTTAGCACTGTGGTTTCTTTGCAGGAATAAAAAAGGTCCCAAGAATTCAGTCTTATTTTCTAGCTAATGTTGAGATGGGTAAAACAGCATTAAAAATTTAAAATATTCTGACTGCCACCAAGCCAAATCTGACTGCATTAAATTTCAGATGCTTCTGAACTCTCTAGTGATACAGCCTTTAAGCCTTTGATCATTGCTTTGATTCAAAGGACGTTAGGTGCTGCTTTTCCATGCAAATCCACTGTACTTATAAGCTTCCAAATTGGAAAAGGTCTGAGTGGGAGGAAGAAATTTTCAGAAAAATAAAATTCCTATTGCTCCTGTTGCTTGGCAACTACTGCCTTTGCCTCTGTGTTAAGAAAAATAGCATCCTTTGGAGTTCAAGTCTCAAGCCTGGCTTGAACTAAAAAGAAGGGGAAATAAGAGAAATGCATATTGTAGGCTATGTTTTTTCAGTAATTGCAAAAAGCCACTGTTTGCCCATGCCATCCAGCCAAAGGATTCATAACCCTTCCTGTTGGTCATAGGAAGGGATATTTGCAGAGTCCTTAAAATGGTGCAAATGTCTTGTGGTGAAAGACTGAAAGAATTCGGCCCGTTCTATGCATCAAAAAAAAGATGGAAGTGTGACTTCACTGTATAAGTACCTGAATGGTGGAAATGCCTTGTATAAAAGGATGTTTCTGTCTAGGAGATAAATGTTAAATAAGAGACAGTTCCTATGCCTCATGAAGGCAGACATATTTATGTTCAAATTAAAGCTCACATTTTTATCAGTGACAGCAATTAAGCACCAAAACAAATTGTCCAGGAAGTCTTATACTCTTTATCATGTGACGTCTTCAGGTTGAGATGGATGCTGTTTGAAAAACACACCTTAGCCAGATAGATTGCATACAAGGGAAACAAGCTGAAAGAAAATGTTATGTGATACAAAGGGGATCAGTGTGGCTTTACTGTACATTTGTCTTGAGACTGAAAAAGGTGGATGGAATTTTTCCCTCATTTAAAGTGCATGGAGTGACTTCCTTGTATAGCACCTAGGGCAGTCTGACACAATGACTTCACCTCTGAAATATGAGGAATGACACACTGAGAGTTTAGAGGCTTATATCGTATAGGAGAATTTTACACTCAGACAGGTAATGAAGTGACTGTTGGTACAGCTCTACTAAGTTTCCAGGATAATTTAATTCCATTAGAAAATGCAATATAGCTCTGTAAATTTTATCCCCATTCTGTTATACTCCTACCAACACATAGTTCTCAGTGTGGGAACTACTTTAATTTTCAGCCCAATGAAAATAGTTGTTACAGCCTTTTATACTTGGATGTCCAAAAGTATGAGGTACAGTACAGACAGAAGAGGAAGAAACTTAGATTAAAATTACTTCCTCAGCCTCTCCCAGCAAATAGTGTCTCCTGAATTAGGAGTGTAATTGTCCTCCGTTTTTATGGTTGGTGAGGGAGAGAAGCTGTGCTCTTAAGATGACTGCCCAAGCTGCTCTGTAAGATCATTTGGAAGGATCATCATAGAGAAGCACTTCAGCTTGACTAGGAACAGAAAAGGGGAGAACTAATTCAAAGGAAGAAAAAAAATCCAGATCCATAAGAAATCCAAGGCTTCAGAAAATATTCAGTGGCCAGTGACTTCTGTGGCCAGTGGCTATTGTGTCATTTTCAACACAATTAGCAAAAGCTGCAGCTCATATTAAAACAGAATAGTACCATTTCACACCAAAAGCATGTGAAGAAACATATGTATAAAACATGACCCTTGTGTAACTTCCATAAATACCATATTGCTGTGGTTAAGACCAGTAGTTCGTGAAGCACCACACAGCTTTTTGCTCACCCCACCTGCCAGTGGGATGGGGGAGCAAATTGGAAGTGTGAAAGTACAAAAACTCATGGGTTAACATAAAGACTTATGGGTTGAGATAGAGCAAAATCTGTGCATGCAAGCAAAGCAAAATAAGGAATTCGTTCACTATTTCCCGTCATCAGGCAGATGTTTAGTGACTTCCAGGAAAGCAGGGCTTTGGCACACATAATGGTTACTTAGAAAGACAGATGCTATTACTCTGAACACCCTCCCTTTCTCCTTCTTCCCCATTGCTTTTATTACTGAGCATGGTGTCATATGGTATGGAACATCCCTTGGGTCAGTTGTGGTCAGCTGTCCTGGCTGTGTCCCCTCCCAATTCCTTTTGCACCACTATTTCCCTCAATGGTGGGGTGGGGTAAGGAGCAGGAAGTGTTTGGTAATAAATAAAATATCCCTGTGTTATCAATGTTGTTTTAATCACAAATCAAAAACATGTCACAAGCTACAAAGAAAATTAACCCTGTCTCAGCCAAAACCAGTACATATACATAGACTTCTCAGGATGAAGATATAAACTGTAGCTTTAATTTTCAAAGTAGCACGTAAGACTCATGTGATGAGGTATGCTTGACAAAGTTTGATGAAAAGGAAGAGTTCAATTAATAAGGTTCTAGCAAAAAAAGGAAGAAAAAAGTTGATTCTACTGATTCTTCATGACCTGGGAGCTGCAGTTTTGACAGATGAGTTAGGGACTTTAAATGGGCAGTCTGTCTAATATTCATATTGTAATCATATTCATCCATTCCCTCCATCATAGGATTGAGGGTCAGTCAGTCTGGAAATTAGTTCCAAGTCACAAATAATCCTCCTGAACTTAAACAAGAAAAATTGCTGTTAATTTAGACACCTAAATTAGTCAATACAAACCTGCTATTATGACTTATTTAGAGAAAATGGGGAATTGTACTTGGAAAATACGCCAATTAGACACTTATGCAAATTTACAATAAAAACAGTCTGTCTATAATAGATTGTTTCTTAGTTCCAAGGTTATTGTTCAAGTAGGATTTCATTGTTTTAGCTAAATCACATATATTTCATTTCACTCCTTGCAAATCTGGATTAGATTTAGCAAGAGTTGCACCTGGTGTTCACAACAAAATACCAAAGGAGTTGATAAACACTGCATGTTTAAAATGCCTAGCAAGTTTTTTTTTATCAATAAAGTGCTAGGCCATAAAAGTTCATTTCACATCATGAATGTGTGCTGGGTGGCTGCATGCAACCAGGGCACCTGGCCAAAGTCAACCTGCAGAGTGAGAAATTCAACTTGTACTCTCTGCCTCAAGCTCCTTGTCATCTAAGGTAGGGAAGGGCATTCCCCATCTTGGTCCTTCCTACCACAGATAATATCTGCCTACAAATGGTCTTCTTGGCTGTCAGGGAAGAAAAGCTATGCTGTCAAAGAGGTTGAAATAAAAATTGGGAGCATGATGAACATAGCTCAATTAAGTTGCAGAAATGGGGGAATGGCTCAGGAATACACAATTTCTGAGATGTGGCCTGACAGAGACATTCAAACCCAGCACAGCTTTAATAAGTTCACTGATATAAAGCAAATCTGTTGGAAAGTGACTGACATTATGAAACCTTGAGTGAGGAAGACACAAAAGAGAAACCTGTGTCAAGCTTTGGCACCAAGGGAGATCCCAACTTACTATTTATGGGCCTTGATGTAAGGGCTCTGGTATTGAATCAGAATCACAAAGGTTGGAAAAGACCTTTAAGATCACAGAGTCCAGCCTTTAACTCACCACGGTCAAGTCCACCACTAAACCATGTTCTAAAATGTCACATCCACTTGTTTTTTCCATACTTCCAGGGATGGTAATTGCACAACCTCCTTCGACAGCCTGTCACAATTCTTGACAAACCTTTCAGTGAAGAAATTTTTCCCAATATCCTATCTAAATCTCCCCCAGTACAACTTGAGGCCATTACCTCTCGTCCTGTCATTTATTACCTGGGAGAAGAGACTGACTCCCACCTGGTTATAACCTCCTTCCAGGTAGTTGTAGAAAGTAAGAAGGCTCCCTCTGAGCCTCTTTTTCTCTGGGCTAAACACCTTGAGCTCCCTCAATTGCATCTTATAAGATTTGTCCTCCAAGAATTGTTGTATTAGCTCAATAATTGGCAACATCATTAATACACGTTGACATGCAGAATTTAATTTCTGAATAATGTGGTAACTGCAGAAAATTTGTGGAAGGAGGCAGAGTAGTTTGGACTGGGTGGAAACCTGAAAACCTCTTCACATGCCATCACAGAAAGAGTTTAAGGATAGCTTAATGGATTGTGGTGCCTTAAGCACATACCTTGTGTATGAAACAAAACCAAAATATGCAAGTGTTCAGTGGCTGAAGATTGCAACCTCTAAAGTCACACTGCCATTTGGCCTTAGTCTACAAGAAGAATTGCTTCAGTTTATTTACATTTTAACAAATCCATTCATGAGGCTTAATTGGTTTTTATGAACCTAGAAAGTAGTCTCAGAAGTTCACAAGTCCAGAAGATTTGCCCACCTCTAGTATAGCTTTGAATAATTGGAACAAATTAGATTGGCTTTGTTTTGCAGAAGAAATCACTCTGGCTGTTCTTAGGATTGCTTTTCAAGTATTTCCTTTTGATCTAAGTGTTCTCCAATTGATGTCAATTAATGTCAAAATGACTGCTTTCTATTTTCCCACCATTTCTTAAAGTCTTTCAGAATAATGGTCAGTGGACTGTAATATCTTGCCTACCCATATCTTCCCAGCCTTACACACTTTCTGAGTGTAGGCAGAACTGAAACTTTAAAGATACTTATCTAGTTCCTGAGACAATGGAAAAGCAAATAACTTCCAATATTTTTGTAATGGCTGCAAGAAACCTGTTATAAGATAAAAGCTAAGTTTCTTTTTCTTGGGAAATAAAAAAATGGATTGAAACTTCAAGACCAATGAAGTTTTGCTTTGACAAAACCCTTTGTCTGAGTTATACCAACACACAGCAGTGTATATACACACAAAGGAAAGACAAAAATTATATTTTTAGACACTATTTTGAAAACAAATAGGTAGAAATACTAACATGGTTTGTGGTGGTAGTCTGTACCTCTAACAAATAAGAAACATTTTCCTCTTCATTTGCCCATCTTTGATAATAAAGAAAAGAGATCAGTCTGACTAGAGCTGAGCATGGGATAGGGAATGACTTTCTGTCAGAAGCCACACACGGTCATCTTTTGTTGTTCCTCTTTTGTTATTATTTTGATAATTGCTTCATATTCCCAGAAAAAGAGCACCTTTGGACCAGAACTAGAAATCCTGAGAAGCTGAAGAAGAGATTTTTTTAAACTTCATTTCCTGTTTGCAGGAAGTTTTTGGTTTATTCCTGTCTGAAGAACAAAAAAAAGATTATGTGTCTAACAGTACAAGGAGAGGAAACCAAACCTTATGTTTTGTGAACACAGAAATACGCCTTTGCTACACATGGTTGAAACCAGTCCTGGAATGATGTTATTAAAAAAGATGGTGAAAAACTGAAAAACAGTTTTATTTTCTCACACAACTTGAAACTCATCTGTAAATCTCATTATTATATAATATTACTGAAGCTAAAAGCCAGAGGAGAGCAAGGTTGCTTAAAAAAAAAAAATCTCATCCTTTTTCAGGATTACAAGGTTATTCAGATTTATGATAATGGAATTAACAAGATCATGCAGGGGATTTTTAAAGGAAGCTATGAGATGGGCAGGCTTACTCATTGTGGGGTTTATGCAGGGAACAGGCAAAGTTGGCATAAGCATGGGATACTATTGAGGCATGGCTCCATTTTTAACTTTTCAGAGGTCAGGGTCCCTCGTGCATGCTCTCCACTGTTGGCTGCCTGCAGTGTTTCTTAACACAGCTGGCAATAACCTCTGTCAAGCACAGAATTTTGTATTAGTAGAGTAAATGCTCTGATGATAATTCTTGCATCCCTGTGGAATGTACTGGAAGTCATAGCAGAACTCATGTAAAACTCACATCAACTTCCATCTGAGGGAATAGGAGTTTACTGGGGTTGTTTATTGTAAACCTTAAACCAATCATATCAAAGGCAAAAAGCTTCAGCCATTTGCTTCTAACCTCTGCAAAATAGCATTTTAAATGACGTGCAGATTTGGTCCCAAAATATGAGGGATTGGGACTAACACATTCAGCCCTGTGGACAGAAAAAGGACAGAACATTTGCCCTATTAACTCTGTAGCTAGTTTTTGCTGTGACAGCTGTATAAAGCTTTTCAGATTCATGAAGATTTCTGCAAGAAGTGAATACTTTGAGAGAAAAGCATACTCCTGCCCATTATAAATAACCTGGACCTAGTTTCCTAAAAAGGTACCTCAAAACCCCTCTTCCTGTTCTGATACTGCTTAAATTACAATAATTTCCAGGGTTGTAAGAAGCTGATGGATCAAATATAGTGATTTCCTGAACTCTCCATTCTAATTAAAATTCTGCAGGCTGACAACATAAAACATGAGTGAAAGTAATAATCCAAGGTCATTTTTGTGTTGCATAAAGTAACTTATTTGAAGTGTCATGCTGATTAGGAGTATCTAACAGAGAACACATGCTCCTTCTCTGTGCTTACAGTTGTGTGATTTATTGGCTTGAAGGACAACTTTCCACCATTGTCAAACAGACCTTGTCAAAGGAGAGAAAAGATATGGTGAAGTTTGAGCAGGAGCCTGAGCAACACAAAAAAATCCCTCATCATGGGGAACTCATAAAATATTTATCTATCCTGTATTTATTAATAAGTGAAGTATTTGTAACATTAATAATATATATTGCTTACTGTAAGGCAGATTTTTAATGAGCACAGTGCCTTGATCTCCGCATAGAAGGGGAGCAAAAAGAGGGATGTACAGAAATGTCTGTTCTGTCATTTCTCTTTTTCTGCCTGTTCCCCTTCCAGGGACTGCCATGCAGTATTGTTAGCAGTTTGACTCTAATGAGATGTAATGTGGTTGCACATATGAAACTCCAGGGGGTTATTTATAAATAAAATGTATGTTAGAACAACAGTAGCTGTCTTGTAATGAAGGGTGAGCACTGAAAGCTGATGACCATCTCTGCTGAAGAGATGTAAAGTTGTTTGTTTTTTTTTTTTCCCAAACATCATGCATGGTGCATTTACCCCTGAGTCAGTATTAACCCTGGCAGGTTGTTCCAACATGTAAATCCAATGTGATGAAAAATGTACAGTTATTTTCATGTCACAACAGCATAGTTATAATGAAGCTATCTCCAGTGTAAGTTTTTTGTAGTCCTCAAAGGCTCTGAAAACAGGGGACTTCAAATTAAATTTTCTAAGCCTATTCTCACTGCATTCATCATGTCTGTGGACAGACAAATTTCAGAATATCTGTCTCAGAGAGTTATGCTTTTATCCTCATTTAATAGCTTTTCTGAGACTAAATTGTTGGGGCGATTTCAAAATTTGTGATTATTTATCATTACAGTTTCCTGTCTGTGCTGGTACTTGCCTCAAAACTGTAATCAAGGCAATGGGAGAAACTATGCTAGGAAAAACAGAGAAGAGTGTTCTTTACTTGTGTTGTCAAAAATAACTCCTTATAAATTGATGGCAAAGACAAGACAGGTTGAAGTTTCCAAATGCAGTAGTTTGAGTAGGCCTGGGGCTTGCTTATAATAAAGAGGCTTTGTGTTTCACAGTTTCTTGATGGGGGAAACCTTGACAAGTTCTGTTATCTTTTTTTTTTATTATTATTGTTATTATGTATTTATTTTTATTTTATTTTATCTGTTTCTTAACTCACAAGAGGGATAGTTACCAGGTATTTTTACTTCTGCATTTTTTCTGTTTTCTTGCCATGTGCTCCCTTGATTCAAGAAGTTTCCAGGATTTCAAAATAGAGGTCTAGAATGATCTGACCTGGTAATCTTATTCAAAGAAATATGCTTTGCTCTCCTCTAGCAGAGACTAAAAGCGTGTTTGATGCTGTCATGCTGTTCCCTGCATTGCTCAGCCCCTTGCTTTTTGTGCCAGCTTTAACAGAGGGTTCCTGACTTGGTACGTAAAATGATGCCCTTGTGGTCCACTGTGGCCATTATTTGTCACTTCCCGAATTTTGGATGTTTACTTCCCTGAATCTATAGCAAGTCTCAAACTTTGCACCTTTCTCTTGTGAAGGAAATGTTTGCACCCAGTTAGAAGGTAATGTATTAGACTCTGTGGATCATGGCCAAGGATATTTCATCTCCAGCATTTGGTAGTGTGAGTTCTCCCTTTTCTATAGAGATTTCACAACTCTCTGCAGTCCTGGCAAGTTTTTCTGCCTTTGTTTTCTGATCAGGTCTGCCTGCAGAATCACATAGGCCAGCTAAAATTTGATTTCCCTGTGAGTACTTGTCAAGGTTATGATTCAGATAACACCTTATCTGAGATCTGTCTCCTCTTTCTAGGCAAGGTGAAGCCCACAAACTCCTTTCATTTCTCTATCCCAGACTTCCAAGCTGGCAGTCAACGTGTTTTATTTCGTACTTAAAAAACAACATTCATTTCTTGATGATAATGGTGCTTGAAGTCAAATGACCAAGAAAATATGGAGCCACAGTTCAAAGCACATCTCCTGGAAACATGAAGATTTTGCAGCTCTGTTTCTGACTCTATCGATATCTTGCCAAGGGAAATACCATAGGAGGCTTGCTGTGCTGAGGAATTTCCATGTCATCTGGTAAGAAGGAGATGTAGATGATGTGCTACCTCCATGTCTTGTGAGTCCTTGTGCCAAGTCAATTCCCTGCCTTTATGCAGCAGGAAACAGAAATCAGATATTCAGTCCTTGGGATAATGTGTGCAAGAGTGAAAATGAGCAAAAGGGCATAAATCCCTCTTTATTTTCATTTGTTCTATCATCTGGAAGTTAGAACGTCCCTGTGAATGAATCCTTGAAGGACAGATTTCCTCAAATGTCTGTAAGTTTTGTGTTTTTACACACAGAAGACATTTGCGTTTAGCTCTTAGCAAGTGCTGTCTTTCTTCAATTCCCAGAGCATTTGCATATCCTTTATAAATAGTCTGAACAGGAAAATCAGACTAAAAGATTGTAGGTAAATTATTCAGATGATGATGATAAAAAAATAATTGGAACTCCGTTAGTATGGTTCTGTAAAAATAACAAATGGAAAAGTATTGGGATGAAGTATGAGAAGGGAGATTTGAAAGGTTCAAAAAAGCTAATTACATTTCAGTAATTTTGTATTGCAAAACATAATCATGTTTTAATTCTCATTTTTTTAAGGAAAAAAACCCTGACTGTAATTTTTTTCATATCTCCTTTTATCTCATTTTTTAATATAGAATTTACTATATTACTTACAGATTTTACATTTAAGTATTATATAACAAAAATTGCAAAATGTTTATGTTGCATTGTTTTACCTTGCATAATGACAAGAAATACCATTAAATGGGCGAAATCCGCCTTTTTTTTAGCTCCAAATGAAAAAAAAAATTGAGACAAGAAAAATACTTTAAATAAAAAGATTATTCATTCGTAAGACAATTTAACAGTAAAAATTAATATATTGCATGGGTAGGTGATTTTCTATTGTCATTTTCCAGCAGAGACAAAATAGAGATATTTTTTTTCCAAACCATTTCATGTAAATAAGCATGTATAAGTATATTGGATGTTCTAGAGACTGGGAAGCCAGAAGAAGGGTTACATTTATCAGAGAAATGTAATTGAAAAGGAGAATTTACCAGAGGTCTGAAACTAAGAAAAAGCCTTTCTCGCAATCTGTACATCTCTAGCACCTGGGAGGACATAAGAAAACAGGTTTTCAAATCTAGGTGATGACTGAAAGAAGTCTGAGGCTACAGTTTGGGAGATACCACACCCTCTGTTTGGGAGAACAAGGATGGGAAGGGTAAGGGCCCAGGAAATGGATACCATGCTACTGCTTTAAGCTGTAAGCAATTACTCTTTCGTGCAACTCAGGGATTTATTTTTTTTTTTTAAACAATAGACTCTGAATGCTCCAGAACCTGGCCCTCACAGCATATCTCTGTTTTCTTGGCACATTACAGTAGAAACTGTTTCAACCACTGGCTCACAGGACTAAGGGTGATCACCTGTCACCACACTCTGCATAGGGATGTCTCTGTTGTTTCTAATGCTGCCCACGGTCTACAGCAGAAAAATATGGGAACATTGTTTGTCACTAATTCTCCTTGCTCCTAAAGCTTCCTCAGTTCCTCAGCGTTCCTCTGAGAACGATAATTCTCTCTTTCATTTTCCCTGCCAGGAGAGGCACCATTTTTCATTTTCTTTGTATTCTGCTCATTTAGCTACACCTTGGCCTTTGGGGAAACTTCTACAAAGTCAGGCTTGAATAATTACAGTAGAGCCAAAAGGGGGGGCAATACCTGCTTCTGTCTGAAATGTCTCTGTAGTGGTTTTTTGACTATTCCTAAATAGACCCCAAGACAGGGTGCATTTGAAACTATGCTACACAGCTCAGGATGTGCCTGCACTGTACAGGAAGGATAGCAAGAACACAAGGTAACACCAACCCCCATAGATTACTGGAAAAGTGGATGCTGCATTTATGTCTATTTGGGTCAAGAAGTGATATTACTATGTTCATTGGGTGCTATCTCCAACTTGTGTGCTTCTTTCATGCTTGAAATGGCTCATGCAGTGCCACGCTGGTTACCCACAGTACCCATCAGTCATCATTTTAAGTTTAGGTCTTTTTGTATGTTGGTGTGAAGGGATGAGACTACACAGAATAATTTGGAAAAGAAATCCTGAGTCTGCACTAGTTGACAGCTCTGTATTTCTCTAAAGTATCCTGAGATAGTTGTTTACGTATTCAAGAAGTTGTGTGTGTGTGTGTGTGTTCCGCCCCATTGGAATAATCTTTAGCAGGTGCATTGTATTTGAGAAATGTTTACTGATTTGAGTAGTTTGAGATGAAATGCTTATTGTACTGATTTTTTCAGACTGCATAGACACACATTAAATATACAACTATGAATTGTCTTCACACTTTTCCGATCATCCATCTGTTTAGTCACATCCATCAGGAATAACCCAGAAGCACAGAACAGACTCAAGTGTTCCCACCTGAATCTTCCCTTTAGGAAATGGTCTTCAGTGCTCCCTGCTGTCAGCAGAAAGTTGACTTCCCAAAAGGAAAGAGAAGCTGTTACAGAATGTGTGGTGTCTGTTGTGTGGTTTGGAAGCACATGTCCAGTTTATGGTACATTTGGAGAACAGTTTAGATACAAAGAGAGGAGGTAGTTTTCTTGGTGAGGAGTAGGTTCAAAGTAGATTCAAAGCATTTCAAGTTAAAAGTAATGTTAAGAAACCACTTGGGAGCCAGTAAATAACCAGTCTTTTACTAAAGTATTGTGTAATGTTTCAGTAAGAAAAGGAGAGCAGGGCAAGAGCTGTCTGAGAAAAAGGAGTAAATGGTAATAAACTCTTTCCTTGACTATCACTTTCTGGTAGCCTTCCACAAAGATGAATCAATATACTAGTGTGAAGGTCAGTTTGATACATTATGCCACTAAGGTGATACCCGAGGGCACCTTTTTAAAATCTTTTTTTGTTATGGTTGTTTTGCAGCTGATTTTGTGTTTATCACAGCAGTTCCCTTTCCTCTCTTTTTTTTTTTTCTTTTTTTTCATATTCCCTCACAAGTTTTCCTTCTCTTATTCACTTTCTTATTTGATTCCTCATTTCCTCTCTCAATATCACAGAATCATAGAATCAGATGGGTTGGAAAGGACCTCTGAGATCATCAAGTCCCACCCTTGATCCACTACCACCACAGTTACTAGACTATGGCACTAAGTGTCACATCCAGTCTCTTCTTAAACACCTGCAGGGATGGAGAATCCACCACTTCCCTGGGCAGCCCATTCCAGTGCCTGATTACCCTCTATGTAAAGAATTTCTTCCTAACATCCAACGTAAACCTCCCCTGGCAGAACTTGAGACCATGCCCTCTTGTCTTACTGATAGCTGCATGGGAAAAGAGACCAACCCCCACCTGGCTACAACCTCCTC
>JAWWLV010000001.1:34930646-34941933 GCA_035041135.1 Platyrinchus mystaceus
ACTGCTGGCTCATGTTCAGCTTCCTGTCGATCCAAACTCCCAGGTCCCTTTCTGCCTGGCTGCTCTCCAGCCACTCTATCCCCAGCCTGTAGCACTGCAGGGGATTGTTGTGGACAAAGTGCAGGACCCGGCACTTGGCCTTATTGAACTTCATCCTCAACAAGAAGCTAAAGTACCTTTTTTCCTCTTTCAGCATCTGCCTAGCCGTTTGGTTTGGCAGTATTCATGGGCAGCTAGATTTTGTTTTGAAGCTGAACACTAACTTTCAAAGTCAGATTGGGAACCAATTTTAATGCTCCTTTACTGAACTTCTTAATTCAAAGCTAAAATTTAAGCAGGCCAACTCTCTAAGAAGCCAATGCCACAGGCAGGAGGAAGAACAAATGTGATCTAAGTTTCTTTCCAAGAGACTGAACATCAAAGAACAACACTACCCATTCCCTGAGCTACGCAGAAGGCCAGATTTCTTGGACAGATTTATTCTTACTTGAAAATCTTGCTCTCAGGACAAAGGTTTTCAAGATAAACATTAAATTTTTCAGTACCCCAAGTAGCAATTCACTGTGGTGAGCAGTCAAAGGGCAGTGGATTGGAGTGAATGTTTTTGTTATTATATTCAGGCTTTTGATTTTCTAATTCAGGTAGAAGCTTTCAAACCAAAGGGGTTCCCTTTGACCCAATTATTTCTTCCTGTTCCTCTTCCCCAGCCTGGGTCTCAGAAGCCTTTCCAACAGTTTGTCCTAAAGCCTGGTTTACCAAAAAATGAAGTCAGTGCTGCTTGACCTGTTCACTTTTATTGGGTGTTTGTTGGTTTTTTTTTATAATATCCAGGTTTAGAAAGACATCTTCTGAGCAGAGCAGAGGATATGGAAAGAAATAGAGAGGAAAGATTAGAGGAGCTGGGCTTCTTTTGTTTCTTTCCTTCCCCTTCTTTTCTTTCTTCCCTCTTTCTATTCATGCATCCCTCATTCTGCTGTCCCTGTGTACCGTGTCAGAGCTCACCTCTGCACCCTCTGCTTCTCTGTAATGGCAGAGCTTGCTCTTTGCTTTATTACAGATCCTGACACATTAGCGAAGGAAGATTTAAAAGTGCTCATGTTACTTTGCTCCTTACCCTGAACATGAGCTGCAGCTCAATACATCTTTGAAAATTAGGGACAGAGGGAAGGCAAAAATGAAAACTCAAAGAAATATTAGCCTTTTATGTACAAACTATCATCTTAACTAGATGGCAATTAGAGTGACTTATGGGATTTGGTAGTGGTGGTATGTGGTTGGGGAGATAGAAATATAATGTACTGGCAACTGTTAAATTTAGCTGTTTCCAGTGTTTGACTGCATAAACATATCAATAAATTGGAACAAGGTACACTAGGATAAGTACTTTATTCCATGCTGGGAGATTGGTACCACTTTAATAAACCAACACACTCTTAGCAATAAAACTCTCCACTTCAAATAAATCCTAAATTAATGATAACATGGTGTTTCTGAAAGCTTTCCATGAAATTAAAATGATATTCTGATTGGCAAAGCTCATGTAATAAAGCCTTGTTTACAATGACCTCTTCCATTTCAAGTAGGAGTCATGTTTCTCTTTCAGTAGCAAGCAAGAAGCTTGGAATAGTTTTCAGTACCTGTTCAGAAAAACTGCTTGCTTTAATTTTTTTTTCCTATTTTTAAATAACATTGCTGAAAAATCATAAACCTTATGCATCCCCAAGAAACTCATGTCAGAAAAAAAATGAGAAAAGAGATTTTCCTAGACTAGATGTGAGTCCACAGGAGATAAATTCTAGATGCAGATATTTCTTTTGATGTTCAGATTATTTGGATGATCTGCTGTCACAGATTGAAATATATCCTTGTAGTTTGGTCCATAAATAAAAGACAAACACTTTCATTTAATATCTGCAGTCTTAAAAGACCAATAATCATCAAAGACAAAAGTCATCAAGATGCTTTTCACAATGGCAATCCAATTAAAGTGGAATTTTATATTTTTCTTTTTTACAGAAAACACATCAAAAGTTTCAGTCATTATCTGTATGAGTAAAATGCATTCTTCTTCTCCCAGTTTAAAAATTTCCCACTGTTTGGCATCCCGCAAAGTAATATTATTGAAGTAATAAATTAGATTTTATTGCTTACTGAGCAACAATTGGACTTTTGCTAATCATTTCTAATGAAGCAAATCTTGTTAACAGTGGGTAGCAAGCAAATCAATGCAAGCAGTTTTATTTTAAGGAACTCTTATTATAAATTAGATAGAGGAAACTGAAAAATGTTGTTGTTTGATAAAATGTAAAGGATTGGAAAGAGTATGCCATTTTCCAAGTACGGGGCATGAAAATAATACTTTTTTCAAAGCACCAAATTCCCATTGGGTTTATGTGTCAGAAAATACAAAACCATAATTGCTTGTATCAGAAGAGAGGAATTCTTTCCTTTTGTTAGAAGAACCTGTGTGGAGACAGGAGACTTCCCTGTGTATTGTTATTAGATGGTGAAATTTCACTTCACCATCTCAATTAACACCTCAGCCTCAAGCATTCACAGGATCACTTGCTAGTTATTAATATTTTAGATAAGGTGAACAAAGTCTTAACACGAATAATGCCAGTGATACAATATTGTCCTTGGAGACACTTCAGACAACGGAAAGAAGTGCAAATCTATAAAGTGCCTGCAGTTTTCAAGTTTCATTTCCTACACTTCCCCCATCTTTATTGAATACAGGCCCTAGCTCTGGACCCCAGATCCACATAGGACCCCAGATCCTCTTGCTCACCAAACCACCAGTAATCACCACTTTTTCCTTACTTCCCTTATCTTTCAGATCTGAAACTTTCATTAGTTCCGTTTTGCTATGACCATACTCTCCATAATATGCCTAATCTAGTCCCCACGTGCAGCTGCACAATTTCCATCAGACAGAAAACTCCAGGAGTTAACAGAAATAATGTTAATGTTTACCTTGCTGAACTTACCTCTTGTAAGTAGCTGTGTTCCTGGCACAAAAACTTGTATGGATTTAATAGGAGACTACATTAAGTGTGTTATCAAAGACAGCATAAAAAAGCATCATCAGGAAACTTAATAAGATGCAGCAGAGTGGAAGAGATATAAAAAAAGACTGGACAGCACATAATATAGTAGGCTCTCCTGTATGTCTCTTTCACAGGGGAACAGTAGCTCTTAGTCTTTCTATCTCAGGCTGATCTTCCCCACATCCACTTTTTCAAGTTACTTGTATGAAAGTTGTGTCTAAGGACACACACTTCTAAGTTGTCATTGGTGAGAAACACAGGACTCACCTCCTAGGCTCCATGTACACTCAAAAGCTTGGCATTTCGTGGCCTATTCATTCCTTCTTACCTTAGTTTTACATGTCTTATTTAGAGCTCAGAAGAAGGCACTGATACATTGGCAAAGAGCTGACAGGGAACATCCAGCCCAGGATGCTTGGATCTATATTGTATGATGGTGGCTGATGTCTGTGCCTCTGTAGGAGGGTATTGGACCCTTCAACACTGCATTGACCTTCTCAGTCCAAATTAAAACAACTGTTGCTGTAGGCCTTTGCCTTTTCCTTAAATTACTTTGAAGTTAATCTAATTTTGTGGACTTTCACCCCTCTGTCAAACACTACCTGCAAAAATAGAAGATCTTCTAAAAAAATATCTTTGTGAAACAAAAATTTGACATGATGACACAGCTCAGGTGATGTTATAGGAAATGGAACAGGACACATGAAAGGCTAGTACTTCTGCATATTAATTTCTCAGTTATGTCAGGCTGCTTAAAACAACTTGTAGCAGAAGTAATAACAGTCTTGTTGGTACAGCAATAAAATATTCTCCGCTTAGTGCATCCATACTGTTGTTCAGTGGGATGATAGTCATGGTTTAGGAATGGTATTTCCCAATTTAGTACTCCCACTAAAAAGAAAACCACGAACCACTTGCCTCTCCCCTCTCCAGTGGGAGACACAAAAGGCAGAGATCACAGGTTGAGATAAAAGCAATTTACTGGAAATAACAATGAAATGAGAAAAGGGATGCCCTTCATCCTGGAACTGAGCAAGAGAGTCCCTTTTCCCTGCCCTTGGCCATGACATAAGATGGTATCAAATAACATAAGGTCTTGGCACGTCCCCTGCACTGATCCGGGCCTGAACCAGGACAGTGATAAAAAGCAGGAACAGTAATTACAATTCAGAGAGAATTTGATGGAGTATGCAGCCTATATTTTCGTGTTGTTCCTGATGTCACAAGCCACCAAAAGTCCATCCTTCTTTCCTCATCTTTGCTTATACCCTTCTCACCATGTGCTGGAAGTGGGTTGGCTGTACAGTAGGTGTCAAGTGACAGTCAAAGGAAGCGATGTCTATTCTGGTGTTTACTGGGCTGTAAACAGCTCTACTTAATTATAATAGAATCCTAGAACCATAAAATAGTTTGATTAGAAGGGACCTTAAAGGTCATTTGGTTCCAACTCTCCTGGCATGGAACCACTGCTGAGTTCAGTTTAGTGTCCTGCTTGTTCTTGGCATAGCAGCAGAGTTTGCTGGAGACTGGTCCACCACAGGAACAACTCTCCTTGGGGCCATCTGCTTCAGCCCTCATCCTCCCATGGTGCCAGAGGTGATTCAGCTTTTCAGTGTAGCTGAAGAATACAGTTCTAAACTATTCACCTGGACAAATTTTATAGCCAGCTGGAGATCCTTCCAGAAGGTGATTCATCTCATTTTCTCAGAGAGCTGTCCCTAAAGTACCCATCTCTTTCCATTCACTACAAAGCAATCTTGGGCAATTAGCTGTAACTACTCACAGTCATCTTAGATATGTAAGTTTTGGCAAGCTAATGGTAAAAGTACCTGCTTTGAAGGGAATGCATTGGCCACATAGAAAGTACTATCATGTTCATTTTATAGGTGGACAAAGAGGCTGCTACTTGCTTGCTCAGTGTCCCATAGTCAATTTATGCCAGTAATAGGTACCCCATGCACTTCAGTACCTTAACCATTAAATAAGCTATTACGTTGCCCAGGCATTTAAGTTTATATAACAGCATGACATGACTGATTGTGGGTTGTTCTTAACATGTTTATAATTCCACTGACTGAATTCATAGCTCAGATCTCAGTCCCTAATAAAGCCAGCATCTAATATTCAGCAAATGATCTCCAGATTGCTGTTATTTTTCCTACTGATGCTTGAATAATTTTGATAGATTGATAAGTAATTTTGAAAATGGTCAAACTGCATCCAACTTCACCATTTGGACATAATGATTTCACTGTAATGGATGTCATGTTTATGTCAGAATGATGTATGAGTCACACTATTCTGCCATGTTAAAGAAACACTTGTTATTTTTAGAATTTGTCTTATAAACAAGTCATATTTCCATTTGCTGCCCCAGGGTGAAAGAGTAGTTGTCATTTTACTGATAGCACAAACTGCACCATATGTCCGAATCCTGAATTCCTGCAAAGTTGGATGAAAAAGGGATCAATTTAGGAAAGTGAGAAATGGATGGAAATTAGGAAAAGGGAGTAAAGAAGACCTGACTGCAACAAAGACCTTGTTTCTATTCCTTGTTTATCCCAGTGCAGAACTAAGCAGCTCTCTAATTTTAAAGTTTCTCTTTAAATATAGATATTTTTGTATTGAAATATATATATATGTTTTCAGATAAGCAGAGGCTTTAATGCTTCTTCTAATGAAGTCTCTGTCTGATGTAAGAGAGGAATGGAAAAGTAAATTGGGCACATGCAAACCTTCTGTTTCTGGTGCTCAAATCACCTGTCTCATGCCTGTTGTGCTTTCAGAGCAGTATCTCTGAGCCCAAATTCCTCAGGTGTGTCACATATCTGCAGGTTAATAGAGAGGCTGACGCCAGACAGATTGCTTTGACTTGTTCACACTAAGGACTGAGAATTTTACACTGTCCTTAAACGATGATCCAAATTAAGTTAGCCATATGGCTTCCAATAAAGGTCAGTTTTAATAGTAATTAAATGGTGTTTCTTGTCAGATATGAAATATTTGAAAAATGTAACTATCTTTTAATATTAATATTGTTCTCTAAATTGAAATCTGTCACATTTTCTTCATGAAGTAGAAATAATTCATAGCCACTGTCTTTGGCCAGATGTTTCTTTAAATCAGCTTCATATTGCTCAGAAAAATGTTGTGCTCAGTGATTTATCTGCAATTTTCTTCTACTTGCCATCATTTACAGGTCTTTTTTTGTATATATGCAGTAGACTTGTTTTGGGAAGGAAAATGAAGCATAGCAATGGCTTTTGTTCTGGTATTGAAAAGGATTTGATTCTTCATAACTGCAAGCAAGGAAAGTTTGACAGCGTTTGAATCCTACTCATAGCAGTGTATAACTGTGTGAAATGTGTTTTTATTCATCTTGGATCGTGGAACTCCTTATGCCAGTAAAGAGGCTCTAGTAGCATAGAACTGACTCTTCATAATGCTGAGTCCATCATGTTCCTATACATATTTCCCACTAAACTGTGGCACTTTAAATAATTAGTCTTATTGACTAATAAGGTTTAGGGTGTGGTCCCTGAATAAGAGGCAGCAGATCAGAGAGACGGTAACTCACAGCGTGGAATTAATGGTGAAACAGAAATTCTCCTTGTCCATCCACAGGAGTTGGAATAACTCCTCAGCTTCCATCCTCCAGTGGCCTGTTTCTAACTACTAGGAGAGCAAAGCCTGAAAATATAAAAATGCATCTCATGTGTATTATTTAAAGTATCGTGGATGGAAGCACTTTTTAACACTTGAGATTGACAATATTGCAATACAACACTACTGTAGTGAGATAACATTGTGTGCTTAAAAATTTTATGAATCACACCAGATATAATTGTTTTTTGTTTAAGAAACATCTGTTTCTATCACCAAGTTAATAACCTACACTGAAAGCTTTATTGGGTTTAATTATGGAATACTCTGAGCAAACCAAACAACCTTTTCTTCCTTTAAGGTGCTAAAGCAGGCATTGCCTCGAGGACTAATGTGCACTTAGATGATGAGGGAAAAGTGTGAATCTGAAACTCTTAGCCCAATCAGAAGCTTCACGGCTTTCATTTTTACACTGCAGATGAAGTAAAAACATCTAATTTTTTCATCTGAATATCCATTCCACTGGCATAGCTCTTATAGCTTGTCCCGGGAAGTGAAATTTTAAGTATGGTTTTGTGTTTGAGTAAATGTTAATAGAAACTAAAAAAAAAAAAAAAGTTTTTGTTGTTTTTTTTATTTATTTAAATAGCGTAAGTATGAATGCAATGAGTTGTTTTGAACCATTCTTTAGAAGTTTGCAGCATTTTAATACTGTTTACAGATTCCAAATCTGGTATTCCTCTCATAAGCTGTAAACAATGCCAATAGAATTGCACTGGCATAAAACGTGATAAGAAAATAATTTGGAACAAGAGAAAATGACTGTTTGGAAATTATTCTCTGTTTATGGACAGCTAATAGACCAAAAGAAGGCCAAACTGAATGCAACTGCTGTTAATCATTGCACAGTCCCAGTCTCAGCAAAGTGCCGTTGGAGACCCAAGCAGAGAGCAAGTGTCACCATATTTCCTTTATTAGAAAAACCCTACTTAAACGGAAAAATAATTTGATCATCAGACAAAAATAATGAGGCAGTCAAAGACTGAGACAATTGAGTAAATAAAAACCAAGAACTCCTGTAGAAGAGAGAATAAAGGTATAACTACGGATCCCTCCTGTTGTCCTCTCACCAAGAGCTATGCTGGGTCCCAACACCACACCAAACATGCTAGTAGTCAAATGAGCATCTTGTTTTAGTTTATAAATCATAAGAATCTGCTTTTAGTAGAGCAGAAGAGCCTGGGGTCAGCCATCATAGCTGCCAGGAAGCTCTTCATGCACTGTGTTGGTGTGCAATCAAAAGGCTTTTTTGGGGAATGACCAAACATATCCTGGGGTACCACAGGAATGAAATAGGAAAATTTTGATCTAAAAAATTGCTTTCCTATTTTTTCTCATCATCTGAGGATGGCATGGGCAAGAGAAAGGGAATAAAGTGGCTTATAGAACTCTAGTTCCCAGCTCTCTGCTGTGCTAGCAGGCCACTGGCATTACCACACAGAGAGCCTCGGTTAAGGCAGGCCTTGGTGGCCCTTGTCTGCACTGGCTACCAAAAGGGCTCTCTCATGGCTTCAAAGACATTTAATTTCCTTCCTTGTTTCCTGCACAGGCCTCATCACAAGCACAAGGAATGGCTCAAAGGAATCTAGTTCAGATTTCCTTGTAGGACCTGATGTGTGTTTTTTACTGCATGGCTTTTTCTTAATTTCAAAAGTAATCTTAATAGAAAACACCAGTTTCACTGCAAAGAAAATGTTAATATCCAATGTTACAAGGGAGAATGGGAAAAACACTGTGAAAAACATTAGGAAAAAACCAGGGCTATAAGAGAAAGGGACAGGTACAGAATATTGGAGAGTTTCTACTACATTTTCTTGTAGTCTAGAAGGCAGCTGTTGACCCTGGCTGGACACCAGGTGCCCACCAAAGCCATTCCATCCCTCCCCTCTTCAGCTGGACAGGGGAGAGAAAACGCCATGAAAAGCTCGTGGATCAAGATAAGGAGAGTGAGAGCCCATTCACCAATTACGCTTAAAGGCAAAACAGACTTGACTTAGAGAAATTGACTGAATTTATTGCCAATTAAATCAGGATAGAGTAAAGAGAAATAAACCTAAACCCTAAAACACTCTTCCCCCACCCTCCCTTCTTCCCAGTCTCAGCTTAACTCATTATTTCCTCTTCCCCCCAGTGGTCAGAGGGATGGAGAATGGAAGTTGTAGTCCGTTCATCATATATAATCACCTCCCCTCCGCTCCACAGGGGGAGGGGCTCCTCACACCCTTTCATTGCTTCAGCATGGGATCCCTCCCATGGGAGACAGTCCTCCAGGAACTTCTCCGAAGTGAGTACTTCCAACAGGCTGCAGTTCTTCATGAACTTTTCCAGCATGGGACCCTTCCATAGGGTGCAGTCCTTCAGGAACAGGCTGCTGTGAGGTGGGTCACCCACATCGTCGTAAGTCCTGCCAGCAAACCTGCTCCATCCTGGGCTCCTCTCTCCATAGGGCCACAGCCTGCTCCAGTGTGGGCTTCCTGTAGCCTCCTTTGGGCATCCACCTGCTCTGGCGTGGGTCCTCCAGGGGCTGCAGGTATATCTCTGCTCCACCATGAACCTCCCTGGGCTGCAGGGGTACAGCTGCCTCACCATGTTCTGCACCATGAGATGCAGGGGAATCTCTGGTTTGCTGCCTGCAGCACCTTCTCCCCCTCCTTCTGCACTGACTTTGAGGTCTGCTGGGCTGTTTCAAATATTCTTCCTCCTCTCTATTCTGGCTGCAGTTATTCTCACGCAGCAACTTTCCCCCCCTCTTAAAGACATTATTCTTGAGGCACTATCATAACCATAACCGATGGGTTTGGCCTTTGCTAGCAGCCAAGTCTTGGAGCCGGCTGGCATTGGCTTCTGGCAGCTTCTCACAGAAGCCACCACTGCTTCTAAAACCTTAACACACAAATCCAATATAGCACTGAATGAATATAAAGACTTCAAAAGGAAAAGAAGTGTTTCAGTGATTAGCAGGATTTTACTCAAGGGACTTCTTTATCATCATAGAGATGACTGGGAACATCTGGCCTTAGGTGGAGAATCTCTTGGGTTTAAGTGCTGCTGGGCCACATGCTTCACCTGTGAAAACACTATGTAAATCTCTGTATTTTGGGAAGAACCATCATTATGAGAGGAGTGTGTCAACATGCAGGAGTTAGAGGTGATATATTGAAGCAAGAGTTCTACGTGTAAGAATTTTGAAGTGACACGTTTTGCTACAAAAAGACAAGTGAATATGTTTTTATAACTGCAATGCAGTGTTATAAAGATTTTTAAAGTTTTTTCTAATCTGTTATTCACCTTGAAAATCCAGCTACGTTCTATATCCTGCTATTTTACACATGGCTTTATGATTACTTATTGTTGACATCTCTGTAGCTAAGCAAGATTGGTTGCATAATAGAGGTTCTTATAGTAAATATTTATTCATTATACGTTCAACAGACTAATAGATAAATGAAAAATTAGTTCCATTTTCTTCTGTATAATCGGGCCTTGCAATAATTAATCAATCCTTACAAATGAACTATAATTTTTCATTAGGTTACTGCCATCTCTAAGGTGAAAGCCAGCAAGACCAGCTGCAGTGATGTTCTCTGGTTTTAGGTAGACATGAGTTTTTGATAGGAAAAAAATTAACATACATTTTAGCCTATAAATATAGTGCTTATTGGACTCCAAAATACAGAAATGTCATTGTACTGGACAAGACATTATTAATTCAAAAATACATTGATCAGTATCTAATGATTTTATGTTTCTAACCTTCAGATCTTACAAGTTACAAGAAAAAGGTGGGAAAAGAAAGGGAAGGCTTATAATCTTCTCTGTAGATATCCTGGAGACAAACAGTTCTAACAATAGACACCCTGGTGAGCTGCAGAGAAAAGCTTCAGGTTCCATTTCATGTACCAGCTATTATATAGTACTTTAATTACAGCAAATCAATTTAACAAGGACAATTGTAGTTGCCACTTCAAAATGACTGAGTCACCACAGCAAGTGTGAAGAAGGAGGAGAATATGGATGAACTCGAGATATCTATCTTTAAGTACAGTCACCTCTGTTCTTCAGGGTAATCCTAGAAAACCATTTCACATCTAGACATAGATGCATCCTGTGTCAACTTTTATTTTCTCTGCAAAATTTCCTGTTGATAATTTTAATTTATCACTGAGTCTTCATTCAAACATGACTGGATACTGTAATGGAGGTATTTAAAAGATGTGTAGATGGGAAACTACATGATGCTCCGAAGGGCCACGGCAGACCTTGATGAAGAAAATGGTATCTACATCCGATATCGTACCGATGGAAACCTATTCAACCTAAGGCGACTGAAGGCCCACACCAAGACCTTAAATCATCTTGTCTGTGAGCTCCTTTACACTGACGACGCCCTCGTCACCCATACAGCAGTAGCTCTGCAGTGTTTAAAATCCTGCTTTGAAGAGGCTGCTGAGCTTTTTGGGCTGGAAGTCAGCTTGAAGAAGACAAAAGTTTTCTATTAGCCTGCACCTCAGGAAGTCTTCCATCATCCCCATATCACCATTGGTGAATCAGAGCTCAAATCAGTCCAGCAATTT
>JAWWLV010000001.1:34942033-34962699 GCA_035041135.1 Platyrinchus mystaceus
CTGGAGACACACCATCTATAACGCTGCTGCTTCTTTTGAGAACACACGCAGGATCACTCTCGAGGAGAAAAGACAACTCAGAAAGAATCAAGTCTTGTCGATCTCACCCAGGGAGTCTTTCTGCTGTGCCTTTTGCAACCGGACTTGTCTATCTTGCATTGGCCTTTTCAGCCATCAGCACGCTTGTAGCAAGCATGGGTACAGTCTTTCCCAAATCTTCAGTCGGAAAGCCCAGCCATGATGAGATGGGACACTTAGGGACATGGTTGGATTTGATGATCTTAGAGGTCTTTTTCAACCTACAGCAAGAGAAAACAGCCTCAAGTTGCACCAGAGGAGGTTCAGGTTGGATATTAGTGAAAAATTTCTTCAGTGAAACAGTGGTCAGGCATTGGAACAGGCTTCCCAGGGAAGTGGGGGAGACACCATCATTGGAAGCGTTCAATAAACAAGTAGATGTGGCACTTCACAATATGGTTTAGTACACAGGTGTTCAGTTGAAGGTTGGACTTGATGATCTTGAATGTTTTTTCCAACATTAATGATTCTGTGATTTTAAGTTATTTTATAATTCTACTATCTCAAAGGCAGTGGTTGCTGTTCATATGTATGAATGTGAGCTATTTCCCTGGGGTATCTTGAAATATTTCTGTTTTCTAGTTTACTTTGTTATCTTGGCTGGGAAACTCAAGAACATGGGAATAAATATAAATATTTCAAAAGCCAGGAGACTTAGAGAAGGAGCAATATGGTAAGCATATCAGTTATTTCATGAAACTTGGGACACCCAAGTTATTTTTTCAAAGCACCATAAAAAATTAAGTTTAAAAGATAAGACCTGCTTTCCACCATAGAAGTGGAAAGTTGGACACGTTCACAGCTTCTAAAAACACTATCTTATTCTGCTCTTTTATAGTCCCATTGTACAGCAATATGTTGTTTCTACCATTTTATGGAAAAGGCAATACGGTTATCTGCTAACTTCATTCCACATATATAGCCAAGGATTGAATAAAGTCCAATTTCTAAAAAACAATCCTGTATATACTTTACATATGTTTAAAAAAAATATATATATGCTCTTCAATATTAAGCAATGCTAAAGCTCACTGCACTTTACAGAAGTAAGCTCATAACTCAGTATTCCTCCACAGACAAATTAATATTCACTCAAATGGTGGTCAATGCAAAACCACTGTAAGCTTGCGGACTTAGTATGTTGTTTGCTAAAAATTGATTATTTAGTTTCTATCTTCTTCTGCTAATTATTTCCAGAATTTCCATCTGTGTCAAATTTTCTGTGTTCTTAGTAGACAGAAAAAAAACGCCTCACAAATAAGCAGAAAATTTATTTTTTTTATCAGATAAGTACCTGGATTTTAGCAGCAAGCATAAAATTCCTGGAAATGGAGTCAAAAGTTTTTGGAAATTTATATACAAAGGGATGATTTTAAACCACCTGTGCTGGAATGTCTCTCCAGTGTGTTGAGCAGCACTTATAATGCCAAGGAAAGGAAAGGAGTCAGCTACCATGGGAGAAATCTATCTTGTATGATCTTTTTCCTTATCATATATCTTTAGTTCAAAGTAACTTGTGTGAATCTCTTCTGGTTGCAAGTCATAGCTTTGCTTTTTTGAAGCAAACTCTCTATAAGTTCTAGTAAAAATGTCTCTACTCGGCCACTTTAACAAAACTTCCATTTAACGGAAAAAACCTAGAAATTTTGAAGTTCAAAATGACCAGTGCTAACACTCAGATATGGTAACACATCTACAGTTTAGAAAAAAAACAAAAAAACCACAACAACAAAACCAAACCAACAACCAAACAAAAAATACAGGGAAAAAAACTCCGAGAAAACCCCCCAAAAACATTTTGTCCTACAGTGATCTTCCATTCACTCACAATTTAGGAGTTTCTGGTTTGCAACTGCTTTGAAAGCATATTTAATGTCTTTTAGAATACTCCTTGGCAAGGAAAAGACAATTTTATGTCTCCTAGTCTTCAAAATAGAGTGCTGAGTGCTGAATTCCTGCTGAGGATGCTCTGTGCAAATTATGATTCCTGAGCTGTGCCAAGAAAACATGACTTACTACTATAGATGAGCATGTTTCAATGTTCAAGTATATTCCTTGACACCACTATAGGGTACAATACCTACTAATATAGGCTACTTCAAGATCTCGAACTTTCAATATATAAAGCTAGCTTATAAGAAATATGAAGACCTTTTGTTCAGCCTGTAGTGACAGTACCAAGGTGTTGGCTTTAAACTGAAACAGGATGGATTTAGCATGGACATAAGACTTTTTTTAAGCTGCGGGTAGTGAGACACTGGAACAGGCTGCTTATATAAGTTGTGGAACACCAAGGATATGTTCAAGATCAGATTGGATGAGGCTTTCAGCAACCTGGTCTAGCAGAAGGTGTTTCTGTCCATGGCAAGGGTGTTGATCAGATGATCTTCAAGGGGTCTTCCAGCACCACTCATTCTGTGTCACATCTAGGGAAGATCTTACTCCATCAGTTTCTACTGAAGGACTCCTCCATTAAGAATGGTACTGTAAGTAGAGATCATTAAAGCATAAAGCTTAGGCACTGCATCATTCCATAGCTCTGTACATTAGGTTTATAAAGGAAGATGACTCAAATTGACAGGCCTCGTAGAAAGTATTCTTGGCTCCAAGAGTTATGGCTGCTATGGTGGGAAGTATGTGTTGCTCCCTTCATAACACAAGGGTGGTAAGGGAACTAACAGAGCTGGAAGAACACACAAGCTTTAAAGACAGAGCCAGAAGCAGGTTATTTCATATCAGGCACAGACTGAGAACAATAATTCTGAATTTAACTTTGTTATGATAATGCATGGAGACAGGAAGAAACAGTTGTCTGATAAATTTTGAACAGAACATGGTGTTAGTAAGTAGAGGCATGAAGCAATTTTTCCTCCTATGAGATACAGAAAGGCAGCAGAGTGAGCAGATCTATCTTTCAATTTGACATAAAAGCTGTATCTCCGTATCCATGAATTTTAGCAGCCAGAGAAATTACATATTTCAATTCCCAAGGTTTTTGGAGGAGATGGGAGACTTCGTAGGTCACCCTGAGGGCTTAGGACTGGGATATTATAGAAATAAAAATGCTTCCTACTGGTAATAGGATATTTATGTCCTCAAGTGATGCTTCCATGACTTTGCACAGTGAGTGTTCAGTCAGCTACTAGCAAGTTTATGCCAGGGAGTGCAACACTAATGCAATCTTAAAGAACTGCTATTCTACAAGAACTGTGAAGGCTGTACATATCTGCCCTTGAGAAATTACTGTGTGATCTTAAATAATTCAAGGTGATTAGGAATTTTCTGTGAGAAGGACCACATTTCTGATACAGTATCGCTTTTACCTATCAGTGTTGAAGGAGTTCTGCTCTCCTGATGATATTTCTTTTTTCCCTAATCACATGTAGCAACACTTCTCTTTTGTATTTTCCTGGAGGTCTCCCATCTCTGGAAAAAACCCAAAACCCCAGAATCATATGACTATACATAATGATTTTTGAAAATTTAAGGATGTTTTTTGCTTATTTTTTCTTACCCTCCTTCAAATCTTATACATATTCTTTGCTGCTTCACTTCAGGTAACAATTTCTGAAGGAGGAATTTTCATTGTGTCAGTAGGTCCTTGTTGCCTAGGAACATTTTGCAATTTGCCACTGTGTAGGTATTTAGGTCACCAGTGAATTAATCTTTTTTAAAATTATAGCTATGTAGTCAATCACCAGTTCTGAACTATTCCACTGAGAATTGGCAGTACAGTACTTAGTTGCTCACAGTTGAAAAGTTAAATTGAATGTTGTGCTTGCAAAGAAATTCTATGAAAGAGGAAAGAAAATAATATTGGTTCAAAGTAAGAAAATATCTGTGGTTTGCAATGGTAAACTCTAGTGTTTTCTAACCTAAATTGAATTTACCAATGTTGTCTAAAAGACAGACCCTGCTCCTATTAGGGTTTTCACAAAGCTTTCTTCACTTCAGAAAAGCAGGATAAGGTCTTATCAGAGCAAAGGGAATTCATTCATCTTTCTTTGAAAGCTTCTTCTCAAGATCAGTGAAACTTTTCCATATCTTATGCTCTGATCCATCTTTCTATAAAGACTGTTAATACTCATCATTTCTGAAACTTGTGAAAAGAATGGAAAAAAAGAAAACTTGCTTTAATTAGCAAGAAAGTTATTTCTTATTTATAGAAATAAATAAGATACTAGATACATAGATACTAGATATATAGAAATAAATAATACTAGATACTCATGGTATCTAGGATACAGGTCTTCTAATAAATTAGGGAAGTTTTATATGTTCTACTGATACTAATTCATTTAGCATCATTACTGGGATAGGCAATTTGTAATTGATACACATGTCACCTCCCCAATGACTGAATCTGCTCTTTCCTGGAATACTGTAAAGGGAGAGAAATAACTAGATAAAAGATCATTTGGAACATGCCTCAAGTCCCCTATTTTCCCCACCAAAGATGAGTTCTGCCTATTGCCCTCAATATCTCATTGCTGGCCCTCAGAGCGCTCGAGGGATTCCCAGAACTGAATATGGCATTTCAGGTATGATTGTGATAAAATACATACAAAGGGATATTAACTGCCTTGCTCTGTAGTGCATCTTGTACATGCTGCTTGAATTGGCAATAGAGCTTGAATTATCCACAGAATAGTTCAAAATAATCAAGGAGATGATAAAATGAGTTCCAATTGCACTGAAATATTCTGTCCTCTCATTATTAAAGAAAAAAAATGTGATACTGTGTTTAAGAAAAGTTATGGATTGGATCCTCCGCTGGTGCTTGCCTCATTGGTGCCATATTTGATCATATTAGCAGTGATCCTTCCCCAATTCACTGTTACCATAATAACTGTGTGCATGGCACTAAAAGGAGAGATACAAAAGATGGCACAGGTAATGGGTTAAAGACAAGTCTCAGGGGAGACCTTATTGCTCTCTACATCTATCTGAAAGGAGGTTGTGGTGAGGTAGGGGTTGTCTTCTCAGGCAGCTAGCAATAGGAAAAGAAGAAACAGCCTCAAGTTACACTAGGGAAGGTTTAGGTTGGATATTAGAAAAAATCTCTGCACTGGTTAAACATTGGAACAGACTGACCAGGGAACTGGTGGAGTCACCATCCCTGGAAGTCTTCAAAAAACAAGTAGACATGGCACTTTGCGATATGGATTATTGGGCATAGCGGTATTTGATTGAAGGTTGAACCTGATGATCTTGGAGGTCTTTTCCAACCTTAATGATTCTACAATTCTGTAAATCAAAGTTTCATTCAGAAACACAAATGGGTCACATTAGAGAGAGACTTCAAGTGGGTGAATTGAAAATGGTAGTACTTGTAAGCTGCATTCGAGTCATTAGAGCATTTATGAAGCATTTTTCCTGACAACTTCATGAGGAACACTTTTAGGTGGGTTGTGTTATTTATACTTAAAGTTACATTATGTTATATTATGTTATGATTTATTTTTATACCTTTTTTTTCCATTTTATTTTTTATGAAGGTGAGCGTCAAACTAGGTAATATGTCAGAGCCTCAATCCAAAAAAGACACCAAACAGGAGAAAGGCACAAAAAAGTGGTCCAATGGGAACTAAATCAGCAGCTTGGTAGATTGCATAAATAATCAAGTTTTTAAGACACTTATAAATTTGGTATTTCTATACTTAGAGATATTCTAGTAAAAGATGCTGTGATTGAATGAGGAAAAGAGGAGAATGTTTTCATAAGCAAGAGTTAGATTTTGGAAAAACTCTTTATAGTGATAACTGATGAACTGATGCTTGAGTTCTAGCTGGAAGAAAATCCATTTTATTTGAATTAAGGTTCTCTCATAATTTTTACTGATTCTTGCTTTTAGACCTCTTCTAAAACCTACTGCATATAGCTATTCACTTCCCCCCCCTCCATTTTTATACCTGAAGTTATATTACTTTGAGGGATAAAACTCCACTGTTCTCCTTTGCTCGTATCAGTTGGACAGAAACATAACTGTTAAGCCTCCTGCTGTGTCAGGATCATAGAGTGGAGACAGATGGAGGTACTTCCTCTCTTGTGACATGGGAATTTCTCAAGTCTGCCTTTGTTTACTTAGGAATGCATAAAGCTTTGCAGGAAATTCAGGAGGTTTGTCAAGTCCTATTTGAATACAGTAACAGTAATTGGATGCTGACTTTTGAAATGTTATTTTTCATTCCTGTAAGAGACAAATAATAACAAGCTGGCATTATAAGGAGGCTGTCAATTGCTCTCCAGAGGCACTGGTGCTCCAGCACTTGACAAGTAATCTTTGCAGATTGTGTGTCATTTGTTAAGCTCCTTGGGAAGCTTTGTCATGAGATAGGTTATATACACAGTGCTTGTTTATTTTTTGCTAAGATAGGCATGCAAACATTGAAAGGAGCAAGCCTTCTGAGGTGCAGAAGAGCGGAAAGGATTTCTTTATAAACACAATTTTCCCTTGCATTTGTTTAGCATTATTCTAAACTGTCCTGAAGACCCAGAAGAGTGCTGCATGTTCAAAGGCTTTCAGCACTTTTGAGTCAATGCAGACACTGTGGGGGAAGATTTCCATAGCAACAGAATTAAAGAAAGGAAAATATGAAAAGTCAGTGTTGGATAAGTATCTGAGGAGGTATATGTTGGGGGTGGTAGGGGTGTGGAGACTATGAGGTGGTATAAAGCCAGCAGCTGAGCTCTGACTGCTCATTTTTTCAAAGATGACAAAATTATCGAGAACCTCTCCCTGTCATTTTAATCAGATTTGCATAAAAGATCCAGTTGATCATCCCCTTCTGAAAGTGATTCTTAATTCTAGAAAAAATAAGATTCTAGTTATTTATTAATGTTTAAAGGATAGTATTTCTTCCAGTACTCTAGGCTTCCTATATGAGCAGCAACATAAAGTGATAAAAGTTGCTTAATTGTCAAAGTCATCAGAGAAAACACGAACATGCTGTGCTCATCTTGTCAATTATCAGACACTCATCAAGTGTTTTGTTCAGTTCTATTTCTCATTTATAAATCCCAATTACTTCACAAATAAATTAAAATACAATGTAATTCTTGTATTTTACTAGGTCTTGAATATAAGATCACAGAGAATTATAATAATGGCTGTAGAGATTAATATTTGGTAAGGTCCACAGTCAAGACAGCATAAGGACAGGACTCTTAGTAGGAAGAAAAGTGAAAGTCCAGGTTTACCCACCTGCAGTTCTACCTTCTGAAATTTCTACTTTTCATTGATATTTAAGTTTCAGTGTAAGAGAAGGCTCAAGGGAGACCTTATTGCAACCTTTCAATACCTAAAGTGAGCCTGTAAGAAAAATAGGGCCAAACTTAGAAGTGGAGCTTGTTGAGATAGGACAAGAGTTAAAGGTTTCAAACTAAAAGGTGGCAAATTTCTACTAGATATAAGGAACAAAAAATGTATAAAGTTGGTGAAACACTGGCACAGGTTGCCCAGAGAGGTGGTGGATGCCCTTGCCCTGAAACTATTCAAAGTCATGTTAGACAGAGCTCTGAGCAACCTGATCTAGTTGAAGAAGTTCTTGTCCGTGACAGAGAGGTTGGACTAGATGGTCTTCAAAGTTGCCTTCCAACATAAACCATTCTATGATTCTATGGTTTAGTGGTGGACTTAGGTTTCCAGTTGGATTTAATGATATTAAGGCTCTTTTCCAATCTGAATAATTATAGGGTTCCATGATGCTATGAAGAAAAATGAGACATTTGAGCTGTAAGTGACTTCTTTATGGATACAAAATGGAAGCAAGCATCGTGGGAGTATAAGCAAATGGATGGACACAGGGGAAGGAGGGTCTGGACATGCAATGAGTGCCTCTTTTTATAAGGGCGTGTAGTGATAAGACAAGGGGGAATGCATTGGGACCGGTTGCCCAGAAAAGTGCTGGATGCTCTCTTCCTGGAAGTGTTCAAGGCCAGCTTGGATAGGGTTTTGAGCAAGGTGTAGTGGAAGGTATCCCTGCCTTTGTAAGGCAGATTGAAACTAGATGACTTTTAAGGTCCCTTCCAACCCAATCCATCTTACAATTTCACGATTCTATGATATGAACACTTCAAGCAGTATACCCAGTTGTATATCTGGTGTTTTCTTACCCTGCCTAAACCTGTTCAAACTTTCAAGAGACTTTCTGAAATGTTTTCTGCTGTGACTACCATGCTCCTTGTTAGTTGTCATGTATAATTTTACAGCCAGTTAGGCACACTGCACATTGATTGCTTCTTTCCCCCGTGGAATTTATCCTTAATTTCCAAGTAGCTTTAATTTCTCTTGGCATATGTTGTAAAAGAGGAGGATGGAGGTTAGCATATAATCTTTTTCCCCGCAGCCAAATGGTATTCTGCTAGTTCTGCCTCAGAAAACAGAAGTCTATTGGTTTGGATGTCAGCTACAGTACTGTGCTTTTGAGAGAACAATTAATTCTCATCTGTCCTTTGCTTCTACCTCTGCTTGGGTGGATTAATTTTTTTCATCTTTTGCAAACTCTTATTACTTTTCCCACTTCTGGATCCCAGTGCTTGCAGTCTCTTTACTTCCACTATACCTCAAAGTGCATGATGTCTCTGACTTCATCTCTGCTCACTCCTATCTGCCTACATTGGTGGACTGGGTTTATGTGGCAAGATTTGGTAGTGGGGGAGCTACAGTGGTGGTGTGTGTGAGAAACTGCTAAAAGCTTCCCATATGTCCAGTGGAGCCAACACCAGCCAGATTCAAGATGGGACTACTGCTAGCCAAGGCTGAGCCCATCAATGATGGTGTTAGTGCCTCCAGGGTATCACAGTGCAGAAAGGGAAAAAGTTACTGTGCAAGAGCAAATTGGAGCTGGGGAGACAAGTTGGAATATGTAAGAGGAACAACCCTGCAGATCCCAAGGTCAGTGAAGAAGGAGGGGGTTGAGCTGCTGCAGATGCTGGAGCAGACAATCCTCTGCAGCCCATGGTGCTGGCCATGGTGAGGCAGCTGTCCCCATGCAGCCCATAGAGATCCACAGAAGAGCAGAGATCCACCTGCAGCCTGTGGAAGACACCATGACAGAGCCAGTGGATGCTTGAAGGAAGCTGTGACCCTGTGGGAAGCCCATGCTGGAGTAGGCCCCATGGAGAGAGGAGCCAGGTTGGAGAAGGTTGGAGCAGGTTTGCTGGCAGGACTTGTGACCCCGTGGGAGACCCACGCTGGAGCAGCCTGTTCCTGAAGGACTGCACCCCGTGGAAGAGACCATGTTGGAGCAGTTTGTGAGGAACTGTAGCCCTTGGGAAGGACTCATATTGGAGAAGTTTGTGGAGAACTGTCTGATGTGGGAGGGACCCACACTGAAGCAGCGGAAGAGTGTGAGGAGTCCTTCGCCTGAGGAGGCAGGAGACGCAGAGACAATGTACAATATACTAACTGCAGCCCCCATTCCCTGTCCCCCTGTGCCACTGGTGAGGAGGAAATAGAGAAAATAGAAAGTAGATAAAATGGGAAGTCAATTCTGTTTTGCCTGTACAGTAATTGATGAGTGATCTCTCCCTGTCCTTATCTCGACCCATGAGCCTTTCTTTGTATTTTCTCTTCCCTGTCCAGTTGAGGAAGTGAGTGAAGGAATGACTTTGGTGGGAACCTGGTGTCCAGCCAGGGTCTACCCACCAAAATTGCTGGAGCTTGCTGTTGTCTCTCTATCCTATCCTGTTTCCTTCCTGGTTTCTGATTGCACCGATTTCCTTCTTCATCTCATTTCATCCAGCCACACTCATTTTTATTGACTTATACACACTGGGCTCATTTCAAACAGTCCGTCATGTACCTCTTTCTATACCTGATCTTCACCTTGAGATGAATTCTCACTATTGGAAGCCCAGATGACCTTCTTTTCATTTTCCTAGATCTGGCTAAAGTTTAAGTTTAGTTAAGAATTCAGGGAAGTTTGTTTGTTTGTTTGTTTGTTTTTGTTTTGTTTTAATTTTTGTTTTTATTTTATTTTTAGTTTGTTTCTTTTGGTTTTTTTTTAACTGATAGAACTTTCTTTTATCTTTAGAGATCATAAATATCCAATCTGTTTCCCTGCCATTTCTTGATGAATTGTCAAAATAGAAGAAATATTAAAGGAGTGGTGGACAACTAGAGTTGTTCATGAGGTAATTATACAGTTTGTTGACTGATTGCAGAAAACACTGAAGATCAGGGAAAATTACAGGTTTTAATGTCTTCTACCCTATTTAAAATTGTGCTAAACTTTCAGTTTTCCCATTAAAATTCAGATCATATTCTCTATCAAAAGACAGCAATAAGCTTAATTAACTTGCAAAATATAAATGTATAAGGAAAATACAGCTAACAGGATCCTATGTCAACAGAGTTGCTAGAATGAATCAGTAAAACCTGTCGTAAAAAGTTCTTCAAAGAACCAGTGAAGGTGAAACATCTGATGAGACATGTTTTTTAATCAAAATGATGTTGGCTTCCTCACAGTAATTTCCTCAATGTGATACTGTGGTTAAAGATATGAACAGCTTATTTTAACTTCTATCATCCTCTGGGGAGTAACTGTTTTTGTGTTGAGGCTGATTTTCCACACTGGCTATATGTATGCTAATAATACATTTGAGAAAAAGCTGAGGCAGTGTTGATAAACAGATTTCAAAGCTGATGGCACAGTGGGATTATTTAGATGCCCTGTGACATCTGTATTTATACTTGCAGGTGTGGTCTGATATTTTTTGCTTATTTCCATAGTTCAGTCTGCAAAAGCTGGGAAGGTGTTTGCAGTTTTGCCATGAAAGCACATGTGATATGCAACCAGACCACCTTGCAAAGCAATAACCCAACTAGCCCCTCCTAAGCAACCTTGTGGAAATAGAAGGCTAGGGCTATTAGTGAGCAAAATCAGAGAAAGCTGAACCAAGAGCTGTCACTTGTTTTCTCTGCCTTTACCCTCTGGTTGTTACCCTCTGCTATGTTTAGTGTGACCATGAAGATAAGAAGACCATCTGAGGAATAACTACCATATGCATCACTCATACTTGCTTAAACCTGGTGTAAGTGGAGGGAGAATCAGACTGTTTTATTTATATTTACACTGGGTTAACCTTGGTATTCTTGGCTATACTACGTACCATCTATTTCAAAGATTAGCCCTCCCAAAACTGCAGTATTTCACCGTGGTTCTCTAAGATCTGTATTGCACTGCAGATGGAAGGAGGATCTTGCATAGGATTTCTTACATAACATGTGCTGCTGTGTGACTTGTGCAGTACTGCAGCTCTACAACTCCTACTTTTCTTAAGCTGTTGATAAATGAAAATTTGATACTGTTTTTTCTGCTTTAAAGAGCATTCGGATTTAAAGCAAGACAGCCAAACAACCTTTATTTAACTTCAAAAAATGATAATTTAACTTAGTGGCTGAATATCAGTTTCCTTTCAGAAACAAAGAAAAACATTTAGGAATTTTGGCTGAAGAAAACATGGAAAGCAGTAATATAACAGTGTAATTCAGATTAAATTTAGTTTCCAAATATATACATGAAAGTTTTCAGCAAGAAGAGATCCTTTCCTGTTCTTTAGTTCTGAGAGATTCCTACTAGGCAAGACCTCAAACTATCAAGTTCTCTATTAAATTTTCAGTACCTATATTGTCAGTTAAAACTCCACTGTGGGCTCATTCGTATTCTTCCCAATGCTGTGGTGAGCTCCTTGTTGTCTGAATATCATCTCCAGATTTAGTAAGAAATATTTCTTTGTATAACAGCTTGTTCATTCATTTAAAGGCAAACAATTTGTGCTCAGAAACTACTCATGTGAGTCTCAGAGCTAACACAGCTCCAGCTAGGCTGGCTCAACAATATCAGCATTCCTATTTCATAAATTTATTATGAGATTTTTGTGTCTGTAACTGTTATTTCTAGATAATTTTGAATTTCTCTTTTCATTTGGTTTGTTACGGAATGACAGAATGGTATTCAGGTAGGAAAGCACCTCCTGAGATGATCCAGTCTAACCCTTGCACTCAAAGCCAAGGTCCTGTGGAGAGGTAGCTCAGGGCTGTAGCTAGTCAGGTTAGAAACTTCACAGCCTGTCAGGGCAATCTCTTTCATTGTATGACCATCCTCACAGGAAAAAAAAAGGAAGGTTTTTTTAAGCTTAAATAGGCTCTGTCCTCTCTATATATACCATCAGGTATTTTTACACACTAATGAGATCCTCTTGACCCATCTCTTCTTTGTGCTGAACAGTCCCAGCCCTTTGATTCTTTCCTTATGTGACAGAAAGACCTGAATCTTCTTCTCAGCCCTTTACCACTCCAGTGTATCCATGTATCCATCTCTGCTGTACTGGGAAGCCCAGCATTAGACACAGAGGTCCAGGTGTATCTCACCAATACTGAGTAGAAAGAAAGGATCACCTTCCCCATGCAGGAGAACAAAACTAAACATTTTCACATCACAGAAAAATACAAAATCTCATTAACTCTTAGCTGACATCACAGTTTTGTAGCCTGGTTTATGATTCTTGAACTGTATTGCCAGAATATTTCTTGTTGACAGCTGTGAGGCATTCTGCAATCTCATTATATGCTTTTTGATCTGTGTCCATCTCTTACTAGCAAGCAAAAAAGTTTGCCAATATAGCTGAAAGGAAGGGGGTCTCTTTCTTTTCAGGAAAAGATTTGAATTAGATAATGATTGAGACCACAAGAAGCTACACAGCTTTCTTCTCTATTTCTCCATGTTGAATTAAAATTCCATTCATTTTCAATAGGATTTAAACCAGCAGATAATGTAATAGAAGCAACAGTTATAGCAAATACTCTTGCTCATCTTGACAGCATTTGTTTATCTTAATTTTACTTTCATTTCTCCTTTTACTTCTTTCTTTCTCTTTTAGTATCTCTGCTTTACAATTTTTTCTCCTTATTTGACTTCCCACTCACCATTTTAATTCAATGCTCTGCCTGCTGCTCCTTGTGCCAAGCAAGTTTGAATGTTGGTCTGACAGAGTTGGAAGGCAGCAGGGGAACCTATTGACTTTTCAACATTGTTCTGAATAAGCTATTAAAAATGTTCCAAAACTCTGTGGTATGCTTGCAGACAAGATGGTGATTGTCCACAGAAACAGTGAACGAACATAAGAAGCAACCAAGCCCAGCTGGACAGAGAATTTCACTTTTTTGGGGGTTCATAAGGACTGTGTTGTTGCCCAAACATAGGCTCTCCTTACCTCTGAAGAGGTATGATACTCTTCAGCTGCCCACATACAGGGAAACTTCTAAGTCTTTATTAGACATAGGTGTTGATGAGAAGTCCAAGTCATTTAGACTGATACTCCCAATTTTTGTTCCACCCAACAAACAGTTGCCTAGTTGGAGGATGGGGCATGAATGACCTGATGTAACCAAGTGGATTTTGACTCCAGCACTTCACCTTCAGGTTTAATGCTGGGGTACAGGATGGTATTTAATGTATAACTTCAAAGAGAGAGAGAGATACCCCAGGAATGTTTCAATCCTTTGAACACTGCATTTTTTTGGTATCATCCTCTCTAGCAGTGATTGCCTTTGGAAATAATTCCTGAAATTGTTCATTTATTGGTGCCCTGAGTAGGGTAAGGAATAGATGTGTGGAAAAGACAAATAGGTGCTTTTTCTTCTCAGACTTTTCTGCTTTCTTTGGTCTATCTGATAAACCATTTTTTGGAAAGGGGCATTTCAGTGAATCACTGATCATTGCTGATTTCTTTCTTAAGTGGAAGCAGACTTGTACAGATTTTGACAATATTAAAGGAAGGAAAATATCTGTATTTTAATCAATGTGTTAATCATGTTATTCACATTGCAGACACAGGCACACAAATCTCTTGAGCACTGTTTTCTCATCCCTTTTCCGTCCTAGAAGGGAAAATATGTTACTATCAAAAGGTGAGGAAGAGTAAGGATTTTTCAAAGTTTTCCAAATGTAGAAGAAATGCAGGAATGTTATCTTCATTCATCCATAATCACAGCTGGGTTCAAATTTTTAACTGCTAGGATACCTTTTGAAAATGTGGCTGCTTGGGAGATGGGGTCCTGTAAAAACTCCATCAATCATCTATACGTGCTGAATCACCTGAAAAATTTGGGTACATTTGGTAAATGAGATATTTGGTAAAATTTTTGCTACACAAAAGATCTGAGGGTACCTGGACTGGCATGGCTTCTTGCAGGGTAGCAGATTTTGTGTGTTTTAGGTGGAGAAGAAAGGAGGAGGTGGAACTGGAAGAGAAAAATATTTTGTGTAGAACATAGACTGGGTTTTTTGATGATTGCCTACCATCTTAACCCCCTCTTTGTGGATCCCCATAACTAAAAAATAACTAAATAAGTAAAAAAGTAAGTAAATAATTTAAGAAATAACCAAATAAGTAAAAAATAAATACCCTGCTTTCCTACAATCCAGCAGCCGGTGACCCTCCAGAGGTTGGGTGCAAGTAGCTCTCTGTGTCCCCCTGGATATGACAGTGGCACCAGGCTTTTGTGCAGGCAGCAGCTGGGCCCCTGCCAGGCTAGTTCAACACTACGATTTGCATGCAGAGACACTGCACATTGCCTCTTATCATTGTCTTTTTACATCTCTTAAACACATAAGAAATCCACCTGCAGGGTTATGTATTGTAAGGGATTATAGTCCATAAATCTGAAATAACGGTTTTTACACACATATGTCTAGTACAATGCTTTCACACTCAGTACATAAAACTTATTCACGCTACACCCCACTTTTTAAAAAAGTAAGTAGTTTAAGTACCAGTTAAACAAACAGTTGCAGATCTAGAACCACATAAAGCAACTTCTATTTTTAGACCCTGTCATAACAACAATATGCAATTATATTTTACTGGATTAAATACTTGAGGTATTTACAGTGTTTTAACATGATGAATGTCCTAACACTTGTTGGGGTTTTTTTCCAAATTTTTTTTTAGGGCAGGTTATTTTTTTTAAAATCTTTTTTTGTGAGGAAAAATTGTAAAACCTGCCTGGACATTCAGCCAAAATTAAACAGTAGCTATTTTTATATTTCAGGATCTCTGCCACTGGTGATTAGTTACAGAATAAATTAGCTTAAGTTACAGGATTTCAGGAGAAGAGCCTGGTTTAAATTATACAAAAATCTCTCATTAGCTTTTGTAGAAGTTACAAAAACAGGACAAAGGAAAAATACTGGACAGAATTAGCAATATTAAAATCGGAAATAGATTTTTGGTTACTGCTTCAAGGGGAGTGGTAATATAGACTTGTCTCTCTGGAGTGAATTGTCTCAAATGGAAGGACATCTGTTATTTGCCATCTTCACAGCAAACCTCCAGTCATCTGAATAACACAGAAAACTGTGGTTGCTGAGAGATTTTATAATAAATTATGAGATATAAAAGGTGGCAAGGGTTATTCTTGGTAAATGATTATTCTTGACAAAGAATAATTAATATCATTATTTATTTTGCCTTTGATAATGGCTTGAAAGTAGATGGACAAGAAAATAAGATAAAATGCTTAATAATTATTTTAATCAGGAAAAATTCATGATATAAGCAGAAGTTTCCAAATATCTTTTCTAGAATGGTTAGCTTATCCACAACTTTTAATTTGCCTTTTGGGTTTATTATTATTTTGGGGGCTCTGAGAATGTGCTCCTTCATTGGGGTTCGGCTGCATGGGCTTAGGACCAACTTTGGTGGAGGGCAAGTTAGCCCTTACATTGATGAGTAGTGAGGAACCTCAGTGGAGCCTGTTCCACTTCTTCTGGGAACACTTTTAAGTTCAGTCTTCACTGTTGGTCTCTGTTTGAGGTATTTTGCAGGTGGGTCCTTGATTCTGACTGGGATTAGACCTGTTGATTTGTCATCCTGATTTGATCACAGACCTCCTTCACTAAAATCACCTTTTTTCCAACTCACATATTTCTTGTATCACTGGAGTGGATGAATTATTGTAGTCCCAGTTTCTGAGCCTTTCATCCCTTTCTATTTGAGAGTTCTGGATTGCCTGGCTTTAATCACTCCCGAAAAAGACACACCATTAATTATAAATTTTAAAGGGCAGGACTGTGAGCCCTAGTATAAAACACAGAGGGAGGGTTCCTCTGGGAATGACAGGAATTTTGATTCAAGTTGCCTTTTGTTTCAGAGAAAATCCTAGCAGAGTGTTTGTTAGAGAGAAAATCCTCATTCAGAACTTGGCACAGGGTAATATTCACATGGGCAACCACATCTCTTGAAAATTCAGGACAGTTGGTAGCTGACCAGATGGCAAAGGGAGTCGGTAGCATGGGTCCTCACAGTGACATTTCCAGCTGGATTGGAAATGTGTGTAAATAATATCTTTTGTATGTATTTAATATCTTAGACATATACAAAAAACTCTCCTACATGAAAGTTAACGCCACCCCAAACAGAGCCAAAACACCGTTTATACAAGGACAGTTTATACTGCCTGTTTGCGGATGTCTTATCTGTCCCAAACTTCATCTCTCCTGAAGCAAGGACCACAACAGGGTAGGGCTGGAGGGAAAGAACAGGCTCTCCAGCCACAAGAGCAACACATTCAAGCATACAGTGTGGGCTAGACACAAGAGGAGCTGTACGAGGGGATCTTTAGATGTGTTTGAAATTCTCTCCTATAAAAGCCGGTGAAGTGCTATTATGATGGCTTAGTCAATGGCCAAGCTTTGGGCTGGTTCTTTGTCTCAGACCACTCCATTGGCTCATTCCTTTAGGTGATAAGCTCCTGGACTACTCAGGAAATTTATTACTTTATTTCCTGGGTGTGCATCCCTGCACAGCCCTTGTACCCAATGACATCACAATTATAACTTGAGAACTAACTTTAGTTTCTTACTTATCACTCATTTATAACTTGAATGCCATAGCTTGTGCCACTTGGACTTTAAGATGCATTCCCCTTTAGAATACTTTAGAGGAGTACTGCAGTGGGGGCACCATCCAGTTCCTAAAAACTGATTCCATGCCTGAAAATGCAGTTTGGGAAACAGTTTATAGATGCTTTATATTATATATCTATTATGCATTGTTGAGGGCTGGTGAAACGGTGCTCCATATGAGCCTGAGATTGGTACTAAATCCTTTATGTCTAGCAGGTTTTTGTACCCATCAGTAGGGCAAACCAACACCCTGAGGTGAATGCCTCATAGTTTACACCGGACATTCCTTCCTTCTGCTCTGTGCTCAAAGCATGTGAAACAAGGAAGTGTTTGCAAGTGAGACACATATGTATTCTTTTTTGCTTCCTTTATGTAAGTCCCTGTCTGGCAAGGGCAGAGGCTCGATAGAGCATGTCACAACTGTTATTTAGATGTCAGGAGCACTGCCTGATCAGCAGAGCAAGCAGAGCATGTTGTTGTGTGTGTCTATATGGGATGCAAGACAAAGGGAGATGCAACTCACATGATAAAAGTGATTGTGTAGATTCAATTTAGTGCCATATAAACATGATTGAATTGGCCCATCTTCTCAGCATATGGTTGAAAATATGTGTGGCTGGATATATCCCTACAAATAACCCAAAAATGATGTCATAGTCCACAGAGCTGGAACAAGCTAAGCAACTACAATGAAGTGAGTGGGATGTGAGAAGGGGTTTGACACCTTGTTCCCAAAAAACATTTCAATACCAGTAAGAGACACATAAACACATACATGTTTTTCCTGAAAAGACCTTGAGCATCATAAAACAAAGAAAAAATTCCTGTCCAGAAGAAACTTCAGGTGTCTGAATGCCAAGTGAGTGGTTTCTTTTACAGAGGTTGTTTTAAGAAATAGAGGAAATACTTTTACAAAGTGTCTTGGTAAAAATAGGCCAGAGTTTTTTACACAAAGTTGATGATCTGCAAGTAGGGGTTCACCATATGGAAGGAGACAGGATGATTTTTATAATGCTTTTTAATCTGATGTTGTGACTAGCAAGACTTTCTTTTATATACAGGAAACTATCAAGTTGCACTCGAGAGTAAACTCTGTTTTTCTCTTAGAAATTGACTCTTTGTTCTGAGAAAAGGTTTTCAAGAACTATTTCATTTTTTTGAAGAGTTTTCCAAATTATCTAAGATATTCACTTTCCGTAAAGCATTTGAGAAATAAATGAAAAATATTGATAATTAAATGTGTCACTATCATTTATCACAAATGATAATTGGTAAAAAGAAAGTGTTGAACACAATTTCCAAATAATTTTCAGCAATAACAGTAAATTCATATTAAAGGAAAAAAAAAGAAGAAAGCAAAGAATGTCTCTTAAGCCCATGAATTCTTAATGAAGGTGATGTTTTATATTTTGGCTGGCTCTGCAGACTGTGGGCTAGATTAAATACAGATTTATTTTGGCAGTTCTTTTGTAAGCGTCTTGATATGGAAAATGACTATGCAGACAGTTTAACATTCCTGGTCTTCTCTCTCTTCCATATCACTCTAGATATCCATCACAGAAAAAAGATTATTCCTCACGAATATGCCTTCTGTTTCTTTAATATCCTGCTTTTCTACCATACACTCACAAACAATGGGATTTTATGTGAGTAACATATTTGTTGTGTCACATTCTTACTTTGAACTCCAATTTGTGTTTGGCCAAGTCTATAGTAACTATCGAAGTACTTAAGGAAATAGTAAAAAAGCCCTTGTCAGAATTTATCTAAATCAATCTTAAGTAATTTTCTGTTAAGTGCATGCAAGCTTCGTAGCCTCCATTAAAATTTTATTACTGCATAGAGTTTAGGCTTTGGGGTTGTTTTATATCATGGTGGGCAAGATTTATTCCATAAGAAGCATCTCCTTTAAAATATAGAGTTTTTGCATACGGAAAATTATGCCGAGAGAATGAAAAACACTCTTTATTTAGCACCATTGGACATCTGTTAAAAATAAACAGAAAAAACTGGTCATGAGTCAGCGTGTAGGCTGCTTAATTTCTCTAAAAGGATTTATTAAAACCAAAAGGTAAATAAAGAACAATTTGAGATGACATTGTAGGATCTTTCAGCTGTGAAAGAGAAAATGACAAAGGTTCATTTTGAGAAAATATGTCTCTAATTCTCACAGAAATGTATATGATTACTGTTTGCTGTTGTCAGAAATCTGCTACACTTCATTGATGGTGTGGTTTTCATTAGGTGGTACAAGGCTGCTTATAGACTAGACAGTACCACCATCTTTGTATTATCTTCCCAGATGAGCTTTTTATAAGCTCATTGTATTGAGAAAAAATTCAGCTTAAATGTTCTTTATTTGAAAGACATGAACATGATGCCAGGGTAAAATCCAGACCTTAAGAGTTCACTTCAGGGAATCAGAAGTTCACCTGCATTATTTTACACTGGCAAACAATAGATAACAAAATCTTGCCCAAAACAGAACAAGGCTTCCATCCAATCCATACTTTTAACAAGAGAAATCTTTCTCTCAAGTCAGGTACTAAGCTGAAAGGGTCTTTATTAACCTTGGTATTCTGTCCTGATTTTCCTTGTGTTTTGCATGTTGGAAAGTCCTGTTAAATTTACCTGGAATATTTGTTATTAAAGGGTTTATAGGACTTTTGTCAAGACATCTTGAGGAGATAAGGATGATGACTAGGGAATAGAAAGTATATACAGTTAATATGATAAGGAATGTCATGATTTACAAGTCTTAATTTTCACAATTTCTTATTACTCAAAAAATTGTGGCATAGACCAGGATGTTTTTCTTTATAAATTGCTTCGAGCTGAAAGCAGAAAATTTAATCTAACTTCAAGTTCATTACCTGAGCACCTTAGAACTGGCAATGTTACCTCCTGTACCTCCTTCTCAGGAGAATATTAACTAACTCAGTAACATCTGCAAAAATGATTTGAAGATGAAAAGTGCTATGCAAGTGCTAGCAGCTTTTTATTACTGGATTATTGTATATCAATAACATTTTTTGGGGGCAAAAAGGAATTGGGAGGAAAGTGATTATATTTTAGTGTTAAAAGTCAAGGATATATGTAATTCTGATTTATTGAAAATATCTCTTATTGTGTTTCCCATTGTGATACTATAACATATGCTTTTAATGTCCATCTGGTTTCACTTTACTGTAACTTAAATAGCTTGCTACTACTACATGTGTCTTTGCAGTGGTCTGTCTTAATGCTGTAACAGGATCCCAGTGTGAGACACTGCAGGTGAAGGTGATTCTGTGATTCAAAGAATTTAAATATGAATAATTGAATAGCCATAAAATAGGAAACATCAGAAAGATGCGGATGAATTTGAGACATAGGCAGCCTTGGTTTACATGCTAGGTGGGGCTTATCAAAACAGCTACTCATCTCATCTCAGTTTGGGGATTTGCTGTGTGGAGATCTCTGGATCTCAGCCCTCCAAGGTTTGGGGGCGCACCAGCTCCTGATTCCTTACCCATGTTTCGGAGCCATTTCTGACAGCTGAAGGGATGGGGAAGGAGGAGACTCCATGCAGCGAGATGTTCCGTCCCGGCCGGCGACCGGAATTCAGTCCCTGCCACGCGGAGGGGAGAGTTGCTCCCCCTCCCCCCACCCACGTGGTCCCATGGCCGCCCCAGA
>JAWWLV010000001.1:34963418-34993199 GCA_035041135.1 Platyrinchus mystaceus
CAGGGACTTTTACAGACAATGCAAAAAGCCATTTTAACCACATGTTTCACTTTAACCTTAAATTCCTCACTGCTACAGAGATCTGCATATGACCTAGTCACTTGATTCCTCTTTAGAACAGTAGGAGAAAGAAATATCTCTTTTCAGGCAAAAAACCTGACCTGTATTTAAAAGCAAACTTTAAAATGAAGCAGATTATGTCCTTTAAATGCTTTTCTCTCCATTGACTCCAAAGGGAGTCCAGTCACTGTCCAAATATCTTACAAAGCTCTTACTACAGGATAGTTTGGAGGAAGACTGAAAGAAGGATAATGCAACAGTCAGTCTCGAGGATGTTTAAAAGCTCTGGAATAATTCTTGATTTGCACTACTGTAAACTGAATCAATTGAGGTTGATTATACATAAGAACCATAGAGCCGAATGGTGACTGCATAGCATAGATCTAGGACTCTGACTGTGTGACACGTGTCAAATGTGTGTATTAATTACTAGAAGTAGCTTTGATGGAAAGAATGGGTTTATTTTCTCTGAGTGTGTTTTCTCTCAGGTTTTCCTAAAGATTTTCAGGAAAGAATAAGTATCCTAAAGTATAAGCCTTGGCCATTAGTGGCTATAGGTTCATTAGATGGATATCTTACCAGAAGATGTTTTGATATTCCTATCTCCTTTCAGGATATTCCAGTTCTAATTTCAGATTGTGCTGGCCTTACTCTTCCGAATAAGAAGAGAAATTTTCTTCCAAGGCAAATCCAGCTGCTGTGATCTTCTTCACAATCATTAGCTTGCTTTTTTGTATATCACTGTTTTCTGTTTTCTTGGCTCTTTGAATGAAAATTATCAGTGAGGCATGACAGATAAGTAATGCCACCAGTGGCCAGAAGGCTGAGCAAGAGTATGGCAATGTTCCTGCTGTTGACAGCCTTTTGGTGTTTTCTTGTTTACTAGAAGTGCTTCAGCTGCTATTTCAGGTTCTGAGGGTTTCCTGATGCAAATCTCTGGAGTTTTCAAAAGGCGTTTCATTAGAGTTAAATGCCTTCGATTCTCCTACATATACCACTGATTTGTCAGAAAAAACTTGAATAGCTACAAGGGCTGTGGGATCTGTTGTCTAAGCAGTCACATCAGTACTGTCATGACTGACAGCCATGAACAACAGAAAGAAATAGCTAGAGAAAACAAGAGGTGTTCTTTCATCAGACTTTGATTACAGATGAAGTTGAAGCTTGCAAACAGTATTGAATATCAAAGAATTTGCTGTGACAATGATTCAAGAGAGGCATCACCTCCTCTCTTGAATCAAGAGTAATGTCCTTGTGGTTTTGTGGCTAATTGGGATGAGAGGCAGCCACAACTTCTCAGGGCAACTGGTTCCAGTGCCTCACCACCCTCACAGTAAAGAATTTCTTCTTCAGGTGTAATCTAAACTTACCCTCTTTCAGACTAAAGCCATTATCCCTTGTCTTATCACTATATGCCCTTGTAAAAAGCAGTCTTTCATATTTCAAAAGCCCATAAATTTATTCAGAACATGTAAAGATAGTTGTTTTTTTTTTTCGAACTAACTTCAGAGTGTTCCTGCCATGCAGGAAAGAAAGTCTGAAAATCTCTTTTAGAACATTTAACTTTAATGCTTCCAGAGAAGGGACAATTTTTGTCACTGCTTGACATTTTTTTGAGATTTACTGTCCTGAGAGACTTAAGCATCCTCAGCAAGACTTTTTGGAGTTGCTTACTGAAACTTTTCTGTTGTATCCAATATGACAAGGTTTACATCCTAAGCATAATTTTGTTGCTGTAAAGGAGAGAGTCAGCTGTAAAATTAATAATCTAAAGAAAGTACACTGAATAAAAGGAGCTTAGCTCTTTTATTAGTACTCTGCCAAAAAATATAATCAGGCTGGCATGGATGTTATCCTGTGGAGCACAACAACAAGACAAAGCTAATACATGCCATTTTCTAGAGCTGGTCAAGACAAGATTTCTGCTAAAATCTTGAAACCAGTGTGGCTCATTGTGTGTATTTCCCAAGCCAATTCCTTCCTCTCAGCAAAAGTAGGACACACAAAATATGTCACATTGTGCTCACATGGACATAGGATAAAATTTGATCTATGTGTTTGGATCTTATTCAAATAAACATGCTCCAAATGTTAACTTAATTAACAGAAATGTGTAGACATATATCTTCATCCTCATCACAGAGTCTGGGGTCCTACAAACCTGCTAGAAGACTCTCATTCATCACATATGAAATGGGTGCCCACTCTGGAGGACTGAGAAGTTCACAAGCTTCCTCCTTATTTTTCTAGTCCCTTTTCTGGTCAAATCCCCAGATATCCATCTGTTATCAAGGGCACAAAGTTACGCAGAGACAAAGACTATACTTCAGAAACCAGTATTTCTGCATAAAATGCCTCGTATAGAATGTTCCTTCCTGGTCCAGGGTGTGCAGCCAAGGGACAACACAGGCCAGTAAGCCTTAGTCTTGCCTTTCCCTCTTTCTCCCATTTTCATGGCCTGATAAGGGTTAAGATGAATTGCATAAACTGCTTAGGAAACCAGCTTTGTTCCTAATCCCTGTTGTGGGATGTTGCCAGAGGGGTTATTGGAAGGCAGGGGACTTGCAGGTGGTGAGGAAAAGGGGCACAGGTCTGGCATCTGCTGCAGTGGAGGCATTCGTTCCACCCTTTACAGCTTTCTAGGAGAGAGGATTGTTGCTCTTTGATCTCCCTGTTCAGGGAAGAGCAACCATAGTGCAGAGCTGTGCCTTCACTATGGATAGCTCTGTTCCTGAATTACCCAGTGGATACTTTTTGCTGCGTCTTTGGCACTTTACTGCAATGACTAATGCACGTGTACAGCAAGAGTGGGAATATTGTCCTGGTGTGACTGAGCTAACAGCATAGGGCACTCAGTGACTCTTCATCTTTCACCTTTTGTCACACCCCACCCACCTGGACACTGCTGGGTGATTGGAGTACAGCTGCTCGTGGGGTAGACTATTTATAAAGGTTTATTACTGTGCATGTTGAGGCACGTTTTTTCAGTGGGGAGCTCAGGTCCTATCAAGAAATGTTCATCGTCAGTAGAGGGGTAGTAACATGAATGAATCCCACAGCATGTGAAAAATGCCGTCGTTTTCTGTTTCTAATCACTTCACACTTTCCTGTTTTTCCTGTGTTGTATCCACGTCTGCTGTAATGCAAATCTGGCCATTCAGTTATTTGTGTTTAGCAGCAGGATCCCCAGGGTAGCACCATGCTTAAAGCTTTACGATAATGCACTTTCTGGTTGGAAAAGATGTGAAATTTACTCAAGAATGAAATTGTATTCCACATCGTTACACTGTTCTCATTAAATCTATTATTTCCACATCATCGCCCAAGAAAATACCCGATGCGAGAATCCTCCTAGAGTTCACTTCCCTAATTCACAGGACAATTACAAAATTGTTTTTGCCACAGTGGGAAATGTTGACTGCTGGGTCACTTAAATTCTTGCAGTGCCAGCTAATAAAAAAGAGCACTATTTCTTTTTACAGAACTAGAAGGCAGCAATCTACTCAGGATGTGAAAGGGCTTTTGAATTTACTTTTTTCTCCTCTTTTTTGTTTGTTAATTTTTCTTTTATTCTGGAAGAAAATTAGTTTTCTGGGATAAATAAGTGAGATTTATTTGTGCATTTTTTTTCAAGATTTCTGACTCTGTGTTAAATTTGTTTTTAAATCAAACATCCCATTTATATAAGTAGATTGCAAAGTAATATAGGTAAAATATGACCACCCAAAACTATTTTATTCCAGCATCCTCCTGATAGAAAAGTAAACCTCACATAGTCAGTTTTAAGAGCATATTGACACATATAAGATTTTTCACAACAAACCTGTGGGATTTTCTCTCTCCACATTCTTTCATTCTGTGCTACTTATGAAAACATGCACAGAAACATTTTGTTGTCTGTCACAAAGATTTGAATATTTTTGTTAGTATTGAAAATGTCTAAGTAGCCCCTCCACATTGACCTGAAATAAACCTTACTTCAAGCAGCTGTTTGGACTACAGGCTATTCTATGTTATTCCAAGCAGGAACATAATCAGCAAACTCACTTGAAAATCCAGATGAAATAAATGGTAGAATCTATTTCATTGCTTTGGGTGAAGAGTCAAGGCAACTTTGAGGATTCTGGGCATCTCATCTTAAATTTTCCATGTTCGAGGCTGTGATGAAAAAGTAAAATCTACCTCCAAGTTATATTAACTTAAATACAGAATTGCCATGAGACAGCTATTTGATTTCTCAGCAGAACTGATTTTAACGATGGCACAGTGATCTTGTCTCTAGTTGCTGTAAAAAACCAAACATATAATAAGGTTTTCAAATATTCCCATAACAGGGGCTGTGTTAACTTCGTTTACCAGGCAATTAGTTCTTGTCATTCAGATTTCCTGAAAACACCAATTTCTCTTCCAGAGAAAAACTGTGAGATAGCAGTAGGCAAATGTGGAAGTCTACAGTCCTTCATTAACCATCCACATGAAAGTTACTTGCCTAAATGTTGGTTGTAGAGACAAATGTAGTACTGACAAATTTAAAGCCAGTTTAAGACAGACAACTGAACAGTCTCTGCCCAATGTTTGTGAAAGCCTTCAGTGACTGTTCAGCTGATGCCTCTGCACTGTGGATGTCCAAGAAGAAGGCAAAAGATCCCTCTCTGATACTTAATTAACAGAATGAAATGGTAATTTTCCTTACAATTTCCTCTTAAAAATATAACTCACTGAAGCAAATTCAAGTCAAAGCTACAAGAAGAACTGTTCCCTAAAAACAACCTCACCAACAGAGACAGTATTTTCAACATTGTCTACTACTAATAATAAGGAGAAAAATAGACCCAGACTTTACATGCATATGTCATATCTATTTATGTATATATACATATGCATGTGTCTGACTATAATGTCTTCCATTCCTTCGTGGTACATAACCCATTAAATCTACCTCTAAAAGTGCCACAGATTTTGCATATGCAAACAAAATGTACACTGTCTCCATACCTAATTTTCATGTGATTTTGCCAATCCTAACAGACTACTCAGGTAAGGTAAAAGTTGCACACCTGTTTGAATGGGTAAATCTCTTCTTGCTCAATATATTTTCATTATTATTCTGTGGGCATCTGCTGAAAGAATGAATGTTTCAAGTCTTTTTCTCCCACAGCATGAAACAAACTAATTTTTCAGTGGTTCTGTACAGGCATTTACTAGTTTATGATAGTTTGGCAGAGTTAAGCAAATTATTCTTTCTATTACCAAAATCCGTTACTGTTTCCTCAGCAATAGCTAAACAAGAGACTTAGGGAAGAGTGCTACTACTATTCAGGTAACTCACTTATCCTCCTTTGAAGAGCAGTGTTCTCCTGGAAAAATCCTGAGCGCTTTCAGATCTCTAGCTAAGTTCCTTAAAAATGACCCACTCAGGGCTTTTCATACATAGAATGAACAGCGATTTGTACTTCACCTTAACTTTAATTTTACAATATTTTTTTCTTCTATGTTTTAGTAACACATCATGTGTTGCAAAGTACTAAGGAAGTTGGTTTGAAATGCTTCTCATGTTCTAAATGAGGGAAGTCCTTAAAAATTTTAGTATTGGAGGTTTTTGCAAATGCTGTTTTTGAACATGCCTAGTAAATTGCAGCTCCCACATATTGCGCTCTCAAGGGTGACATGCAATATGTCAAAAATATATCTGCCAGATTTTACAGGTCTTAAAATATGAAATTCTAAATTGTTGAGAGACAGGAGGTCTTAGTAAAGCTAAATAAAAGAATGGCAGTGAAAATGCATATTTTCTTTCAGGCTCCACATAGGTATTTTTATCTTCACAATTACATTTTATCATTTGCTAACGACCAGCTAATATTTGTGATGTTGACTGAAGAATCCAAGAAAGTGTAAGAACTCAAAGAAGGTTAAACAGACCAAAATTTATCCAATAACGCAAGTCAACTGAGAAAAATGTTTTACCAATATTGTTACAAATGGACCAACTTTATAAGGAAAAATTGTTTAATTATTCAGTAAAATCAAATGAAGTTATATAAGCTGTCTTGAAGGGGATCTGAAACAATTACACAGTCACAGCTCTGTGTGACCAAACTGCTGCTTGTATTGTAATGATAAAGACAAGATTTGTGTAAAGGGATGAGATTTATCAGGATATGGACTTTGATTAGAAACTTTCAACAACACCTGGATTCTTTAGTTGTAAACAATCAGGGATTTGCTTGTAAGTTAAGAATTAAGAAGTATAGTAGTAGCAAGGCAATGTCTACAGGAGATGAAGCACTTTTCATTAAGTCAGAGAATGTATTTGGAAAAAAAGAAGCAAGAAAGCCAAGAAAGAGATTTAAGGAAAACTTGGAGCATCAGAACATGTGTTCTTTCTTTTCCTAGCTATAGCAGTCTCATAAAGGTTACTACACTTTCTTACAATTGCTGCCATGTTGGTACCCTTAGGCCACTGTGCCATAGCAACTCTCTTACTAAGATGTCTAGGAGCTTCATAATTTGCAGATAATGAGGGACTTGGCAGCTTATCTGAAGAAGGCTGTAAATCCATTTTAACTGTCTTTTGAATCTAGTGGAGTAATTAAACTGGGCACAGAGTGGAGCAAATGTCATAGTTTCTCAGCCTTAGTGCATTCTGTGTGTTCTGGCAATTTCCTTATTAAAAGAAAATTTTTTCTTACTTAAAAGTGTGCAAAAATATATCCTATTGATGATATCAATGCACATTAATCTGGAAAAGACCCCACCACTATCACCCAGTCATAAAACTGACCTATTAGATCAATGTATGCCACGTTTAGGATAGTGCGCTATTGCCACTGAAGTGAAAGCATATATTTTTAAACTCTAAATTTGTGATTTGTGATTATTCTTACTGCATTAAAACCCCCTAAAAAAGTGCAAGAAATATAATTTTGTATTTTGGCCAAGTCTTTAGAAAGAAAATTTTCGTTTTTAACTTATATTCCCTCCCATTCAGGAAATCACATTTAAAAATCTAATAAAATTGTCTTATTAAGAGGCAGTAATATAATACATTACTTCTTAGGAGACAGAGCAGAAACATTTCTCTTGCTGTCTTTTTGACTGATCTTGGCATGTATTCAAAGATCAGCAGTGGTTTTCGTATAAAAAACTGTAGAACTTGCCAAACATGTTTGGTAAACATTTAAAGATGGGTTTACAGCTTATCACTTAGATATCACAGTTTAGGAATGCCAACCATAATTACTAAAGCATGCTTTTTTTTTTTTTTTTACGAGTTCATTTATGCTGTGTGAAACACCCAATGTTGATAAAGATATAAAGAAATCCTTGCTTGAAACTGTAAATCTATAATTCTCCCAAATCCTTAAGAAAAACAAAGCCATAGCTAATCAACACTAGTTTGCCCCCTTCAGCTGATGCTTCTTGAGTTTTCTATTCTGGTCCCTCAGTGAAACACCTCAGTGATAGTATAGATAACTGACTTTTTCTGACTGCATGGTGAACACCTTTTGCTCCTTTTGCTATGTAGAGTGAGAAATAAATAAAAATTCACAAATATATCCCTAAAATGGTATCCTAATCATGTCACACTCAATGAAGATTATGCAATTATAAGCAAGAGCATTATCATCTTGTCTAGTAAATCCCCATTACAGCTCTGACATGGATTCTTCTTAGCCTTTCCATCTGTTTGTCTTATTGGGTCTTTTGCCTGAATTGGTTCAGGCATTTATAATTTGTATTATTATAATTTACTACCATGCGGAAGTTCAGTAGGCTGTATATTTTTACGTGCTGCATGTGCACAGCAGGCATGTGTGTTCAGATAATCACAGAATCTGTATCATGCAGGTTGATTTTCAATTAATGGCCACTGGAGTGTTTATTTTAATGTGACAATTCTGATTTTAACTTTGTTCCTTTATTCAAGGAAGCAATCTTTGGTTCTGCTTCTAGTGCTGGTTAATATATGAAGAAATATTTTAAACATTTGAGAGAAACCTTTTGCACAGGGAAAGTCAATGTCATGAAAACAGAAAATATGTGGTAAGAATGTGTTATTTTAGGCAATGCTTTTTATAGGGGAAAAATATTAGAATGTAATTTTTTTTTCTTTTGAAAACTAAAATTTTCTTTTTTCAAATGCACTACCATGTGCAACACATAACAAACCCAAATCAAATAGATTCAGATAATACAGTAGAAACAACTTATTTTATATTATTAAAGATTTCATTGTAAATGCCTCAAATTCCTTGATGTCATAAATTAAAACTTTGGAAAATTTCCCTCAACCTTCCCACTGAGCAAAATCTTCCATAGTTTTCATCTGTAGGAATTTTTAGTTTAAATTTAAATGTTCCTTTTGGAAGGGTAGCAATGAAGCTGAATTAGCTCAGTCATATTCTTTTCTTAGTGTGTGGATTATTATAATCTCAGCATCAAGTTGAAGCAGAGGCTAATTTTCAGTTGTAACTGAAGCAGAAGGTGCTTGGTAGGGTCTCTCCAGATATTGCTATTGGTTACAGTATGATTTGGAAATGTCAGGATTGCTGGGTCTGGCGAGCGAGGGACTATCTATAGACCACAGACCAGGAAAAAGCCGAGCCTAAACAGGTCTTGCTCACGTGAGAGAGGCTTGGGACATCAGACACTACATTCTGCGGCTGTTTCTGCTATTGCCTTGGTGATGAAGCACACAGACCAGCTTAACAGCACACATGCAGACTTCCCTTGACTGGGCAAAACCATTCAATACTTTCTATGACAGCAAAGTTTAGAGAGCCATGTAATTTAAATATATGTGTTGTGGGCAAAGGAAGTTGTTTATTTAAATGTTTTCCTAAAAAAAATACACAATTTCTGTCTGCAAATTGTATCTAGGACAAAAGAAATAAAATTTTAACCTGACATTTAATAAGTTCTTTCATTTTTTTGTCAAAATCTCAGCATTGCTATCACTTGAGAAAAGGCTTGTGCTTGCATTTGTGCAGACTGGTTTGGAGCACATTGCAAGGTGCCTTCTTGTACAGAAAACAGTACAGGCTGTGAATACAAGCTCTGCTGCTCTGAGCTTTCTTTCCACAATCCTGCCTTGTTAGTAAACTGGTAGGCATTTTCACAAGTTTTTCCGCCTCTGCTGAAGTTTCAAGGAGCATCAGATACTCTTTGCAATATTTGATGGCCTGTGTTAGCACTAAGTACATTTTCAGAACATTTCTAGACCAAAGAATGACATTTTTTTTAATCGAATCCATGTTAATAAGAGTCAGTTCATTACACATTGATGATAATAACTCTCAATTACTTCTCAGTGGACCTGGATTTGACCCAGATGTGAAAAGATTTTCACCTTTCATTTGAAAACTTCTGAGTATGTTTTTTTAACAGCCTCTTAGTATCTATTATCATTACCATCTCCATAATTCCCTTCATTACTCTTTGTTGAAATGGCTCACAACTGGAACATAAAAGACAGTATTCTAAGAATCCTGGTAACTGCAAAAACCCACAAAAATATCACAAAATGGGAACTATTGGGGCAAGGAAACTGATCTTTCTTTGGTTTCCCACTTTCACTGAAAGGGCTTAATAATATGAAACAATTCTGTGGTACATTTCAGTTCCAACAGTACATATTATTTTGAATGGATACTGTGAAAGGCAGTTTAACAGAGAAAAACTGTTGAGTGTGAGTTTCTAATTGTTATGTATTAAGCGAAACCAACAAATGTAATGACTAATCCTTTGCAAACATAATGACTACCATCTTTGTCATTACACAGAAAGTGAGCCCCTGACCCACAGGGTTAGAACATGCATTTTCAAGGTCAAGGCATTTTAATGAATAAAATCTCACAGTCCTATTTTTTTTTTTCCCCCTTCCCCCCCCCCCCTTTTTTTTTTCCACTTTCATTTGTTTACTTTCTAGAAAGAACTTTTTATAATGTAAGATTTTCTGCTTTGCCTTAAGGACAAAGTAAAATCAGAGAAATATTTTTAAAATATGTGGCTTTGTCAAGTTCCTTTCTGGACCACTGTATTTATAGAGGGACCAGCAGTCTAATTGAAGGATTTTGATATTACCTAAGGAGTAAAGAGGGAAATAGTTCCCAGTGTCTCATTTTCCATCATTTGGAATTTCATATAATATGTGATGCTTTAGACTGACACAAAAAAATCCTGTCTCTTTCAGTCAAAGCAGTGTACATTGAACACTGAATTTTGGAAACATATTTGCTCGAAGCTCCAGGAATCTGTTCCTGTACAAAAGCATGATTTACATTGTTCTTTATTGATTTATTTCTGTATTTTTTTATTGCTTAGTTGGTTTTTTTTTTACTTTGGTTTCCTCACATTCTACTAGGTATAGCTGCTACATCTTTTAGAGGTTTCAGACTCTGCAGAGACTTAGATATAATTGTTTCAGGCAAACTTTCATCACTTGTACATTTTGCTCTTTGGAAAATAGCTTCTGTCTTTAAGCACTCTTCTCTCAGCTTTGTTCATCAACAATGCAAATAGTTAATGAGCCTAAGAAATAATAGTTCTGATGTCCCACCTTAAAAGGTGCCTTTTCAGGTCCACTGAGCACACAGAGAACAGGAGTTGGCTAGATCAGTGGATGGGTTCAGCTCTTTGTGTGTTGTAAAAAAATACCTTCAAAGGGAAAATTCTCATCCACGTGTCCTCACAATTAATGATTTTTCTTTTACCACTGGTCTATACATTCCAGAACTTCCCCACAATATTCAAAGCAGCCTTTCTAGACACATGCATTAGCATTCCCTTTTGAGACACTCTAAGGAAACTTTTAATATAGACTAGTTATGCAGTTATTAATTTCTTGGCACATAGAGCACAGCTGCAGTTCACATGCATGTTAGCTGGGAATACCTGTTCTTACTTTATGTGAGATAGAATTTTATTCAAAAACATCTGTGGAAAAAATGTCAGTCAAAGATTCTATGCTGGAATGATAGATATCTTTACATCCAAACAATATAGCTGAATGTCTTGATATGCTTATGACTGTTTCTTTCCAATTATGCTTCTACCACTGGTTTCTATTTGCTAAAGCATGTGTTATGACATCTTTTTTTCTTATTTCCAAATTCTTTCCTTTATCCACTATAAGAAGAGCACACACCATATATACTCTTATCTGTGGATCAAAATTTTCCTTAATTTTTCAAAAAGCAGCAGTACTAGGACAGAAGAGTAACATTTTCTTTTATTCCAGAATACTGTTTGCTGAAGCTTCTATTTGTCCAAAGTCTGTATTTCAGTGGAGGACTGAATCAACAGGTGGTTCATTCATTTATTTTTAGTCTTTTCTGAAAAGCTTAGTCTGATGTCTCTTTGCATTTGCAGATGTCTGCTGCCAAAGTTGTTCATTTAGACTTATAACTTGTCACAGGTTTGACATAAATTTGCAACATTCCTTTCAAAATTCTGTTTTCTTTAAAAGCAGAATTATGTAAATCTTCTTTGACATAAAATGGAATTGAAGAGAAAACAATGGTCTTAAATATTTATCATTCCAATGATTAACTTTGTGTTCAGTCAACACAGACTGTGAGACATGCCCAGTTTTTCCAGGAATTTTTTAATTCTAGCACTGCATATCAAGATATGGAAGTCCTGCACTGGGATCTTGTGCTTCTTTTACTTGCTACTCAGGATTGTCCCCCAAAACATAAACCAAATATCTTCTTTGTGTCAACCATTTCCAGTATTTCCCTTGAACCTCCATCACCATCACTGTTATGTTTGACTGTGGAGTTTTCTTTGTTCTCTTGCTTTGTCACCCCAAAGCTGCCTCAGGAATTTGTTTTAATTTTATTATTTGTCCCAATGAAAATGTACCACATTACTTCCAAGAAATTGTAACTATTCTTCCAGTCATACAGGTGATTTTTTTGCCTAAACACTTGCCCATACTAGGTCAGTTATCTCAAAGTCAGGACTATATTCCCAGAAGACTTCACTAGGAGCTTGTGGCACAACAGGTGCCACCAGGAACCAGACCAGAAGGAAATACTGGTCCTTGTAACACTGAAACCACCATAGTGGCATCTGGGGATGTGGTTTAGTGGTAAACACTGTAGTGCTACGTTGGACTTAATGATCTTAGAGGTCTTTTCCAACCTTAACGATTTTATGATCCTATGATGCTTGACACTGGATTGAAGATTCAACATTGGTTTTCTAGCTCTTTCCAAATCAATCAACATGTGCTTAGTTAGTCTTAAACAGGAATCTGGAGGCACCCAAACTCTCTGTATTTGCTTTGATTTATGGTCTCTCCAGATCTCAGAGCTCTAAGGGAGGCAGGATGTTACCTCTATATTTTCTGCAGGAAGCCAAACCAGTTTCACTTGCAAGTGAAGTGTGCACTCTCTACCCTACTGCTTCTCACTAAGGAGTCAGCCAAGCCTGTGCCTGGCTTGGCTGACACTTTACAACAGACTGGCACTACCTACGAACAAAGAGATTCTTCTTTCTGCCCATGTGGTCTGACAGACAGCAACTTCATATTCGGCCACATCCCAGTGCTTATGTAGCATAGAGAATTCCCATGAAAAGGCTGCTTTAAAAAAAATAATTATTTACACATGCCTACTTTATGTCTTTTGTGGCTACTGAGGCCTCAAAAGGAGGTAGATGGTTGGGAGGGATGACTATAAATAGAGATCCTAAGAGTTCCATCTGAATACACCATGAAATTTCCATGTAGATATCTTTATCCAAAAAAATCCCTAAAATCCCTAAAATCCTTTATAGATGATATAGAACAATGTATACACCTAGGATGTGAATTATTAAATCCCACAGTTGGTCAGATGAGCTACATAAATGGCCATATCTATTGCCTAAAAAGGAGTTCAAAAGAGACAAGACAGAATGCAGACATTTACACTATAGACATCACTAGACTTCTAAATTCCAGTGCCTTGATTCCACCACAAATGTTTCAATAAAGTGGTCAGGTGCTGCTTTCCTCCTGTGAGCTGAAATAGCAATATATATTTTGAAGAGTTCCCAGTTACTGGGAACATTTTATCAGTGAGGAAACTTCACCATGCACCCCCAAATAGTCTTTGGAAGAAAATATGTTCAAAGCATTTCATTAGTATTTTACACGCAATTCCAGACCTCAAGATGAGAATGTTTTGAAATATACTCTTTAGTTTTAATAAGTGATGATGCCTCCAGCTGTTCTGTAAATAGCCAGGAAATGAAGACCAGTTGGTTCCCATTTGCAGTGTGAAGCTGGATGAGATCTGATTGCATGCTTTACAGTTAGATATGAGCTTGCAGCATCATTAACACCTTTCCCCTCTTATTTCTGAATAAGTCCAGACATTAGCTTTATGAGTGGTCTCATGCTTATACAAAATAGACTATAACTTTTTTTATAGGTGTATCTCATCCTTCAATCTTATTTTTACACCTAAATACTTTTGATGTTTGGCAATTCTGGGAATTAAATTAATTACATTTTCTTTTTTTTCCCCTTCCATTTCTGTGAGATGCTAACTTATAATTAGAACAGAACTTATCTCATTTTTCTCTGGAAGATGCATTTTTTTTTCTCTCAGAAAATCCTCACAGATATGAGGAATTCTGATGCTACATTTCTTATGTACCAGAACCTGTCCTTAATTAAATACTAGTCTTCAAAGAAAAGACGAGTTTCTTTTGTTGTAGTACAAATAGATCTCCTACATTGCTTTCCAGGAGATATTAAAGTAAGAAAAAATTTCTTTTTATCTTTTTTTCTCTTTTGAAAAATTCTGAGTAGTCATAGATTTATATGATCTTCATTTCCCTTGAACCACAATTATCTGCTAAAATTGGATTATGTGGGACAAGACCCACAGTCTATACGCATGTGAAATTGCTTTGGATAATCCTGTTCTTTTTCTGAAAGAGCAATAACATTGTCAGTATCTTTCTTGGCACTTGTGGCATCACTGAAGATAAAACATAAGCATCAGAAGACAATTCTGACACCAGCAGTGTGTGGTCTCAGCACAGAAAGCCAATCACATCCTGAGCTGTATCAAAAGTACCATGGCCAGCGGGTCAGGGAAAGTGATTCTGCCCCTCTACTCTGCTCTTGTGAGACCTCACCTGGAATGCTGCATCCAGCTCTGGGGTCCTCAAGAAAGACATCCATTGGAGCGGGTCCAGAGGAGGCCACAAAGAACATCAGAGGGTTGGAACACCTCTCTTATGAAGAGGCTGAGACAGCAGGGGGGTTGTTTAGCCTGGAGAAGAGAAGGCTCTGGGAAGGCCTCATTGTGGTCTTCCAGCTTATCTGTCATGTCCTATATGCATTCTCCGATTGAATTCTAGGCCTTATCAGGGTAGACCATCCTGCCACACTCTGGTGGTATTTTCCACTAATATTTGTGACATTATGACAGTGAATTCAATGTCTCTGTAATAAAACTTTTAGCAGAATAAAAACTTCTTTACAAAGCCTATGGGACTCCAATGTCTCTTACGTATCAGGAGATGAAGGCAACTGACTGTCATTCTTGTGCTTTCAGCAGTTTGTTGGGCCATTTCATGACAAGTACCTGACTCCTTTAGTACCTCATCCCTCATTACTTCTCTCCTGTGTAGAAAAAAGGTATAGTTTTGTTGTGGTATTTAACTTACATTAATTTGTATAAGGGGTTTTTTAGGTGTAGACTGCCTGTTAGTCTTGATACTGCAAATTCAAAGGGGCTTGATAGAACTCAGAGGTTTGATATGGTCTCTCTTTTCTCTTAGAATTCAATATAATGGAGGTGACTCAGCATAGGCTGAAATAACTTTTTTTCACCAAAAAATTTTCTTCACCTCTTAATAAAAACCTATGACCTCTATATTCTACTAGTTCAGACTCCAGTTCATTGGTGAACAAAGGTATCTTCTCTGGACATCTGGATTCTCACTGCTAAAATGATATTTCTTTGTTTTCATGCACCACTTGGAAGAAAATTATGGTGCTGGCTTTTCTCCCTCATTTTCAATAGATATTTACAAAGAAAGGTTGTGATGCTGTCTGATCTGCAAATAGTATATCATGTTTTGCATTGTTTGAACAAACATCAGATATTTTTGGTACAAGTGTTCAAGATTTCTTAAATGATGTGAGAGGTCACAGGTTGACAACGTCTGTGCTTGTAGTAATTTACTGTTATGGCTGAATGTGGATTTGAAGGTATTTTATCACAGATTCAACACCAGTTGGACTCATTTCTCAAAGTCCCATTCCTATTTAAAAAGAAAAATTATTGTTGTCAAAATCTTTCTGCAATTTAAGCTATCATCATAAGTGAAATGCACGTGTTGAAGATAATACCTTCTTTTTCAGACAGAAAGTTCAGCCAAGCATTTCTATGGAAAAAGAAACAATCAATCAGTTTTGATGAATTCCCTGACATGTTGGGTACAGTTGTTATTGTGTGTGTTTTCTTCTTTACCCTTTGTGTTCACATCTCTGCTTTCTCTGGAAGGCTATAGTGACTAAAATCTCGTTTTTGTCTTCAAGCTACTTTAGAAATACCTCCAGGCTGTATGATGAGTCATCCAGCTTTTCTTTAGGCATTGTATTTGTCTTCTGTAGGAAGCACCATTATCCATTTCATACTGCTTTTCTAAGATTGCCTGTTTCATCACAGGGAGAACAGCTTTAGCCCTTGTAATTTTTATTTTACTTATAAAATGTCTTTAATTAACATTAAAAAAAATGGCAATTGCATTTTTTTTTTTTTGGTGAAGATGCCAGTCCTTATTAATTCTCCTTCATATTCCCCCAATGAGAAGAACCTGTGTACCAAAAACTGTACACAAGTTTTCCAAATTACCTTAACTAAGAAAAATGGTGGGATTCTCATTTGAGCTATCAAAAAAGATACTATATAAAAAATGCCCCTCCTCCCCTCTTACACACAAAGCAAGTCATCTCATCATAGAATGTTATCAGGTACCCTGCTTAATGCAAAAGCATGCATTGTACTCTGCTTTCGTTACTACAGTTCCCTTTCATCCTGGACACTGCTGATGTCTATTGTGTTTGGAAATCATAATAGTCCTGGGCAACTGGCTCTAGGTGGCCCTGCAAGAGCAGAGAGGTTTGAGCAGATGACCTCTGGAGAACCCTTAAAAAAACCCCCCACTTAATAATGAAGCTCATCCCTTGGAAATTTCCCCTTTAGATTAAGTGAAAGTAATAGATGAACCTAATTTTAAAGTTTGTGAGGAAATTATTACAGGGTAGAGGAATGTCCTGACACTTTTCTTTTTCTATAATCTTTCTAATACTAGCAGACTTTCTAGACTTGTTTCAAATTGTGTGAGGTTTTGAGGAGGAGGAAGTGAGAGGGACATCAGATGTCAATCAATCAAAGACGTACATAATGTAAAGCGTTCTTTCATACTTTCCTGCTTGCACAGTTTGTTCTTCACAATGATATACCAAAGGATCAGACCATTCCTCGGGGTTCAACAGGAACTCTGACTTTCTCTGTTCTTTTGGCCCACCATCTTTATCTGATGTGAAGCTATTGGAGCTGTACAGTCTTATCTTCTCTTTCACCAAATTTTGGTCTATTTCTCGATGAATCAGTTCACTTCTGGAACTTATATATTTTGCTATTGGTGGAAAATTCACATCTAATACTTTTCACAAAACTTAAACTCTCTTGGATTTATTTAAGAGTCCTGTTCTTTCATATGAACATTTTTTTTCTCTCTGTCCCTCTCTGTTGGCACAAAGTGCAGATGTCTGATTCGATGTCTTTCCTTTCTGTTGAAAGAAAGTTATGCAACAATCATTCCAGGTTTCCCAGTCACCGACTTTCTTAATTTTCAACAGTAACTTTGTCAAGAAAGGTTTGCATTGTTTCTACGCTAAATAAGAAGCAGATCTTGTCCTCAGTTCACTTTCTTGCTCATCCACTCATGCTTTCTTAAAGCTTACACTGATGGGAAAACATCAAGCTGGGACTGTGTTTGAGGAAACCCTTTCTTGGTCTGTCTTCCATCTCCCATATAAACACAACTATATTTTAGGACATATTTTGTTTGTTACATTTTTTGCCTCTGTAGAAGGAGGGAGATAAGAAACACTATTTCCCTGCAGCTTGCCCCATTAATAGTGCTCAGGAAAAACCACATTGCACAGAGGAAAACATGACTGTAATTTTCATACACACGGCTGTTTCTCTCTTAGTGGTGAATGCAGGACAATAGAACCTGCTCATGGATCTTCTGGCTTCTTTTCTGTCTAACAGGGATGAGATTTTGACACTCTAACATACCCTGGAAGTAGGCCATCATATTTTGCTGCACATACTGTTCTCTTTCCAGTTGTCTTTTCCACTTTTCCATATCCTGAATAGGAGAAATCATTTTTCTACTGTCTTGGGAAAACAAGAAAAAGGCAACAACCCTGTGGTGGTTCACAGTAGCTTTCTTCTGTCTTCAGGGACAAAATAATGATTTTTCCCTCCTCCTTTGTGTCCTTGCCTCCATAGTGATACTTATCCTAGTCCTAAAGCTTTGAATTTTCCACTCTGATTCTACTAGTACTTGCCCTTTTCTCTTCTGCTTCACATTCTTTGACACATTCAAATTTGTTACATCTAATTTCCATCTACTTTCCAGTTTCTCTACAGTGGCAGCAGAGATACTATGTGTTTGCTTCTCCGTTATACCCACTTGCCCTTCTCTCCAACACTCATTCTGCCTTTCATGTTTCTTTTACCAAACCCTTCCCATGACTGATGCAGACTGACCATGTCTTCTCATTCAGGATTGAAGTGAGAAGGTGAGTGCACTCAGGCCCTTAAGGCATGGATAGAAGAAGTATTTTGCTGTGTTGTTGGCCTACAAACTCATGGCTGTGAGGATGCCTATTTCCTGAACCAAATCAACTCTGCATGTTGTTGTGATTGGAAGACCTCTCAGGCACAGTCTTTTCATAAGATATTGTTATATCCTAAAACTACAGAATGAGAAAAATGACACATTAAAAAATATCTCCCCTCTCATTTAGTTCAAATATCCCAACCAGTTTAGGTTCTTCTGTCAGATATTTTCCTATATGTGTTTGCACATGCATACATACAGAAAAAGATTTTTTTTTCAGTTAGTGAACTCAGGCCAGCTTCATCCTACCTCCTTTCTAACCTCAATATAATGACTGTGACTTTATAAAAGAGCTTGTTTCCTGAAGTCTGCAGTTTTAATGTAGGTGCCTTAAGTTCCTTTTTAGACATGATCTCTGACTGTCATCCTGTAAAAGTGTGGGTCCCTATAGGTCAGCAGCAATAGATGCCTATTTTTAGGCACATAAAGAAATCCAAAGATGACAAGACATAGATAATAATTAAGGAAGAAACAAACTCCCTTAGGTCTGCAAACCCAATAACATCTGTCTCAGAATGGGAGTTGTCACTGCCCTTCCATTAAATTATATATTGTCATTTTAGCAGACTCTCTCTCTCCTGAGCTCACATGTGCCAGAGTATTAATCACATCACTTATGATCGTTCCTAGTTCCTGGTTCTCAATTTACATGAATTCAGGTATTTTAAGAAAATTCTTGCTATTCAAATTTGGAAATCTCTGTTGGTTGCTTCTTCCATGTTCTGTCTTCTGCAAAGTTTTTGATTAATCTGTTCCACTAAGAAAAATCCTCATTAGTTAGGACCTTTAGAGAAGAGATACCCAACCATGCTCATCCAGCATTGATGCTGATCCACTGTTCATCAATATCCATCACAATCTTTGTGTGGTACAAGTACAGCTTTATACAGATAGCAGTTGCTCTAGGTAGAAGGGGGTATTTATGACTAACACAGTGATTAGTGCAGAGAAATTCTTACTGGGGAATGCAGGCAGGGTGTGGGGCACAACCTGACATGGTAGACTCCACATTATAAACTACTCAGTAATAATCAGTTAAAATTAAATAATCTGGACCTGGACAAAACTGGGTTTAGGGGTAATGAAGAGAACAAATACCACAGGGAAGAGGCACTGTATCTAGTGCACCTGGTATTACAGACCAGTGAAGAGAGAAAAGTGTGAAGATAGATAGATAGATAGATAGATAGATAGATAGATAGATAGATAGATAGATAGATAGATAGATAGATAGATAGATATATGAAGAGTGTTTTCTTTTTGCCTGTAAACAAGATTTTGAATATATCCATGTAAATATAAGGATCTATAATTTGGACTCTCATCAACTCTGCAATGAATGAAGGATGTAGTAGGAGGCTTAGAATGGAAGGAAAGTGTGTTATTTCAATAGGAATGGGATAACAGGTTCCACCAGCCTAAATTTTGTCTGTGGTTCAGTTCTTTGCATTATTTAATGTGGATTGCTTTTTGTGTCAATTCTAACTATGAAATACCTCCCAGTTAGTATGAATCCCTATGAACATTTTATCCTGCTACACTATGTGCTCTGTGTCACTGCCTGTGTTTAGAGTGAATCATTCATTTCCTTGTGTGAGTTCAGTAAAGATGCATTATTATCATGAACTAATTTGAAAATAGAATGTTTATTGCTTGCATTTATTTTGGAACATCAGGGCAGAAGCATTTCTGATTGATTCTCTCAATTTTCTACACATCCAGTGTTGGTTTGCATTTTGCAGTAATGGCTCCCTATTATTTGTATATATGAAATGCTGTAGTTTATTGTGCTGACAAGATTCAAAGGAATTTCCTATCATTTTTTCTTCCCAAGGGAAACTGCAATCCATAGCAATTTTCTACTGCTCAATTTTCGTAAAAGCACTTGTCAAAAAAGTTTTTATATAATAGTCCATTATAGTACATAGTTTTATTGCCTGAGAAAAAGAAGCCGTAAAGTTATTCAAAGCTCACAACTGCACATTCATTCTATCTTCCTTCAAACAAGCCAAGTAGAAAATATTATTTATTCCCTTTTTAAAAAAGTGAAGATCCAGCCAATACACAAAGAACAAAATGATCTTGTAATAGGTGTATACTGCTCTAACTCATAAATAGTTTGTGGTAATCCACAGAAGATTGTTCTAATGCACAGAAGTCCTGTGCAGTTTTCTTCTTTCTTGGGATACATGCACTCCAAGAGTGCTTCATTAAACTTCCTGTAATGGGATGTTTTTACTGCTGTACAATATGCAATCATGAACTGAGCTAGAAAAACAAAACAAAAGAAAATAAATCTTCAGTTTCACACGCAATTGTATGTATTTGTGTGACTTTGTAAATTATATATATATTTTTATTTCCAATGTATTCAGTATAAATGAACATATGGTGGAATTTCAATTTCAGATACAACTCTATCCAGAAAACCTTTTTTCATAAAGTATTATTCTTGTTTCAGATGTAATTTCAGACATTCCTAATGGATGTGACCAGCTTTCATCTTCCTGGGGTTGATAAACCACAGTCAACACTCTCAGACTGTTTTGGGTTGGAAGGGACCTTCAAGATCTTCTATTTTCAACCCCCCTGCCATGAGCAGGAACACTTTTTACTAGATCAGATTTCTCAAAGCCCCATCCAACATGGCCTCTCTCTGTCATCTAAAATTTGGAGGAAAGTTATCGAAGAAAGTCAGTAAGGAATGACAGTTGCTGAGTTTTTTTCCTTTAAAAAAGATGACTATTAAGAGCTTTGTTGTGACATAAACTTGAATATAAATTGGGTTTGGGTTTAAATTGTACTTAACAGAGGCAGAATTACATGAGGTTAAGTATGAGATTAAGACACCTACTCTTAGGCTGCATTAATATTAGCAAGTAATTTTTCATAGCAGGAGTAGATCAGCAGTATAAAATATGTCATATCCATCTACAAGCAGGGCCCAAAAGAGGACCCAGGAAACTACTGACCCATCAGCCTAACTTCAGTCCCTGGGAAAGTACTGGAACGAGTCATCCTAGAAAGTACCTTTAACCAAATGAAGCAAGTGATTGGGAAAAAACCTAGAGTATTGTCTCCATTTCTGGTCCCCACATATCAAGAAAGTCACAGACAGACTGGAGAGGGTCTAAGGGAGGCCCACAAAGATGATCGAAGGTCTGAAGAACTGTCCTATAAGGAAAGACTGAAGAAGTTGGATCTCTTCTCTCTGGAGAAGAGTTGGGGGGGATCTCATCACAGTTTCCAGTACTTACAGGATAACTAAGAAGAGGATGGAGGCTGTTTTCACAAGGGAGAAGACAAGGGACAATGGGTAAGAGTTGCACCAGCAGATATTTTACCCAAGGCATTTTTAGAACATAAGAAAGAAATAAGATATAAAGTAATAATAGTCATTCACTGGTACAAGTTCACCAGGGACGTGGTAAAGTCCCAATCACTGAAAGCTTCAAGATGCCATTGTACAGGGGCTCGATAATCTCATACAAGTTCCATTTCCCATGAAGGGTTGTAGCAGATTATCTTTCAAGGTTTCTTCCAGCCTAGACTATTCTATGGTTCTATAATATGGTGATGCCACCATTGTTCTACAGTATTTTCCACTTGCTGGTAATAGTATAGAGTATTTCAGTCTTGCAGGTGTAAAACCTATGGTTTATGACAATTTTCATGGTGCCATGTCATTAACATATTTAGAAAAGTAAAGTTATTTATTCTGTTTGTGACAAGCACCAGCAAATTCTTGGGTCTTTCATGTCATGACATAAATATCAGGCCATTAAATAAATCCACTTTAGATTGACCATATCTATAAAAAAGTTATTATTTGCTGCATAAACTAAAATTTATGCAGTCAAAAGGTTATACATCAATTAGACTACTGTGTATCTGTGAAAATAGGTAAATAAACCAATAAAATTAATGAGAACATGTAAGCAGTGAGATAGCAAAATACTCTTTTATCCCTTTTGTACTATATATCCGGAGAACAGACACATCCTCTCTATCTCTGATTCATCTACGCATTAGAAACATGACATGATATTCAGTCTGCAAAACATTAAAAATGGTGCGGCCATCTGATAGCTGTTCTGCCTATATGAGTTTATGTCTTAAATCTACTGAAGGTAATTGGAATATCTGTGAAGAAATTTTGAGTATAAAATTTTTGTCATTGTTATTTAACTTCATTCTCTTACACAGCCCTGTATACGTCCATTGAGAGAGTTAACTCCAGTAAATGAGTTCAAGTAGACCATTTTTGAAATGCATGAGACCAGCTGGGAAGTGATGAAAGCATTGATTGTGGAAAATTTCTTGGTGTCTTTCATAACAAAGTCACAGGCTTTTTGGCACAGTACAAAATTATATTTTTGAGCTGTCAATGATGCTTCAAATGGAGAAGAAAAAGAGTTGAGGCAATCATTATTATTGAATCACTGCAGTTTTGAAACAGCAATAGTTTATTTCATAATTTCTTTAACTAAAAATGAAACCTTTGTGAAAGAATGTGTTCCTACCTGTCTTCCTGGCTCTGCATTTTCCATTTACAAAATGAAAGAGAAAAATACTCTGAAAGTAAATTTTGTTTATAGGAACAGAGCACTCTGTCTAAAAGCATTACATCCACATCTCTTAACTTTTCCCTGAAGACCTGCATATTACCTCTAAGGTAACATTTTGATCAGTAATGAGAATTACTTTGCAAATTTGCATCACTGTTAGACCTTTTGCCATGTGGAGGTGACTCTATCCTCACCTATGAGGAATAAAGTCTGTTGCGAGTTCTGTCTCAAATTCTCATAAACTTTTGCAAAGTCGGATGAATCATGAACAGTTGTCCTCTGTCTTTTGAACTGCCATCTGCTGTAACTGGCTGGCAGATCATTGCCTATTTCTGTCAAAACATGTAAATGTTTTTTCTGAAAAGCCTATTCCTTAGACAGCATGTGTTAAAGAGTAGCCCTGGAAAGACAGCAGCTGTTTTTTCAAAGCCTACCAATGCTCTTCTTCAGTTAATTATTTTCTTTTTAATCCTTTCAGAATGGAAACTGGTTGCCATTCTCATTCATCCTGAAAGTTTTAAGGACTGTCCAGGCTGTATAATGAGGATTTCTTCACAGCCATTTTCATCTGTGTTTTTCTCTACTGTTGAAACAGACAGAGTTATAAGAGCTCTCTGAGTCATTCTTAAGCTGTTCCAATGTCATTGATGAATGTTTGCATGTGTTTGATGCATTTTTTTAATCCAGGGGTAATGCCCATGTAGTTGAAGGAGTTCTTATGCTAGTCTGTAAAATGAGCTTCATTAGCATTATATGATGTAGGCACTTTTTGTGAATGGTCTGCTTGTCATGTGAATAAGTCTATCCACATTATTTCAACCTTCAAAATAAGACCTTCTAAGTGTCACTAACTTTCTAACTTGCACAGACAGCAACATAATTTTAGTATGTGCTGGAAATATTTTTAAGTCTTGGAACTTTCTATATGTATGAAGCTTCTTACCAATGACAGTATGCTTATTTCACCCAGTCTGGGAGGCATCAGCATTAAGTTGCACCCATGATACTGGTTTTCCCTCTATGTAAGGAATATGATTTCTGTAGTCTCCACTCTTCTTTCTTTCTCTGCTTGAACACCATAAGTTACATGCCAGGGAAAGACAAATTACAGTGGTGTTTTAATTGTGGGTAAGATCACTTGTCATAAAAATTGCCAGTCCCTTCAGAAAATTAGTTTGTGATGAAAGAAACACAACTATCACTTAAAAGCTTATCCTCAGCTTTCAAATAGCAGATGCTCTGAATACCATAGAACCTCTGTTCTTTTAACCATTCACGGGAGTGAATGCCCTGTGGTCCAGTGACTTTGCAGAGCTCCCTGTTTGATTTTCTGACCTCAGGGAATTGCAGGTTATCACTTGCAAAAAGCATGGCTTCACACCATTCCCTCACATCAAGAGGGACCACTCAGCAAAAAAGTTGATTCTTTACACCAGGAGAATACTTCAAGGAGCTTGAAACTCACTTTCTTTTTAATTTCTAACCCAGTGCATTATTGTGCACCACTGTACCTTTCTTCTTTCTGATTTTAATTTCAAGTCTGTGTATAACAGGGAACATTCATGTGACATGCATTAATAGACAAAACTAAAAGATTTTTGTTGTGATATGTTGATGTATATTTTACAGTTTTCCACATATGCCTATGTATCTGTCAGCAGATACATTTGATGAAGCAAATACATACAACTTGGAAAAAGTTGTGTCTTTCCCATATTTACAGAATATTATTGCATTTGAATGTGATTCTGACAGACCAGAATTCAGAACATCTTAGAATATTTCATATTGTATTACAAAATACAGGTTATGAATGGCAATTTCTATAGAATGTTCATACCCATAGAGCCATATAAATTTTTATGTAGGGAAACTTTTGTAATACATTTGAAATAAAAACAGTAAATGTAAAAGTAAAGATACAAGCATGTGAATCTCAGAATGAAAAATTAAGAAAAGAGAAGGCAGAGAAGTAAAAAGGAGTTTGGAATTAATAATTCATGAAGAATGGAAAGAAGATATTTTGAAATTTTGTAGTATTTCTTCTTCCTATTCATACTCCTATATTATCAAGGTGAATATTTTTTTCCAGGGCCAAAATCAATTTGGTTTTCCATTGACAAAACATAATTGCAGACTTTCAGTTTAATAAATGTTGATATTTTGTTCAAAGGAAACAGCAACAAAGAAGAAAGTTAAACATCTACAAGAGATCAAAATTATATGTTTAACTTTGTAAGCTCCTTTGTGAATCCTCCTTCACGTATGACTGACTAATGTCTAGAAATGTGAAAAAAAAACATTAGAAAGGAAACCAAAACACCAAGATCTTTGCAGCAGCTAATGAAAAGAGTTGCTTCTGATTCAATAGATTTGGGACAAGGTAAGGAATAAAAAGAGTGTGAATACAGCATTGACAGAACTGAATGTCCTTTGAAAGTGAACCAAGCTAGCAGAACCAGAAAGAATGTTGCTGAAGTAGTGACCAGAAGCAATGACAAGCAGAAATGCTATTTTGGATCCCTACCAACCTAATCAAACCATTGTTGATCCCTACCAACCTAATCAAACCATTGTTCCAGTTTTCCTCAATTGTTATATGGCAGAGGAGAAGTTGCTCCAAAAGCTCAGATCCTTCCTCATGTCCTGAGACCAGAGAAATGGTGAGACAATATGTCGAGCCTGTGAGCCACAGATAGTTGTTTTTGGGCCTAAGGTAATTTTGCAAACCTCAGCAAAGTTAGGAGAACCCAAACTCCTACCAGCTGCTTGGATTTACTGGGTATGCTGCAATAGCCTTCAGCCACCCAAATCTAATATTATTGAAGTGTAATATCATTATTAGTTAATTATATTCTCACCAACAGCCCATAGCATACATAAACAGATGTGAGAGCTTTTGTTTTATTGGAGGAAAACAAGGCTGTAGGGGAATAATTGGCAGTAATAATTATTAGCAGTTTAGACTTTGGGGCTTCACAGTGAGTATATCTATGTTTCTGCTCATTTACTGTTGCTACTAAGGAAAGAGAGAAGATAAATGTTCCACCTTCAGGTCAAACAACTCAAGGCTTTTCACGGCTTCCTGGCACTTTCTCTCCTGCCTTGAACATGGCATGATGACAGACTGTCTCTGAGGCACAAAATGTCAAGTTCAGTTACCGGGTGAGTTTAGAGTTTATTGGTGGTGATGACCAGCACAAACACATCCTGTTGTTCCTTCCTACGGAATGTCATGAGTATCTAGAGAATTGTTTAAAACAGCATGTTTTGTTATAGTTTCGGTGTTATTAAAGTATCCTGACAGAATTGAGAGAACTGGGGTAAAAGACTCACTTTAGCATCTCGCATTGTGTTGAAGAAGTTTCTAAAGCTGAGAATATGAATGTTTTTTCATAAGTATTCATTTCTTCCTCTCAGATGCTGTGTTGATAAGCTTTTTAGATTAGCAGATACTGTAAAGGACTTCAAAGGCTTATGCAGGCATTCCCTCTTGGCTTCCTGAATACAGCTGGGAGTCAAACTAATTGGCAGTGTGCAGTGAGGTAATTAGCCACAGGATGAAGTAAAATGGAGACAGAGACCTAACACTATATATGCATCATTACTTGAATATGTGCTTTGTTTTGTTTGAGTGAAACTGCTATCAGAGTATTAAGATAGTTTCACTACACAAATAACTGAAATTCATCTGGTGGGGGAAAGGGTTGAACCCTCCATTTGTATTTTGTAGACAAATTAGCTAAGTAGGGTAAAACCACTATTTTTAAAAAATATATACTCCCACTGCAGACTTTATACCTGGTAAACTAGTACTAAAGAAGGGAACCGAGGCAGGTCCTGACCTCTATCACACAGTAAAATGCAAACTATTAACTTCAATTAAATTTTTCTGGTTTTCTTTGGAGGTTAGAATCTGATTCCGCTCCATTATAATCACATCATAGTCATACAGAAAGAGTGTATGGTAAGATAACAAGACTGCTTTTTTCCTTTTTTTTCCTCCAATATCATGGGGGCAGCAGCAAAGGTACAAAGAGTAATAGTCTTTTATAAATGTTAAAATATAGTAGTGCCATTCAGTGTGACAGGTTAAACAATTTGAAAATGACATAAAATCATATCATAGAGTGCTTTGGGTTGGAAGGGACCTTAAAGATCATCTACTTCCAATGTCTCTTCCATAGGCAGGGACATTTTCCACTAGACCAGGTTACTCAAACACACCATCCAACCTGACCTTGAACATCTCCAAGAATGTGGAGTCCACAACTTCTCAGGACAGCCTGTTCCAGTGCCTTACCACCCTCACAGCAAAGAATTTATTCCTTATATCTGTATATCCAGAAAAGAAAATCTGAAAGTAGCTTACAGATGGGAGTTGGAGGACTGAGGCTCTGCTCAGGTGAGTAAACAGTAGATCAGGAGCAAGAATTCCTTACTGTCTCGATGCTGAGTTACAAAGTGTATTTGTCTCTTGATGCTTCTTCTGCAACCCTTCAGTGGTTCTTCTAGAAAAGAAGATGTGGTATGAGCTGTATTCTGTCTGCTTAATAAATAGAAATATGTGCCTAAATTTGTGTTACTAAGCTCTGGGCTATGGCACACAACAAGTTTGCTGCTGCGTCTCTTCTTTCTCCTTCAGGCAGAGGGCAGTCAGGAAGAGGATCTGTGCAGAGGGTCTCCCGGTTGCACCCACTCTACTAGACGGATTACAACCACAGCTATAAAGAAAAAAAGAAGGGTAGTTGTAGTAGGCAACTCCCTTCTGAGGGGAACTGAAGGCCCTATTTGCTAACCAGACCCATTCCACGGGGAAGTCTGTGGCCTTCCCAGGGCCCAGGTGAGGGATATTAGTAGGAGACTCCCTGAGCTAATCTGGCCCTCTGATTATTATCCACTGCTGGTGGTCCAGGCTGGCAGTGATGACAATAATGACAGAGGTGTCAGGGTAATTAAAAAGGACTTCAAGGAGCTGGGTCAATTAGTTAATGGGACAGGAGCACAGCTGGTGTTCGCCTCAGTTCCTGCAGTAGCAGGGATGAATGAGGAGAAGAGTAGGAAAACTCATCAACAGGTGGCTAAAGGATTGGTGCTGCCAGCAGAATTTTGTTTTTTTCGACCATGGGGCAAATTCTATGGTACCCAGCCTGCTAGAACTGGATGGACTTCATCTATCAGGTAAGGGCAAAAGGACTCTAGCTCTTAAGTTGTTGTTAGAGGACTGATCAGGAAGGCTTTAAACTAGGTTTGAAGGGGGAAAGGGTTGAAACTAGGCTCTCCGGAGATGAGCCAAAGGGTGGAAAGCCTGAGTTACAAGTTATATTGGCAGCCCAGCTGAAGTGCATGTGCACCAATGCATGCAGTATGGGTAATAAACAAGAGGAGCTGGAAGCCATCGTGCAGCAGGAAAGCTGTGATGTAGTCGCCATCATGGAAACGTGGTGGGATGACTCGCATGACTGGAGTGCTGCCATGGATGGCTACAAGCTCTTCAGAAGGGACAGGCAAGGTAGGAGAGGTGGAGGGGTGGCTCTGTATGTTAGAGAGTCTCTTGACTCTCTAGAACTTGAAGTCAGTAGCAATAAGGTTGAATGCCTGTGGATCAGAATCAAGGGGAAGGCCAGCAAGGCTGACATCCTGGTGGGAGTCTGTTATAGACCATCCAATTAGGATGATGAGGGTGATGAATTTTTCTCCAAGCAGCTGGTGGATGTCTCAAAACCACCAGTCCTTAACTGGCAACTTTAACCTGCTGGATGTCTGCTGTAAACTCAATAGAGCAGAGAAGAGACAGTCTAAGGGTGTATAGACGATAATTTCCTACTTCAGCTGGTAAATGAGCCTACTAGGTGTGGGGCCCTGCTAGACCTGCTGCTCACAAACAGAGAGGGGCTGGTGGGAGATGTGGTGGTCGAAGGCCATCTGGAGCACACTGACCATGAAATAATAGGGTTTTCAATACTCAGAGATGCAAAGAGGGCCATCAATAAACCTCTACACTGGACTTCTGCAGGACAGATTTTGGCCTACTCAAAAGACTGGTTCAGAGGGTACCTTGGGAAACAGCCCTTGAAAAAAAAGGGGTCCAGGAGGGATGTGCATGCTTCAAGAAGCAAGGCTTGAATGCACAGGAGCAGGCTGTCCCAGTCTGCCAAAAGGCGAGTTGGAGGGGAAAATGGCCAGCCTGGCTGAACTAGGAGATTTTAAAGGAAATAAGGGGAAAAAATAGAGCTTACCAACTGTGGAAAAGAGGGCTGGCTACTCATGAAGAGTTTAGGAATATAGTTAGGTCATGTAGAAAGAAAATTAGAGAGACAAAGGCACAGTTTGAATTCAATCTAGCCACTTCTGATAGGGATAACAAGTGCTTCTACAAATGCATCAATAGCAAAAGGAGGGACAAGGGAAATCTCCATTCCCTGTTGGACATGGGGGGAACAGAGTTTCCAAACGTGAGGAAAAGACTGAGGTATTTAACACCTTCTTTGCCTCAGTTTTCAATAGTAAGACAGGTTGTCCTAAGGACAATTGGCCTCTGGAGCTGGTAGGCAGAGACAGGAAGCCAAATGGCCCCCCTGTAATCCAGGAGGAAACAGTTATTGACCTGCTGAGCCACTTGGATCCTCACAAGTCTATGGGACCAGATGGGATTCACTCAAGGGTGATGAGGGAGCTGGCGGAAGAGCTCGCCAAACAGCTCTCCATCATTTACCAACAGTCCTGGGTCACTGGGGAGGTTCCAGACGATTGGAAGCTGGCAAGTGTCATGCCAATCCACAAAAAGAGCTGCAAGGAGGACCCGGGAAACTACAGGCCTGTCAGGCTGACCTCAGTGCCTGGCAAGGTTATGAAGCAGATCATCCTAAGTGCAATCACACAGGAGCTACAGGATGGACAGCGGATCAGACCCAGCCAGCACAAGTTTAGGAAGGGCAGGTTCTATCTAACCAACCTGATCTCCTTTTATGATCAGGTGACCCACCTGATGGATGAGGGGAAAGCTGTGGATGTGGTCTATCTGGACTTCAGCAAAACCTTTGATACAGTCTTCCATAACATTCTCCTGAAAAAGCTGGCAGCCCTTGGCTTAGACAGGGGCACTCTGTACTGGGTTAGGAACTGGATGAGGTTCAATAAGGCCAAGTGCCGGGTCCTGCACTTTGGCCACAACAACCCCCTGCAGCGCTACAGGCTGGGGACAGAGTGGCTGGAGAGCAGC
>JAWWLV010000001.1:34993299-35034300 GCA_035041135.1 Platyrinchus mystaceus
AACCACAGCAGTGTTGGATCAAGGGTTGGACTTGATGATCTTGGAGGTCTTTTCCAACCCAGTTGATTCTATGATTCCTTCCCACATTAAGCCAAAGTTAAGTATTCTTTTTGACTTTTAACTAAGACCTTTTGATTCCTCAAGTATATTCAGTGTGTCCTTCAAAAGTGTCTTCCATCTCTCTCTTTCAAAATCCTTTGGGATCTTAATACCATAAGTTTTCTACAAGTCTTCTTAACTAACTCTCTAAAAGGTGGCTGTAGTAACTAATGTTGAATAGATTCATAGAGCTTTGCTGGTTTTAGGTGAGCAAGAAATAGTACAATAAACGCAATGAAATGTAAGTTGATGAGGTTTTGTTCTACTTAATGGTGGCTAGTGATATTATGACCCTGTCATCACCAGGAATTTTACTAGGTTCATTAGGTATTATTCCACATCTAGTTTGGAATTGCCCTCAAGAGGCCACTGCATTCTGAAATCAAAGCAGTGTAATCCTAAAATAGATGTTCTTCTCATGAAGTGGCTTTATGCAATTCTGAATTAATTACTTTTATTTCAAAGCAGAAAGCCTACAGGGGTTACACAGTAAGAGCCAAGTTGGTTGCTTTCCACCATGTATCGTTAATATCCTCATTGCATTTTCCCACTCACTTTTCCCCCTTGAATTGAATTTCATCTGTTTTACAGGGTTGCTAGGGAAGATTGGGAAATCTGGTAGAGTGTTGGCACAGCCTTGCTGCCAAGGACAGGCTCATCCTTTCTTGAATTTGTGTCTTGTCCAGTGGACTCAACTTATCTAGAACAGGACAATTCACAGGAAACACTGTATTGAGGGGTCTGATGTAGAAGTAGTGTAATCCTCAAAAAAGAAAATAAGTTCAAAAGTACCAAACTCTTTATGCAGAAGTGACTCCAGAAACAGAGAGCGTTCTTTGTGGCAGTTCATTACTTCATATTAAATTATATCTCCCTTGGTTGCTGTTTCTACCTAGGACATGACAGGACATTTAGGGGCTCTACAAGGAAACTGAAGAGGGACTCTTCATCAGGAACTATAGTGATACGGAAAAGGAGTAATGGGTTCAAACTGAAAGAGGGGAAATTTATGTTAGCTATAAGGAAGAAATTCTTTACTGTGAGTGTGGTGAGGCACTGAAACAGGTTGCCAGAGACGGTTTTGGATACTCCATCCATGGCAATGTTCAAGGCCGCGCTGGATGGGGCTTTGAGCAACCTAGTTGAGTGGGAAGTGTCCCTGCGCATGGCAGGAGGGTTGGAACGAGGGTTGATCTTTAAGATAACTTAAAGCCCAAACCATTCTATGATTCTATGATGCTATGACCATGCCTGACTGAAAGCTGAAAGGCTTTGACAAAAAATCCTATGAGAAAATATCAGAAAGAGCAGACAGACAACATTTTAATGAAACTAAATTGTCAACATCACTATAGTTCTTGAGTACCTGCTGTTTAAGCCCTCCAGTTTTGTCATTAATCATGCAAGAAAGACATCAGTTATGCCACCTCACTGGCTTTTCAATAGCAGCTCAAGGGCTCTGACACTCCAATCTCAGACATCTGTAGGCTTGTAAAGGAAACAACTTTAAAACATATCTACTTTTTCTCCAATAGAAGATCTTAGTTATACCAAAGACAACTGTTAACCAGAATTTTCAGCCTGTTGGGATGATGATTAATTACATTGCTGGCAAAATTCCTTGTTCAAGAGGTAATCTCTAATCCCTCCACACAACCATGGTTTTTGTAACAGTGAATTGAACTTTTCTAGGTTTTCTTCTCCTAAACTATCACTGCAACATGTGCAACACCAGCACGTTACTAAGTCAGTCCACTCTACCAGTTAGATCCCTTCCCATTATGTCTAATTGCATTTATTAAAAAGGCAAATATACCATTTTCTTTGTGCCTTTGAAAATATTTTATTGCACCCTGAACACAGATATGCCATATGTGGAGTTGCACACATTAAAGATTCCAGTAGCAGATTACTTGTTCTACATTTCCCTATTTAGCTTTTTAAATATTTTTTGGATATTTGTTTCTGCAGTGAACAGGATTTAAAATGATATAAAAGCAATAATGAAGCAATAAAGTGCTCTCCTGTGTAGAGTTCATGCTGCATTTAATTGGCACAATGGAACAGTTTATGGCAAGTATTCTTGGGTGTGTGACAGTTTACTGTTATTGTGCTGCAGATGTTTCTAGGTAACCTTTAAAAGGAGTGGGAAATACAGAAATTTCAGATTGCTACTTGTGCTTTATGAGCATATTTTATAGAAATCTACAGAGATGAGAATGACACAAAATAAGCACAAGAATAGACCACCATTAATATGTCTCAATGGGGGTCCAATAAACCCCACACTCATGATGCAGCTTAGTGTGAAAATCAAGTTTGATTTTTTTCATGCACAGAGACCTACAGAAAATCAGCAGGGCAAAAATATACAGGAAAAAATTTACAGACAATGTTGAAAGAAGGAATATTGAAGCTAATTCAGAGACAGGGTAAGAGAATACATTATTTGTAGAATTATTCTAAAGTATGAAGCAGCTATATATATTTAGGTATGTACACATATATAATATAGATGTGTTCTAAATACTTTCTAAATGCAATGCCCTGGCTGACAGCTGCTTAAAACAGCTCTGGAATCAAATGAATGAAAATTTTGCAACACTATATCTTTTTATTTTTCTTGTATTGTGGTCAGAACTGTTAGTAATACCAATTTAACCTGTTTGAAGTCCCTGGAAGTCACTAAAGCTGAAGTGATTAATGATGGCTGAGATATCAGCAGAGGGGATTTGCAAATGGAATTGTCTTAGAAGAGCTGTAAAACTCTTCAGGTTTTGTGAGGCTTATTTCTTCATGCTTTTTTCTCCTATGGCGTTACATTTCCTCACTAACTCTCTTTGCCATATCATTAGTGAACCTCTTTACCAACAGACATATTAACAACTAAAATGCCACAATTGGGTAGTAAGTTAAGCATAAGTACAGGCTGGGCAGAGAATAGATCAAAACTGACCCTGAGGAGAAAGACTTGAGGGTGTTTGTGGACAAAAAGCTTAATAAAACTCAGCAATATGTGCTCACAGCCCATAAAGCCAACCGTATCCTGGGCTGCATCAAAAAAAGGGTGATCAGCAGATGGAGGTGTTGATTCTGTCCTTTTACTCTGCTCTTCTGGGACCCCACCTGGAGTGTAGCATCCAGTTCTCAGGCCCACAACACAGGAAGAACATGGACCTGTTGGCGTGAGACCAGAGGAGGGTCAGAAAGATAATCAGAGGGCTGGAGCATCTTTCCTGTGAAGACAGGCTGAAAGAGTTGGAGTTGTTCAGCCTGCAGAAGAGAAGGTTTCAAGGAGACCTTATAGCACATTCCAGTACATAAAGAGGGCTTACTAAATAGCTGAAGAGGAACATTTCACAGGGGCATGTAGTGATAGGACAAGAGGGAACGGCCTTAAACTGAAGGATGGTAGATTTAAATTAGATATTAGGAAAAAATTCTTTATTGTGAGGGTGGTGAGGCACCAGCACAGGTTGCCCAGAGAAGTTGTGGACTCCTCATCTGTGGAGGTGTTCAAGGCCAGATTGGATGGGGCTTTGAGTAAGCTGTTCCAGTGGAAGATACCTTGCATATGGCAGGGTGGTTGGATCTGGATGATCTTTAAGGCCCCTTTTAACCCAAACCATTATATGATTCTATAAGTCAAACATAGATATCTAGGGCCCTATTATTTATCATTGGAATTGTCTTCTTGGAGACAGGGGTTCAGTTTCCTTAGTGTTAGCAGGGATTTGAGAGTGGGTTTCTCATGTTCTTTGGGTACTTCTATATGAGTAGGAGGAGAGGTAGATAATGCATGCATCTGTTCCTGTATTTCCTTGAATTTTATTACAAGTGTCACCAAAAAAAAAAAAATCACTGCTGCCAGGAAGCCAAGGCAATACATTATGGATTTCTAAAATATTTTACTTATTTTATTCCAGCTGGAACTGTCCCGTATATTTAATGGGAATTTGAGAAATTCTTTTATTTGATTGTCCACAGACTATAAGATATTTAACATATGAGACAAATAACTGCTTTATTGTGGTGAATTTGCAGAAGAAAATGACCATCTTAGTTTCACACATCCTCCACTTGAGGGAGTTTTCCCATAGAAATGAAATCCTCAACAAGTTTTGGTTTGGATGCATTTTGTCTTGTGCTCAAAAGTCCTAGCAATAAAAGTGCATTTAACTGTAACTACTTTAACAATTACTGTCTTACACGATATTGCGTAGACTAAAGGCCTTTTTCATTGAATCTAACAGTGACAGTCATCCTTGATTGTTTTCAGTGAATGTTTGAATCAAGATGAGATATATTTTCTGCATAATGAGAGAGACTGTTGCTTTTAAAATCCTGGCTCCCTGCAATGACATCTAAGTTTCAGTTCATAACTTGCTTCTGGAAAGTTGAGTTAAATCTGCTGTTGAAATTGGTCACAAAGGTGTGTCAGCATCTCTGCAGAATAATTCAGGAGATGATTCCTGAATGTATCCTAAATGGTCTTAAGGGAAGTAGTGAATATGGAGTCAGACTCTTCTCCAAGGAGCAATGAAAGATGAGGAATTGTCACTCTTAAAGATTTTCAAAATTTGACTAATCAGTACCCTGAGAACTCTCCTTTGAGGAGGCAGGTGGACTAAAATGGGACACAGAGGTCACTTCCAACATAAATTATTCCAAGTAGGAATCCAAACCCTGACATAATGAAAGCATTTGCTTTGGTCAGCATTGGGCCAATTATTTTCTTGTTGTTGTTCCCTTCAGAATTTCATAGGCATGCAGTCTGAGACCTCTATGCATACTTTGAGCAATATCATACAATTTCCATACAGATTATTAGTGAACAACCCTGTTGTACTTATTTTTCAAAGTTGTCATAAAAAATAAGTAACTTTATTCATAATATTCTGTTCCTTTTCTGCAATAGTGTCAAAACTAAAAGACTGTAAAAGGTTTTATACATATAGTTGCAATCGCAAATTTGAATATGCAACTTGATTAGAATAGGGATTGAATAGGGTTAGGAAGTAGGAATTACATTTTCTTTGATAGCAGCTGCAGACCTCCATTCCCTCAACACTGAGCTTTATGACCGAACCTCTTGCCTGCATTATTTTGGTTCTGCATGAGCATACACTAAACTAGATCAACTAAGATCAACTCAGTGCTAAACATCATGGTTTCACATTCCTCCTTTTGTTTAAAAAGTTGAAGCATGCTTTATTTCTTTCACCTGAACACTTGCAATAGCTACCTCTAGAGTGAACAATGATGAGTTGTTACACATTGCTAGCTCACTTGCATAGTGCAACAATTAATGCTGTATTTTCTCTGGTGCCTATTTGAGTTTTATCTTTCGTTAGATGTAAACTTATCCTCTCATGATGAAGGTCTACAGTACTGACACTGATTTTTTTCCCCCTAAGATCTCCAACACTTAAATCATTTAGCATACATTCATTTCCATGGGCAAAAATTAGGCATTTTTAAACGGAAATTTGTCTACCTTTGCCCCCCCCCTTTCCCTTGAAAATTGCCACATCCTATATTTAGTATATTCATTGAATACAATCCATGTATTCTGTTTAGAAGAGAATTTCAGTCTGTCTGGCCAAGGACTGTGACTTAGAGGTAGGATCCCTGTGTTGGATTGACATTAATTAGATGTGACAGCCACCCAATTCTGAGGTTCGGCACAAACCCTGCAAGTGTCAGGAGCTCAGCACATTACAGCAGGAGCTTCTGCACTTGACAGTAGAGTGGTGAATACTAATCTAACATGCTTGAAAAGGAGTTTGCAATATTCATTGCTTAAAATTGATGGGAGAAGTACTATCTCATCAAGAGTGGGATTCTTTAATTGTTCCTTGCATTTTTAATGTGATAAGTAGGACTCTTTCCCACATTACAGCAAAACCAGAGTATGATAATGCAGAAGTGATAAATGTCTGTCTCTGAGAGTCTGTCACACATCCAGCTATGCAGTACAGGCTACTCAGACAGATGTTTAAAATGCCTCTGCAGGAACACAGATAAAAACACCTCAGCAGAAACTGGAAGCACAGAGTCCATTTACGGCCTCGTAGGCCTGATTCAGTGAAGCGTTTGCACATATGATATCTGAAGTCATCCCTAGATTAAGTGTGTACTCTGGGTCTTCATAAAATCACTGAGTTTTAAGTGTGACTTTCAAACTAAACACGTTTAAGGGCACTGAGAACTGGATTTGGGGGGAATGAGAGGAGGAAAGGAATGTCAGAGAGTATAAAGCCTGGAATCTTGATTTAGGAGAGCACTCAAATTTAAACACAAGCCCAAAGCATTTTTCTGCACAGGATGTGTAGGATGAATCCATGCATTACAAAGTATGGCATAATGCTTAGTAGAGTGTGACATTAATAAGAGAACATGGCTACTTAGCACTTGAAACAAGTGTTTTAATCTTTTAATTCCAGCATTACTAATGGTCTAAAGCTTTGTAGGCTGGAATGGTTTCTTGCACCGTAGACTGCTATGTTTTCCTAACCAAAGCTAAGGAAAGCAAAAAAAAAAAAGACAGCAGCACACCTTCTATTAACATTGGCCAAAACAATAAATATACACAAAGAAACATGACCAAGTGCCAGACAGCACAGAGGGTGCAAGTCTACTAGTGCAAAACTGCTGAATATATGTTTTTCCATGAAGTGATGTGTGATTAGGAAAATAAAGCCAGACTGTAAAAGAAGACTAGACACACATCTTCCTGTGGGACACTGAAGCATTTGTATTTTTCTGGGTTAAAATCAGGTGGGATATAACACATTAGGGATGAGGCCCCTTGCCAAGTCTCTGTTGCCTCTTCTGGGAGCAATTATTGTATCATAAGGTGTATCTGCTGATCTAGACAACTATCCTCTTCCTCGGAAGGCGACAAGAAAACATGTCTCCAAACTTTGTGTCTTTCCTGAAGGTTTATTATTCCCCATATTTCAAATGTAATATGCCTAAAGACGGCTCCTGGGGCTGTGATGGAACCATACCTGGTAGATGAGGGGAAGGCTGTGGATGTGGTCTACCTGGACTTCAGAAAAGCCTTTGACACTGCCTCCCATAGCATTCTCCTGAAAAAGCTGGCAGCCCACGGCTTGGACAGGGGTACTCTGTGCTGGGTTAGGAACTGGCTGGAGGGCCGGGCCCAGAGAGTGGTGGGGAACAGTGCTGCATGCAGTTGGCGGACGGTCATTAGTGGTGTCCCCTAGGGATCCCCCAGGTCACTAGTGGTATCTCCCAGAACTGGGCCCAGTTCTGTTTAATATCTTTACTGATGATCTGCATGAGGGGTTTGAGGGTAGCATTAACAAATGTGCAGATGACACCAAGTTGTCGGGGAGTGTCAATCTGCTGGAGGGTAGGAGGGCTCTGCAGAGGGACCTGGACAGGTTGGATAGATGGGCTGAATCCAATGGCATGAGGTTCAACAAGGTCAAGTGCCAGGTCCTCCCCATGGAGCGCTACGGGCTGGGCACAGAGTGGCTGGAGAGCAGCCAGGTAGAAAGGGACCTGGAAGTTTGGATCAACAGGAAGCTGAACATGAGCCAGCAGTGTGCCCAGGTGGCCAAGAAGCCAATGGCATCCTTGCCTATATCAGGCATAGTGTGGCCAGCAGGAGCAGGGAAGTGATTCTTCCCCTCTACTCAGCGCTGGTGAGGCCACACCTGGAGTACAGTGTCCAGCTCTGGGCCCCTCAGTTCAAGAAGGTTGTTGTGGTGCTGGAGTGAGTCCAAAGAAGAGCAACAAGGCTGGTGAAGGGTCTGGAGCACAAGTCTTATGAGGAGTGGCTAAGGGAGCTGGGGTTGTTTAGCCTGGAAAACAGGAGGCTCAGGGGAGACTTCATCACTCTCTGGAACTACCTGAAGTTGTAGCCAGGTAGGAACAGTCCCTTCTCCCAGGCAACCAGTAGGACAAGAGGGCATAGTCTTAATCTGCATCAGAGAAGGTTTAGGGTAGACATTAAGAAGAAGTTCTTCATAGGAAGAGTGATTGGGCATTGGAATGGGCTGCCCAGAGAGGTGGTGGAGTCACTGTTTAAGAAAAGACTGGATGGGGCACTTAGTGCCGTGATCTATTTGACATGGTGGTGCTAGGTCATAGGTTGGACTTCATGATCTCAGGGGTCTTTTCCAACCTAGTTGATTCTGTGATTCTGTATCTGATAGGCAATCTACCCACAACAGCATATAAATTTTCACAAAATTAAGACAGGAAGATATTAATGTTCTTCACAGAACAAAAAAGTCCAACCAAAAAAAGTCTGAATTGCCTCACATGCCCATGTGAAGAATTTTCTCCCTTGTTTCTACTGTACAGAATGAGATATGGCAAAAAGATTTTCTAGGGTAAGGTGAAAGCTGAGTAAATTTTATTCAACTTGATAAATATTTCTGGTAATTTTCAGCACATAGGAAAAAGGAAGGATAGTGAAGTGTTTCAGGCTTGCAAGCTGTTGTTACGTACTTCAAAACAGGAAAAATTACAATTCACATCATTTGACAGCTACTGTGTTAATTCCATTTGCCTGTACCAAAATAAATGTTCTTTGTGCATGAAATATTCATATAATTTGGTTCTAACCTGGTGGAAAAAAGGCTAAGTCGCTAGAAATTAGGAGACTCATTTCTAAAGAAAAGAAATGGATTTTGGTGGCTAAGGCTTTAGCTGGACTGATTGTTCAAAGAAGCTTAACATGTGGATATAATTTGCTAAAGGATTTCCCAGAGGGCTAATGTGGTAAAAGAAGTCAGATGTGTTACATGATTAATACAGCTGCTTTGTCATCATAATTCAAGTGGTCATCAATTAGATCAGTGTAATGGGGTCAACCACAAACTGTCAAAACTATACAGACCACAAAGGGGACAACCACTGAGACAAAGAGGGGGAAAAATAGGATGGAACAAAGGCAAACCTTATATCAATTTGTTGGCTGATAGAATGTATTCTTATGATAGATTGACTAGCTGAAATCTCATAAACGAGTTATGACAAAATTAACAGGCTTATAGTCATTTAGAAGTGACACCGTCTACCAAATGACCTGGAGGGAGCATGAGTATTGGCTAAAATTGGCTAAAATTTCAGTTGGAAAGGAAAAATCCATCTTCATCTATTACTATCTTAGACAAAAGATAAAATACAGGAAGGTAAGATACAGCAAAGAAAAAATCCAATTGACTATTAACAAAAACCAACCACCAGTAAACTGATGTCTCACTTTGTCTTGTAAAAGGGCATCGAAGAAGACGCAAGCAAGACAAACAGTTTCAAATACCAAAGGTAACTAAAAACATATGGACAAGAAAAGAGAAATCTAAACTCATCTTCCTCATAGAAAATCTATAGATCCTGGGGAAAAACAAGATATTTTATCAAAATAATTAAATTGCCCTTACAGGAGTTACTGTCAAACTAGGATTATTAGGGGTTTTCTATGTTATCTACTTTTTTCACATTTATACTGTACTTCTGGTATTTCTATCTTCCTCACCAAGAAAAGAAAGACACACTTGAGACATAATCCAAGAAGACGGCTTTGGTTAATCTTCACCCTATTAGGGTATTGCTTTTGTATAACGATCACCAAGAAACAGGAAAGAAACTGTATATCACCCTTTCTGTAGGGTGCTGAGATTGATAGATCCTCAGAGACTACAACAAACTGTCCTTCCACACATTTTATGACGGTATTTTAATTAGTGAGCTATAAAACTCTACCTTCCATTGATCCATCATATATCTGCTTTCCATTTCCTAGATCTCTCCTAGTTTTCTGATTTTAGAGGTCTTTCTAGGAGGACTGTAGTGATGCCTTTTGTGAGAAGACATCAGAAGCTGCCCCCACATCTTGCGTGGCAAGAACAGCCCTGCAGACACCGGGGTCAGTGCAGAAGGAGGGACAGGAGGTGCTCCAAGTGCCAGACCACAGATTCCCCTGCAGCCCTTCGTGCAGACCGTGGTGATGTAGGCTGTCCTCCTGCAGCCCAGGGAGGTTCATGGTGGACAGAGATCCGCCTGTAGCGCCTGGAGGATCCCCACACCGGCACAGACATATATGCCATGAAAGAAGCTGCAGCTTGTGGAAAGTCCGGGCTAGAGCTGGGCCCTGGCAGGAAACTTGGCCCATGGAGGTGAGTCCACAGAGGAGAGTTTTTTGGCAGGAACTTTCTTTGGCTTATGAGATTTAGCAGGCCTACAGCTACGGTTGCATACAGATCTGCTGCAGTTGTACTAAGAAAGCTGTATGGATAACACCACACATAAATGATACATGCTATCTTTATATACAGTATTCTTTCTATAAATACTACATATGTATTGGACTGTATATTGTACTAAAGCCAATGTTTTCAGAAATGACAGTTGAATATGAGCAGTTGCTGGAAGCTGTTAATTAGCACAAGTTAGTTACAATGTTTTTGCTGAGCCTTGTTAAGCTCCAGTTTCTGGAGTCATATGGGTCTGAGGGAATTTTCATTGCCTTTTTTTTAGAAAAAGGTTATTCCAGATCTTGTTTGATGAGACAATCTGAGAGAAAAAAATCATATGAAGCCCTCAGTGTTCAGAAATCAGAAAAGAAAGCTTTATTTTGTTTCTAAATGAATCTTATTACTCTGAAACCAACAGGCTTGTATTTGGGGATATTTTTCCTCATGACCTTTGAATACTTGGTAAGCATTGCTGTTGATTGTGTATTTTCTGCGTCTCCCTTGTATAACAGTAAGACACCCACTGATAGCTCAGTGGGCACTGCAGGGCTCCTGTAGTCCAGAATTCAATCTGCTTTTACTTGAATTCTTTGATGTAGACATTCAGTGTATCTGTTCGATGGACAGTGAGCATTTACAAATCTGACACATAGTTTAAGTCTCTGAGTTTTAGTGCCATTTGCATCCTGATTTCTCCTTTTATAAATATCATCCACCTGTGGCAATTTGCTATTGCTGATGCAGCTTTTTCTCAAAGTGTCATGAGAAGATCTACAATACCCTCTCGTTTCCCTTTTGAATTTAAAATATTGCCTGTCTTTCCTGTTAAAATTGAAATATTGTTATTTCCTATGTTCCATGTTTTTTCTTCAATCATCACAACATGTGATGCTCCACCATGTTCTTGTTGACAGCCCCATCCATTTGACATATGTACTTGTTCTGACTTCTAATTATTTACTTCATAAGAGTATTCTCTTATGAATCTCCACTGCCAGCTTCTCTCTCATACTTTTATTAACATCTAAGAGATATTTTTCAATTAATTTCTCCCTTTTTGCATTTTTTTTGTTCTTTAATTTTTTTATTAGGTGGTAGATTACATCACAAATGTATTTATTGTTTTCAGAGCAGGGGATCAATGTGCATCCAGATGTATTTATAGTTTTTGTATTTCTTAAATCAATCCTGGCTTTACAGAAATGCAAATTATTTCTTTCAATATTTCATTTCTATTCACAAAGTTTACCTGTGATGCATAAACACACAGAGGCAATATATAAAAACCACAGATGATGTTTTATAGATTTTATAGAACATGCACCTCTAAATCATAAGCTTGATTTTTAACTGTGCTTTCAAAACAATCCCCAGATCACCAGGCCATGGGATTCTTGACCTGAGGCATAAGGTTCATAAAAGCTGTGATGAAGCTCATTCACCCTCCATCGAGCAGTTCAGGATTTATTAAGGAAAGGAAACCTGTGGCCAAGTGCTTTTGTACTGTGTTGGTTATTGCAGCAAGCTGGGAATAGGAGACATAAGTTCTGTGCGTTTTTTTTTTTTTAAAAAAAACCCCAAACCCACGGTTTAACCCCAGCCAGCAACTAAGCACCACGCAGCTGTTTGCTCACTCTCCCCCGAGCACGATGGGGGGGAAGGGAATTCGAAGGGCAAAAGTGGGTTGAGATAAGGACAGTTTAATACCAGCAATATTAATACCAACAATAGTAATAATAAGCTGTAATGAAAAGGAAAATAACACTGGGAGACATAAACACCAAGAAAGACAAGTGATGAAAATGAAAACAATTGCTCACCATCAACTGACCAATGTCCAATCAGTCGCAAAGTAGTGGCTTCCCTGATCAGCTTTTCTCCTAATTTATTGCTAGGCATGACACCATACAGTCTGGAGTATCCCTAGTTCAGCTGGGATCAGCTGTCCTGACTAAGTCTCCTCTCAAATCCTTGTGCACCTCCAGCCTCCTTGATGGTGGGGTGGGGTGAGAAACAGAAACGACCTTGACTTTGTGTAAGCACGACTCAGGGATAATGAAACCATCCCTGTGTTATCAGCACTGTTTCCAGCACAAATCCAAAGCATGTCACTGTAACAGCTAGTATGGAAAAAATTAACTCTACCCCTGCCAATACCAGAACAATGGACTAAAATGCACGAAAGTATCAAGCAGAGAAAGCAATTCAACTCTTTGCCCTCTTTCCAAGTGAGTGCCTTTGCTAGAGGCACTCCTAGAAAAACCTTTGAGTAATTTAGTCTAAACCTGGTCCCACAATGTTTAAATCTATGAAGTCAACAGTTCAGTTGCTTGCTACACCTCAAGGCAACATGAGATGAGGCTTCGAACCCCACCAGAGAGAAAAGTTTGAACATTTTAACTAGTGGGTTGTTAAATGGAAAAGAGGGTGGCAGTAGCACTTTGAAGTTGTTGTTTAAAAATTCATAATGAGGAGCTCTGTGGGGGAGGAACTGACTACTAAGCTGCTCAGTCTTGTCAGAACAGTGGCATCTGTGAGCACGCCAAGAGGCAGAGCTGAGGCACCTGGAGCACTGCTGCTGCCAGGAGCTGAGGCACTGCAGAGCTGGATGTCTTGGGGCTGGCAGCTGCCTCTGTGTTTTGAGGACTGCAGTGATGGATACTGAACAGTGTCTTCCACTGAGTACTTATATCCCATTTCAGATCTGGCTTTCTTTAAGAGTTCAATCACTGGTCTGTAAGACTGCATCTAAAGTCATAGGGGGCTTTGCTATCAAAGGTGAGACCTCTGAGGAGTTGTAAACTGCTGACTTGTGTGACATGTTGGACCCATTCCCATGTGCTGGCTTTATCAGGAGGTAGGAGTAAGGTAGGAGTAATGGGCTCTTCAACTGCATACTTGAGCTAAGACTGTGTGGCAGCAGTCTTTGTTTCCACTTGCCAGGAACCCAAAGCACTGCCTGGGGCTGGTATTTCCCCTGAACAAGGAGAGAAGGTGAGCTCCAGCATAGAGGATTTGCCACGATATCCTGAGCCCCCAACAACCCCAAGACATTGTGTTTCCAGGCATACTGTTCTGCATTCCCACACCAGAGTGCAGCTTATGGCGTGAAGATGGAGGGTGACTCAGGCAAAAAATGCCTGTGAGCTTATTGAGATGGAAATCCTAAAATTATGGCCATTTATATATATATATATATATATATATATATACAGCTAAATGAATAAACACTGCAGGAACAGGCATATAAAATGGGTAGAGAAGTAGATCCAGTGAACATGATAAATATTCATCTAGTTTTATTATGCTAGTCATAGAGTCTGCAATATTTCCAGTCACTACCTATATCTCTTTGAATGTTTAGATTATGAGCCTCTTTGGGAAAGAACATTTCACTTTGTTCTATTAGTTTAATATCTGTACTTGGATAAAGATGGGGACAGGAGGAAGAAGCTTAGTTCTTGGCCTTGGAGACCTTAGGAAAGTCAAAAGCTTCTACTCTAATGTATGATTCTTAATATTAGTACCTATGAAACCTATGAAAGGGCAGACTCTTACCCCTACTTCTGCCAATTTTCTCTATTTTTGTAGTATTCATTAATATCAAGCCATCCCACTCATCGATTTACCTAAAGGTTTTCTGCTGGCTGGATTTGTTACTGTCTGAACTATCTGAAATGAAGATTTTTTTATAATCTAGTTTGAGTAACAGTTTCTAGACTTGTTCCCTTCCCTCTCAGATCAGCTCCTCTCTGAATTTTATCAGCAAGGTTGCTGGGGGCATCCCCTGAGTTTTCTCATTTTTCTACTTCCAGTTCTCTTCCCCACTATCCTGCTGGGTGGGGGAGTGACTGAGTGGCTGTGTGGTGCTTAGTTGCTGGCTGAGGTTAAATGTCTGACCTAAAAACTCCTCACCAAGTAACAAGGAGATGGGATGGCACCAAAGGCCAAAGAGGGAGAATTCCTGAAATAAACTGGACATCTTTGGCAAGGTAGCCAGTAAAAAAAGCACATTTCAAGGCACACAAAGTAAAAACACCAATTTGTGCCCTAGAAAATTCATAGACCTCCAAGTGATAAAAGTTCCACGCTTTGTCAGATTTTCACTAAATGTCTCGCTGAGGAAGTTGTCAAGCAGCTTTCATTGCCTTTGAGTGCTTCTTGAATTGGTCCTGGATCAGTCCAAGATGTTTCTGTTCACCCTGACCCTGTTTGCATTTCTTGTTTCCCTGTTTATGATGTTTATCTTCTTTGCAGGATTTTGGATGCAGTTGAAGCACCACTGTTAAAGGAACATCTTGCAAAGGCCCTTTCCTTGCATGGTTTGTGAAAGCGAAATGCATGAATTCGTGAAACCAGAAGACACATGGATAGATTTGCATGGGAATTAATCTACAGAAAATTACCTTTTATTTACCTAAGGAAATGTGTTGGCACCACTGACTTTTAAACCTTTAACAAATATGCCATTTCTGAAATAAACTGTAGCTTATCTTCTAAAACTAATTAAACTCTATAGATATCAGGTGAAACTATTACTAGTTGCTGTGGAATTGAGCTACTACAGCCTAACTATAAGCTCATTTCCTGGAAGAAACCAGGCAGTTATCAGTCTAGAACAACTTTTTGTTGTTGACCTGCAGAAAAACCTACCAGGAGATGTTCATTTGCTCAGCTTCTACTCTTGGGAGTACTGTGCTATGGCTTTTCTCAGTTTAGTATCTTGTCTTTTTAAAATATTATTACTGCACTTGAAACAGAGGACACAGATTCCAACCTCAAATAGGCATCTGATGCACTGCAATTGTAAAGGAGATGATTTTCATAAAATTAATATTCCAAATTGTGAAGTCAAATATATTTCCTTGTAGTGACCTTTGGTCAGTGTAGCTGCAAGTCTGCTGCCAAGTACTGGGAATTTGTTGTGTGTCTCGTAGTACCTTCAGCCATGGAGTGTCAGAAAGTCAGATTGCATTACTAAAACAGTCAGTGAAACCAGAATGCTAATTTTTTTTGTTGCAGAAAAGCTGAAAACTGTACATAAACACTAGACTCACATGCAGGCAGGCATCTCTATTCTTTTTTTTTTTTTTTAAATGTAATTAATAAAACAATCTAATATTTCTAGGGAATTGTGAAATGTCAAGTGTGTGACATTGCTGCAGGTACCAGCTTGCCCTGACAGCTGAAGAAAAATGTATTTACTATATCCTAGACATGCAGCTGCCCATTTTACAAATTTAGGCCATTTATTACCCAGCCAGACTTCCAAGAATTGAGCCTGTGGTTACTAATGAGCCCCCAGACTGATGATGCATTTATTTGTAAGCCAAAAATTCTGCCTTTAAAATCAGCCTTTGAACTGAGGTTCTTTGAAGAGCTGGAGTCATAAAAGCTGCATCTGGAATTGCATATCAAAGAGGGAGAAAAGGTGGAAAGTTTCTGTCGAAGATATGTAACCCTTTAACCAATGTCAAACACTAACACAGATGGTTTAAAAGAGAGGTTGTACAGAAAATAAGCAACCTAACTGAAACCATTAAAATATACTTATATATACATCAGAAATTGGCTACATATGAGGAAAGCTGAATTAGCTTGTGGCTACTTGTATGTGCTTACTTTGGTTAATGAATTAATTTTACAAATTACTCATTTTCCATGTTTTGTCAGAAATACCATCTTTTATTACAATAGAACTTGCGGTCACATGCATAAATATTGGTGCAGTAAAAGATATTTTCAGTGATTGATTCCCAATAACTGACATTAAATTTCATTTCCCACATCTGTTTACCAATTTCACTTCATCCAGCTAGACAAGCTGCTTCAATAAGTAAAACAAAACTGCTATTTAAACATGCACCTTCAATCTCCTTCCCTCTCTCCCTCCCTCCCCATTTTATATTGTCAGGTAGGTTAAAATAGAAGAAAAAAAAGTCTGAAGATAAAATATTGATGTACAACAATTCAAGCCGCATACATAAAGTTCTGTTGGAACAGCTATTCCTAAACAGAAAAATTCAATGAAAATATGGTATCTAAAAAAACGGTGTGGAAGAATAACAAAGCCTGATTTTTGGAGTCCAAAAGGCTTTCTGTTGAAAGCTGAACCTGCTCAAATAAATTACGATCTTTCTGGAATAACAGAGTAATTATCTTTCAGTCCATCCATTTTCCTATCAGTAATATGCATATGCTTCCCAAGGTATTTAGGATCATGAGATTTTGTTTGTATGGACCTTCAAAGATGGAAAATGAAACCATTCTGTTATTACTGATGTTTGGCTGAATTGTAAATGATATCTTAGGGTGAAGATGCTCAGCCACCATTTTTATTGAGTGTTTTGTGCTGACCCCTTATGTCTGGCACCTCTCTTGCTCATCAACATGTAGTTTGAGGTGCTGGGACATCCAGAGGGGCGCATATGGAGAACTAGAATGAAAATGAATTTTAACTCCACTTTGCAGTACTGTTGTCTATTTGGAAGGAAGGCAATAGAGACTTGTCTTTTATTACTTACTGCAAACAGAAGGGAAAAATGTTTAATTTTGAAATGGCCGTGCAATTAAGATGCCTGGTCCCTAATGATCAGCAAAGAGGACACAGAACAGAATGTATCAAAAAACCCAAGGAAATCCAAACTGTTAGGGACTGACACAGTATAATTAAATTTTACATTTACTCCTGAAAGGGTATTGGCACAAACTGAGCTCATTAATTCTAAATTAAAGCTTTTATTCTGACCTGCCTACAACAACCTCTTCTAAAAAGGCTCTTTTTGCTAGATACCCAGGTTGCATTCACACATTTATTGTATTATAGAAAGAGACTTGACAGATTTTTATCACTTTAGTACAAATAAAAATGAACATATGGAATTATGTGACCTTCTAAGGAGGACTGATTCTTTATGATACTGTTCTAATTCTTATGGTCTAAATATGTATGACTTTAGAACTTATATCTTGTATAGTCCTTAGTCTAGAAATTTGCCAAATTGTGTCCACCATCTACCAGCGGTGGAAAATCTGCCCAAAAACAATGACTGCAGTGAAACCTGACACAAAAGAAACAAGTGGAACAGATTGTGAGTTCATACTTTAAAGCAGCTTTGTACAATAAGTGAAGAAAAAAGACCCTCCATATGACATTTAAGTGTTTTATTTGTCTGGAGTTGTTTTAATTGCTGTTATATCTTTAGACGTAGCTCTCAAAGACTTGGAATTCACCATTATGATCGGTGGATATTGCTAGAAGCCACCAAAGAGAAGTGATATGAAGATATGTAAGAACATTAGGAACTGCTATGTTTGTTACAAGTTGAGCACAAAAAAATTTTTGGAAGAAATGGCTACTTTCTCTGCTTGACCTGAGACCCACTCATGAAAAATTAACCCTTTAGAAGACATCTGAATACCTAGTTGCTTATGTTCCCCAAAGTGTTGGCTCAAGATATGAATTGTTATCTTAATAAGGAATCCATATGACTTGACTTAAATAATGCTTTAAATTTGAAACAGATGATCTAGAACTAGTTCTGAATTACAGCTTTTATTCTGAGATTATTAAACTAGTACCATAACATCTGTGCAGCCACAGTTTTCGTTTTCAAGACAGTTGCAGCTAGTCTGATCATCCCATGCTATCACACATTGCTTTGTAACCTTGACTAGGTTAACTGAGGTGGAATAATTGAAGATAATTGTTGTAGCACAGGCAAGCCCTGGATAGATTTAGAACAGTTAGGCATTACAGCACCATGTATTTATGCTAGAGGGCACTCATATTTCGTTCTCAGAAGTAACAGACCTTTGCATTTGTATAACACATATCTTCAAAGCACGGCGCCAACAGTAACTTTCAGGGAGTGCTGTGAGGTAGGTGTGTACATTGATCCCTCTTTTACAGATGAGGAAACTGAGGCATGAAGGTTAAGGTATTTGACCCAGATCACTACAGAAGTTAAAGGATGTTTAATACAGGTATTAAAGGATAACACGGTGAACAAGACAGCTTGAAAATTACTGTTCTTGAAAAAGCTTGCTCATTATATATATGTATCCTTATATCTATGTCTATGTGGATTAATTCTGGATGTGAATTTTTATTTGTAAAACTAGAGATCTTGAATTCTTATTCCAAAATTCTGTGGCAAAAATTGAAGGGTTTAGGAAGAGCACATAAAGAGCTATGGCTCTCCCTGGATCCTCCGCAGAGCCTACATAATACCAGATCATTTAGTGATAAAGTCAAAAAAATCAGAGAATCATTTATGTTGAAAAAGAACTTTAAGGTCATTGAGTCCAAACATAAACTTAACACTGCCAAGTACTAGGATGAACTTTAGAGGCAAACAAACCTCATAAGTCTCACAGAATAAGGTCAGCTAGAGGGATTTTTTTTTTCTTTTTCATTTTTTCCTATGCAGCAGGTATTTACTAGACTTTGAGAATTTCACTCCTTCATTTACAACTAAATATTCAGTGAAGTAATGGAGCGACATCTGCAACAAAAGGTATCATAAGATTCTTTCTCCTCCCCTCCACAGTGTTACACATCTCTAAGAAAAGACACCCATCTCAGAAGACAGCTCCTGCAACTGAGCTTAGTTCAGAGCTTAGAGGGGAAAAGCCTCAATAAGAACAGAAAATGCAAGTAATTTGTCTGTGGTAAGAGACAAGCAAAGTTTGTCTTGAAGGTGCTTGCAGCCAGATGTCAAGACTTTTTAGTGTGTCTAGACACACCAATCTGCATATTTTGTGAGATGCTGAAAATCAACCATTTCATTTCCACAGTACAGCTCAAGAAATTCTTCATATCTTCCAGAAGTATTTCTTATTATTGTTTGATGTTGTTTCCTGTGATAATTCATACAATTGGGGTTTTCAGAAGAACGTTTTCAGAAAGCATATAACCTTCTATTCAACACAGATGGATACCTGAAAAGTTCTGCTGTTATGTTACAGTGTGGTTAGTGAATTTTCCCATTAACATCAACATAATGGAGGGATGTATTCAAGGACTTGTAGAATATACACAGTTTGAACACACAGGGATATCTATGGCATGAAGTATGGAGTGTCAGAGACAAAATCAATGTGGGCTTTTCAGAGGAAATACTGGCTTTGTAAAATAGATAATTTTTCTGAAAACCCTTAGCTCCTTTACCTATGAGACTGTACCTCTGATTATCTGTTTTGTCACCCCTCACCCTTGACTTGTTCAATTTTGCTTCATCTCAAACAATGTTATCAACTATGAGAATGTAACTCCTCAGAAGGAGAGAGCAGATACTGCATCAGGGTTCAATTTCAGAAGCTCAGATTTTCTGGAGAACTAAATGACATGAAACTTGTTTCACTTTCAGTCCTGCCACTCCACCCAGGAGACTGAACTTGCAATGGGGAAAATTTCACTGTAGGCATTCTTGTTTTCTCTTCCTGAACAGCTGAATTTCCATTGTCATCATCATCGTCTTATATGAAACAAGATCATTCAAGTTTGACTGGTGACAAAACACTAATGATGACGTTTGCCTGGTCAAGGTATTGAGAAGACAAACTGGAAAACCAGTGGACAACTAGCATATTGCTGGATTCACATCACAAATATGAGCTTTCAGAAACCACATGGCAAAGAAGTAGGTTTTGATATCACTGGTGGTGCTAACAAAATTGGAAAAGGGAGCCATCACCATGAGTCTTTTTTGACCAATAGTCAAAGAGAGTTTTGAATAGATGCTATCAATGAACAGATCATAAGAAGTTTTAAGTTTTAGCTGGAAAAAAAAAAAAAAGGAAAAATTTAAATATATTTTTGAGAAAACGGCAATCTGCTTAGGGACAATCTGGGCAGTCGGGTATGTTCGATAAAATATAAATTGTGAATCATAGATGTTCAGCTTTTGTAATAGTCTGGAAGTCTCTTAGGATTTAAAGCAAGCTGAACAACTGACAATCTTGGAGGAATTCAAGTGTGGTTTTATAATATCTGGTTCAAGAGACTGAACTGGATCACTCTCACTAGCAATTATGTGTTTCACCAAGCATCTGGAAGCTTCATTGATGTTTATATTTTCCTGCAAGTGAAAGAGAAAGAGAGGTTGATTAGTCAATATTAATTAAACCATGCTGCATATTTTCTATGCATAATTAAACTTTTCTGTATTTAATATCAAAAGTTTACTTTCCTTAATAAACAGGTTTCAAAAATTGACTGTATCAAATAATGCTTACTGGAGTTTTGAAGTTAGTTAAGTTTTATAGTTATTATAATTCATATCTCCTTTTAATTGTACACAGAGCTGACTTTAAATTACCTCAATCTCTTGGTGACTGGATTGCTTCAATAAATTAAAAAAACAAATGCCACAGGGGTGTTGAAGACAAATGCCTGAAGTAAAGCTCCAGAGCGTATATTTCACTGCTTGAATAATGGTTACTCTGATTTTTGATTAATTATCTATCAGTAATTACAGCCATCAATAACACTTATTTTTAAATGCCTTTTCTGCAGTTTCAAGAAGATTTCTGTATACAGTGCTCACAATGAAACCTGTGTTGAATTAGATTCATTGAATAAATGATACAATCTTAAGTTACTCACAAAACAGTAAAACAAGTTCTGTATCATTTGGAGTCCTCCTTTATTTTCTTTTTGAGGGTGACTTATCACCAGTGCACTGCTTCAGAAGAGATATATCACCACTGCTTTCATTTGTAGGAAAGAAATCCTCACTCTAAAGGTTTAGAATCAAAGCTAAAGCACGTCTTTTCCTACATATGCATCAACAGCACTTAACTTGAAGCAACCTTCACTCTGTAGAATAAGTAAAGCTGAAACAACCTGATCAGTGAGACACAGCTCAGCACAGCGCAGAAAATAAGCAATCATATGGAGAAAGGATTTTTTTTTTTTTAATGACAACCTCCAATATGTTTGGAATTAAAAGTCAGGCTTTCTGGCATAAAAAACACACTTCTACTCTAACTATTGGCGTTGATTACTTACTTTACATGACAGGATATAGAAACTTCACTGTAGCTTCAGTCTTCTAGGAAATTGTATCACACCCCCACCCATGTACATACATATAGAAATGCATTTGAATACATATGTATAGGCACACACTACTCTTGCTCAATAAGTGTAATGTTTGAGATTTGCAGCCTAAGATTACCTAGGTTTTCAAGCTGAATCATTGAATCATAGAATCATTGAAGAATTTGGGTTGAAAGGGACCTTTAAAGGACATCTAATCCCAATTCTCAGGCATGTCCTGGTTCCTCTGAACGGCAATCTGGAGCCTGTTGCAGTGAGGCCATAATCTAGCTATAAGAGAAAGAAAGGTGTGTGTGCTTCAGTAGAGAAGGTGCTTTTATGTGAAGATCAAAAGCTAAAGGAATGGATTATGTGAAGCTGACTTTGTCTAATCCCCTTGAAATCAATGGCAAAGCTTCACAAACTCCATTGACCATCCTTTTGCACCACAGTAGGGAGCTGAAATCTGTGGATCTAGCTGAAAGTGTAAATTAGTGCCAAAATTTCACAGGTTTCTGAAACTGCATAAGTGAACTTTAATATTTTATCTGTAAAGAATATCAGTTCGTTGTAAAACCCCAAATCTTTAGACTGGTTATGAATACAGTAACCCCTAGAAAGTAATATGGAGCTGGGAATTGGCTCTGTACTGAGATGTTAAAATGCGGCTGTATCACGTAGCTCTCTCAGACCAGACTAGAAAATTCCTCAAGCATGCACTAAAAGCCTTTTTCAGACCACTGTGAAATTTTAATAGAAAAAAAATAGACAATGAAAATTATCTCTCAGTACTGCTTAGAAAGCTGAAGCCAAAACAGGATTGCTAAATGCACAAAATCAGAAATGTAAAAATCTTTTGCATTGTGTTTGCCTTTATTAATGGACTGATGAGCACTCATTTACCCGTGTGCTGCTTCTGTCTTGGAATGGCAGCATGCACTTATTCAATAATGTCTTAGGGACTATCTGAGATTCTGCCCAAATCGATTAATGTTCGGATGCATTAAAAGAAACCTTCTTTGTCAGAAGCTATCATCTTACAGGACGGGGAGAAAGGGAGAGAACCAAGCCCACAAAAGCATAAAATGGGTATAGATAAATATTCCTCAGTTTATGGCTAGCTCCAGCCTTCTCCTGTGGTTCAGATGACAACTAGTACATGGTACAGATAAGAAGTGACATGTTAAGTTACTTGCTGCAAGAAGCCTGTGCTCATGCCAACAAAGCAGCTCCGGCTGTCCCAGCTCTATTACTTGACTGCTTCCTTTCTGATGCCACTATTGCCTTTTGTTACAACCCTAATCCTATGGTGTCCTAAGTCTGCAGATCAGACATTACTGTATTCTGGTCTGACTAATGGAATATTGATTTCTGCACCTCTCCTCCTATAGTGTGTTTTGCAAAAGAAAAATCAATATTCTGCTAGGCAATGAAGCAGCTGCAAACAGTAGAAGGGGATCTGCTATCCAAACACAGACATCCAGAGACCTGGTGATTTTAGAGAGCATGAGGTGTTGAAAGGCAATCAAGGAGATGAAAGAAAAAGGAGAAGGTGAAAATCCACTCAACAAATACAACAATCAGAGTAAGATTGGACAGAGAATAATCACAGACACCCTACTAAAGGTATTGAAACATGAATACAGCCTCAATTGCGCTTAAAAGATAAAATTATTTTTCAAAAAAAAGAAAGAAAATATAGGTGAGACAGCAGAGTGAAATGATGTCTTTCAGTGGGTCTCTATGTTGAAATGCCTTAACTGTCATCTCCCCTATGGCTTTCATTCTACAAAAGAACACCACAGGAATTGTGATGATTGATGAAGTTCAGGCTTTTTTCTTTCTCCTCTCGCTCTCCCTCTCCCCTCTCCTCCGGGTCATACTGAGAGGCCTACTCTGCCTGCTACTGTGGATCTTCTTCTGTCCAGGCATTATCAAGCTTTTGACATAGTACTGGATGCACCTGTAGTGCTTGTTATGCAGCCTCCTCTGAGGTCACTTGTTCCTTCACAGTTCTCCAAACACATGGGAAGCTCTGTCTCCCTATCTCACTTTTAAGGATAGTGTTACTCAGCACTGCATGTTTGATGTGTTTACCTACCCAGCATCCTTCTGTGATAGGGAAGTGCTACTATGGCCACTTATCAATTAGAGAAAAAGCAGAGCCACAAACAGAGGAAACTACACGAAACCTGGTCCAGCACACAGAGACTAGTTGGAAAGTAGGAGATGGCATAGTATGAAGTCTTCATATGGTAAGGCAGGAGTGCAACACTTTTCTTTCCCAAGGCTCATGGGAGAGGTTTTCTTGCAAGACCAAAAAGGAAGGATCTTGCCCATATTATGGGTATCTTTCAGTCTTCCTGATTTTGTGTCTACTTCTCACACGGATATCCCTATTCAGCATGCTAGCCTTTATAAATCCCTTCCCGAGGGATTTATAATCTCCAAGGGATTTACAGTCTCCCCTTGCCCTGCCCCCTGAGGTGTTTTGCCCATTTCTGTGTGTCTCGGCAAGCCCCAGAATCTGAAAGACAGTATCACAGTCAGTGATGTAAGAGCTGAGTTGTGAATTCAGCCCTGTGTGACTCACCCTGCACCAACCTGACAATGTCTGCCAGAGCAAAGACCTGAACTCAGCTCCTGTGAAGATGCCTGACTCTTGAGCCGGTCTTTCTGTTGACCTCATCAAGAAGGAATGCAAAAGTGAAAATCAGCACATATTACTCTTTATTCTTAATAAAGAGTAATATTACAAAAAAAAAAAAAAGGCAAAGAAAATAACTGACCAACCTCAGAAAGCCAGAAAAGAACACTGGAAGACACAAATGAAATTACAGTTTCTCTGTAGATTGATCTCATGCAAATATATCTTTTCAAAGGCTAGTTTATGGAAAGGATAGCTGGGAAAGAGAGTTGCATTATTTAAAACCTTTGAACCTATTGCTTTGGGAAATAAATTTGTAAGCAACAATCAACTGAAGGGAAAATAAGTACTTTATCAAATGTGACTCAAAGCAGTACACAAGCTCAGCAAACTTCTTAGCATTCTGGATTGTCTTCCCCCTTATCTGCCATCTCTACTGCAGACAAAGAATATCAACATTTAGGGCATTCCATTTTACTATATGAAATAAATCCCCGCAGATTAAACTGGCTCTTAACTCTTTACAGAAGAAAAAAGGCCTTTTCTAGTTTTAAGTCTCACTTTCATATGAAATTTTTCTTTCTTTGCCATGTAGATATCTTAGATTTGGCTGACTGGTTGTTTCCTAGTATAAAGCTTCTCTCTTTTTACATTGGTAGTTGCTTCATCCGACTGAATCTGCTGTTTCAGAGTCTTACCTTGAAAGTCAGGGTGAAGAACAATGTGTATGCAGGCACAGCTACCTAACCAAGGCACTTGGGGAGTTCTAAATCAGCACTGCTTAGAGATGTGACCTTAGACTACTAGTGGAGTTGAAAAAAAATTACTTCCCATAAGTAAACATTTACAAACTGTGAAATATTTGGGTATTAGATGGGAGCCTAGTGAGAGGCACATAGGTTCCACATTTTATTTCCATTATGCAGTAAAAACTGGGAGCAGACTTTCAAGATGTTTTAACCTGCACTCCCCTGGAGCTAGCAGTCTGAGGCAACAGCTCCACAGTCTCCCTTAGCAGAGCACCTTGGAAACTGCTGAGAACAGAGCCTTATTAAGATGGTGTGCCATGTTGCTGTGGTTGTGTTTCTAGGGAAAAGCACCCATACAAGTTAAAAGCCATTGAGATGCATGAACGTGAAATTCATAGATGAGAACTGCTGTGACTGCCACTCTGAGAACAAGGTCATTTCTCTGATTGAATTCTTATGCCTGGTTGAATATTCTGCAACAAAATTATTTCAGTAAATGATCTTCCGATCTCAACAATTTTGTGATTCTATGAATTTCCAGTTTTGGGACAGTGTTGTGGATGTTGGCAGGACAGCACTAAATAATGTGTTTCTTAAAAGTGATCCAGAGAGCTTCAGCACAGCTGAATCAACTCCTTTGAGTTACAGGAAACAAACTGAGGATTCTGTACAGAGCAACTGAAGTGAAAGCTTCTGCCTTAGGGGTCAACTTCCTTTTTTGCTTTATGGCAGAAGCTGAAATATTTTCTAAGACTCTATGCAGTGATATTGATTAGACTGTATTTTGAGTGAATTAAAAAAACAACATATCCCTAACTGGATCTGGCAGTCTCAAATGGATTGCTTTGTTTTCAGTTACCAGATCAGCAGAATAACTGTAGAGTGTCAGCCTAATTCAAATACATGTCCAAATCTTGTTTTTCTTCTTGTTTTCAGAACTACTTATCCTGTTCCTCTGCAAGTCTGCTGCATAGCTTGCTTTTTTCCATCTTTCATAATAATTGTCCAGTCAGGAGAACTGAAGAATTTGTGATTTAAACAAGTGTTAGTAGAGCTCGGTTTGTTCACAGAGCTCACTGGTAAGATGAGCAGAGTTATTGTCCTTGTTTTGCAAAAGAAAAGGTTGGATCAGAGGAGAAAGTGACTTTCTGAAGGTAATGCATCAGATGAGTGGCAAAGAGGACTTTTGATTGCTAGTCCAGCATTTGGGCCCTATGGGGACTTGGAACTAGATGATCTTTAAGGTCCCTTTCAACCCCAGTCATTCTGATTCTATGATGACACACTCTGGACTGTCTGTCAGACAAGAGCTGGAGAAAGGATATATTATTATCCAGATTTCTGAAAGGATGAAGGATTCTATAACTTTTTCCAAGTCCAAATAGGATGTATCCAAATAGCCCAGAGACTCAGTCTGCTCATCAGTCTTCAGGCCATAATGCTCAGCAGACAAGGAGCTTGGTAAATAGTTTGGTAAGGATCTGAAAAGCACATCTACCGGCCTTTCTGGGCAATTTGGATAAAACATGAATGTCCTTTTGTCTAATTCTGTATTACTGACAGCAGAATTACAGCAGGGAAAAGAGGAACTCAGGCATAATCACAGCACAGCCATGGCCAGTCATAAGGTATTTCAAGTTACGTGTGAATTAGGTACTTTCAAGCACATTTAGTTTTGCCTGACTTGTCTGTTCTCTTACACAAGTTCCATTTTCATTATAAAGTGATAATAAGCTTGCAATCGCTCCTTTTCTAATCCAAGTCAAAAGCTCACCTCTTTGAACTAGGAATGGTGGTGAAAACAGTTTAAAGGCTTGGAAACATGAGTGGAGCTCTCAGCTGCTCTGGCCACGTGCTGGATAATTAAATGTGTGACAGGAAGGAGACATTTCCTTCCTTTAAAAGAATGAATGTTTCACAATACTTGTGGTCATGAAATTTATTAAAGAATTTACTATAAAGAGTTATTTTGTCACTATGTGGGGATGGGCCTTTCAGATTGCAATCAGTATGAGAAGAGTAAATATGCATGCATAAAAGAGATCAGGCTCCCCACCAGATATGTGGCAGTAGTGTAACTTGTGACTATACTGTGTGGTGTTGTTGCCCAATCTTACATGGCAAACTATCCAAATTCTTTTATCTTTATAGGGAGCAGAAGGTTGGAACAGGATGAATATTTCCTTCAGATTAATGTAAGAATCAAAACTAATAGGTGAGAATGCATTAGGTGGCTCAAATGTTTTATATTGGAGTTTTTAACTGGTGAAAAATAGGACTAGGGAATAATATAGTGAATTTTTATTTTTTTTGTGTGTGTAATATGCCAGCGCTACAGACAAAAATTTAAACCATTGACAGCTTGAAATATGGTAGATACATATATAGCATGCTACTTTCTTCAAGGCAACCAGAATGAAAAGATGTTATTTTTATAAGGAATCACCTTTGTTTTTCCAAAATGCATAAATCATATTCAGTTTACTCTGAAGGCCATAACATTTCCAAACATGTCTCCAGAAAATCTCTGGAGATCTAATTATTCCAGGATACCACAAAGAGAGAGTTATCACTTATCTGAACTGCTAAAACTGCTAGCTGCAGGATGATGACTTCTCTGTCCATGTTACTCTGCTTCCAAAGAGTTTCTATTCTCTTTAGCAAACATAGTTAGGTATTTATTTTCCCCAGACCCAAGTTCAATTATTTAATATGCCCTAGGCTGAAAGAATACCAAGTATGTATAACATCCAATATTTCAAAATAGCAGTAATAATAACTTTTGTTTAGGAAAGAAAGTGCAGGTTTTAGTTCACATCTTAGACCAAGTGGGGATATTACTCTGATCTAGCTTAACCTAAAGGATGTGATTCTATCATCTTTACTGGAATTACTGTTCTTTGCATAATTTTAAAGTCAGGAGCCTACAATTCTGAGTGGAAATCAGGTGTGGGAATTGCAGAATAACAGATCCTAACCTCTGGTCTACAGCAGCAGAGAACAGTCTGATAAGTCATGTGTCCTCAACTCTCACTGCCCCCTTCACAGTGGGCTTTGAAGACCAGTCCTGTCCTAGCTGGCTTTCTTGCTATTCCTATGTGATTGCACGGGCAATTTGAGGACTGCTTGGGTTTCTAAGTTAAACAAAGTAAGAAGAATCTAGATATTTCCTATGTTTAAAATCACTCCCAATCTTAATTCTATGTGGCTTAGAGAAACTTTGAAAACTTATCCTCTGTTGTGACTTTTTCAAAGTTTATATGTCCTTTATATGTCCTTTATACTTCCACAATTCTGCCGCAGACTGGCTCCATCATCACAGTAAAACCTCTCTGTGACCTTTGAAATTGTTTGTACATTCATTCTCTGTCATGACCTGCAATGACCCTTGGCACAATAAATGCTGTTGTCCTTTTCAAGAGGTGGACAAATATTTGCTGGGGACTGATGTATGAAATTCATGGTACAGATCCCCTCCTCACAGGCCAAGGAGCAGTGATGAGCTTCATAACTGCAATCTTAGCCTAGAGTTCATGCAATTCTTGAGGCAACCTAGGACAAGCTGCTATTCACCTGCTGATACTTCTGCTGACTACAAGTGAAACATCTTTTACATATTAGTGCTTAAAGGAGGTGTCAAGACCAGAAAAGTAAAATACAAAAAAAAAAATATACACTCTAAAGATTCTTAAGGAACTTACATAAAATGCATAAAAGAAACCAAAAAATCAAACGTAGCATTTTTTCATTCAGTCTACCAACAATCTGGGCCCAACCAGAACTAAACGGCTTACATTTCAAACATCCAAAAGTTCCACAAAGTGGTTAATGATGACACCAGCTTTCATAATAGGAGAATACAATCAACACAATATCTGTTGAATTGTTGTGTTCAAATCAATATTTCATATGCCAGCTCTCCAAATCTCGCATGCACTGAGATTATTTGAGAAATCTCAAATTGATATACAGTACCACTGTACCTTGGGCCTTTATAATCTGAAAGTCCCAGTGCCCTTTCTGATTTTGATCTCAATTTTCCAGGCACTCGGGAAATCTGTACCAAGGCAAAGAATTGAACCTCAGAGCATCTCATTCAGCACTTGGACTACTGATATTTCCTTCCACTCCAGATACATGATTTTTTTAAAAAGGCTTTTGAGAATGAGGTCTTATAACAGTAAACATTGTACAAGCACTACAATAGACTGACTTTATTTCTGGAATCTAAGACAATAAAGCTATTGTCTCAAATCAGCATTTCTCAGGCAAAGTGGTTATATAACTACTTAGAAATGATATTCAACATTAAAAATTGTAAAAACCAATCTTATATCATTCATAAGAGGTAGCCTTTATGCCCTGCCTAAGGTCATCTTTCTCCCCAGGCTATTACACAGTAAACTGTTGACCACTTACATACTTTACTGGTGGAATAGCATATTAGAACAGCTGTATTTCAGAATGTTGCACATAATTTTCTTTGCAATAAAAGGCCTAAAAGAAATAGAAATGTATAAATTTATAAGTTCACCTTTAATTAATTCCACCAAGAGAAGAGCTTTGCAAGGTGCACATTTAGACCAAATGAACTATTTTAGGAACTGATTTCTCTGTACTTAGAAACATTTAAAAAGAAATGGAAACATTACCTTGGCTGATGTTTCAAACCAGCCCACGAACCCATTCTCTTTGCAGAACTGATCCATCTTGATGCCGTTGTTCATAAGAACCTCTATTCCCTGGTCGCATTTGTTTGCTAATAGGACTGTTGGCACAGGTTTGCCATTTGGAAGAACCAACTTAGAGTCCAAATCCTCCTTCCATTTTGTCACTGCTTCAAACGTTGCAGGTCTTGTAACATCAAAGACAATAAATGCCCCCATGGCCTCTCTGTAATATACCCTGGTCATGTTTCCAAATCTTTCCTGTCCTGTGATGAAGAAAGTAGGAGGGGGAAAAAAAACCACCACCTTTTAAAAATCAGCGCTTCCAATCTAGATCAGTATTTCACATAGCAACTTTTCTAAGAGAACATTAGTGAAAGCAGGACTTCATTTCGTAAGTCTCTGGGAAACTACTATTTGTCTAAATAATAGCAAGTACTATGCTAGACTAATTTGTATGAAAATGCAGGAGAGTACTGCATGAAAAAAGGAATTTTCAGGCAAAAATCAAGGAAACTTACTAACTTTATGACAAGCTTGTTTAGGTGTCAGGTGTTATTAGGCTGCCAGGTTTCTTGGTCTGTGGACAGTACCAAGGGTCTTGGTGTACATTACAGGACTTTAAACAAGAGTCACAAAAAATCTAGGTACCAGATCAGAAACTGCTTGAAACTATGGTATTTTGTGTGAAATATCTAACACGACTGAACTGATCATGCATAAAGGGGATCCTGAATATTCTTATGCAAGTTATAACAACTAGCAGTAACATAATTTAGCTCTGGAGCCAAACCAGGCATTAGAGTCCTTATAAATTTAGTGCTATGAGTAAACTGAAACACAGAGGTGAGGAAGGTTAATTTAAAACCTTACAAACATGGAAAGTGTTCTAAGAAATAGTACAGCAGTAGCAATATGAAGAACTGTATTGTTCCAGTGAAAAGATCTATGAGGAGACAAAATCTGTTCTGAAGTTTTATGGTTTTATTTGCTGAGTTCAAAGTGTTTTCTGGGAACTTATTTACAGTATTTTTGTGAGCTAACAATATATTATTATATTCAAACATGGACATTTGTAAAGATCTGTAATTTTATGTTATCAACAGTATGAAAATTAACACTCTTGACATCAGGATGTGGTATGTTGATCAGCCGTGGGTTTGTTAATATATTTGCTGTTTTCATGAGAACTTTGAAAAAATAAATTGCATAGATTTTTTCTTGAAAATAAAAAATAGAATTTCCACTAATGTCTACTGCTGAGCTGTGATCCAAAAAAGAATTATAAACTCCTGAAACATTGCACAACGATAGCAGTCTTTAAGAAAGGTAACTCTTGTATATGTTTCCATTGCTGGAAAAAAGTGCTATGAAAATAGAAACATTCAATGGAAACCTGTTTCTGGCCTTATTTTCTCAATGTGAGTAATTTTTGAGTGGGTTAGGAAGACAAGAAGATTTGCAGTCTGCCTCTGACCTTTGGAAAGTTACCTGTGAAGGTTTTATCTGATGGAAATCATGCTGTCAAATCTAAGGTTGGGATGAGTAGGGGAAGAGTGCCGATTGCTGGGTTTCTATTCCATGCAGTTCCATTTAACGGAAACAGCACTGAACCCACTTATAGGGTCAACACCATCAGTTTGTGATGTTTATCTTTGGTTTTAAGCACTGTGACAACAAGGAGAAAGTAATTCACATGATACAAAAACCAAAGAGGAAGTCTGTCTTCTCCAAACTCATGTTAGATTTTTTTTACCTTAAACAAACACTGCATCCCATTGATAAAGCAAGATAGAAGTAGATTATTTTGGGGAAATAAGAGGTCATATTGAAAATTTCTTACAGCTATGTTTTATTAAAATGTCTTATGATTCCTATCAGTGGGCTAACCAGATGAATGGCTAAGTCATGTGCTATTCAATAATCTCCTTGTTGAGCAATTTTTTTTTCTCATCTGCAAGAAGGTGCCTTCAAACAAAAGTCAAGGTCTGATTAGAAACTTAGAAGTGAGGCAAGCAGGGACATATGCAAATAATTTTTTGAGGGATATTTTATATCAGTGATAGCTTGTACTTATTATGCAAAGTTCTTGAGAGGCTTGCACTGTAGGTAGTATTAGAGCAGCTAAACTTGGGCCTCACACATGTTTATTGGGACACAGATCTCTAAGATAGGTGTCTTAGAAAATGAACTAAATTATTCATTTGCAGCATAAAATCATCCAACATGAACAAAGTTACCAGAGGAACAAAAGGCTCTTGTGATCTTTTGCCTAGTATTGGCCCGCAGAGTTCTGACAAATTGTAAGACACTGATTCCTCCTCTTGCTTCCAGCTGCTTTTGCAGACACACAGGAATTTTGCTGCATAGAAAAGCCACCATGTTTGTAAAAGCAGCTTTACGGGAGGACAGGGATCACCAACATCCATCATCAATCACTTCAAAGAAAGAGAAAGAATGAGGATGCTATCTGGGTAAAGTTCCTAAACTCTTTTTGAAGTGGTCATTCTCCTCATCAGGTACAATTAATACAAGAATATAATTGTCAGAAAGATATTAGGCAACTTTGAATAGAAAAAGAGGTGGTTTATAAAACAGAGTTTCATTTTTATTCCATTTGCGTAATGACTTTTATTTAACTTACATTGTAGAAAGCTGATCTCTAGTACTTACATTGTGCTTGGAGAGCTAAATAATGTGTCTAAGGATGCAAAAGGACCCTTTCTTCCATAGATTCTCCCATATGTGAACAAAATCCTATATTAAAAGATAAGGTTCCTAAAACTTTTTCATTTAGCAGAATTACTCATAAAAATAGGCACCATTTGATGTATTAAAGATGTCAGAATCTGGCCTTGGGTTTTCAGCAACTCATTGGCAATAATTAGGCTAGAAAATATATTAACCATTAGGTATTCAGTGGTATCTTGCAGGCAGGTTTGAACATTTGAATCTGCTTTATTGTAAGAGGGACTGGGGAAGATGGGTTTTTCTTTTCACTTGGAGGGTCAGAAACTTGTGAAATGTTTGTTTGATCTGGCCCATTGTACTTTACTGCATCCCTTGCAAGACCACTGTCATCTGGCATCAAACGCCACAAGTCCAATGGCCTTTGCCCAATGAGATGTTGCTCTGTGGTGGGATTTATCATTCCTAATTCAAAACCAAAAATTAGCTGGGAGTATCTAAGATTAGGGTCCCTTTGTAGTCATGAACTGAGACAAGATGTCTAATTGTTAAACCAGATGAATCCTACTCCACTTTGAAGTGAACCAAGTGAGACCAAGGTGCAAAGCAACAAGATTTCTATTAAAGGGAAGGACTTCCTCTCTGAAGGTCAGCTGGTCTGCACATTTATCCTAATCTCAGAAGCACCTCTGCAGCAGGGAAAGGTTGACTGCTTAAAACAATCAACAGCTGAATTTTCATAGTTTATAAAAATGCATCCCACATAAATTTGTACAGAAATCTACATTTTTCACTAACCACCATCATCTCTGATAAAGTTATAAAAACTAATATTAAAGTGCTAAAATTCAGATAATTTCCATTATCTTGCCCACAACATCTGAAATGTAGCATAAATTACAAGTTGATTACAACTGGCTAATGCCAAGTTTTATAATGGGTTTTACTTCTTGCCACTGTCCCTCATCCTGAGAAACAAATACTTTTGGGAACCACCATGCTTTACAGAGAGCCTCTAGCTAAAACTGAGAAGCTGGAAATTGTGGAGAAAATTTAAACACTTTTTACCTTTCACTTCAGAGCACTTTCAGAATATTCATACTTAAATTCAAATCATTGTCTTTATGGATCAACACTTAAGCAAGTCCTGAGGTGATGTTCACCATCCCAGAATGCAGAAAAGCAGGCAGTGGGCAGGATCTGGCCCATGGATCCCACCACAAATCTATAATGAAATAAAACCCTCACAGCAGGGGACTTATTTATGTTTGCAGAACAGCAATTTCAAGGTAACTTAGCCTTGAAATCACCATGACTATCTTATTTATGCATATGTACTGCAATGCTTAGCAGCCACTAAAAACCTGAAATGCTGAAGACGTGCTGTGCCTGGCATTAGTGAACAGTCTGCTCACTACTTCTGCAGCATAACAGTCTTAACAATTTTACAACTGCAGAGACATTTGCCTATATCTGCGCAGACTGCTGTTTACAAAGGTCAAAGTGGCAAGGAAAGGAAACAAAACTGTTCTTTCCCCACTGGTATTTTCTCCAAAGCATTGGTCCAAATCCTTATGAGATGAGAAACAGCCTTCTAAAATCAAACCAACATATTTTTGGCAGCATGAATAATCCAGCCCACACATACGCAGCAGGACTGATAACGTAGATGCTGAGATGGCTGAGGAAAAGGAGCAGGGAAGGCTCTGATATGTTGCTCTGCTCCCCACTGCACTCAGAGCTGCTCCCTGCAGTAAATCTGCAGCTAAAGCTGGTCGTCAGAGAAATCTCCAGGCTGTGTGGGCACGAAGCACAGACAGTAGCATGGAGAGCAGCCTTACAGATACACCCAGATTTGCTGTCTGCAATGGCTGCTTTCTGCAGAAGCAGTGTGACAGCTTGCAATTGCAGGCCTGCATCCTCGGCAAACTTGTGCAAAATACAATTTAGAGCTTCTTTTAAATCTTTTCTTCTAATAATCTATTACAAATTTAAAGGGTACTCACACAGAGGCAGCAGAAAAGATAAGTAAACACAGAAATTGACTGAGGACCAAGATTTAAAGTTGTATGACAAAGCAGTAGAGGTTATGGCACACTTTGACAGAACACCAAAACTGTTCATTTGGGACATTCAAGTAAATAAAATAAAATTGTTGTGAGGAAATTAAAGACAGAGAGAATTTTATCATGTATATCTCCTTCCACACACAATACTAAAAATTCAGTCACTTCAAACTTTGGCACTTTACTGAATCAGATATAAATTAATAGATTTTAATGACAGTGCGCTGTTGCAGACATCATAACATCATAAACCCTGAAGTTTAGTCCAATTATTCTGGCCTAAGACCCATAGCTTAAGGAATATATTATGTGTTAAACCCCCTGTCTTAATGTAACAATGTGTCATGCAAAGCCTACCTTATCCCTGAATTAATTTTTCTAATGCTTAGTTGTCCTTATTGTCCAGCATTTCTCTCTTATCTAAATAAATGCAGTTTCAGCATTTAACTATTAGATCTTATTACAGTTTTGTTTACCAAATTAAAAAATACAGAAAAATATGTTACAGATACATTGACTACATTTACCTATGAAATTAGATGGCACCAGATGAACCAAAATTTGCTTTTTCTTCCTCTGTATGATAAGGGTAAACCAGAGTAAACAGCTTGGTCCTACCACCGCTGAAATAAGTCACTCCTCCAATGAAGTCACCATGTATATAAATCCTACTAATAATGTATATAAGCTTGACACTGCTTTTACTCAAAACACTTTTGAGAAAATTTTTTCTAGATTGTTAAACAATTTACTACCAACTGATCCACAGTATGAAGTGCAAGGAAGAGTACGCATAGGCTTGGTACTAAGTTCACCGGCTGTATAATGGAGGGGGGAAGAAGATATAAGAGCTAAAATGATACCTGATATCTCCATATAAATACATATATAAATACATATTTATATATAAATACTGATTTGAAATATTATTGATACATTTGCAGCATTTGTTTCAATTCAAGATGTCCTGAATGCTAAGGCAACATCTTTCAGCTTGGTCAGAGACCAAAAATTTATTTCTTTATGCCCAAAGCTAAACATGACCTAATAACAGAGATTCTACCAAAGGAGAGGGGATGTTCTGAGACCACAGATTTTATTTTCCTTGCTCTTGTCATTGAATATTTGTGTTTTGCAAATGATGATACATGACCAGCCACAACCAGGGAAAAAACACTTCCATTCTCTCCGTATTTCCAACCAGTTTTAGTTCTCTTTCATTTTTAAACCACTTTTCTTCTCACCAGCCAGATGCCTTATTTGTGATAACTTCTATGCCTGCATCATAATGATCTGAATTCAGTGTACTGCTTACAGAACTTACTTTCTATGTACAGCCAGCAACAGCTAAAGCTCCGTACACAAAAGTCACTAAAACTGAGACAGCAACTCTTTTTATTACCGACCGCTGTCTTGACCTTCACAGTGATGCTTTGAATTGGGCAATTCATATGAAATTTAGTATGATGCTGTAATTCTCTCTGTCATGTGTGATAACTCAGAAAGCATGCTAGTCATTCAGTACTACAACTAGGTGTAATTGCTTCTGCAGACTGACTGAAAGCTACATCATATGATCTACCAGCACATGATTAGTAGTGTAATAAATCTCTGAAACAAGGCATGCAAAATACATTCTTTAATTCCCTCATGCATTCAGAATTTACCATTAAATGCCTTTTCTCATGCCGAAAAGTTTTGCTGGCAGTGTCTGTGTTTGTTGTTAAAATCAGTCACAAGCGAGCAATAAAAGAAATGGTTTCCCCATTATTCCAACTTTTAATGGGGAAAAGAAAAAGAAAACTGAGCATATATGTGTTCAACATCATAAAACCCCAAGACTATAATGATGTGTACAAAAGCTGAGTTTATACATGTTTTGCATAAAGCAGCGTTGTTGCATAAGTTTTAGTACCTTGGTGCCAAATTCAGAGCTCAGACATGAGACAGCTAAGTGCAGAAGAAAGGCACGCCCTCCTCTGATAAGAATGTCAAGAATTTCTCATTTCACCAGTTTTACTCAGTGCCGTTCCAGACTAGATCACTGAACCCACAACTCAGGCCACAGGCTGGCACAGTTGCCTAACACCTTTATTCCCTACTTAATGAAAGTAACTTCTTAATTTAATTGAGTTTTTAAATGCCCTCCTTTACCCTGTAATCTATTGTGTTGTAGCTCTACTTGGATTCCTATGTTCACTAAATGAAAAATGATTACTTATAGCATGTGAAATACGCCATCAAAATAAACTTATTTTATGGACTGAAACAAAAATTGTTGATTTCCAGCAAGGTGCTGGCAAAAAAAAAAAAGTTGTGGGTTTAATTTGAAGCCAAATATAAAAACTCTGAAGCACTGACAGCAACAATGTCAGATTCCCTGTGTTTTAATTATGCAAGCATGCAGGCATAGCTGGACTTTTTCTCCTTGCACTGGGTAAATTATGGTTTTTTCTTGATGTTGGAATATGGATAATTAAACATGATAATTATATTTTTAACAACCAAGATTATTGCCAAATAGAAACAGTTCATTTTTCAAAGCACATCAGGAGTTGTTTTCACTGGGCTGAAGGGAGGGAAGGTAAGAGGTAGAGGAAGGACAGGAAGAAGGAAAGTATTTCGATAAAGTAACTCAGTGATACTTTTATTTTTTAAAATATAAAAATCCTTTTAATCTTCTTACTGAATCCTTCATCTATTCCACCAAATTAAATAGACATAACAGAACATTCTTGTTACTCCCTCCTGTCACAGAGTTCTATTAGTCTAAGGAGACAAACCTGAACATCGGCAGCCGCAGGGAAATAACTGGGGCATTTGGAGAAAGGTGACTGTGTCCCTGCATTTGTCCAAGGGCTTGGGAGAAAAATCAGACAGCACAGGTTTCACTCTGACACCCCTTGTTTGGAGTCTGCTGGCTTTAGAGAAACTTCAAAATGTCAATCTGTCCTTAAAGTTTTCTGTCCTCAATCTGCTCTCCCTCACTGCATAGGCACTGGTGGTTTCCAACCTTTAGATTAGTACAAATTAATTTGGGTCTATATTTTGTATTGGTTTTGGATGGGCTATGGGGCAAAGGGTTCTCCTCTGTACTCACCTGCAATATCCCAGAGCTGGAGCCGTACCACAGTCTCAGCATCCCAGTTCAGCACCTTCAAAGCAAAGTCCACCCCGATGGTGGCCCGGTAGTGGGGGGAGAAGTTCTGGTGGACATAACGTTTGATGATGCTGGTTTTGCCCACTCCCAGGTCCCCGATCACCAGCAGCTTGTAGAGGTGCTCCTTCTGGTTGTGCTTCTGCATCTTTCCTGTGGCTGCGGCTGCTCCCTGCAAACTGATTGCATGCTCTGCCCGAGGAATCCTGCCAGCCTGAGGGGAAGAGAGGGAGTGAGGAACTGGGGAGGGAAGGAAGGAGAGCAAGGTAGGTGGAGGCTCTCTCCCTTTGTACGGAAGCAGGATCACCAAGTCCAGCAGGCAGCCCTTCTGGGAGATGAAGTAAGGACTGGGGAAAGGAAGTCTCCCAGAAAGTTTTGTGCATATGTGTGTAAAGGTCAGCACGAGGTGTGTCTGGGATTAGTCTGGCTGCTAAAGACTTTGCAGGAAAATTCGCGCAACAGTCCTGTTCTCTGTTTCGATCCTTGCTGGAAGGACAGTATTTCTGTTGTGCACAAGTTTTACACACGTTTTTTAAATCACTGCCTTGGGGATAATTTATCACCCAATGCTTGTTTCCAGACGTCTTTAAGATGCTGGTCACTGCAAAACAACCCAGAAAATCTCCCTTCAGAAGTTTTATGCCTTCATCAAAGTGCAAAAATTAAAGCAGTGTGTCTTTAACTTTAGATGTGATTTGGTTCTAATTCCATGTAAGTTGGTGTGAATGCAGTTACACCACTAGAAGTGGTGGTTAGCAATATACAGCATCTTTACTTGTTTCCATATTAGGAGGGCTGTATGAATTTAATTATAGCAGATACATATTTTTTAGTTTCATTACCATAATTGTGATTGCCTGTCTATAGCTATAAGCATGCTCCAATCTGAATGCAGTACACAGCCACACAGCTTATGTGTTTTTTTGGTTTTTTTTTTTTATACAACTGGACTCTAAAATGCAAAAAATCCAGGTTTATCCCATGACTCCGATAATCAGAAGTTATGAAAGCGTAACAGCATTAGAGCATATGAATGCCAGTGTCTCAACAGTCTTCTGTTTTCCAAAACAAGTGATCTCAAACTTGCAAACAGTTGAACCCATTTGAGTAAATCATTCCACTGATGTGATTGCCCCTGTATTTTAAATGAACACAGTGAATTCTACCTAGGCAGCCTAGTGGAGACCCCTACCCATTGCCCAGAATTGTTTGATTCTTTTAACAGCTTTGATAGCAGACTCCCAGAATTTTAATATTGTGTACAACTCATCAATGAATGATTTTTACATTTATTGATGATCTTGATAAAATGAAAACACATTTTACACTTATTGAAATATTATTTGACAGAGTACTTATCCAAATATGCACTGAAATGGCATGAGAATTTTGTCATCTATCCAAGAGCTGGATTTTAGTAGAAAAAGAATTCAGAACACTCGTATTATGTAATCTTTTATAATCAGTCCTTAGACTTTAAAGTTTGTATACATGTGTGCATATATACACACAAAATGGAAATAGGAACTTTGAGGAGAAAAATGTCTTATTTTACTTGAACCTTTTTATTTTTAATAAGAAGATTTTTTTTTTCAATGAGATAAACTGTCTTTCCAAAAACAAGCTGTCATTTGTATCCTTTTTGGAGAGAAAATTTTAAAGGGCTTAGCCTTGTTTTTGAGAAGCAAATCAGTTCAATCAGTTTGTATCTTTGCATGATTCAATCTTATTATTGTTATTACTGGTAGCATGTGTTCAGTGAATTCTTACCTTCACAGCACCACTGTTTCCTGAGAGGATGCAACACTCAAGCACTGCTAAGCACTCACCCTTCCCCTCTAAAGTTGAAGCTTTCCCATTTTAGAGCTTAAACAAAGAACAAGCTGAGAGGGTTTAGCAATTTAGGAAATTACGAAATTGGTGTTTTGGATAAGGTTTAAATTACATCTGATCTTTTATCCTTTTTTGATGATGGCTGATGCTCAGAGAATAGTGCAGGGAAGGTCACTGAAAGCAGGTATTAGGTAACTGGGGGTCTTAGGCTATTAGTAAGTGCAGTTAGAGATTGGCCTACACCCAGAAGCATGAGGCTTTACCTCTCTTCCAAAGTTTTTGTTAGCATTAGCTATAATAGCTCTGGATAATCGTGTTACTTGTTTAAGTCTCCAATTCTTCTTTGAGCTTGGCTAAATTCTTGGCCCCAGCAGCATCCTGGTACAATGAGCTCCTCATAGGCTTAATCAAGGTCACCCTGGGTTGCCAGTAGAGCTACCAGTGAGATGTTCAGTGAGGTGTTCAGAGAAGGGAAGCATGTAGGAGAGTTCATTGCAGTTAGAGGGATGATTCACTGAGCTAAAGTGCAGTATGGACTGAAACATCTTGCCGAGATAAAGATGTACTCAGATGTCCTAGCTCCATAGTCAGTTGGCTTTTATAGACACTACCTGCTGCAATGCTCCTAAAGTGGCAGAAGGCTCTCAGCTCTGCCTTGGTCCACCTTTTTGGAGCTGTGTGTCTGTACTGGTTTGCCTTCCCTGTCATCTGAAGGCACCGGAGCAGGGAGGTGTGGATGTATTACTACTCTGTAGCCCTGCTGCAGCACCATCATGGGACAAGGCAGATAATTTGGGCTGGTTATGACTTACGTGATCACTGCAAGACTTTTTTGAAGATGCCAGCTGATCCCTTCATGAACACAACCAGGTTACTGCAACCCCGTGATCTCCTGCATGCAGAGGTGTCCAGGGAAGTCCACATAACCTGAAGCCAATGTAATGAAATCTGTCTTAGCTGAGACCACACTTAAGGACAGCTAATGTAAACCATATCAGCTTGCATTTGCCATCCACAGGTAAGTAGTTAACAGGGCTCAGCTGACTCCGAGTACCCTGTTAGGCTTGGAGAACCAGATGTTGCCTCTGAGCTCTTATTCTACTGCTTCAGGTCCTTCAGCTGTATCCAAGCAATAAGAGCATGTAAGCATGCCACCAATTTGGTTGATATTTTTATGTTTATATTTCAGTTGTGTGTTTTCTCTGGTATATATACATTTTAAACTTTATTAAATCATTGTAAAAAATAATTGAAATTCCATGTGACGTTAATGTATATCTATGTTGTTTTATTTTTGTGCTCCCTGCTTATCCACTATGCTATTTGCCACAAAAGTGTCATCCAATGCTCTGCTATCTCCATTTTAATGCCTACACTAATATTAATAGAGACTATTCACATTCTATTTTATTTGGCAGGAACTGATACAAACTCTACACATCTCAATTGTAAATAATAACTATAAAAACATTACATCAAATTAAGGCATTACAGACTCTGCTGGTCTCTGTATAAAATTGAAACTCATTTTACAGTGATAATTGTCAGGAATTCCTCACTATTCTTCTGCCATTTGTAGAGATCTTTTTCTCTGAGAGAAGTGATAAAATTGAAGATGCAATTACATTGACAGGAATCCAGGACAGCATAACTGCATCCTGGATTTTATCACTCCTTTTTGTGAGGCATATACCACAGAAAAGAATGTCAACCCTGAGTACCAGAGTTGTTATCAAAACGTGGCCAGTCTTCGTGAACGAAGATTTGGGAAAGGTGTTTTTACCTTTCAAGCCTGCGCAATGGATTTTTTAGGTGA
>JAWWLV010000001.1:35034400-35054531 GCA_035041135.1 Platyrinchus mystaceus
GTAGGTTTGTTTAGAGTGACCTTCTCTTAGATGGATGGCCTTAGGGGCTGACGAGCTCCATCTAACCCGGGGGAGCGTCCCTGAAGCAGGATCGGGAATCAAACCTGCAACCACGGCGATGAGAGCGCCGCATCTTAACCACTAGACCACCAGGGGTCCCCTGTTATCAACATACCTTTTAAAAATGACAGTGTTGTCTGAGATATTGAAACTACAAGGCAATAGTTTTTGTCAAAGGAAACACATTCAGATATATGTACTCAAAAGATTGTCATCTAATTACCAAGGGTTTTCTCATCACAGCTATTATTTTTATACCTAGTAGCTTTGGATGTTTTCAAGGGATTGGCCTACACCATCATATTGATCTTACTTAATATGATATAAATGACACCATAATCCAGAGACATGCTAATACACATCTTTCTGTGTGTATGCATATATATATATACATACAAACCAATATGATAGATTAGAAGATTATTTTATGTCCTACTTTAAAAAAAATACAAAACATTGACATTCTACACAGACCTTTTTGCCACACTTCGGTATTAATCTTGGGGTATGGAATAAATACTAAGTTGTTAGCTACACAGAAGACTGCTCATCTTTTATTAATATATTTTCTTCCTCATTTCAGTCATAGCATATTCAGTGACTTCATTATGGGAATGGTCAATTATGGCAAGAATAATCTGTCACAGAGAAAAAGGTTGTTTTAACAAAATGGTATGTTTTCCCCAATTTTATTTTTAGACCAGAAACAATAAATTTGGATTTTCCCTTCTTCCATTCCAGTGATTTTTTTGATTAAGACATTCAGTTAAAAATTACTATTGACTCCTCAAGTATACCCATAGTGGAATGGTTATTGACTTATCAAACATAGCTAGAGCTCTTCTTTGATTAAATTATGAGCTTCTTAACTTATAATTAACTCAGCAGAAAATACACTTTATCAGAAAAAATCCCTCAAGGAATATCTAAACAAATGTTTATGCAACCAGTAGAAGTACCAAGCAGCTTTTGTAGTCAGATGGCATATTACTGCTCTGAAATTATTTATAACTCCTGCACTCAATTATTCTCACTCTTTAAAGTTCAGTCTATACCCTAGCTGAATTCACTCTATCAATAACATAACAATATGAATTTAATGTGGTGCTCAAGTGTTATCTCATGGGAATTATGCTTCAACTGTCCTATAAAACAAAGTCTGGATGGCAGGAATAGCCCATGGCAGTGTCTGTTTTATCTCAGGAACTACACTTCTTGAAAACCTCTAAAACCTTACACGTAGCCCGAATCATAGAATCATAGAATGGTTTGGGTTGGAAAGGTACCTTGAAGACCGTCTAGTTCCAACCCATCTGCCCTGGGCAGGGACACCTTTAGCTAGACCAGGTTGCTTAGAGCCCCATCAAACCCGGACTTGAACAGTTCCAGGGATGGGGCATCGACAACTTCCCTGGGCAACCTGTTCCAGTGCCTCACCACAGTAAAGAATATTTCCTAATATCTAATCTAAACCTGCTGTCTTTCAGTTGAATCTGTTCCCCCTTGTCCTGTCACTACATGCTCTTGTTAATAGTCTTGCCCCATCTTTCCTGTAAGTTCCCTTCAGGTACTAGAAGGCTGCAATTATGTCATCCCAAAGCCTTCTCTTTTCCGGGCAGAACAATCTCAATTCTCTCAACCTTTCCTCATAGGAGAGGTACTACATCTCTCTGATCAGCTTGGTGGCCCTCTGGACTCACTCCAACAGGTCAATGTCCTTTTATCAGGACATAATGCTGTTAACTGTCTCAAAACACTGTCAAAGAAGGAAGTTCCCATAAGATAAGCCACTACACAAGAACTTAAGTACAGATGGCAACAACAGGAAGATATCAGGCCTAATAAGGCAGATCTGGGTAACCTATCTGGACAAAAGGTTCCCACTGTGCCAAACTGTGAGACAGGCAGGTGTTAATTCCAGGCCTCAACGGAGGTGAAAGTTTGGAATTAGCACAATGGACAGAACTTCACTGTGCAGGCTGTGGGAAAGAAAATAACTGTTATCTGTACCAGCCCAAGTTGTGGCATATACACCCTGTGGATACCTGGGACTTGGCCTGTATAAAAGTGGTACCTCCAGAAGAGCACTCTGGGACCCCCACCACTGAGAAGACAAGAAGAAGAGGGCCAACGGGATGCCATCACAATCCACATCTTTATCTTTTTACTTAATCTGTGTCTCTCTCACTCTTTCATACCCACCTCTCTCTCTCTCTTCTTATTTCTTTCTATCTCTCTACCTTACATTTACTGTTATATAAAATCTGTACTATTGACTTTGGCATATAGTCTCAATGGCACCTTAATTCAGGCAGAGGCATCTCTTAATAATCAGATCCTAACACCTTCCTATGTTGCAGGTGCCAGAGCTGGGTGCAGTACTCCAGATGGAGTCTCACCAGAGCAGAGTATAGGGACAGAATCACCTCCCTTGACCAGCTGGCCACGCTGCTTTTGATGCAGCCCAGGATGTAGCTGGCTTTATGGGCTGCAAGCACACATTGAGAGCTCACATCCAGCCTTTCACCCACCAGAACCCCCAAGTCCTTCCTGGCAGGACTGCTCTCAGATCAGTTCATCCCGTAGCCTGTATTGATACTGGGGGTTGCCCCAAAGCAGGTGCAGCACCTTGCGCTTGGTCTTGTTAAACCTCATGAGATTCCCACGTGTCCACTTCTCAAGCCTGTCTAGGTCCCTTGGGATGGCACCTCATCCTTCAGGTGTGTCAACAGTCTTAAATAGACATGGGTTACTGGTTGAGGGTGCGCTTATGACAATGGATCTGTTTCTATGGTTAGAGATCTCACAAGGCCAGACCTCAAGAAAAGTTAGGACTCAGGGCAGAGAGAAAGGGAGAACACAGGAAAAGAGATTCCAAATGTTAACAGCCCAAGTGTGTATGAATTGTTGTATTAAAAGAGTGAGAGTTTGTGGCTCTCACAATTACAAACTCTTAGTCTGATAAAGGGACCAGCTATTTTCTGCACATTCCAACATACCTTCCATATCCATCAGTCCTGCATGACCACAGACAGTGCTCAGATGCCAACATGTTTCTATTCCATCAGATTCAAAAATTACTAATAATTTGATGTAATTCCCTCTCTCAAGGATGATTTTTTTTATATAGATCCGCAGAGCCTTATAAAATGCAGGTTAAGTTTATCCTTTGGAGCCTGCAGCAAAATCTTAGGCGGGTTGCAGTGCATTTTACACCGAGTGTATTTGAACAGTCACCTGGGAATACATGAACATAGTGCAACTCAAAAAGCAATAAGGAGAAGGACCAGAATGTCCGCCAAGGGTAAAATCTAATAACAGGGGGACAGTAATACTCTGGAAACAGTAAAATGGCTTGTCCCTGAGGCCAGGCAGCAGTGAAAGCATCATACAGCACAGATTTAGTCTCAAATGTACCAGTTCCAAAGGAACATAGTTGTATCTACGATTCACTCACTGAAGCTGCAGATGGAAGCATCACACCCATTGCAGGAATACTACTATGGAGCTACCAACAAAAGTCTGGACCATAATGACAGTGAAGCAGTTTTAACTGTCTTCAGGTATTGAAAATTATTTGTATTATGAAAGTGAGATAGTTACAGTAGGCATGTCTAGGTCAAGATAGAATGTTACTGATAATCAGTAATCTGCATATGGACCCTCTGATAAGGGTCCATATGAAACCCTCACAGCAGGAGCTTAGAGTCTAGTCTACCCTCTCCTCCACAGAGAAGATTTCCTTTAAGAGGAGGGCCGAATCACATCATGATTCAAAAGTGAAACTTTTGTCCAATTCATATAGATTTAAGTCTAATTCTTGGAGACCATCAATCTTTAATGGTGCTCTCCCAGAACCACCAACTTCATGTACAGGAACATTTGTAAGAGTAGACTCTAAATTAACATGCATTGACTTAAATCATTTCCTTTGAAACTGCGAATTTAAACCATGGAACAAAAAAACCAAAAGATGCTACCTTTACCTGATAAAAGTTCATCAGCAGTATAATTTGTAAGTTGTACTCATTGTAATTTAAAATATTACAGAACCACTGAGGTGGGAAACTACTTCTGGAGATAACTGAGTCCAATGCACTGCTCACCCAGCTGAACTCTCCCAGCTCTCATGGCCTCTCCTTGATGTTCCAAGCCCTTAATTATCTTTGCATTCCTTTGTTTGATTTGGTTCTCCATATCTCTTGTACCAGGAAGCCCAGCACTGGACACAGCACTCCAGCCTATCTCATCAGTGCTAATTAGAGATGAAAGATCACCTCTCTCAGCCTTTTGGGGATGCTCTGCCTAACACAGCCCAGGAGAATGTTTGCCTTCTTTTCTATAAAGCTCAGATTCAGCTTTCACCATGACACCCAGGCCCTTTTCTGCAAAGGTCTTTTCAGCTGGCTGGCCCCCAATGTGCACTGATGCTTGGGGTTATTCCTCTGCGGCTACAGGATTTGGCTCTTTCCCTTGTGGAACTTTGTGAGAATCATCTCTGCACAGTTCTCTAACCTGTCAAAGTCCCTCTGAATGGCAGTCCACACATCTGGGGTAGCAATCACTTCGTATCATCTGCAAACTTGCTGAGGGTCCGGCCTGTCCCCTTGTCTAGGTTATTAATGAAGATGTTGTACAGTGTTGGCTCCAGTATTGATCCTAGGGGAACCACTCTAGTCACTGGCCTCCAGCTAGGCTTTGTACAGCTGATCCCAACCCTTTGAGCCTGGTAGTTAAGATAGTGTTCAACCCACCTCACTCGTGATTCATTTAGCCCATACTTCATCAGCTTGTGTATGAAGTTATGTGAGACAGTGTCAAAAGCCTTGCATATCATTTTGGGATCAAGGTGATGCTTACCAGACTGTAGTTCCTGGACTCCCCTTCTTTCCCTTCTTGAAGATAACAGGTATATTTGCTTTCTTCAGACCTCAGGAAACTCTCCTGCTCACCGTGACCTCCCAGAGATAATCCAGAGTGGTCTCACAATGACATCAGCTAAGCTTCCTTGGCATTTATGGGGGCAACTCTTCAAGCTAAGACAGTGAGTTTACATCCATCCCCAGTCATCTGTCCTTGCTTCCATCTCTTTTACATTCCTTTTTTATGTTTGAGTTTAGTCAGGAGTATCTTGTTCATCCATGCAAGCCTCCTGTTGCCTTTGCTCAATTTCCTACATGTGGAGATGAACGATTCTTGAGCTTGGAGCAGGGAATTCTTGAAAATAAATCAACTCTTCTTGACCCCTCTTCTGTCTAAGGCCTCCCAGAGGATTTTCCCAAGCAGATCCCTGAACAGGCTGAAGCTTCTCTCCTGAAATCAAAGCTTGCAACCCTAATTTTTGCCTTTTTCTCTCTTCTCAGGATCCTGAACTCCACTCTGTCATGGTTTTCAGCCAAAGCTGGCCCTAGTTTTCGCATGCCTGAATAGTACTCCCTTCTTTGTAAGTATGTGTTCCAGCACAGCATCTTCCCTCATCAGCTTCTGATTTATGTGTGCCAGGAAGTTGTCATCAATGCACCCCAGAAACCTCCCAAGTTGCTTGTCCCCTGATGTGCTGTCCCTGCAGCAGATAATCAGGATGACTGAAGTCCCCTGTGAAGACCTGAAGCTCCTTCCAGGTGTGTGTATGTCCTTAACATGTAAGAATATTTCTAATACCAATGAAAACAAAGACATCCAGGAATAGAATCAGTTTAAGGAGCAGGTCCATCTAAGTTATTTTGGTCATTATGGATAAGGAGCCCACCATCTTCTTGCAGGTTCACATCCCTTTTATCTTACAGCAACTTTTTTTTTTTCTCTTACTTACAGCACTCTCAGCAACCTTCATGTAGACTCCTTGTGATATCAAGAAAAGACCTATTCTTGCTGTCCTCTGAGGGCTGGCAGTACCTGCTGTATTTTGGCCTTTTGATCAGTTTCCCCTCATCTTCCAGGCTCTCCTTTTGCTGCTTCTCCTTCCACTTTCCCCCTTGCTCACCATCCTCACTCATAGTCCAGCAAAGGAGCAACAAAAGTATTTTGGGAAACCACTTAACCCAAAAAACAGTCAAGAGATCCCTTTTCTTCCTGATGCCCAGAGACAAGACTTTGAAAAGGAAGTAAGACACAATAAAAGTGCTTATACAGACAGTGCTGGGCTTGGGTTCCTTCCACTTTTTATTGCTTGTTATTCAGCCTGCTATCAGAGTAGTGCTTCAGGGCTCAACAAGAAAGGCTCCTGCATGCTGAATGCTGCTCCGACCCTGGATGGTGGCCAGGCCTGGTCCTGGAAGCCTTATCTCAACAGGAAAGACAAACAAAAAATAGAGATAAGAAGGATAAGTAATACCGTGTGAATCTCAGTCTCTCTGGTGAAGGGTTTCCAGATTGTGATGTTTCTCATGTTCTCAATTGTAAGAAAAGAGAGAAAAAAGTCCTTTCTGTTTAAGTATATATACATACACACAATATATTCCTTCTATATATATAAAAGGAACGTCAGGGCATGTTACCAAGCAGCCAAAAAGCAACTTCTCACTTGAGTCTTCCCTTTTTGTAGCCTTTTTATAAACACATTACAGAACAAGAAAAAAATCCCTAAGTATTCAGAAATACCAGGACTGTTTAGCTTGTTTCACTTTTTTGACCACTTTAATCCTGGTTTTAGCACCCTTTTCAAACAAACAAAAAAATCCCTACCCATTCTGGAAGACATTTCAGCAGTGAGACAGCTGCCCTTTCAACTGCGAGCCAGACCCCCAGCTATGATTTTTTTACCTGATCCATAACCCAAATAAGAGGGCCATCACCTGTCCTGGCAGAGCCAGCATTTGTTTTCTTTGTGAAAGTGGGATTGCAGGGAAGAGTGAAAACAAATCAGAGGGTAAACAAAAGCTTTCCCATACGTGATTGTTCATGGGTTCAAAACACCACACAAATTAACACTGAGGAAGGGAACTGTACTTGGAGACCTGTAGTTGAACTCTTAAGCCAGAGATTTTGTAGTAATTAACATTGCTTCTCTCTAGCACCAGCACTGCAAAACTCAATGCAACACCTATAGAAGAGGAAAGTAGTTCTATTGTAAAACATACTAACAGCCACTTTCTTAGAAGTGTCATGCTTTATGTTAAAATATCCTGCTTACCTATAACCAGGTTTTCTTGCAGCAATGGAAAGGAAAAGGGATGCCAGCTATCCAGCCCCCATTATCTCGTCATCCCTAGGTTAGCCTTCAGATGCTGTTTTTGGTTGAGTCTTGTTCTGTTTCATACCTGAAAATGGTCGTGATCTTGCCTCTCCATTCTGTTCCACTTCCACGAAGCATTAGGTTTTGCTCATTAAAGTATCTAGTCTTTTTCCATGGAAGCTGCTGAAAAGGATTTGTCCTTTTCTTCTTATCATGACCTCTTATTATAATAGGTAGGTGATCTGTCCTTTTATGTTTTTGTTTATTTATTTTTTGATCAATAGCTCTATGTCCAGGTGGAGGCTGATGATGAGTGGTGTCCCTCAAGGCTCTGTCTTGGGCCCAGTGCTCTTCAGTAGCTTCATCAATGACAAAGACAGTGGGATCAAGTGCACCCTCAGCAAGTTTGCAGATGACACGAAGCTGAGTGGTGCAGCTGACACAACAGAAGGAAGGGATGCCATCCAGAGGGGCCTGGACAAACTTTAGTAGTGGGCCCACAGGGACCTCATGAAGTTCAACAAATCAAAGTGCAGAGTGGTGCACCTGGGTCAGGGCGATCAGAGACTTGAGTACAGGCTGGGAGAATAACTCATTGAAAGCAGCTCTGTGGAGAAGGACTCAAGTATGAAAAGCTGGACATAACCTGGCAATGCATGCTCACAGCTCAGAAAGCCAACCATATCCTGGGCTACATCAAAACCAGTGTGGCCAGCAGGTCAAGGGAGAGGATTCTCCCCCGCTGCTCTGCTCTCATGGGACCCCATCTGGAGCATTGTGTCGGGCTCTGGAGTCCTCAACACAAGAAAGATGTGGACCTCTTTAAACAAGCCCAGAGGGGGCCCCAAAGATGATGGGGAGCCTGGAGCACCTCTCCTGTGAAGACAGTCTGAGAGAGATGGGATTGTTCAGCCTGAAGAAGAGAAAGCTTTGGGGAGACCTTACTGCAGCCTTTCAGTACTTAAGTGAGGCTCATTAAAAAAGGACAGTGACTTTTTACATGAGTAGATAGAGATAGGACCAGGGGGAACAGTTTCAAATTAGAAGTGACTTAGATTAGATATTAGGGAGAAATTCTTTACTGTGAGGGTGGTGAGGCACAGGTTGCCCAGAGAAGTTGTGAATGCCTTATCACTAGAATTGCTCCAGGCCATATTGGATGGGGCCCTGAGCAACCTGGTCTAGTGGGTGGCATACATGCTCATGAGGGGAGGGGAAGGAGTCGAATCTTTAAGGTCCCTTCCAACCCAAAATATTTAATGATTTTTATTCTTTTTCCTTTATATTGTCTGGTTTCTTAGGATGTCCCTTGCCTTAGGTTACCCTGTGTTACCTGAGTGTCCCGATGTACTTCATGAAGATATGATGGGAACTTATTATGCTGTAAACCCAGGTCCCAGCAGCACCTGCCTTTCTTATAGCTCATCTCCTGCTATCTTTCCTGGGTTTTCCACCCCCTGATGGTCCCATTCATTTTTCCATCTAGAGAAGTTTTAATGCTGCTATTACAAACCTTTACAATCCTAAAGGATAAGACACAGCTCGAGTTCTGGTTTGCCAGATTCTTTAATTAAAAAGGCTACAACTTAAAAATCAGCCCCCAGCAATCAGGAAGATGCAGTCATCCCACCTCTAGTTTTTCTTAAGGCAGCAGACACAGAAAATAGATACGTTCTGTGAAAATAAGTATTTCATTCCTTATATTTTATCATTCCACTGCTGAGTTTTATGTATTTGATTTGGCCTTTTAGTTAATTTCTTGTAATTTATTTTTCCCCTCCCACAACTGGATGCAGTTTCTTGCAGTTATTTTCCTGCTGAATTTGAACTTGTGCATATAATCCCAAGGTTAATAGAGGGCTTTGGAAAAGGAGGGAGAAATGTGACAAAACTTACAGCTTCAGCAGCCTTACTACTGTATGAGATTTAGAAGAAAATCTTCATGCAAAGCAAAGTATAGTACAGATTGCAGAGTTAGTCACTCAAATGTCAAGCTTTTGGAGTATTCCTGTTTATGCCTAAACACCTACAGGGTGATGTGAGAAGGTCCTGAAATAGGATCAGGATTTTAAGTGGGCTCAAGATATTCCTGAACTGTGATGCAGAAATAGGTCTGGGAGCAAGAAGTGGCACAGTCAGACCAAGAGTGAGTCAAAAGTCAGGAGACAGTTTGGGTATCCCCATTTCCAGGTGAAGTAACGGCCTCTCAGAGGTCCTGGTTTGTCTGCTTTCAGGAAAATTTGTCTTCTGAGACACTTAGTTTCCTTCAGTCATCAATGCAAATGAGAAGAAAAACCTCAGGAAATTTCATGTACAGTCCAAACCAAAAATTCTATTTATTCTGGCTAAACACTAAACAGAACAATAGAAGAGGCTATCATTTTATATTACTGTTACAAGTGTTAAATAAGAAAGTAATAGAAAAGGTAATTAAATGAAGTTTTAAAAAATCAATGCTGTATGTATTATGTTTCCTTTGTTAAATACAATAATAACGACCCCGTACAGTTAGTTAATATTTTTGGAAATTTTTCCCATCTTACATGAAGGGCATCAGGGTCGGAACTGCTGGACATTTAAGAATGTACAAAGCTTTTCAAGATTCTGAAATCCTCTTAGGGCAAAGACGTCCTTTTTAATATCTTTGGTGATTATGACAGTACTTAAAATTTATTGTCTTATTGCTAAAGTCATATCAGCCCTTCTACACAGCCCTTAAAAATATTCTCTATTAAATGAGGTAAGTCAGAGGTCCCAAGGATCACTTCAAGCATAAACATGCATATATATATCTCTTAAAGTGCAAATAGCAAAATGTGCTTGGAGGAGAGTGAATTAAACTACCAGCCTAGTGAATGTTACCATGAGAGAGAGAGTTTAATTTAGCTTATGCATCTCATGCTAAATAGCATCTGCTGGAGCAAGCCAACTGATCCAAATGAAACAATTAGGAATAATTGGCAGAAGTACATGTCAGTGCCTTTCCTATTACAGATATAGAAAACCTCTGCATACTCACATGCCTGTTTCTCCCTAGCCTGTACAACAAGGCTTCAACCTCTCCTCCTCCTGCCCCACCTGTCATTCAGAGGGAACTGATAAAAACTGATGCTCTGTTAATGTCCTGCACCTGACCAACTCTTAAAGTTGCAGGTTATTAATAACTTTCTAGCTGCCATTAAATGCTTATTTTTTGTGAAACGTTAACATACAGATACACATGCTCACATACTGCTTCAGCCTACAGCACATCCAGAAGCCATAGCAACCAGCAGAGAAATCTCAGCCTGCTTGGGCTGCACTCCCCAACACCTTCTTCTCAGCACATATCTGGCTCTCAGTCAAACAGAGTGCGAGACGTTTCACCTAAAACTCGCTGTTCAGAAGGTTTAGTCAAGCATATTGTATTATTTCATGACGTAGTCAAAGTTTCCACCTTTTCTTTGGTTATAGCACGGTACACATATCATTCAGGATATGGAAAGCAGTTGTGTTTACTTTTAAATATGCTTAGGCTCACCCTCCAAGTCTCAAATTCGAAAAGTAGCTTGATACATCTACATGTATAATGGACTGCATGGGGGGAAACTGGAGTTAGCCATGAATTGCTCTGGGTGCAAGAGTGTTTGCACCCACAGGCTTTCAGTCCTCACTGATACACTTTATTTTACAACCCAAGTGCTATCTTGCTCTCATGCAAATGGGGGAATTAGTAAGGCAGTGCTGTGAGACACACAGTGAGGACAGACACCTCCGCACAATGGCTCCACCTGCAACCTGAATCCCCCACAGCCATTCCTGCTCAACTCCTGCAATGTCCTGGAGCTCCCACAGTCACTGGCAGATGTGGGGACAGACTCCCCCCAAAACATCCCTCCTCATCCGCCACTGCACCGCATCCCTGAGAGGCTCTTGGCATTACAGCATGATCTTCACCACATTCTGGGGACCAAACCATTTCCTATGTTATTGCAATCCAAAATGAAACAGTTCCAGTGACATTAGGCAGCTCTATCCCTGCAGATTGTTTAAAGCAGAGTTAAGTAAGTCCCATCCATTGAGGTGAAAGTAAAATCAGTGATGGCTTTGATGTTTTAATGGGATATTTAACACATGCCAGAAATGGCTTTTCTGAAGAAATTAATGATTCGACAGGGGGAAAAAAAACATACTGATTTTTTTTTTCCTGAAAGGGAAGAATGAAAAACTGAAAATCTTGATAAAAGATGCTCTTTTGTAGACTGAAACCACTGAAAAATAATCCTTCCTTACTCCATCTTCCTTTTTGTCTTCTAAAGTAAATAAAAAACCTCCACAGCACTTGTCCCTTTTAAAATACAAAACCTGAGGAAAAAATGCTTTTCAAAATTCTCCATTTGACATCGTTGCAAGTATTCAAATAAGAATACCTACAGTCCTGTTTAAATCACACCTTGATCAAAGTAGTTGAGAAATATAGCTTAGTATTTTCAGAGGTCATAGGAAGTTTGATGTCAGCAGAACCTTTAAAAGTGGCCCCATGTTCTTAACTTCATTTTACAAATTAGTTTTAAGCCTCCAGCAATGGACAGGAAAGCAATAGATAAAGTGTAGGTCATTAAATAAAAAGGCAGCTATGAAATTATAATATTCTCCTGAGCTTGTCATTTTAGTAAACTCCATTGGTGCACACTGGTTTTTCCTGTCTTCCCAAGACTCCTGGAATAACACAACTCTGCTCAGTCCTAATTTCAGCATTTTGAACAAATCTAGGAAAAAATCTCTGCTGTTGCTTTACATGAATTTTATGCTGCAAAGTGAGACTGACAACTTCAGATGTTAAATGTCACCCTGTGTTTCAAGTTCTCAGGTCACAGAGCTGGAAAGAGTCATGATGATCCAGCATGTCTCCTTCATAAGAAGACTGCAGGGTTCCCTGAGCAACTCTGGTGTCAGGAGCAGTGCTCAAACTGGAAAATCCCCCCATTCCAGTGATGGAGACTCCATCGCAGCCCTTTATAGTTTTTATGGATTTATTACGCTCCCTTTTAAACAGCTACAGCTTATTTATCCTCTGTATGTAATTATTTGCAAAACATTAAACTTTTAATATCTCTGTTTGCTAGGCTGATGATCAGCTGTGTTTCCCCTGTAAGTATTTATCAGCCATGACATTATCTATTAACCTTCCATGACAAGTTTAATATATTGGGCCTCTACTTCTTCACTTCAAGATATATTTGCCAACCCTGCAATTATTCTCCTGAGCAATAGCATCTTTCCCATTTTTAAGCTACTTCAGCTAACACATCATTTATAGGTAGAAGCCATATAAATAAACTATAACTCTTAGAAAAAAAAGTTCCAGAAAACCACATTAATTTCCAGTTTTCCATACTACTAAGCCAAGCTTAGTCCCACTCCGCAAGTTATGAGGAGCTGACAGGATACCAGTAGGAGAAGCTGTGTCACAGCCTGCACCATCACAAAGTAGAGCGTGGTACCTCCTCGCTCCCCAGGTTTATCAGCTCCTGCAGTTGCATCCCTTTTGGCCTTCAGGAAGGAAACGCTCTGTCTGTTCTTCAGCCTCTGGCCCCTGAATGTACTTTCTGTACTTGGCCCACAATACCAAATGGAAGTTGAGAATCCAAGTATGTCATGATGGCCACATACCAGCTCCATCAGGCTGACTGACATTCATTCCTCTGAGCAACTCTGGAATACAGAAAACAGGGATGTTCCCATACTGCAGTGAGCTGGAAGCAAATAAGTATGTCTGATGACAGTTGCTGAGGGCAGCGTCAGTGATAGATCACTCTAGGAACTCTCCCATCTTCACTGTAGCACTGGTGCAGCTGCCACATGTGCAGTGACAGACAGATGTGGGAATTGCTAAGAAAATAACACACAGTATTGTTCAAAACACGTGTAGCTAACATGATATAAGGCACGGTGAATAGCAAGCGCTTTTATATTTGTAGCTCCACAGGTGTCAGCAACAGTTTTATGATAATGAGTTGATTTCCTAATGGCTGAAAGACAGTAGAAACAAACATTTACCTTTTATATCCTTATTCTCAAGCTAATCTCATGTGCTATTAAAGAAATACAAGAACCTAGGACAAAAAAAGCCACAATTTCATGAAAATACCTGCTGATTAAGAACTGACACTTCCAAATGCACAGGATATTCAAAATGCATTATCTGTGTAGTGAAACCACAGCGACCCCACAGGTAGTAGGACAAACCTGCAGGTCACCTACACAAAGACAATCATCTTCTGCAAGGGATTTAGTTCTCAATGGGCCTCTCAGTTTTCCAGTAACACCAAATAATCCAAGTGGGAAAGAACAAGTGTCCTGGTCTTCCCATGCCCCCCAATTCCCTCAGCTAAAACAATCCAATGCAGAATATGAGCTATTTTGGAAGTCCTTGTTCCAATTCTGGAAAAGCACAAGTTCTAAATTTCCAGTATTGACTTGCTATTTTTTGGCAGGGTGTTGAAGAAAAGAAAGCCAAGCCTATGAAACTATCCTTCCCCTGCCCCTCAAATTGAGCAAACTAGAGTCCTGGAGTTCCTGTGAAGTTCTGCTACCGAAGTAGGGAGTTTACCTGTGTAAGTTAAACAAGATATTTTGATTACAGATGACTTTTCTATTTTTCTGTATTTTATAAACTTCCCTACACCTAAAAAACCCCCACTCATAAGACTGTATTTTTCATAGAAATGCTTTGGTCATATTTTAACAGATTACTAAAGAAGTCAACTTCTACCCCTGAAAAAGGCTTTTATGCCTCTACTCAAGTGGAGAACAGCAAAGACCTGTGCTGTGTTAACCAAGTACTGTGTTGCAGCTCAGAAATGGTTAATTCCAAGTGTTGCAATTCTCCCCCTCAATTCTTTTTCTATCTTGTGTATTTGAAAGAAATAAGGCAACAGATTAACAGAAAGGTGTAAAGCAGGATTACTGGGGAATTAGCAAATTAACTCAATGAATTGTCCTATATCCACAGCCTGGACAACTTGCTTGATGCTATTGTGGTATCTCAGCTTCAGCTGCAGGATTATTAGCTCCTCTCCCCTCTCATCTTCCTTTCCCATCAGTTTAGATCCTGCTAAAGCAAAAAGTTCTTGACAAGAAGCTCAGAACTTACAGAGATAGGTCACTAAAGAAGCAACTTCTTCCACACGAACAAACTACTATAGGAGTGGGGTGATTTTTATTAACTCTGAAATGATCAATTGCAAAGCACACCAATAAAATCCAGAACTGGAACATTCAGTAACAGCCTGAAACATAGAATTGATTTTTATTGTCATAAGGGTTTGACATGCAGTTTTTACAGAACACTTAAAGCTTTAAAATTTCCTTTTAATCAGTGTAATTGCCCATTCCCTCCCCAATACACACTTATATTCTAAATTGCAGTGACTTCCTGATTTCTGAGAAGTAAGGCACTACAGTGTCCTTTCAAAGCAGTTACAAATTACCACAGCAGACGCTTCCCTCTGAGATCTGAAGGTCAAGATTGTCCATGTAAAAAAAATGCAACTGGTAACTGAAGATGTGTATCTAGTGATGAATAACTAATCACCACTGCTACCAAAACAGCCATTCTACGTCATCTACCATCAGACTCGAGAGGAAGCCTTCAGTGCATAGAGCAGAATTAACAGTGTTCATCCTCTCACATAGGGAAACTGCTCTGTTCTGGAAAAATTCATTAAAGCTGTCCTGTTCAAGCTAGGGGACAGATTTTAACCAGAGTCTTCAACAATTGGTATGTTCGTATGGCTCAGGACAAGGCACTGGATGAAGACCTCTACATTTATAGTTTTGCAATAGGAGTTGCAGCCACTGCAATGCTTTCGATTGCACACTCATCAGTGCCACGGCGGATTCTGAAGTAACCACCTTCTCCCCATGAGGTGCCCCAGCTGTTCTTCACAATCCAGAATTTCTCACCACTTTCTGGGTCTGCTCCATAGCCCACCAGCAAGACAGCATGATTGGTCAATTCAAAAGGATTTAACTCATCCTGCAGCCCAGTGTGGTGGTAGATCCCCTCTTTATAAAGCATGAAATCATTATACACCTCAAAGGCAACAGCCATTGGCCCATGTTGAACAAGCTCAAGTTTCATCAGGGCTTCATTGCAGCCTCCATAGAAACCACCCACGTACTGGTACTTTGAAGTGTAGTAGTGGTAACAGCTGCGTTTGAAAAGGCACGGAGAATCTTGGGCTGTGTAAGGGAAGCAGTCCTCTTCCACCACACCAAAGTCTTGGACATACTTTCCAGCAATGAGATATGGGAAGCCACCATCACAACCTAAACAAAAAAAATATGTGCTTATTCCCTTGGAGAGTTATTTGAGGTGGGAGCCTCTCCTACATGTATCTTCTGGAATACTTTCAGATACAGTATTGAACATGCACTGCAGAGACCCAGACAATCCTAATATTCTACTTAGCTGTACCTAGCTTTCTGTAACACACAAGGCAAAATTCCCATCTGTGGGAACTATACTGGGAACGCTAATACATAGACCCCTTTTTCATTCAATTGTTCCTGACAATCCCCATCAGGAAGAGCAGTCAGTTACACGCAGTACAAAGACCTGTCTAATAAGCATACAGTCCTTCAGAAAGCTCGAGGCATTGCTTTTGCTCATCTTCCCCTCATATGCTCCTCCTTCCTCTAAATATGCTATTGGGAGAATATTTAGTTCCATTCTTTCTAGGTATGCATTGCAATTTAGCTGCATTTTGAGCCCTACTCCTTAGATATTCCCCACCTCACAGGTAGATCTACCTAAAATCCAGTAACATCCCGAGCATGAGGCTACCTGCTCCTGATTCAATTCCATCATCCATCCCACAATGAGGTGGACTGACAACTCTGGAATTTTTTTCCTGCAGTCTTTAGAAAAATAAAAAAGTACTTTGAAGTATAACCTGCCAAATACTTTATGAAAAAACTAAATTGTGTGTGATGGGGAAGGCATGGAAGTTTTTAATATACAGTCTCCTTCTGCAGCATTATCATAACTTGAAAGTTATGACTGTATATACCAGCACACTTACCCTGAGAATACTGGCTGCAAGACACAACCTGCTGGGGACTAAAGATCGGTTTCTGAGTATTGTTTGTAAGGATACGTATTCTTGCTTCCAGCATGCCCATGGAGGAAAACGCGTAACAGCTGCCACATGAGCCTAAGAAGGGAAGAAAACGGAACCATGAAGAGCAGTCAGTAACATAAGCAAGGCTAGTCACCTACAGTCAGGTACAACTAATTCCTAGAGTCCACTGAGTCAGAACCTACTGGATGTGATTAGAAGTTAAACACTGATGTGAAGCAGAAACTTTAAATCTACATTTAGCTTTTAAGCAAGCAATTAAAAAAACCCCACTTCTAATGACTTCTGAAGGAACACAGAGCTTATTCAAGAATAAGAGACAATATACTGCTCTTCAGAATTTTTCAGCAGTACCATTTAAGAGCTATCCTATTATGCTATTCCTTCAGAATGAATCTACAGGGACTGCACTAACAGGGCAGAGAAGGCTCAATCTACTGCCTCAGAAAGTAACCCTTCATGGAGTATATATGCTAAGGGGCAAAGAACTATTTGAAGTGAATGCTGACATTATTGCTCTTATTTCAACCTACCGATGGATCTAGTCCTGTAATCTCCAGTTGAAAAAATATTCCACCTCTCCAGCTACCCTTAAAACAACTGACTTTTTAGAGACTAGTGGTATAAATAGCAAGTTTGATATAGAGGATTTATCCCAGCTTCCCTTGCTTCCTAAGGGCGTGTAATTGTACGTTGACTTTTCAGAGGCACCTTAATTTCCCTTTGGTTTCCTGGCAGAGAGTTAAGTCTCCTTACTTTTACATCAAAATTTAGTATTGCTTCTAGCTTTAGGCCTCTTCGCTCCCTAGGACCTTCCTTTCACATATAAAAACCTTTGGAAGTGGAATGACAAGCATCACAGGGAAGAATAATTACTTGGATGGGGTCCTATTTTATCTACTGATTGTCACCAAGGTCCATGATTTCCTTTTGTTTCCTGACAGCAGGAAAGTCAAATATTGCAGAGCTATGAAAATAAGGGAGGCTTGAGGAACAAAACAAAATACTTTCTCTTGAAGTGTGTAGGTGTATAAAAGCAGAGCTATTACAAAAACAAGGTTTTGTGAAATTGCACCTTCACTCAGATGTATCTCTGAAGTGAAGGAGCAAAATCAACCTGAACATGAACATTCCTTTGCCCAGCAGGGCAAAGTGAAGCAGTGAAAGATGCCACCCACTCGCTGTACAGTCACAGCATCTTAGTTGGGCCACACTGAACACTTTGTTGCATCTTGTGCAAAAATGTAAAAAATACAATTCACACAACCATTTCAGTCCATTGGATTGGCTGGTAATTTCTCTCCTGCTACCCCACTGGCATTTATAAGGCTCACACACTGACCTCTTTTAGAGGTTTTGTTTGTGTGTGGGTTTTTGTTTGTTTATTTTTCTTTTTAAAGCCTGAAAGCTAAAATACTAATTTGATAGAGCAGAATGCATATTCCACAGACATTTAACATACTCAGCATGGACTCTCAGATTACAGGAAAAGTGTAGGAAGCTTTATTATTGGAAAAAATAGAGTAGCTCTCATTTAGAGAAACTCTGAAGAAACACACTGGAGAAAGGGTACGTTTGGAACTAAGTGTTCAATTGCTTAGCAGGTAAGAGAGCCTTTGGGATATTCACAGTTCACACTAGGAGAAAGTAGAGGACTAACACCTACACAGGACCGTATAATTTCCTGTTGCCATCTTCCAGTGATGCCATGTATCAGCTTGCAAGCTAGAACTCCCACAAGCCTTCCTATGCTTCTTCTGTTACCAGGAGCCCAGCTGGCAGAAAAACTAAGCCATGAATGAGGGATCAGTGATTTAACTAATTCTTTCCCTATCATGCTAATGTTACATTCCCTTCCTCCAAAAGTTTTAACCAGATAACTACTGGAAGATGCAAGTTTATTTGGAAATGGTAGTTCAGGGAAGGGACACATGAACAGAGTCCACTCCTGGCTTCCATTAATTCAAGTCTAACCATCTAATTCAAGTCGCTTACACCACAGTGCTATAAAAGCACTCCCTATAGAACAGACATACACCAGCATGGTAACCTGTTAATTCTACTTTAAGCTAAATAATTCCCTACCCCAGGGCAAAGAAAAAAAAATTAGTTTACCAGTATTCTATATTTATCAGTGCCACAATTTTCACAGGGACTAATGCCTCCTCTCCTAAATTTATCAGAGTGACAAGACTTGGAGGCAATATAAGCAATTTTCATGGGTTTATTCATTAAAGCTGCATGATAATTTGCCATCAGCAGGAATTAGGGAAAGAGTTTGATGCATATCAGTTCATTGAGTGTACAGAAAACCATGGCTGAGACGGATTGGACAAAACTTGACAGCTGTCTTTATACAGGGTTCTGTGGTAATTGGCCTTCACTCCAGCAAGCTACACTGCTCTCAGTACCACCACCTAGTTCAGCAGTGCTGATAGCCAGGACTCCACCCAGTTTCCACATGTTATTCATAGTAAAGGTGCAATCTGTGAACTGCAAGACACTAGACAAAACCTTCTTGCTAGCAGCAAATTACAAAGTACATCAAAAGAGCCCTAGAGCATTTCATTCAGGGCTTTTATTTATTCATTTTTACCTTGATTCCGAACAGGGCTGACATAATTGACACCATTCACATTCCTCCAGTCCCAGGATTCTGGCAGGCTTGAAACTTTTTTTTGTAACTCAGGTGTTAGAGGTGCAGGCTTTGGTCTAAAGAGAAGAAAATGATTTTGAGAAACATACCACACTCTAGACAAGGAAACAATTACATAGCACTCAGTTTTCATCTTTTGGCTTCTACTAATTGGACTTCATACTATGCAATTTGAAATAGTCTCCATCTACACTGAGTTGGTGTCAATCTGAAGAGATTAGTTTCAGCAGGGTGCAAGACCTACTCCAAAACACTCCCTGAGGGAACTACATTATGAACTATCCACTGCTGAGGAATACACATCCAGTACAGGTAGCTCAGTTTGCAAGCTGCAGTGGCAGCTGCCGATTGAGCTCTGAGAGCCCCAGACAAGAGGCTGTGAACTGCCAACCCTTTGCATAACCAAGGGCCCGGGGACCTGTGGCCAAGCCACACTGGACACAGCAGGAGCTAAGGACTCCAGACTTTCACCGCATAGCCTGGGAGTGGATAAAAGCCCAAGGGTTTCTTTGTTAAGGGGCCCCTCCACAGAAGTACCCAGCTTCAGGTGTTATTTTGTTATTTAATTATTGCACCAAGATTAAATTATTTTAACTATCTGGACATCTGAGACTCTGCTATGGGAAACCTGGGGACAAGCCAGGAAGGAAATCTGGTCTGACTGTGTGAGTGTGGGGTCTGTAGCTGTGAAGGGGCCTCAGTTCCAGCTCAGGTGCTGCAAGAATGACTGCCAGAGTGGCTCCTGGATGGTCAAACAGGGACGTTTCCTTAATATCTACAAGCTGCTGCGGTCAAATACCTTTGTGCTCATCTGAAGTGCTGAGGGTTGCTGCAACACAGTTCTGCAACAGCTATTTTACACCTCTGCCATCACAAGGTATGTAGAATATCTGACTGCAGAAGGCACCTGGCCTTGGCAGCATGCACTGACAGCAGCTACAGACTGTTTAACTGCAGACACACATGGCCTACATCAACACTTCACTAGATACAGTGCCATTTCTTCCAGAAACTTCTCTGGAGCAAGTTTTTACTGTGACTGGTGGCCTAGCGGTTAAGACGCTGCGCTCTCAGCGCCAAGGTCGCAGGTTTGATTCCCGGTCCTGCTTCAGGGTC
>JAWWLV010000001.1:35059679-35074729 GCA_035041135.1 Platyrinchus mystaceus
CTGATCTGGTGACCAGTGACAGAACCCAAAGGAATGGCCTGAAGTTGTGTCAGGGGAGATTTAAGTTGGATATTAGAAAATGATTTTTCAGCCACAGGGTGGTTGGGCACTGGAACAGCCTCCCCAGGGAAGTGGTCACAGCACCAAGCCTGACAGTTCAAGGATCATTTGGACAATACTCTCAGGCACATGGTGTGACTCTTTGGGATGGTCCTGTGTAGGGCCAGGATTTGGACTCGATGATCCTTGTGGGTCCCTTTCAACTTGGCATATTCTGTGATTAAACCTGCTGAAAAGACTTATTGCTCATTTGTTACCAAATTTACAGGTGTGGCTATGCATTTTAATACAGGAAGCACACACTGAATTAGAACAGAATTGCAGACTTGTAGATGCCCTACTGCACAAAAACACAGAAGATTATGTTAGCAGAACAAAGTACTGCATCTTGCTACCCGATATAAAATGCAAGCAAATATCAACCATAGGGGCATTTACTCTAGGGAACATTCTCAAATTCTGAGACTTGTGCTTTCAGATTTACACTTTAGGAAAGCAGCAGCTGCACACTGCCAGTTAAGGAAGCCCAGCTAAGATAGGTTAAAAGTTCACTTTCAAGTGATTTGCAGGATGATTAAATAACATTAGCAGCTCTAACACTTCTACTTTAGCACATGAAATTAAATTAATTCAGGGTTTTTTTTTCATATCTCAAAATTTAAACATTAACTGCTGTCACATATCGAGGCTGGATATTTCAGAACGGCAGTCCTTGATTTTACCAAATTTCCGAGCATTGGGGAAGAGAGAAAAGGATGTGACAAAGATATCACCGAGTCAGTCTGGAAAAGACTAGTAACTAGGTGGAATATTCTATAATCTACTTCTTTCCTTTTGCTGAAGTGGTTTTAATGTTTCAAAATGAAAAAGTGCCACAGACTTGTGGTTTTTGCTAAAGGACGTCTCAGAAGTCAGAATTAGTACCCGTTAGCCTAGGGTACAAACAGCGAGAACCTTACAACACTGTCTCCCTCAAAGTGGTACCTTAAAAGTATAAATAATTGAAATTAGTTAGCCTCAACTTTCAGCCTCACTGTATCTTTTTATGTTATGCTGTTTCTATTTCTTTTGCCATCCCTCAGAGGAAAAAAACTTTAAAGCCTTCTGTGTTGCATAGCCCTAAAGAATCCTTGTATCATCCAGCAGAAGCACATGCTCAAGCTTCTGCCAAGAGTCAGCACACTAAATGCATATCCAAGCTTAGTATAGGGATGTTTCAGCAGCACACATTAAACGAGAGCATTCCCATGAAACAAAGAAGTTACTTTGTGCTGCAAACAAACAGCAAGAAGAATAACTATGACTTGTCAGAAGCAGAATGCAAGAACGCAGTAGGATGCTGCATTTAACTTGGAAAACTTCAAAGAACAACAATACAATAGGAATAAAACACTGTTAGAGTTTCTTTACTTGAGATACTAAAGCAAACTGAGGAAAAAATGCATAGATAAGCTCACTCAATCCACTCCTTTGGTGTATATAAACATTTCCCCACAGGCCCCAAGTGAAAGAACAAGTAACTTGTAATGAAAGTGAGGCCCCACAAAAGTCTTACTGGATGTCTGTTTAGTAAGCCACAGGAACAAAAAGCTATTTAAAACTCACTGCAGTATGCATCATTAAACAGGCTGTGTCTATATCTACACAGTACTGTAGCTCTGATAAAGCCACCACTTAAGACAAGCCCACAGCATTCCTGTCAGTAATTAATAGCTTAATTTTTTAACATGAAGCAGAAATACATCAGAAGTTCAATTAGCACCAGTGGCATTTCTATGCCTGAAACACACAGAGTACACTAATGGCTTAAATCCTGCTCATCGTTATGCTAAGCAACTCCATCCTCTGTTCAATGTCAGAATAGGAGGACTACAGAATACAAGTTATAGGATGATAGTACAGAAATAAGGACACTTCATCTGCCCTGTCACCACGATGAGGTTTTAGCCACATAACTTTAGTGCAACACAAACAGAATTTGAAACTGATGAGCAGCCTTTAAGCAATAAACACTTTCTTGACATGCCCAAACCCACTACTATGGAAGGAGATGTGCAAGGCTTTCTGTATTACAGCTGTTCCAATATCACAAACCGCTCCATGAACCAAGAAATTATTCTACAGTCAAGCAGTAACTTCAAAACCATGTTCATACTGTAAAGTTATTTCAGAGTGAATTAAGTAATTTTACCAAGTAGTAAAGACAACAGAAAATTACTCCATATTAAACATATTAGTTCTGTACTTCTCGTTGTAGAGCAAGAGACTACCAGCTAAGAAAATTCTTTCTTTCCATGATATCCAAAGGGACTTTGTCTTGACTTTCCAAATACTCAACAGTGATCAAGGCTAAGCAATTAGATTCCTATGAGATTGCTTTTATGCTTTCCTTTTATTGCATTTCCAGGAAGGAAGGCCCTCGCCAATTAGTATTCTAGTTTACCCTTTTTTGCTCCAAAGGCTTCTCAATCATGACCAACACTAAGCAAATGAAGTCTGTTATGCTTATGTTACTTACAGGTGCAAATGGTAGGAGTATTTTAAACAATAGGTAAACATTGTTCAAAAAACTCTGAAGCCTGTATCAAATGGAATATATTACTTGTCCCCTAGAAACTTTAGGGTAGAAGATGATGAAAAAGAATTAGTTGCATTTGAAAGATAAAACCATGTTTATAGTTTCTACCAGGACTAGATATTTTGTATTTCTATTTCATATGTAATGCAGTATTTACTGGATTAAAAGTAAACAGATATGCACAGCTAAATGTCACAAGGTCAAACAGCTTGTAAGAAACTTCCTCCCTCCAAATCCCCACTGATGGTTGCGAAGTAAGAATTTGGGAGATAGACAGCATTGCATGTTGTTGCCCAATAACATCAAGTAGTTATCTGCAGCAAAAAAATGCATTTACTAAGTGTTGTGGTATTTCCTCATGCTTCTCAGTCATTTTACATGCATCTTGGTAATCTATTGTTTCCTTTACAGCAGGTAAACTAATAGAGGGTAACTGAATTTGCCTCTAATCCTCTTTATACTGTTTAAGGAAAGAAGTCTAAATTAAAGATAGCTTGCTGATGAATTCCCTACTACTGAACAATGAGCCAAACAAGCTTGCCATTTCTCAATACCAAAGGCAACTGCAAAACTAACAATTAATCCATTTGCTCACAAAGGGCTAAAACACATTCATGACAATGAAATACACACTACTATGTATTGCTACTTCTCTAGTATATATTTGATTGGCCTTGTTTTGAACAACAAGGTGAATCAGACAACAACAAGAAGTTCCTTCCAGCCTGAATTATTCTATAACATTTTTGGTATATTATTTTAAGAGTACTCTTGCAAACAATGCAATACAAGAAATCAACACATCAGTCACTTGACTTAGTGCTCATGTTTCAGGATGTATTTCACAAGGTACATCACAAAGAGAGCAGCAGAGCCTTCCTTGACTCTCAACTGTCTTCAAGTTGGCTCCTAACAGATCCATTTATGTTCCAGAGCAGGCCACACTGTTTCTATGATTAAATTTCTCACATACAAGAACTAGTTTGATAATCTGCACCTGTTTCACTGCTCAGCATACTGGCTTATAAAGCCACTCTGTATTTCAGTGTAAAATATCAGCCTAAGGATTCCCAGTCTGCTAGTTCAACTATATTTTCCTCAAATGAGTTCAACAATGACTGCTGAATTCTACCTGCCAGACATGACACCTCAAGCCTGAATTCATAGAAATACTATAGCATAGCGTTCCACTGTCCTCACAGAGGCAGCAATTCCTACTACTTTTGAGGGAGGCCCTCCCACTGTTAAGTGAGCTCATAGAGGTGTCCCTGCCTGAGAAGTTTCAGAGCAATTCTGCCCAATTAGACTGCATTTCAGTGTCCATACAGTTTTTGGTGTGTCACCTGCCAAACCTATGAGGAGCACACACAGCAGCAATTTAGTTTCACTGTCTTATACAGTTGAGAATGTCAATCAGGTATTTCTCTCTCACACTTTGCTTTTGCTTAAGTATAAGACCCTGCCTTATTTTTAAAAACTGCATTCTTATTTTAAAAATCTACAGTTATAAGAGTGCACTAGTCTTGACAGCTCATTTTATTTATAGCAGCTGATATAGTGCCACATTTTTAATTTGTGAAGAAAACAGCGTTGATAATTCAGAGATGTTTTAGTTATTGCTGAGCAGTGCTTACAAAGTATCAAGGCCTCACCTGCTCCTCAAGACAGCCCTGCCAGCAAGTAGGCTGGGAGTGCACAAGAAACTGGGAGGGGGGACAGCCTGGGCAGCTGACCCCAACTGACCAAAGGCATATTCCATGCCATACAATACCATGTACAAAAATAACAGTTGAGGAAAGAAGGAAAAAAGAGGAACATTCAGAATCATGACATCTGCCTTCTTGTGTAACAGTCACGCATGATGAAGACCCACTTCATGAAAATTGCCAAAGACCTGCTTCCTGGGGGCAAGCAGTGAATGAATTCCTTATTTTGCTTTGCTTGCCTACACAGCTTTTGCTTTGCCTCTTAAAGTACCCTTATCTCAATCCATGAGTTTTTGCACTTCTATCCTTCAAATTCTCTCTGCTGTCCCACTGAGGGGGAATAAGCAAGAGGCTGATTGGAGCTTTGCTGCTTATCAGGGGTTACCCCTATCTACACACTGGGGTTAACCTATAATAGTGAGCACGTGAATAACCTCTCCATTAGTTGTGTTAAACAACCTACACAATCCTTTACCTTACATGAGCTCAAACTGACACACAGGAAGCTGCAAGGAAGTTGTAGTTAAATTGGAGCCTTATACACCACTTCTGTTCAGTAAGGATTACAATTCTCCAGGAAGAGTGGATTATCACTTTTCTTAACACCTAAAAACACTGACTTTAAAAGAGCTGCTGTAAAATAAACCATCTATGATGGCCCCTAGAAAGACAATATAAAGCAAAAGTCATTTCTTCACACTCCTACTATTGAAGGTTCAGAGATTTTGTGCTTGGACAAGACCTAGATGTTTACTGTTGACTCACCTGAAGCCAGACACAAGGTCATGCTTCCTGAAACAACCAAGAAACATGTTCACTGTTTCTGCCCAGGGCTGCATTCACCAACTACTGCACAACACATCTGTCTCCCAGGTAGCAAAGTCATCCTGCAGAGATTACTTCAAACCACCCTTCAGACTCACAATGCCACTCACTGGGACAGCAGCAAAGCACTCCTTTAACAAGAGGGTGTTCTCCTGTCTACCCCCTGCCTGCCATCAGTTTTCAGCTTGGTATGAAGTCACTAACAAGGACTGAAGATAACAGTATTACTCCAAACAAATAATTATAGGTTCCTTAGATATTAAAGCAGTATTCTGAAATAAAATTTAAAAAATCCTATAAATCCTTCAGCAAGGAGAACAGAAGGCTCCAAAGTTTTCATGCATTAGAGAACATCTTTAAGGAAAGCTAAAAGGAATGGTGTTTGCTATTCTAGGCAAACCTTAGAGCCAAATAAAATCAAATGTCCCAACTGACCCCCCAAGCCACCCAGGGACTGAAGAGAAGCATAACTATAGTCCATTTAGTCCATTTTAGCAACAGCCAGTGATCTAGTATACACCAAGTTAACTCACCTTAAAAAATGCAAACCACTTGTAGTCATTTATCACAATTTCAAAGCCTTGATTGTAAATCAAAGTGAAGAAACCATAGTTGCCCAGACTATCTTGAGCCACATCTAACTTCTGGAGATTGACAAGCACCTTTTTCTCCACAGGCCCTAAAATGAAATACAAATATTACAGCATGATTATTGTGTGGAAGAGATAAAAAAAAAATAGTACGAAGGATGTTGCAACATTTATTTTATTCCTAAAGATGCTGAAATAGCAGCACCAAACAGCTGTGACTCAAAACCACCAGCTTACTTAAAACATAACTTGCTACAGAGCTACACAGGTCTCAGATGCTGTGTCACTCATGCACTGTGTCTGCAATAACAACTCTTCCTTCCCCTACAACATCTGAGATGAAGCATCACCCATCCTACACTCCTTCACACCAGAGCTCTGACTCTACCACTCACCTCACCTCCCATGCTGCTACTGCCACTTGCCTCATCTGATCAGAAAGATGACACAGAAAAATGCGAAGTATCTACTATTTTTAAAATGACGCTGACATACAATCGCTAAATAGTAACTCCCCACTACCATTATCCCCTCAAGGGGCGCGGTATTTCCCCCTCTCCGGATGCTGTCAGGCTCCCCTGACAGCCCCTTCTGGCAGCCGGTGGCCTCCCAGGAGGTGCCCGGGTGTGTCACCCAGCGCAGCCACGCTCTCCTCCTGGTCACAGCCACTGCCGGGCAGGCTCAGCTGGGCAGGGACGCACCTGTGAGGGGCAGTGAGCAGGCGAGAGCCGGTGGGGCTCATTAAGAGGCCTAGTCGGGCCCTAATCGAAACAGAAGTGGTCAGGCGCGCTTCCAGGCAGGAACCCGCCTCCCGTGCCCGGCTCTAGGCTCTCCGGGCACGGAGCCGCCCCTACCACCCAGCCCACATCTCCTCGGGCTCCCCGGGACACCCTCTCCCCCGCCCAGAGCGGCTGCGGCACCCGGGGCTCCGCGGGGAAGGGGAACTGGCCGGGGCCGCCGCGGTCTCACCCGCCTGCGAGCAGTTGCCGTGGCGGCCGCCGGCCCGCCAGACGCGGAGCTCCCAGGCGCCCAGCAGGTCGGCGAAGGAGCAGTTGGCCGGCGTGTCGGCCACCACGGCCGCGGGCAGCGCCGCCAGCAGCGCCAGCACCACGGCCCCGAGCGCCCACCCCGCCATCGCACCGCGCCCGCCTTCGCCGCCGCCGCTGAAGTGGGCCCGGCCGCCTGCGCCTCCCCGCCCCGCCACCTCCCCGCCCCCGGGGCAGGGCTCGCCCCGGGCTGGCCGCGCTCCGCCGGGAGGGGCAGGGCCTCCTCCTCCGGAGAGGGTGCTCTTTTCAAACGGCGTGCTCGGCTGCGAAGGGCGTCCGCCTCTCCGGAGGGCATCCTGCCTCGCCAAGGGCAGGCATCCTCTTCACCGAAAAGCATCCCCCGCCCCAGGTGTTGTCCTCTCCAACGGGAGTCGCCGTGCCCAAAGGGCATCCTCTTTCCCAAAGCCCATCTACCTCCCCGAAGGGCATCTTTCCCTCCTGCCCAGATCCCGTGTCCCGCTACCCAGCCCCAGGCCTGGGCCCCCGAGAGGTTCCCTGAAGAAGGGCAACCAGGCGAGGCTGGTCCTCAGTGTCACTGCCGGTCTTGCTGTTGTGGAGGATGAGGCTTCTCGTTCGCCGTGGGTTTAGCGGTACAAAGTCACTCGGAGTTTCCGCAGCAGCCTTATGTCACAGCTGGGAAGCCATGTGGCACCAGCCCTGCGCCGGATGTAACCCCAAAAACCTGCACCACCTTTGAGACCCTTTGTACGCAGCAGTAGTCAACAAAAAGCGTGGAAAATCGCCCCTGAAAGTGGAAGCTTCAGTGACCTGCGAAATCCTGCACATCCAACAACCAGAATGTTTGCATGGGACAAGTGTTGTCTAGGGCAGAGATGTCTCCACTGCACTATGAGACTCAGAGTGCAGCCTCCAAGTGCACAGCCGGGTGTGCAGGGAAGTGGTTCTTCTTCTGCTGTCTCTCCAGATGCAAAATATGCCTACTTTCACAGCCCCAAAGATATATGTGCAATCAAGAAGTCTAAAAGATTTGCTAATGAGTAAATATACCCTAATTTAAAAAAAGAGAATTATGTACAAAACAACCCCTTTCCAGGGAACAATAAATGCATATAGTATGAAAATGTTGGCTCTGAAAATGATGCACTAGCTTAACTATGGATATAAATTTAAAAAGAATTTTGTTAAACTGGTATAAATCTACACGTAGATGCTTATCACAGATTTCAACAGTGCAGCTTTAAATAACTCACTTATGAGCTAAACTAAGTTTAAACTATGTGTCCAAAATCTTTTTTATCGATTAAATCAGGAGGTTAAGAATTATATCAGTAAATTTGAACTGGTTTTAGTAATACATTATTTGACCACAATCACTTTGCTTTTATTCTGCATTCTCAGCCTTTTGGGGAAGGATTAATTTGACACTTTGCTGTTGACTCTTAGAGCAACCATCTAATAGGTGTTCCTATTCAGACTAGCAAAGAGATAAAAACCACATTGCACTTGTTTTGGTTGGGAAAGCAGAATTTCCTCCATGTCACAGACAAGAAAATAAATGCTGTTTCAGTTCACTAAGACTGTGTTGTCTAATAGTATTATGTTATTAAAAACCAGAGCTCTAGGTTGGGGTTTTTTTTCATAGGCAGCTACATTTTGCTGGACGTGCCATAGAAGTGCATGCACCTTGCCAAGCATCTCTAATGAGATGTGGCTACGCAGCATCATCCTTTTCAGAGAGCAACCCAAACATTTCCAATGACCTTAGAAGAAGGAAGTCTGTGTTACAGTTCTTCCTATTTTATGCAGGACCAGAAAAGGTCTGTGGCATCTCCATCTCATCCCCATGACACTGGTTGGATGATCCTGCCTCTTTGCATTTTGCCTCAATTTTCATTTTCAATTTGTAGCCACTGCAGACTATCATTGCACAGAAACATATGGGTTTCTCTCTAATTGCCTTGGGGTCACAATAGATAATTGAAAATAGAGGTGTATTTTACATAATGAGGTTGTACAATGGTCACTAAGAACAGGCAGAGATGGTTCGGTCAGGCCTATTGAGTTCACTCCAATTCTGCTCCTCAACTGTAATTTATTTTACTTGTGTAAAATAAAGGCAGTCCCTGTGCTTTCTCTCCAATAGTATTTCTGAGCTAACTACTTTGATGGAAAAAAAAAATCTTCCCAGCTCACAAGCAATGACATACCTGGATTTGTCAGTGAAATACAGCCTTAAATCAATGTTGCTCTGTTTGTGAGACACATGGGACATCTTCTTCAAACACATCACCAAGTTGTGTGACAGACTTGTCCTTTATTGTTATGCTAGGTAAGCTGTTACTTGCTCTCTTGGATCCAAAATGTTATCAAATAAGACCTCCCTAGATTGTGGTTTTTTCAGTGTCTTACAAGGCTCCTGAGACTGAGGAGAGTCAGGCAAGGAGGGACCAAGTCAGTGTGGTGGTTTATTGTCCCCAAGGGGAGTGGTTGGTCTAGTAACATCCTGATAGCCATGGTATGTACTGCTCTCCTTTGTAAAGTAATTAAAATCACTGTCATGAGGGGGAAAACCCCTCAAAAATAAACCATGAAAATTCTCCAGAAGGTGATTAGCTTTCTGCTGGGTTGGTGAGCTGAGTCAGTTTAGTGAAGGGTTCAGGGCTCCTTGCTCACAGGGATTGGCAGAGCCAGCAGGAATTGCATGGGGGAAAAGGCAGATTTTCCTTCAGTGACAGCAGATGTGAGGATAAGCTCACCATGATTTGAATTCCTATCAACAAAATTTTGTAAATAATGACAAATAAAGCCTTTATTTCTAGCCTGTCCCAATCCTGGTCCCTTTGACTTGTCACTGTCTGTTCAAGCGGAAGTGGTGTGTGACTGTATAGTGAAGTGATGAGAGGAAATGAACTGGCTGAAAATAATCTTAGGAGCAAAAATCCTAGGGGTGGTTTTTATTCAGTCAAATCAGTTCCCTAGTTTAGAAGCTGACCATGACCTGGGTGGTAATCAGCCATCCACTTTAAAAGCGAGAACACAAAGATTACATGCTTGGACTGCTTTACAAAGAGCTAATTTTAGGGAAAACTGAATTGAAAAAAAGGATCCTTGTGCACAAAAGCTACACATTTATTTCAGCTGTATCTGTCTAACAAAAAATATCTCCTTACAAACCCTGCTACACTTTCATTAGTGTATCATCATCCCTACCACTGATGAAACTGTTAGTGTAGTATAATGGGACTAATTTTAAAAAATAACTGAGGACTGCATTGTCCCTTGCTTGTTTGGGAAAGGTGCAAGAATATGAGCATTGTCATGATCCTGTGTAGGCTCTGAAATTAACTCCTTACTGAGATAGTGCTGTTCTGCAGATGGCTTTGCAAGAGCAAAGTCCTAATTGCCTGCTTTTAGGAAGTGAAGAGCTGTACTCAAAGACTTATTTTTCAGAACATTATTTCATACATGATCATTATCTCACTATAAAATTTGACCATTTTTTTTTACTGCAGAGTACTTAGGCGAGTTTAGCACTACATACTTTTATGCATGATTGAACCCATCCTGTTTACTTCAGAGTGAAACTGCTTCTGGCGGTTTTTAGAAGGTGGAGAGATAATATGTATTCATTTATTGCAACTATAAACTTGGGGGTTTTTAAGGTAAGACACTTGATATATGGGACAATTCAGACAGTTTCTAGTGATTATGTGAGTTAATTTTGTGAACAGAATGAGAAGGATGTGTATGTACAGTTTGATGTACAGCACTTTGTCTTGAAGGTAGGGGAAAAGAAACCCTGTTCACTGCAATTGCTGTGGAAGGACAATTGTAAAAGGACATCAGTGGTGTCTGGTTTTTTCCCACAGCATACTGCAAGGTTGAAAATCATAGTGAAATGTGATTCCATAAGTCAAACATAAATATCACCTTTCAGTTGTTTTGCCTGGCTTTTGTTCACTGACAATTTATTTTTTCTGCCAACTTTTTCTGAAAGATGATACACAAAATACTTGTCTGTGTAGCCTGTGTGTGTGCACAAATATAAGTCCTTTGTTCCTGGAAAAACATGTTATAATTTAAGGGGTGCAGAATTTGTTCTCCTATTTAAGAACTTAAAAAAATTGGTGAAGGATTCCTGGAAAGTTTTAATATAGAGAAACTCGACTTTAAAATCTCTTTCTTTGATACTTAAATCTGTAAAACACTACAGCACCAAGGAATCAAGAAGGTGTCATTTGAATGATTTGGTCCAGTTTGGATTAGCCACTCCCAGAAAGCTATGGGTGAGCTGCTAGAGTCCACAAACATTGCCCCATAGCACAGCCAATCTGTACTGGAAGACATAAGCTGGTACTGAATGGATGGTGACCTCTTGGAGAGCTCTTCAGCCCTGTGAGTCATTGAAAGGAGGTGAAGAAAATAAAAAAAAATTAAGTAACCTTCTCAGAGTTGCCTTCACTAAAAGAAATGCCATTTTTCAGAAACATCACATCTTGTATACCAACAGCTTTTCTGTCTGAGTGCTTGGTATTCATATGAGCATTTTACTATTCAAAGGGTAAAGGATTTTACAAACCTGAAATAATTCTGTGTCTACACATCACATAGATAAACATTATTATTTCCACCATTAGGAACTGGCAGAGAAGGTGAGTTCATCTAGTGTCCTGCAAGTTCATGTTACAATGTGTGGGTCAGGTGGGAAATTGGATGGCCATAAAAAATAGAAGTTCTGATAGTAATACAGCTCTATCACACTGAAATAAAATCCATTATATTTAGGTTTTCAATCAACTTTCAAATGGGCAAACACACTGAATCTGTGTCTAGACGGTCCCTGGGTCTTCCCAGGAGTGGAAGACAGGAACAGCAGCATCTCTTTCACTATGGTAACATCAGTGGACTTGAACTGCCCTCCATAATAGGACTGATTCATTCATGATCTAACCCTTTTCTACCAGGCTTCTGGCAGGTTTTCTTATTCTGAGATGCAAGTCAGCATTTTGCTAAAAACACTGATTTGCACAAGGTTCTGCCTATTCTAGGCAAAAAGACTATCTATCCACTACTCTTTTGAGGTGGGTTTATGTCCCAGCTCTTGAGTGGTGCTCTGCTGCCCACTGCAAAACCGAATCAGTTTCATGCTGTGCAGTTGAGTACTGCCTCAATTATGGTGATCTAAATTGTGATTGTAGCACACACAGGTCCCCTGTGCATGCACAGGGGGGACCAGAAGGGACCAGAAGGCTGTTACTGATGCTTGCCCTGCCTGGCTGAGCCCCCTCAGAAATTAATGACAAGGATGTGTCAGTGCAGCAAGGTCTGTGGAGCATGTGTACCTGGCAGGTAAAAAGGTATTTCCAATGCACCACAGACTCTTACTGCCTGGTAGGAGTCGGAAAACTAAAGACAGCCATAAGTCATTCCTGTGCTTTGTCAGCTGCTACAGTGGGATGAAATCAGGTAAGCTCCCACTCAAATACTAGCTGTTCTCTGTTTATTGCTATGCATTGCTACTACATAAGCCATGAAAAACTTTCCAGGACAGTATCACGTATGCTCCTATTTGAGAAAGGATGAAAAAAAACAAAGGATATTTGCAATTAGAAATGCTTAGCTGCCATTCTTTCTATTATTGCTATAACATAGCTGAAGTCCTGCCTAGTTTTAAAATGGGGCTGTAGAGGGTGAATACACATATGCAGCTGTGTGGTGTGACCTCAAAGCCAAATGCCAGTTAAACTTTGTGTGTACCAAAGAACCCTGTGCATATGATGAATATTCAGTATTACTTTTCTACCCTGAGTTTTGAAAACAAACACTGGATTATTTTCCTTGCTTTCTTTTTTTTTTCCCTTTTATTTCTTTCCCTGTTACTCCAAGATGCCTGAGGATTATACAGGCAATGCATTTTAAAGTGAGAGGGCTTGTCATTTTGTAGCACTTTTTCTGAAATGCTGCCAACCCAAAACATTCTATTTTTTGATCAAACCTGAAGGCTGTCAGGGAAAAAAAAGTAAGGTCTTCTCTCAGAAAACTTTCTGTAAGTGCCTTCCTCTTTATTGCTAACTTAATTTTCTAATTGTTTTTTATTCCTTTGATACCAGGGCAACAAAAAAATGGAGTCTATCTTGGACTCTTTCTCTTTCACCTTGTTTTTACATTTGAAATTAAAAAGCCTTTTATCTGAGCCTGTTCCTTACCTCTTTTGAGACAGAGATGCAATCGAGCTTCAATCCAAATTGCAAGTTTTGCAAGTGCCCTTTGCTTGTCTCCATTTACAGAGGATAAAGGAGTTTATTATCAGCTCTGCCATTCACTCTTTGCATCCAGGCAATTACGAAATGCAGGGCGCACCCTTGCTGGCTCTTACTGCACTGGAGGAGATGACACCAGAGACAAGGGTATGTGTAACCTGAAGCCAAATGGCTGCTGGCAGAGCAGCAGATGGGCACATACTGGCTAGGTCAAAATTCAGTTTGGAAATCAGAAGGCAGCTCCTAACCTGGAAGCTGATGGATTATCCCAAAGAAAGGGTGAAAACTTGGAAGTGCCCCATTTTTGGAAGATTACAGGGGGCCTGTTTGCCACAGCCCAGACTGAGCTCAGTGATCCAGAGGCACATCTCCAGGCCTACAATTCTGCAAGTGGGCATGTGTATAAAATATATGAAGAGTAAGTAGCCTAATTTAAACTCCTGTTTTGAATTACCCTTTAAAAGAGACTCTTTCTCTCTGTTCCCACTGTTTCCCACACTGGGAACCTAAAGAATCAGAATAACTTATGCTACTGGGTTTTAAATTGCCTATTTTCTGAATAATGCTAAGAAAACACGAGGCTGTTCATTTGTTTTATTTAATAGCCAATCATTTTCTTCTTTAAAGTGCCAGATTTTCTCTTTGGGAAAAATCTTAACTGAGTTAGTGTTGGTTTTAATAGAATAAATTGAGTGTAAAAAACTGCTGCCTCTGTTTTCAATCTATAAAGCCACTGAATTAGTTGTTTTGAGTCTATCTCATTGTTAAACATGGGGCTTTTAAATACAAATGCATTTGAGAAACTAGCAGAAAGCCATTCAGTGCATATTCATTCATTTTTCTTACAAAAAAGGAAACAGTCCCATAATTTCTAAGTGTATTTTCTAAAATATCAACAAAAATGTTATGTCCAAGATGGATAATAGAATTTACACCTATTTTGAGATGCTTTAATGCATGCCAATGCACTGAAATTGTGCCACAGCAGTCTTTGAAACATCAGCACCCACAAGATTTTTGCAATACACAAGGTTTTGGAGATCATCTGTGTGAATAGGGGTGCTTTGACTTCTGTAAATGCAAAATTACAAGAAGGAGTTATTTGTGAGACTATGAATGTGCAGACTTGCATTGTATGGTGTGAGGTAACTGGCAGAAGTCAAAGGTGATTTGCTCTGAAGTCGTCATAAACACAAAATATAGCACACAAGCAACAAAAAGCCTGTCTGTTAAAATCAACAGTGTCAATTAGTCAGGGAAGGAGGAGGAAACGATGGAGCAGAGGAGGCTCCACCACTCCAAATTTGAGCCTGTTTTCCAGATCCTGTCAACTGTGAGCCAGTTCATGAGGTGGAAATGGTACCTTGTCAAAAGCAGGGGGATGTGCTGCAAACCTTCACTTATCTGTAGTGCAGCAGATTATGTGTTAATCACCACAAAACAGGTGTATCACCCATGCTGAAATAGAGCTCTGCCTTTTTTTCATTCACCTTTTTAGATAAAAAGCAAAAATTATGGATTTTACATATAATTTTCTGCTAGCAGTTGGAGTTACATGTCACAGCATCATCTGAGCCTTAAAAAATATAAAGCTACCATCTCTATTTTTCTGCCTCCTCTGCCTTGTGTATTTTGTTTTCTGTTTTGTTTGTTTGTTTTTGTGTTTGTTGTTTTTTTGTTGTTTTGAGTTTGGGTTTTTCATCTTGCTGTTATAGTTTTAGACTTCTCATTTCTGCTTTGATTCTCCTTGGATTGTTCCCCTTTGCAAGCAATTTTTGCTTTATTGGAAGCAATATCAGACCTATTACAGAGCTGCAGGGCTTGCTTGCATTAACCTTATGATTGCTTCACACCACTTTGGGTAAGAAGCTGAGGGATAATTTCTCTCTATCTATTGTCTCTAGTTATTGTCTTGTCTAGAGCATGAAAAATCACAGGGGAGTAGAGCACAAAGGTTAGTTCTCACTTTATTTTGGTTTTGCACAGGACCTACCCCAGTAGGGTCTGACAACTCCTAGGTATTG
>JAWWLV010000001.1:35075135-35086613 GCA_035041135.1 Platyrinchus mystaceus
CACAAAGGTTAGTTCTCACTTTATTTTGGTTTTGCACAGGACCTACCCCAGTAGGGTCTGACAACTCCTAGGTATTGCTGCAATATAAACAATGCATTATTTAATGTATTTGGTTTATTGTATAACCTGCAGGTTTGCAAATTCCAAAACAGAAAAAGGAGGCTTCTGTAACAGTGAAAATCCATGCCTTCTCCAGCTTTTAGACCTGCAGATCTGGTTGCTTTTATAGTGGTAATATTCCTGCCCTGATCCACATTCAAGAGAGACTTCACAAGGCATCCCACAGTGGAAACCCCTGTGGAGACATGTGCAGTGATGATCTCGTAGAGAGTTTACATTTATTTACACTGTTTTTCTCAAACAGCAGTGTTGAGATGGGAGAAGAGGAATGAGTCCTGAAGTATTGAGCCACACCCTGGTACATTTTCTTTGCATCTGACCTCCATTTTACATGAATATGAAGAGATTAATGAATCTGCAATCAGGACCAGGGTCTGGCCCATCTGTTTAAGAGATAGTATAAATCCATCTTTTCACTCTGCCTCACAGTACACAGATACTTTGCATGACAAGTTAAAAATGCAGAGTACATTAATGCAATCCTGAAGTACTTCCCATCACAGAAACCTATGGAGGGGACATCTTTCAGGCTTACATCAAATATCACTTGATTCATAGTTACCCAAAATGATGATGACTTCACTATGGTAATTCCAAGGCCATGACCGGTTTTAGCACTTAGGAGTACAGTGGTGGAACAGGTCCCTTTCTGAAAACTGACACTGCTTTATGGAGCAGAGGGATTTTTGTTTTGATGAAATCAAGCCTTAATTAAATGATATGGGCCTCATTTCTGATTTTACATTGTGTACATTAAAATGCTCCACTGTTTTCCTTGTTGCCAAACTGGCAAGGAATCAGACATTCTCCCCAGGTAGTCCACAATTTTGTTGAAAACCTCTGCCCAGAGAACATGAAAACAATTTTATTTTGTGTGCTGAATGCCTTTGAAAGGGCACTTTCAGATTTTGATGTTATTTGGAATAATTTGGAATTAAGGTAATACTCCTCAGATAAGAGAGAAAACCTCCTCTGACCTGCTAAGTACTCCTTAGCACCTGCTCAAGGTAGTATTAATGCCTATTCAAGGAGGTACCAACAAAGCAGTAATTCACATAAAAGCAACAATACCTAGTGTGCCAGAGCTCTGGGACATGCAGCCTGAAGTGTCACCTCCTTGGACTCCTTCTGCTCAATAGCAGCCACAAGCCAGCACACAGGAACAGGACATAAACACAGGACACACACAGAGGACACAGGGCTGGCCCAGGCACAGGACCTGCGGTCACACTGCTCAGCTCTGCAGCAGCTGAAGGATGACCTTTTACCACTGCTCCCATGATCTTACTGCAGTTACCTAATCTTGCTTTTAAAACCAGGTGTCTGTCATTTTTCAGTACAACAGAAATATGGCAATGGGCCAATCTTTTCTAGACAGGTCAGAAATGCTGAATGTCCTCAGAAGATGGACAGGCTACCTGATGGTCCTATTCAAGGCAACAACTAGAAGTTAACATCCAACCAATGTAATTTCTCACTTAAAGTGGTGCAATGTGCAATGGGGAGTTTTACAGAAATGACTCTTTGAAGCTTTGCACTGCTTTGATGCAACAGTTTATGGATAAGGTAATTGTAAAGAACAGTCAAGCTCTGCTCAGAAACCATGTACATACAAGGAAGTGCTTGTTAAACACCTCAGAGCAATACTTGCATTCTCATTTGTGTAAGGATGTATTTGTGCCTTTTGTAGTTGTAGCCCAAAGTCCTTGCTATGTGTGGGAGCAGTGAGTCTCTTTCTACAGAAACACAGAAAGCAAGGAGAGGTTATATTTTCTTCTGCTAACTTCTGCTGAAGTTACTGGTTCTAAAGGTTGGATGATTTGGACTAAGTTGGCTTCTCGTTGTTCTCCCTTCCTTCCCAGATGTATTAGACAAAATAAATCTGTGCTTTCTGCTTTAACAATGTGGTTGCCTCAACATTCTTCAGGTAGAGAGGAAAATCTCTGGCAATACATTACTGCAGGAGCAGGAGGCCAAGTCCATGCGCAGTGAAGCTTATCTTTCTGAGCAATAGCATGCAGCAGGGAGATTGCAGTCTTCAATGAACAGCACTCAGGGATTTCACTCCCAAAAACTTGGCCAAAACAGGATCATCTCTGAACAAGGTGAGGTTGCTTAGAGTTTTATCCAGTTGGGTCTTGAAAGCTTTCAAGGACAGAGAGTGCAGAAACTCTAGGACCCTGTCCCACTGCTTGATTGTCCTCATGGTGAAAAAGCTGTTCCTAATGTTCAGTCTGAACATCTGTTGCCTGCTATTCTCCTACTATACACTCCTATGAGGACCTTGGCTCTGTTATTATGAGGACACCACAGTAAAAGCCTTGATCTTTCTGCAATGCTGTAAGGGGCAGTGAAACCATTCTACTTGGCCCCCAGCAAATGGATGGAGCCTATGATTCCTTCCTGATTTAGAAATGCAGTCATCTCTTTACCCATGGTACAGGGGCAGGTTAAATGCAGAAAGAGACTGTGAGAGGTATCTCTCCTTCACTGTTTTCATCCTGTGGACAGGGGAGTGCTTTCTCCAGTGCTGGGAATGGAAAGAGCAGACACCCTGACATACACCTAAACTTCTGGCACTGCTCTCAAGCTCCTGGGCAGTAAGGAGTCCAGCTGGCTTCTGAAACACAGCTCTCTGGAGGTTTTCTGGTATGTCCTGTCAGTCTGGTGGGATTATGTTGTGTGTTATGCTTTGCTTTTTGGCTGGTCTGAGGTCTTGGGGTGGAGGGGACATTGTAAGGTCCGTACTGCAAGGATTTTCTGTGTGACAGTGAGTGCAGCTTTGTGCAGTTGAGAACAGAAGGGTTAATCCTCCGTGTGATACACCTGTAAAGTGAAGAAAGAAACCCCAGCTGGGAGGTTTGTACTGAGATTACCAGTGTTGCTGATTGTGAATCTGCTGTGGTTTTGCAAATGGATCTCCCTCAGCTCTGGGTGATATTTCTGCTACAAGGTTGTCCTCCCCCATTCACAGAAGAGACAAAGTGCGGTCACCACTCTGGGATCTCCGAAGGCTCTTTTAAATGAGAAGGCAGTAAATCTGGCTGTGTATTTCATTTTTACAAAAATAAATGACACTTCTGTCCAAATAAATGCCAGATCAAGTGATGTTATTGCTTTTTTGCTTAACTGAGGCAAAAGGAGCAAGGCTTCTCTTTCACAGTGTGAGGTGCCTGCTTATTGCTCTTCATGCTCATTCTTGTTTTGCTACTTGTTTCTCTACCTCCCGAGTTCTTAACCTCTCACTTAGATCCTCTTCTCTTAGAGGCAATCACCTTCTTGCCCGTGGAAGAACTGCTGAACACAGACTGCAAACAGCCTTCTTTGCTGAGTGTGCGAGAAAATCAAGTCGTGCTGGAAGCCAGCATAGGTACCCAAAAATATGGGGGGGTGTGATATGTTAAAATATTTAAGCAGTCAGGATTGCTTTCACAATCCTCTGATTGCCCCTTACCTAGTAGGAAGTATTTGTTAATCATTGACATTAAAAGCTAAAATCTGTGAAATCCAGCATGTGTCCTCATTGTAGGAAGATCATAATGAAATTTTTAGCCAGTTTGACACATACTTATTGAGCAAGAGTCTAAGAAAAACAAGCATATTGCAGACTTTCTCATAACTAGTTTTGCAATATATTTAATTTGTGTTCTCCAGGATGACATTCACTTCAGTGTTTCTCCACTTATTTTGCAGTAACTAGTTTTTTATGAGTTTTGTTTTTAAGGAAGCATGAAAAAACAAAATCAGAAGACATGTACATGTGCTACCAACACTAGATTAATTTCTTATTTACGGGTCATCTATAGTTTTGCTGGCTATTAGCTTACAGTTGAAGCTTTGGGGTGGTGCCCATGCAGAGAGCTCACTACATCTGGGGAGGGTAGAGCCACAGAGTCAAGATCTAACTGGTTTCATGAGGCACAAAGTAAAGAAAAACAGGAAATTCCATAAGGGCAGAACAAGTAAGACCAGCATTTTATTTTTAGACATAGCCCTTAAAGAAGTTTGAAGAGTGATTATTGACATCTTGACAGGATCTGGAGGCTCGAGGCAAACTGATATACCTGGATACCTCATCACCTAAAAAGACGCTTGGGACAAATAACAGGTGGGAAAAGAAAGGAAAAAGGTATAACTTAGGGTTCTGACAGATCTTACTGGTGTTAATGTTGCTATCTCAGCTAGCTGGCAGGACAGACGTGTGTGATACACACGTCCAAACCACACACAGTATAGGCTTGCTAGACCACAGCCTGGCATATGAGCTCAGGCTGAGGCTGGAGGGACAGGGGTGGTTACCCAAGGCAGGTTTGCCACAGGCATCTGCAAAAGTGGCTGTAGGTCCATGCTCATGGACCTGTATATTAAAACTTGCAATTCATCAGCCTTTCGGAATAGCTTAAAGCTTCCAGACAGATGTGAACCCAAGCATGTTTCGATGTATTTAATGTTCAGTATAACTCTCCTTCTCAAGAAGGGGGCGCATTGCTACGCTGTGCTATGCACTTTTGTCCCTGAAATATTATGTAGCACTAAAATGCCAGTGATACTGAATGATACTTGATATCTGAACTCCTGAGTTTTCCTGGCACACTGCTGAGCAGCCCTTGAGAAGCACACTGATATTTATGAGAGCAGAGAATTCCCTCTGGCTCCAGCTGAAGAGATATTCTCCCTGCCTGACCTGGGTTGAGTACTCCTGTTACTCCCTCCCTTGCAAGGAAAGCCTGGCACATGAAACACAAAAACAGAGCATGGTGCCAAGTACTGTTCCCAAGTCTCAGCCAAAGCAGAGTACATGGGGTTTAAAATACCATCCTCTGGTCGTGCAGAGAGCTGCTGCTGAAAGGGACTAAGCAGCAATTCATCCAGTGACACCTACTTCTTTTGTGTTCTTGCATTGTAGTACCCAGCAGCCAGGCTGGACAAAGTCTATTAGGTTAACATGAAGTTAACATTCACTTTCTGTGTGGGTGGAAGCACAGGGGCTTGGAATCACTCATTAACAGAGTTACAGATCTCACTATAAGGACTAAGCTTGAAAACTTTTTCTTTTCTCTTTTAGCATGCAGAACAAAATAATTCTGAAGTAATCTGAATTTTAAGAACTTCTGAATTGATTTTGTGCAATCTTGCAAAATGGTTTTCTACTCAGACTGAATTTTGGCAGGATGTTTGATAGAATACAAACTTAGAAATTAAGCATATAAAGAAGAATCTGGGCTATTTATATTAGAATAGCTGAACTCTTTCAAGTAGTACATGAAAGCACAAAATTAACCTGAATTATTATTTCTCTTTCTAGTGATTCCCCTTCATGAAGGTTAACAGTGGGTGATTGTTTTGATAGTGTGTTTTTTTATTTATTTTATAGATAAAAATAGTGCCATAAAGTAAAACTCCCTTGCTCTGGATGCTGCTATGCTTTTTACGTGCACCAGTACAGGAAGAATACGAAACCCCAATACAATGAGATTTTACATTTCTATTGCTCAATGGCAGAAGCAAAAGACAACATGGGAATTAGTGCAAACAGATAGGTGTGAAGTTTCCTGTTGCTGCCCTGCTTACTGCCATCTCATTTTGGAAAGGGTCGGAGGGCTGTGTGGTTGTACAGTTCATGGATCTTGCTGAGAATGTCTCAGTGTCCTGTTTGCTTTTGCAGGCTGAACAGCCCCAATTCTGTCATCTTTTCCTCATAGAAGAGGTACTCTATCCCACTAATGATCTTGGTGGCCCTCCTTTGGACTTGTTCCAACTGGTCGATGTCCTTCCTGTGCTGGGGACATAATTGGTTTTATTTCAAAAAATTAAAATTAACACATGTTTTTCTAAAGAATGAGCTGCCAGCCAAGATCTTAATAACAAAATTATCTAGTTTTCAGATAAAATGTGCAGTGATGAAGCACAGAGAGTATAATTTGTGTTTTGAAAAACAAGTTGGAGTAACAACCTCATACAGTTCTCATTCACAATAGTGAGAGCTATGCACAACTGGCACGTGTTAGCAGAGCACAGCTTCCATGGCAACTTCATATGTAGTGAAGTCACCTAATTTGGATGGTTGGAGGAAGCGCATGTGGGAGTCTGGCTAAGTCACAAAATCCACATGTGACTATGTACCACTCGTATATAAACATGCAAGTTCACCATCTGTGGAGCTGAGCACTGCTTTAAAATTTTGATTTGTCAAGATGAAAACTAGACATGTTCTTGTAGATGGTCTTGAACAAGGAAAAATGATAGAGGAATGTGATCTCTACCTGTTACTTGAGAGCCAAAATCTTCCTCAAAGACATATATTTATAAAAAGCATAGTGACGTGGCTACAGCACAATCCATTACCTTCCCCTCCCAGAGAAAATACCCAGCATTTATTGTGAGAGCCAAAGGGCCAAGCTGCACAAATTCACAGCATTTCTACTAGCCAGATCTGTTCAATGCTGTTTATAGATTTTCCTAACCTGTTGCCTATTGTTTTTCAAGCAGCATCCATCTGTTTTCTGACTGTGATAGCATAAAAGATAATGAAATTTATTTGTTTACTAGTGCTTCATGCATATACACGAGCCTAGCTGCAACTAAAATGTTTCTTGGAACCTGATGACTGCCTTCATACACTCTGATGATCATTGTGGTATAATAATAGAAACCAGAGAAAGGAACAAGGGTTAAGCTTTAAGTAGGAAATACATAAGCAGAAGTTCATGAAAGTAGCTTTGTAAAATGATGGTTTAGTAATGAACTGGGAAAACAGAAAAGGCAACTGTAACCAGATAGCAAATGTAATAAATAGGCTAGTGTTCCTTTTTTCAGATAGTTTTGTAGATTTTGTCAAAAAAAAACCCATACAAACACTGCATTTATGATTAAAAGATCTAATTAAATAAAGTATTACTCCTCAAATTAAATGACTTTGAAATAGGCAAAGGCAGTAAGCTAACTAGCAGCCAGGTTTCAGAAAAGATCTCAGCTTCTGAGCTGAGACATTCAAACCACAGCTTAATGCCTTGTGACTGACTTAAGGAGGATGATTAACTCTTGATTCATGGTTCTGGGAACAGCAGTCAGCAGCCACTTCCTGTGGAACAGTGCTGTTCACTGTGCAGTGCAGTTCGCTGCCTTCAAGCAGAAAGTGTCTCTTACAAGATTTCATAGAAATATTGCAAGTGCTTTCTACTGTCTCTTGCACTGGTTTTGCTTATACACTCAGACTGAAGAGCTTCTTTCTTATGCTTATCACAAGACAAAACTTGTGTAACACTGCTGGCAGCTGTTTGTGTGTTTGCTCTAGGGAATTTGCTGCCTTTAGTTTTGATGAACATCCATTAGCTAACTAGGGAGATGACATCTATACTTTTTTTTTTTTGCCAGTGTATTACTAACAATGTATTAAATGCCAATTATGTGTTTAAATGAGGTATGTAGGTTTGTTGAATAAAGTGCCATAAAAGCATTAAAAATTCACTGTAGTGCAGGACAAGTAAATGAACTTCTGAAAAATGAGGGAATAAGCAAATCTGAAGGAACCAAGAGGCATGACACAAGAAATAAGGACAGGAGGACACCATAAATCAAATTACAAAACCAAAGAACAACTTTGCTTGAACTTTTTGCTCGTTAGCTCAGTAAAATACCCACTGATAGGCTGATTGCCCCTTACTCACATAAGCTCCTTTCTCTTAGACCATGCTTAGTAAAATCATTGTCCACTATATTTTATTTTTAAACTGAGACAAGAGAATATAAAGCCAATGACTGTAGCTTTAGTTTGTTATATATACAGGAGATGCTGAAGGTGTGTTACCTTTGTGGATTCATCACCTAGCACCCATCTTTGCACAGATATTAAATAAGATCAAATATCTCAACTCTGTGTGTGGTTTGGCACCTTACACAATGTGTGAAAGAACCCATATTTGGGCATTACAGTTTGTAAAGTACATTCCTATCCTTCGTCAGTAGAGAAGAAACCATCAGACAGGAAATCAGATCCTAGAATTCAGAGATCGTTACTGAGTGTAATCAACATGTGACCAACTTGAGTGAATAAATGAAACTGTCTGTACTGCTTAATCAATCATCTATTACTAACTCACCTTCACACTGTTTGGATTCATCTTTCTCTGAAAGATGTTTTACAGGGACAGCTGTTGGATTTGTCCAAAGGAAACCCAGGAGAGAGAGTCAACCCGCAATGCAAACCATATAGGTCCAGTGCATCAGCTTCCTTTTTGGCACTCATTGTTTAGCTTTATGGATCTAGTCTTAGGGGTTTAGAGATGGGTGGGGTGGATGCAGGCTTCATTATCCTATGGGGCTGTGTCTTCCTTTATCTAGGTGCAGTGTTTGAAATTGTTCCATCATGGAGCTTCTTGCTTATCATTGAATTCTACAAATGGTGCTAATAAATACAGGATGTTTCTACCCATCAGAGCTATTTCAATGGGATTCCTAGGGTATGTCTTTCTAATGTCCTAACTACAGTACTAGTTATTCAAGAAAAGGGAATAAGAGGCCAAAGGCTCTTTAACAGCCTGTGTGGACAGTGCAGAGATGACACCACAATTATGTTGCCAAATCATGAACAGCATAGGTAACCCCTGAAGATCTGATTTCATGGCTATTGATCCTACTACCACTGGACCAGTCAGGAAAACGTTTCACGCAGTCATACTTCTGCTGAGTCAACCCGAGAGCTCATTTGGATGATTTTTTATTTTTTTTTAAATAATTTAGTCTGTGAAAGACATGCAGTAACACCATGATTTTACTCATGTGGTGGAAAGAAACCACTCATAACCTACTGAAACAAAATTAGTCTAGCAGTCTAGTCTTTACATTTTGTGAGGAAGTGTAAATCAAAAGAGTTTCATCACTTTGAAAACTGGGCTGTGCTGGTTATCTGATAGTTGGCGTCTTAGAGCTGTCTTCACATGACCGCAATTCAGAGTAGGAGGAACAGAGAAGTGACACACAGTGAAAGAACAAGAGAAGTCCTAATCAGAGGTTTTAAGGTCAGGTTTTAACTGATCTTATTGTTCACTCATGTTTCTTTTTTTTGCCAGTTTCCGTCACGTGTTTTTGTCAGCTCTAAATCTTGCTCTAAAAAGGACAAAGTGTAGATAAAATCTAATCTTCTGGTGTCAGACAGCTTCATGACTTTGCATCAGACTCTGTCTCATTTCTGAAGATTATCGTACCTTTGATTCTCGCCAGAGGCCCAGTAAGCCCTGTTCTTGCTGTTGACTTTTAAAAATAGTTCTCCCCACTTGCTTCCTTTATCTTTAGTCCAGTGCCTTGCAGTAGGTAATATTTAACAGATGCATTTCAAGCCTTGCACATTCAGAACTAAAAAACCCAACAAACCCAAAGAAAAAGTCACTGAAAATTAAACTCCATCACTCTCAAGAAAGCACCAACAAAAAATTATTTACAAAATAAACATGTTATTTTTGTGTTAAAAGTGTAAAACATATCATTAAATAACAGTTGCAAAGATTATTGACCTGTTTTTTCTCAACACTGCAGGTACAGGTGATTCATAGTTCAATTTAGCATGAAAAGAGTTTACAGTTTTGCTGAATTTCTAGCTCACTCAGCCAGAGCAGTATCTATCTATTGATGAGATGGTCTCACCTACTATTTGTAGCAGAGAATACCAGATGAGACTAGAAGAGGGTACCAGATGATAATGGTGTCAGCCGAACTTCACCCTGCACAAAGAGTATCTTCTTGTTCATTGTGGACTGGCTAGATCAAGGCAAGAACTAATGGTTGTGATCCACAGGATCTTCTGGATCTGTTTCTGTCTCTCCTCCAAATTTTGCTTCTCATTGCTTCAGATTCGCAGCTGTGAGAGAATGGAATAGTCACTATTCGTGATGCTCTGAAGCTGTGTCTCACAGATTAATTAATATACAAGTAATATGCTTGGATCCAAAAATCTTTTGTTTAAAGTATGAAATTTTTGTCTTAAATAAAAATCTTTAAAATGAGCTGAAAAGGGACCAGTATATGGGCATGTATGTCTATAGGAAATACTCATCCACAAGTCCCAAGTAGGAATTTTTATGTCATGTTTTGCAAGGAGAAGTACGTATTTACCTTCCAGTTCTGTGTATTTTGCATTCATATATTGTGGCCCAAAGATGTGTGTTGTTCATATTTGCCTAACTGTCCTAAAGATAGATGCACAGACACTACCATAAAGAAAAACCCCAACCAACACCTCTGTCCCAAAACCTTTGTGTTTATCTGTTCTGAAAAACATGAAGAATAGGAGAGTTCCTGTTGCAGGTTCTTTCTCACACAGGTTTGAACCGGACTTATTTTGCTTTTAGCTATACATCTCAGCTCTGGCTTTGTTCAATTTACAGGTTGAATGTGTTGGTTTATTGTCTGAGAGATCTTGCAGCGCCAAAGAAAAGAGGCCCCTTTGCTCGAATGTGAAAACTGTATCATAATAATCATTGGGAGATGACTTGTGTTTCAGGCATAGTTTGCAAATGCTTTACTTGGGAAACTGGAGGACTTGGAATTTCGTTTGGAAGCTCTTCCAAAATGCTGGACTGAAAAAGAGAGAAAGTTCTGTGATTTTTGGTGTAAGAAACTTGATTGAAAATACTTTTCACCTTTATTTTTTCCCTTCATCTGGCCTGCATTTATGCATTTCTTTTGTCACTCAGAAGTACAGTTGTATAGAGTTTATCATAGCAATGGAGGGAAAAACTCTGCATGAGGCTTTTTTTATCCAGAATGGCTACCATATTGTTACTGTAATTAATGCATTAATTTCAGTGGAGTCGTTTTGTTCTTGAAATGCAATTCCTCTCTTTAAATCAACTATTATGAGGGTTCCACTATGGGTGCAGTACAAGTGCTCAAGATGTAGACCTATTATTCCTGCAAATCAAAGAATTTGAGAAAGATTTTAGGAAGATTTTTCAAACTTGGAACAGTAATCAAATCTAGATCATGGAATCATTTAACCTGAAAAACTGGTGAACAAGAAATTATCTCTAATTAATATGTGCAAGGATTAAGATGAATAATCAGTCCTGAATACACTTCAGATTGAATTCATTGCACCTGAGATCATGTATATAAAAAGTATATGTCAATGTATGCTCCATTCAGAAGACTAGTCAATGTCTCTTGAGACACTGTAACAGAGTCAAGAAAAAACTCTAGAGAAAAACTGCCTGGACAAGACATGCTGCAGAAGGAATTCCAGGCAGAGAGATAGCACAGCCTCCAAGGTCAAAGCTGGCAGCCGGAGGAGAGAGAAGAAAGGCCGGGGGGGTGGGGGGGGTGGGGGGGGTGGGGTTACTCCTTCTCTCCCCTCTCTCTCTCTGT
>JAWWLV010000001.1:35090536-35106195 GCA_035041135.1 Platyrinchus mystaceus
ATAAATCCTAATATTATTCTCCCCACATCAGATCTCTTTTGTCTGCATAAACCTTCTCTCAACTTATAGCAGTTGTGAGGGGGATGAGAGAAAATTGGCCTGGAGTAAACCCACGACACTGATGATCAGGTCCTGGCCTGAGGCTTAGTTAGCTAAGCAGACCATGAAAAACTACTGGAGTAACAACTAGGAGAAGTTGACAATAATCATGGGTAACACTATGAAGGATGGCCAAATTTTACAGGTATTTAAGGGGAAATTGCATGAGAAACAGCCAAACCCACTGACACCTCTAGGGAGGTACTGGAGACCTCTGAGAACTGAGGTGGCAAGGTCTAGGAAACCCCTTTAGTGATGCCTGGTATGGCTGAAATGATTGAGGTAACAGCATCAGAGATACCAAGTTTGGGTGCAAAGGTAGCAAAAGTGGGACTGAGAGGGAAAAGTAACATGCAGGATTGTTTATTTGGGAGGACATGGATCTAGAAAAAAGAGAGATGAAGATGGGCTGGAAAAGAACAAGTTTGAGAAAAATGGGGAGAAGGGAGAAAAAAAGAAGCTTGTTATGTGTAAGCAACTGGCTGGTTAACAACTTGGGCCAAATCCTGTGCCCCATCTTGAAGGCTACCCTATCTTCTTGTTAAAATCTGTGTCAATTTTCTGTGTGAGCACACTTGCAGTTCTGTATGTGAGACGTTCACCAGCTTCAGTAGCTGGTGAACAGGACAAGGGGTCTCGTGCAATTCTAAAGGAAGGGAAGATGTGAACCTAAATAAAAGGAAGAAATGAGACAGCTTAGACTAACTCCTGTTAGAGTGCAGCTTTTAGTGCATATGGACTTTTTATTGTAATGGGGGGATGGGGAGAGGACCAGGGAGCCTGGAGCATTAACCTTGTTTTCTGGAACTGAGTAGGCACTGACTCCATTTTGAGTTCCCTAAGAAATAATTTACTACAACCTCCACCAACTAAAAGTTTAATTTTTAATTCTGGGGTTAAACCATGACAGTGGATTACTGCTGCTTCTTTACTCCGCTGTTTACAGTGATTTTACTAGATTCAGGGACACGTCATTGTAAACATGATTTCTCCTGTGCCATTCATAGTGCACCACAATTGCAGCAATTGCATCATGATTAGCAGCAGAATTCATCTCCGGCAGAGGAATGATAAGAGCCCTCATAGCAGTTAGATCAATTAATCTACAAAAAAATGCTATGAAAATGTTCTGACTCTGAGGACTGAGAATAGAATACATTAACACAGAAGAGTCGATAAGTTTTTGTCAATATAACAGTTAATGTTTTTTTATTTGGGGGAATTAAAGAAAGATTTTCATCAATTTGAATAGATCCATTTCAATGTTACATAAATGCATAAGATTGCATCTAGTGTCTGTTATAATGGGTCAGCATTGTAGATAATTTCTCCATTGCAATAAGGCTGTGTCAGATCTGGAATATATTGTTCTAGAATAGCCAAGACTGAAACACAACAATATATAAAGATGAAAGAAGCTATAATACCAAAGGTATTTCTATCTGCTGCAGAAATATGCCTTCCATATAAAAATTAATGAATCATCTTTCCTGAATATTGGATTTTACTGTCCTGCAATAGGTACTTTCAGCAAGAGTGTGGTATGGATGGTAGTACACACAGCACACGCTGCCTTGTAGCAGGAGTTATTTCTGATTCTTATATTGCAGTTGCTAGTTGCATTGTCCTAATTTTAAGTAATTGTTAAGTTACATGTTGTTACATATGTTGTACCCTTAAAGATGCATTCATTTCAACAGAGTGAGATGTTTAAATGTTAAACTCACTAAAAGATGAAAATATAATTTTTAGTTGATTTGGTCTTTTTTTTTTTTATAATTACTATTTTAGTAACCATAAGGTACCACAACTCAGAACAAAACAATGTTTTTTCTGTCTTGCTAACAGTTTTTACCAGTATTCAGATTTCTAAAGTATTCCTAAATATTGATAATTTCTATTTGCAACTGATATCTTAGTAGATTCCTAGGATTAGATAATTGGGCAGATGGCAGTTACCTTATGGCACATTCAGATTCAGGTCCTGACTTAGTTAAATAAGAATATTTTTGAAGAGTTAGCTCCTGATTCTGCTTTGTTCTCAAATGATGGAGATTTGGTCACCAGTTCATCAGAAATTCGGATACAAACAGAACCTGTTGCTGTGTGAAGGCCTCAGATTAGAAGAGGCAAGGTGCTGTGATCTCTACAGAATTATAAAGAGGCATTTAATGTGGAGAAAAAAACATGTTAGAGGGGACACCACCAGTTAGTCTGCATAGGCATGGCTGGAACATTTTCTGAAGCTGTCTACATAAACAGACTTCTGGCTAAAGATTCAATTTGAGTTTATATGCTTGGAGTCCATGTCCTAGTATTTATGCATGTATTTATGTATCTGGAACCTGATAATGAAAATAGTCCTAAGAGAAAATATGATCTAAAGGTAAAAGAGAACAACTGGAAATGGATTAATAAAATGGCATAAGGGACTCAGTTTACTGCATATTCTGGATTTGCAGCACAAATATGAAAACAAAACAAAACAGTAAAAGTAAGCACTGAACCTGTGTCATACATGAACAAAAAATAGAAAATAAATTACAGAAATAAGTTAGATTATTTTGTTTCACTTGTTTAGGGTAACCAAATGCAGGTATTCTTCCCATGAATGCCAGTGGAAGGATTTTAAAAAAAAAAATTATTTAGGATGCAAGGACCACTTTTTTTCGATGTTGCATACATTGAGGCTCAGGGGCAAAGGCAATGCCCCTTGTCCTTCAAGGTTTCTTCTCTCTTCTCTTTCTCCTCCCCCACTCTCTCTGGCCCAGGGTGGTGTTGTACATATCTGCAAACATATTATCTCTCTGCATACCAGAGAGCAAGGCTGAGATCTTATCTTTTCTGTGTTTTATGCTAATAAGGCATTGCACACTCTTGTTAAAGGGAGCATCAGAGAGGTTCAGAGAGCTCACCTACTGTCAAGGACAGAAGAATTTGTCTACTGAAAGAGTGAAGACACTAAGGGTCACCAGCTCAGAATTATTTCATGAGGCTAAGAAAAAGAACCTGTTTTGGACCAGGACAAGAGGATCAAGAAGAGAAACAGCACAATCAGCACAATCCGTTTATATATCATAGAAGTCAATAGGAAAGCAGAAATAAAGATACTTGAATTATGACCAGTGAAGCCAATAGGGTTTGAAAAGAATCAATTAGTTCTAAAGAATGAAAAGGAAAGCAGGAAGGCAGGAAGGAAGGAAGGAAGGAAGGAAAAGAAAGAATCTTCCTTTCTGAACTAACCAGTATGAGGAGAGCATTTCCAACAAGTCGGTCAGATCCCAAGGTTCACTTGGCACTGAAGAAGGATGCTGCATTTTATGATCTGTTTTTATATCACAGAACAATTTGTTTGCTGATAGATGGTGCAGCTAGCCATAATATCTTCCCACAAAAATGATAAAGGTGGTTTTAGATCGACAGAAATGTATCCAAGTAAAGGACATATACAACACAAGCAGTCGGAAGCCGTTAGTAAAAGAAACAAAGTGGAAAAGCAATAAATATTGTTCCTTGGTTTTCATAAGGGGTGAAATGAAGGAGTACCATCAAGTGCAAAACTCATCTTCAGCAAAGCTCCTTACTCAGTAAATTTTGTCTTACTTACCAGTTTAGTAGTGTAACTAAAATCCTGTTGTGAGAGAAGACGGAGAAAAGTCATGGTGAACTTGGTCAAAATTTTAATAGAATATGTGCTTCAAGGAGCACATTCAGAGATCAAACAAAAGTTAAAATTCCACAAACTGTTCCTAAGCTTACTCACAATTCCTTCAAGTTGGAGAAAAGTTTGAAGATTGCAAGGAGGTCACAATGCACCTATTGAATTTAACTCTGAGCATGATAGCAGTGTAACATTGGCCAGGTGTGTCACACTGGTTGAAAGGCAGTTAGCATGCAGTATGAAAGAAACCAGAGCTTATCATAAGTGACTAAAGAAGTTCCGCTAGATTTGTGGAGGCTAAAAGTCACATAGTATATTGAGTGGCATAATCCTCCTACTCTGAAAATCTTTGAACAGGAACGGCTCTTGAAAGTCTTGGGATCTCATCTTGATTCCAGAAGTCATCAATGCAATTGGAGGAACACACTCACCTAGAGAAAATCCTGAGTGCTGGGATTTTTACTAGTAGCGTTTTTACCATGAGGAATAAATATCACATTGCTGTGGGTTGTAGCTAGCATCAGGCATGCAAAACAAGAGCAGCATATTCCATTCATCCTTATAAAGCAGTGAGTCACAGAACTTGCCACTAAATTCAAACAGCTCAACACCACATGGGGACATGAGCACAAGATGTCCTGATTTGTGTACTCATAAAAACCATGAAAATGGCATTGATAGTAAAGTGTCTGATGGAGTGGCAACAAAGATAGGAATGAAGAGACAGTATTGACTCATCTCTTGGATCAGAAACATGATGGACACTCTATTGCTGCCAAAGAGAGTTGTGCACTGGGAATGACATAAAATAAAAACACACACAAAAAAAGGAGCCACCCAAATACTGTGGGATGCACATCATGAAGTAAAAACAATCAGCCAACAGGGGAGACAGCACTGGAGATAGTTATTTCTATCTGAAGATAGAGTTTCAGTTTTCTCAAACAAACAGAATATTGACCAAGAGGCCAGGATTTCAACAAGACTAAAACAGATGTTTGGAAAAAAGAGGCGTATAAGCAAGATTAACAGTGTGATTGAGGTACTCAATCTTAACAAAGATTAGGAATCACACTTAAGACACATCTCCTGGATGGGATATGTCTTAGTGACCCCTGGCCTTAACAATTGTTTGCACTGCTAAAAAATCACAACCAAACTGTTAGAAGAGAAAAGGCAGTGATGTCTATGAATTTTGGAAGAAAGGGACCAACTACAGGGAGTAATCTGGCAGAAACATTAGAAAGTTTATACAGGACTTGAAAGTAATCCTCAGTTGCAACGCCTCTGTAAACAGCTCTCTTTACAAACAACATGTTTTATAAACACGGTGTTATCCAGCATATCATATATATTATACAGTATATAATATGTGCAGTTTTGCATATGTTGCTTATGAGAAATTTTGACTCATCAGCTATGTCCACTATAGTTTTTCTGTGTAATCCATTTTTAAGATGCTTATATCTTCAAATAATTTTTAGCTTAAGATAATAAAAAATTCAGAAGAGCTCGTCAGCTTGTTCATATACTCCAGAACTGACACTTGTCCAGTTTCTGTAATGAAGTCATACTGCATTCATCTAATACATGTTCATACGTCTTTCTTGCTTTCATCACTTTACCAATGAAAACATTTGTTGGCACAGTGCAGTGATTTCAAAGTCTTCTGACATAAAGTCAGAACGTCAGTCCAAGAAATGGTAATTGCTGTAGGATTTATGTAAGCATAGATTACGTATCTAAGTGGCTACTTGGAACAAATGCTAGTTTGCAGAATACATTTTAGCCAAACTATCATCTGTTTTCACAGGAAGAAAAGATCTTCAAGAGGGATAGAGAAAGACTGGAAAGGGCTGGAACGCCTCTTCTGTGAAGACATGCTGAGAGACTTGGGGGCTGTTCATCCTGGAGAACAGAAGGCTTGGGGGAGACCTTATAGCTCCTTCCAGAACCTAAAATGGGCCTACAAGAAAGATTGAGAGGGACTTTTCACAATGGCATAGAGTGACAGGACAAGAGAGAGTGGCCTTAAGCTGAAGGAGGGTAGTTTAGATCAGATATTAGGAAGAAATTCTTTACTGAGGCTGGTGAGGTGTTGGAATTGGTTACCCAGAGAGCTTGTGGACTCCCCATCCCTGGAGCTGTTCAAGGCCAGGTTGGATCGGGCTCTGAGCAACCTGGCCCAGTGGAAACTTCCTTGCCCGTGGCAGGGAGGTTGGATCTAGATGATCATTAAGGTGCCTTCCAACCCAAATCATTTTATGATCCTATGATTCTATTACTTTTGTAGCACATATTGAAAACAAATATCATTTTGGACTAAACAAGGCAAACAGTTACACAAACTTAGGAACAAGGTAATTGTCTATTACATGCCTTTGACATTTTTTGAAATATTCGGTAGTGCTGTCTTGCTTTTATGACTTCACCTTTAATCAGTCAATCTCAAAATATGGGATTTAATTGAAGGATTCTTTTAATTTTGCCAATTCAAAACCCAAACATCCTCTCTAAGCAAGATGTCTAGGTTCTTTCTGAGAGAGACAAATTAACACTTTCACAGTATGATCCATCTCCATGCAGAGTGGTGTAATGAGGCATAGAGGACTGAAGTGACTTGCTCAGAATTATCCAACAACAACCATGGATCATTTCTACTAATTGAAGGGTCCAGTGAAGCATTGAGCAGAGCTATTTTCAGTTCCACAATGAGTTAGCAACTGTATATAAATCACACAGACATTGTTTAAATTTCCATCTGAAATAAATAAAGATCAATTAAACCAGACTACAGCCTAATTCTAATGTATTATAAGACCCATTCTTGCTACTGAATATGATAAATCCTAAGATTATGAGTTATTTTCACTTTCTCAGTAGTGGACTAGAACACAATAAGTCTCAACTACAGAATGAGAAAGGATCTTATTCTTTATTGTTAAGATTTTTTTTCCAGGCCAACACATAATCCAAATTCTATGAAAGCAACATTTTTTGAGGACTATTGATTACTTCGCCAGAGATGAAGTTCCGATAAATGGATGAGTTGTTTTAACACTGACAATATTTTTTCTTCAAATGAGTTCCCAGTCCCAATATAAGAAAATCTGAGAAAAATTGTGTCACTTGTAGCAGTCAGAAAGTTAGATCATATGATCAGATAATCTTAAGTGGTCTTCAAATGTCGGATGCTATGTCAGGTTGCCTGTAACAGGGAATGGTAAATTAATAGCCATAGTTATATTCTCAAGCATGTTGTTCTTATAAAAGGGTTTTCATCATTCAGAATGTTTTCCAAAAATCTTTCTAATATCTTGTAGGATGGTAAATATATGATCATCTCATATTTGGAAATGAAGACAAGAAGATTTAGGATTTTGAAGTTTCCCTGAAGCTGTTATTTTTGTGCAGAGGATTGATCATTTACTGTTGATTTTGTCACAGAATTAATTTCATGAAGTTGGCAATGGTCCTGCCAAACCCAAGTGTTTTTGCATAACTTTCAACAAGTAAAAGTATCCAAAAATCCGTGTTCATGGAAATGTGCCTTCTAAAGTGTCAAGTTGGAGGGCTTTCCAAACTAATTCTTTTTCATTAATCTTCTTTGGCTTCCAAGAATGTGCCACTAGTGTTCCTTGCTATTGATTATGTTTGATTTACAGTCTCAGTGAAGCACATTTAACCCAGGAGAACATGCTCTTCATCCCTATTCCTTTAATTTAAGCCATCAAGCACTTATATTGCTCATTGTCCTAACACTTATGAATTACCTTACGACCTCATATACTGTGCAGGGATGATTACGAAATTTCAGTTAGTTTTTTAATTATTTTCTATCTCCTCATTTGTAAATTAGGTATTAAATAAACAATAGCCATCTGACATCTCTCTTCGCTAGATTTCCTCTTCTGAATAATTTTGATGACTGTTGTGAAAATTGTTAGTTGCCTAGTAGCTGAAATGAAGAATTGCATTCTGTTTAACAGTAGGGAAAAAAAAATCAGAACTAGAAATCTGCTATAAATGTTTTCTTGTCTAATGGACAAAATCAACTCTCTCTGCTATAGAGAAGTATTAGTTTCATAACATAAGGAAACACTTCTTAGATGGAACACATTAATTTCAATGAAACAGAAAAAATATGGAAGAATTGAGCCTTCAAAATGGTTTGTACCTCAACTGGCATACTTCATTATCAAAACCAAATGAATGTAATACAATAAATATGACAGTTGCTAGAAAAAATATAAGTTAGTATTTTTTCATAATTAATAGATACAATATTTGAACACTAGCTTTTAGAAAATTTCCTGACAGGTAGCCATGTGAAGACATAAATAATATATGTATGTGAGCCAGAATGTTCTTGTTTCATAGATCACAAGGTGTTCTCCAAAGCTAAGATAATCAGTATCTGTATCCGATGTGGCAGGAATTGTGGTGGGTGCATAGATGGCCTGGTGTTGATATACAAATTTCCGGAAATTCTGAAACATGCAAAGGCAGCTAAGTGATGTTCCTTCAATTTACATGTCAGTTTTAATACCCATCATTATTAGAGGTCTGGGGCTTACTCATGCTATTTGTCAAAACATAATTGGTTTTGAAGGTGAAAGTCATAGTACACATGCAAAGCAGTAGATGGAGGTAGTAAGATGTGAGATACCATATAGCCATGAAATAATTTATGCATTTCTGTTGTTCCAGGGAAAAGACATGACATGGACAAATCAATCTTTGGCTGAAAATTTTTGGATTGTTCATATTATGCAGATTTTTTTGATTATTATCTTTAAAACTGGAAATGCAGTAGATTAGAGAACAGTCTAGTTCTTGATAAAGTATTTGTTGCTGTGATTGGGATAGAAGCTCAGTATTGGTGTTCAGGCATCGTGTTTTATTAAATGAGGGAGAATTTCCTTCAGATGAACCCAGGTGAATGCAGAAAAGGCAACACATTTCCAAAATGTTCATAAATCAATTTTCAAAGCTACTAAGATATCAGTGTTGTTGCTAATGAGAGACCAAGCCCCACCTTATTTTAAAGAGCTTATCTCCTGAGTTGCGTCTGCAGGTCCTGATATCATCACTACTGCTCCTGCAGTGAGGTGCAGATATGTCTGCCCTAGACATAGACCACCTGGGGCATTTTCAATACCAGATGAGTTGTGGTGCAGAAAAACATGACATGAGCTGATGTCTAACTGTTTGCTAAGGTCACAGGTACCTCTGATGAACTGCTGCTGGTTCCTGGGCTGGTGATTTAAAGCTTTCTCAGATACAGCAACACCTCAATACTGTGAGCAGCATGGAGCCTTAGCGCTAAATGCAGACCTGCTACACAACACTGGATGTACCACTTCCCCTGAGTGAGCTTTCTATTTCTCCTCCTAACTTTCCTATTTAGGTTTTACAGTCTTTTCGGCCAAGCTGTCTTGAAAGAAGTGAAAGCCAAGCTAGCTTTCACTGCAGTTGTTAACAAAATTGAGCTCCTTTTCACCTCCATCACACAGCTAGTGTAAATCAATACAGTTCTGGTGAATTCAGTGGTACTTTATGGCAGTTGCTCTAGTTACAAACTCAATTCAGTATCTCCCTGAGATACTGTCATGGATGAGAACAAAGAATATCAACAAAAAAAAATTGCATCTTTTATTAGCAGCTATGTGAAGAACTATGGTGTAATGTCCTTTATTAGACTGTCCTTCCTGAATTTTTTTCCCATGTACCAGAGAGGTAAGCTAAACAGGTTCCAGTGGCACTTGCTACTTGATCACTGCAGAGGTTTAAGTAACAGTTTTAGACAAGAAGGAAAGAAAAGGCTTCCTGAACGCTAAATAGCTCTGTGTGGTTCACCACCCATCCACGCTGCTGAAACATGGTCCATTAACTCAGCATGACTTATGCAATTTGAAAAGGGGCACCAGTTTGTACAATAGCCTACATCTGCCAGTAATAACTTCATAGATGCAGGGCGAAAAAAAATGGCACAACAAAATGTTATGCAGAAGTGTTTCTAATTCACTCTGAAAAAAAGACACCTAGCAGTGTCTTCTGAGGTGAATAATTTTGAGCATGATAGAAATTAAGGACAATGTAAAAAGTTTTTAAAAGTTTGATTTTTGTGATTTGAATTTGTGGACCATTTATGTGAGACATAAAAAGAGTACATAAATGAATAATGTTAGGGGACGTTATCGTTCTCTACAACTACCTCAAAGGAGGTTGTAGCCAACTGGGGGTCGGTCTTTTCTCCCAAGTAAAATTAAGATAGAGGAAATGGTCTCAAGTTGTGCCAAGAGAGGTTTAGACTGGATATTAGGAAAAAATTTGTCACTGAAAGGGTTGTCAAAGTTTGGAACTGGCTTCCTGGGGAAGTGGTGAAATCACCATCCCTGGAAGTGTTCAAAAAACAGTTGTGGCACTTAAAAACATGATTTAGTGGTGGATTTGGCAGTGCTGGGTTAATGGTTGGACTTGATAATCTTAGTTGTCTTTTCCAACCTAAACAATTCTATGATTCTATGGATAAACAGTACATCTGCCAGGATTCAACTACCCATATATGTGTATGCATTGAGACTGGAGTATTAATTCAACTGTGAAATGGCAATAGCATTATTACCAGTACACAAAAACAATCACAGTAGGTAAAGGGAGATGAAAGGGAGAGATGATAGCTGCTGATCAGGATATAGTCTTTTTGGCAGGACTTTAGCTGTATTCCTTTACAAAGTTTAAAGCGCCAGCTCTAGAAATGAGTGATGGGAAAAAAACAGCTGCTTTAGTAGGGCATTCAGTGATAATTTTTAGCTTGCTCCAAGCAACCAAAAAGAGCCAGAGTGTAATTGATTTATTTGGGTTAGAGAAGATAAAGTGTGTTGCCTAGAATTTGGGATTAATTCAGTTCTTTGTTCTGCATAGACTTTGTACAGGATTTGAAGGAAATCACTTACACCATTGTATCTCATCAGAGGTTTGACTCATAGAATCATAGAATCAACTGGGTTGGAAAAGACCTCCAAGTTCATCAAGTCCAACCCTTGATCCAACACTACCATGGTTACTAGACCATGGCACTAAGTGCCACATCCAATCTGATCTTAAAAACCTCCAGGGATGGTGAATCCACCACCTCCCTGGGCAGCCCATTCCAGTGTCTGATTACTCTCTCCATAAAAAATTTCTTCCTAATATCCAACCTAACCTTCCCTGTCAGAGCTTAAGATCATGCCCTCTTGTCCTTCTGCTGGTTGCCTGGGAGAAGAGACCGGCGCTACAACAATTCAAATACAGAGGAGTTGCTGAAGCTAATGAGACAAATAGTAGGGTATAAAACGATTTGAGCATGTTAGAAGGAAATGCACACCTGAAAATTTCCTGATATTTACAAGTTTCTCTACTCCATGTGTTGTGTGTTTTATTTCATTTTTCTATGCCTTGGTTTATAGCTTTTCATTTTCTTCATCCTTATAGGGTGAGTTCAAGGAAGAAACAATAGGATTATCTCTGATGTGACAAGACAGTAAAATCCACAGAGCTGACAGCCAGCACCATTCTTGTTCCACATAACGGATTTTAGTCATTTGGAAGTAGGACTGTGCTAGACAGAGGAAGAGCAGTACTTAAATAACCATATTCAGAAATAAAACCCTAAAGAAGAGCTTTGCAAAAATATTTTTCCTTACGGATTCTTTTTCTTGCAAATACTTTAATCAAGTGGCAGTTGAGGTAGGAACTGTAGACATGACAAAGCTAAGGTTCTAGCTGTAAGATTTATTGCACTGGGTCAGAAACTTTGCTGGCAGAGCTGAACCTGAAGCAGTTGTGCTGAGGAAGTAGGATGGATGAGAGGGTTTCAGACCTTTTAAGCTGACCATTAAATCGTCCTTATAACTGAACAAGACTCTTTCTTTTTCTAAGGTAATAGAGATAATTAACTAAATACCACTGAGGTATGAGGGGTGGTTCACAGCATGTGTTCGGAGTCAGCCTTAAATTATCCACCATGGATTGACCTCAGTTTACTGCTCTGCATAAAGTGCTATCACTGCCTTATCTTCACTTAGATTTTGCAATTTTAACTATATCAGTGCCAAACAAAATTTTATTATAATTTTTAAAGTGTCAACACAGCTAATGGAATTAGAAAAGCAGAAGTTACATACCACATATTAGTCATAGTTTTTTTCCCATGTTTTGGTCTCTTTTGCAGTGGAACAAAAATCTGTTCCTTTTAGCAGACTCATTAATTTGGAACTTGGTTCCTCTTTGTCAGCTTATTTTTTGACTTTCCATAATGTTGAATATTAAAAGACTGAAAGGATTTTCTTTGTTTGTTTTTATGTTTTGTTTTGGTTAAAGGAAGAAAGGAATTTGGCTGAAGAAAGGGATTTGGTTTTCTGTTTTTTGGGGAGGTTGTCATGTACCACTCAGCTTGCTGAGTTACCATATTTTGGCTGATGCGTAACACACTATGCACCTCCTTTAAGATTTAAGTTCAGGGAAAAATGTTTGAAAGAGTACATTTTACCACACAGTTGATTCAGGAACTCTGTATATGGATTCCAATGATGAAGAAATCTTGCAAAGTAATGAGATAAACCCCATTATCTTCTCTATGTTTGAGGCATACTTTAAGTAAGACAAAAATATTAAAATTGTACTAAAACAAGTAAATTGCCCTTTTAAAACCTCTACCACATTGCCACAGGGGATAAATTTTTTGTGTCTCTCTACTCATACAAATATATTTATTACAAAAAGAGAATCAGAGACTATTGGTACAATTAGTCACTGAAAATGCCAAACTGTTGTTAAAGATAGTATCAGGGTGGCTTTGAATATCAGAAACCTTATTGTTATCTGTTGAGTCTAAATTTACAATGAACAAACTTAAAAGTTTGAAGAATGAAACCATGTCACACTAACCGTAATTACATTTGACCTATTCTGTGACTTCTGGTTTGATGTGTGGATGGAGGGAAAAACCCAGTCTGGTTTCCTTGTGCAGGTAACACACCTCATCTGTCAGGTGTTGTGAAGTGTGGGCAAACTCACTGTAGAAAGACAGCATCAGAGATACCTGTCTGCTCTGGAAGAAGGTTGTAAGGAGAAAAGGAAAACAAAGGGCAATGAACAAAGATAATATTTTTACTGCTGTCTTATGTTAAAATTAACAAACAAACAAACAAATTCAATTTTAGTGTTTGCATAAGTGACAGCTTTCGAAAACAGAAAGTGCAGTTAGGAAGACCAGTCCTTGTTATTTGCTGGAGGTTGCATAAAATGCCATCTTGACCAGCCATGTACCAAAACCCATAGTGCAAAAAGCATGTAGCATATAGCAAGAAGCATATGTTTATGATTTAGCCAGTGGGTATTAGAACTTAATAACATGTTTTTAACCCAGCTAAATGCCCTCCCAATGCCTGATAGCTCCATTGAAAACATTGTAATCCTTGAGGAGAATGAAATGTAACTGTTAGACTGATGACTGCAGTTTGATTTCTCAGCAGCTGTAGCAAAAACTCCTTGTAGGTGGGTTTGAATACTGTCTTGGAGCTCTTGCCTCTTTCCCAAAGGACAGAAGAAGAGTTAAGACTTGAAATTTGTTAAATTGAGAAAGATTTTGACCGGAGAGTGATCATTCCTTTCATTTTGATCCAGTTGTGTTGAACACTTAGTGTTCCACCCTGATTTTTTTCATGTTTTAAGTTAGATTAAGCCTTGAAACAGAGAACATGACTTTATAAGTAGTCTATTGTAGTAAATTTAAGATGAATGGGAACATTTTCTGGCACTGAGGTTGATTAGCATGGTGTAGCCTTTGATTATCCTAAGGAACTTATTCTTCCAGAAAACTAGCTCTGTATTAAAGGTAATTGGTGCAGAATAAACCAGTGTATTAGTCAAGAGGAAGTCCAACTCTAGTCAGAAGATGTATTTCTGTGAACACACAATCCACAGAAAATTATCCCCTTCAGCAGTTACTGACCAGGAACAGTGCCCTTGCTGATGCACATGGGCTTTTACCAGCTCCAACACAGAGAGAATTCAGCAACAAATTTTGTGTTTACTCACTGGTTAAGTAGTTCTATCGCTAAATTCCCTTCACTTAATTATAACTTGGAATTGGTTTTCTGGGTTTTTGTTTAAAGTGAAAAATAACAAGTACTGGCAGTACTATGCAAAATTACCAAGGACTGATTAAAATAATGCAAATAAAAAGTTTAATTTGACTTCCAATGGAATTCGGGTAGAAACTTTTTGAGGACATTCAAAGTCAAGAAAACAGTAAAAATTATCAAATGTAAAAGCTGGGAAAATAAACACTGGTTAACAAAAGATGCTCATTTTCTGACAAAATTCTGCTATCATCATGGCTAGGCTTCGTGAAAGAAGATTTGGGAACATGCTAAAAAACTTGTGCATCAAGTATTACACTGCCAGTCACCCTGAACACAGTCTCAGACTCTGATCTGTTATACACTTAAAAGTCTCATTCACACTCATCATCAGTATTTTCAGTGAAATTATTCAAGATTGATATTGCTGTAACATGAGTCCCTTTTTTTTACCTTGTTTGGTAAGACATATGTTTGCCTTTCTTCATCTGCCTGCATGTTCCCTCTCAGTCAGTGTTGATGCACTGCTTGTATCTAGCAATCTGTTTTTAATACAGCTGCTGTCAATGCAGTATGAGAAGATCGAACATCCCCTGTTGGTTATCATGTTGTGTATTTGTTGTCTGTTTGGGGTAGTGAAAGGATAACAAAGAAATTAAAAACTCACTATCCCATGGTCTGTCATCAGCAGATAACTGAGGAATAACAGAGGAAAAGGTAATGCCTATATTTTCATGTAATCCATCTCAGCAGCTTTGGACTTTTCTATGGAATCTTACATGATTTTTTTCTCCTTTCCTTTGGCATTCAGCCTGTTTTAACAAAGCTACAGGCAGAGTTTTGCTGCATGGTACAAGAAATGTGCGTCTTTTGGGCTGAATTCAAACTGTCATGGCCCAGTGAGCAAACTCACTTTATTTCTATGGGTATTTGTAGCAGATGTGACTTCTCTGTAGCAGTGTTCCACTATGGATTTTCATCTGTGATTGGGGGTTTTCATTCACTGGAGACATACATGTTGTATTATAACTGGCTATTGTTGTGCTTTTCCCTAGCCTGAACAGATGCTGTTTGCTGGAGCAGCAGTGCAACCAAGAAACCTGGTATTTTGACCTAATGGAGTCATCATTCCAAGCCTCCCAGGACTATTTGGAAGGTAGCTGGGATAAACTGTAAGTGGTACAAGCCAAGACACTCTGTTATATTGCTTTAAGATGAAGTTTGGTGAAGCCTGTTGTTTGGCTGAACACTCTCTGACATTTGGTATTCATAAATGGGCAGTGCTTCCCAGTCTTATCTTACCAAAGAAGAATGTGGCAAGTCTATGTGTTTTCAACTTTACTGCACTAACTTCATGCCAGATTTTACTATCACAATTACCTGATCATCTAGCATCTTTTTGATCATAAATAAGAAAGATAAAGACTCAGAAGAGGAAACGGGACAAAATAATCTGAAAGGAAATATAAGGAAATAACTGCACAGCTTATAATTGTGCAGGATTTTGTTATGACACTGGCATGGAAATTCGGTGACTTCAATAACATCATTAGAGCATTCCTTTCCTGCTCTTTCATGCTCTCCCATCCACGATGTGCTTCATGTCAGTGTGGTACTTCACACTTTTGACTAGTTTACTTTTAGATGGGCCTCCAGAGTTGTGTTGGCCTTTTAGTAGTTTCCTAAATTCACAGTCTAGCGGTTAAGATGCTGCGCTCTCAGCGCCAAGGTCGCAGGTTCAATTCCCGGTCCTGCTTCAGGGTCCCCCG
>JAWWLV010000001.1:35108137-35135128 GCA_035041135.1 Platyrinchus mystaceus
TCCAAGCCTGCTTGGCCCGGCAGATGAACCTTAGGATTAAAGGGTGGGCTCAGTTCAGCGCAGGCTGTGTCTCACCTTAAAAATCCATTGCGCAGGCTTGAAAGGTAAAAGACCTTTCTCAGATCTTCGTTTGTGAAGATTGGCCACGTTATGTTAGTTTCTGAAGGTCATCATACTGTAGTGATAACAGAAATTCAGCAGAAACACAGCTGAGAGGTGGTCATGGAGAATGGAATAAATTTTTCTAGCAAACTGAAGAAATTTGATATCATGTTTCAGAGACTGCTTTAAAAATATTCTTCAATAGAACAAGATGTTGCACATTGTTTTCAAAATCTTTCTCTCCAATATGTAATGTGATTGCAATGTTTTTTTTGCTAAAACATTCTTCACCCAAAGCAGTGTATTTCACTGAAACAACTGCTGTGGATTTCTTCACTGAAAGATTTTACTTTGGGATGTAGACTTTTAGGTGGTTTAAAGACATGATGTGAATTCACATCGTTTTTAGCTGGAGATGAGCACTTCACCTACCATTGTGTTACGAATTATTCCCCTTCATTTGTCAACAACAAATAAACTAATTCATCAGTCTCCCTAGAGATGTGTTTAGAAAACAGTGTGTATGATAGTCTTTTATCTGAGTGCTGCAGTCAATATTCTGCTTTTCACTGCATGTAATGCAATTATTCAAAATTCATGCCAGTCTATGTAAGAATATTAGGACTCTTCCAAATCCCAGATTTTGGAATGGGATGAAGAGGATTTCTAAATAAGAAAGTTAGTGGGGTTTTTTTGGTGTTTTTGTTTGTTTGGTTGGTTGGTTGGTTGGTTTTTGTGTTTGCTTGGTTTTTTTTGTTTTGTTGTTGTTTTGTTTTGTTTTGTGGTTGTTTTTGGGTTTTTTTGTGTGTATGTGTGTGTGTTTTCTTGTTTGGTTGGTTTGGGCTTTTTGTCGTAGGTTTTGGGTTTGGTTTTGGTTTGGTTTGGTGGTTTTTTTTTGGTTGTTTTTTTGTCTGTGTTTTTTTTGGCGGGGAGGGAGATTTTGATTCCTCCTCCCCCCCTTTTAGTAGGGAAAGTAAAACAAAATCTATTGGCAGGAAACAGAATGTAGCCAGACTTGAAATAAGGCATTAACTCCTAGGGGTTACAATGGCAAAGCACTAGAAACCAAATTATATTATGATATAGAAAATTTTCTCTGATTTTTTTTGGAATTCAAGATCAGTTGAGAACCTTCTATGATAGAAGTAAAGTGCTTTCTTACAACATCTATAAAAATAATGTTTTGGTATATGAATTCTCCGTTGAACAACTTTGTTTTCTGTTGTTCAAGACTAGATAATTATGCTAACTCCTCTCAACCTGAAAATCCATAGATGCCTCATCCATGAGATTGTGATTGCTTCAAAAGAGAAAGACCAAACTATACCCGGGGGGTATGTAACCATGATACCATTAATGTTAAGTTAATCCTTTAAAATAACAGAGAGAGAGAAAGAGAGAGAGAAAGATCATAATTGAAGAGTTTGTGCATAGGCACACTTGGTTTGCATAAAAATGCACTGAAAACATAGCTGTAAGTATTTCACAGAAAAAAAAGTCCAGTTTTCAGTCATATCACAGATTTTTTTTAATACTGTTCAAAAACACCAACTATAACATGATGTAGACAATTGAGAAACAAGCAAGTGTATTCTTAAATGCTAAAATAAATTACATTTGTACAGGTAGAAAGCAAAACCAAAGCTGATAAAAATGTTAAATTTTATGAAAAATCATTTTCAGTTCACATCAAAATAATAACTTTACATTCTCTATTTTTAATAGTATAAGCAGCAACAACATAAAAAAGAACAAACGCTCACAGAATGTTTGAAACCGGTTCTTCATAAGTTATTAGCAAATTAAAAAAAAATAATTACAAGCACTTATAGCCCACACAGATCTTTTGGAATTGGCACCGTCTCTCTAAAACATCTATATTCTATATAGATTTCTAATTACAAATACCACCAGCAGCTGCCATATAATCCTATTAGTACATGTAATATACATAGTATATTTTTTCCCATTTGGCAGATCAGAGTGACTTAATGAATATTATTTGTTAGTACTGTCATTATCAGATGAGACAAAACCAGCCATATATACCAGTTAATCACTCAGATGAATTTTTTACTTACCTTTATGCTTCACTGGTCTGTATCTCTTTTCCTTTTCATGATATAAAATTGTAAGTGGCAATTGCAGAGGTTTGAATAGAGGATATAATAATAAACCACTGAATTTAGGTGACTTAACTGAAGTCTTTACTAGGTGAAGTGCCCAGTGGAACGGGTAGCAGATGAATGACTTTCTTGTTCATGAACAGTATTGACTTTTTTTTATGAGATTCATGAAACTGCCAGAAAACTGTGACCTCTTTCTTACTTTTGGATACGTTCTCTCGCATCCTTTAACACGTATGTTAAGTTAGAGGATGATTTTCCCATTGGGGTACCAGATAGAGTAGCAATGATAAAGAAGTATGGTAGGAAGGTACTATTCACCAAGCCTAGATTCAGGAATGAACCTAATAAAATCCATCTGCTGTTTGATTCAAAAGAAAGCGGAAAGAACATCCTGTCATTATCCTTCACTGCGGAACAAGTAGCCAAAATCTAGACTTCATTGGCTACTATCCAACTTTGATTTCCTTTACATGGATGTTCATCTGGAGTGAGTCTGTTGACCTCAATAGGTTAGGAGCCAATGCCAGCAAAGGACTTAGCCCTTACAGTGTAATACATAGTTTTTTGGCTCTAGTGTGGGGGTCAGAACCTTTTGTTAAGTGTCTAACCTTATTGTGGAGTTTGTGAGGAGAGTTAGGTGCCCAAGAAAACAACACAACAAGGAAAGAGATATCCAGGATTACCCTACTTAAGTCAGTATGAAAATGCAATGAGCAGAAAATGCTAATTTTCCACTGGGATCAATTTTTGGACAACGCTATACTTTTGTTTCAAAGATGAGTTTCCTTTGTATAAGATGGCTGGAGTAAAATGACATGGGTCCCTTTTTCTGCAGTCTCAGAGAAGTGGGAACCCCAAGTTTAATTCCTTCACCTATCCAAGAAGGCTCAGTCTCTCCTTTCCTCGAAAGGGCCTGAGAATTCCAGATGGAAGACAAGATGTTGCAGACAGAGTTATGTAAGGGCACATCCTCCCCTCCTGACACTAAAACACTTTTCAGGAAACAATTTTCCTAGCCAATACATAGCACAGACAAAAGGTTGTCTCCACTTCTTTGGAGTTAAAATACTCACCTGGTCCCTGCTCCAAAAATTTTCAAAGTATTTTATATTAAATGGTCACATGATCACTAATTATACCAAGTGTATGTCCTATCAGGTTGCACAGTAGCTGTTCCTTTTCTAATACAAGGCTCTTGATTTTGTTTTTGTCATGTAAAATGACCCTAGTGAGATGAACAGAGGATATTTCAAAACTGAGTCATTAGAGCACTTTCCAGCCAGGAGGACGATTTCATCACCTCCAACAATGGTAAGGCCTGAATTCAGGTCACTTGCCTACTGCCTGACTATTCTAACCTTAAAGGTTAGAATAACCATAACCAGACTCACAACCTTAAAACAAAGGATGATTTCTACTCCATTTTGTAGGGAGTATGATCCTGATGTCTAAGTACTGTGCATTCTGTGTGCAGTATGGGATATACAGGGATTTAACCAGGAAACCACTGTTTTCTGCAGTCCTGATGGGTTTTAGCATGAGTTATGTACAAAGATCCTTAGATGTGTGAAGATGAGGGTACTTCTGAGCATACTCAGACATACAATGCTTGATGCCCACGTAAGGTGGCAGCTGAATAGTGGTTTTAAAGTTGAGTTTTAAATGTAGGTATTAAGTTCTAATGAAATCCTAACATTAGGCACCAAACTTCTTTTTTTAGAGTCAGACCTGTCACTGGTCTCCAATACACTAAATCACATTATTAATCCTGGCATAGTGCTCTTATTTCCCTAAGGAACTGACTTTTTTGCATACTGTCTGTTTCTATCATCTTTTTTTCCTCTCACCTCATAAATGATGTAATAAGCAGAATAGTAAGGTTGCACACTTTCCCTTACAGACCTTACACCCACAGCTATGCTATCTTTCAGTTTTGGTCTTGCACACTCTAATGAAAACATTCCCAGGGGAATTCTGATATCATCCAGGGCCGGAATCATGGATTGGCCTACACATTTACTCTCTTTGTAGATTTTATTCTCCCAGTTTTGATAAAAAGTTTTCCTTTTGAAAACACAGCAACTGAATAAACATCCAAGCAAACTAACATAACATTTTTTTTTGCTTTTAAATCTTTTAACAGTTATTTTTTAATTACCATTTAGCTTCTAACTCACTTTTGTAGCTGGAAATCAATGGAAGAAACCAGTACTTTGTGATCAGCTAGGCTCCCATGAAACATCAGCAAGTGATTTGTGGACTGAGGTCTAAAAATATCTGGTCTAAAGAATCTGTATGAGTCTAGGCACCAAATAGAAGTACAAGGAAACACATCTCCAAAGTCATGCAATTATTCTTCAGACCCAATTTAAAAATACAGTTCTTCAGTATTGCAAAGATTTTTTTTTCCCAACTGGGTTTTTTTTTTTTTTTCACAACTGCCAGAATGATTCACTTTATTTCAAAGCACAGATTCAGAGGTGGTTACACCCTCACTCTTCAGGGTTGGCCTCAAGCATAAAAGAAATAAATGATTTTTTTGAGGTCCCTGTGGTCCAGAATGACAACTCCTTTAAAGTTTCAACTTCTTTAATTCCCTTTCTGGCAGCAGCACTAAATTGGAAGGCAAATTCAAGCCATTCAGTTGGTACTTGCACATTCTTTAGTTAGATTGGAAAGTATTCATGATTGTAACTTTTGCATTTATGCTTAAAAAACCCTGCTGTTATATCTAAATGTCCTAAACAAAGACTAGCATACAAACAGCATAGTGAAATCATGATGTCTGTCATTCATAATTTTCTTTTCTATTATGTCAAACCCTCTGGCTTCTCTCAAGGAACTTTCCAGTCTTGCAAATCTCCCTCTGGGCTCCTTTCAAATACTACTACAGGCATTACACCTTTGTCACCTTCTTCTCCAAAATTCCTTTTCTCCCTCTGTTGAAATCCAAACACCTCATAGAAGATGACATTGGTGTATTCCAGGTTGCACAATTAGATTTATTCTGCCTTATTTAAATGCCACTAAGGCTGTCCTATTTTTCATTCACAATAAACTGACTCCAAGAGGGTACTATCTCAGCAAGGCCATCCATGGTTCCTTGTGCAACTAAAATTTCTGCTGTGGTTGATAGATATGCAAAAGATGCGTGACTCCTCCCAAAATGAGACTGAATAAAACTGTTTAAAATGTGGGTTGTGTAACATGGTTTTAGGCCTTTAAAACATGCATTCAGGTGTTAGATTGGGGGGGTTGTGTGTTTGGGGGCATGGTGCATCTGTATACCTATATCATCTTGGCAATATATACAAAAGTTGTCAGGAAGCTCTGAGCAATAGTGATGGCCAGGATGGTTCAGAGTTGCAGTTTGGGAGCAGGAGAGGTATATTTATGCTGAGTTTGACAGTTTCTGTTTCTCACTCCTTTTTATTAATCTTGTATTTAAGAAAAGGTTTTTCTGTATAATCCTTATTTCCACTGCTGATTATTTCACGGTGCAGTGAAACCCACTGATTTTAGCAGGAACACATTAATATTAATTGTTCACCACTATAAAAAAAGACTACAGAAATGGGGACCTAAAATACTAGGGAAAGGTCAAGATGGAGAATGTTCTTGTAAGGACATTAGTCAACAGTTTAAAGTATAAGAGAACAGGTAGTAATAGAATCCCTTTGAAATTAACATTATCTATCTCAGTACACTCTGTTTATATCAAAACAATATTGCACTGATAGGAGACATATATTATCATATAAGCCTTCCACGAACAACATTTAAGTGGTCTAGTCTCCGTAAATGAGAATGTTTGTGTCACAGACTGGTTGGACATGCTCTTCCCTTAAATGTGAGTTGTAACCAATGACAGAAGATTCTTTCTCCTAAAGACATGGGCAGCTAGGGGCTGATGAGACACGCTAGTACTGTCTCATCAGGGCAGAACTGAGCTCTTCTCTGGAAACCATACAGCTGCACAGAACTGAGTCTGTGCTAAGCAGTCATGTGAGGAGGCAAAAGCTACATATAAGCAATAAGGACCTACAGTCATGACTTAGTGTATCAGTTTGCCTTCTGGAGTAGAGCTGTTTTGTGACCTGCCTGTTCATGCTATAGGCATAGCTAATAAACAACGGTACCTGGCAAAATAAGCATGCCCAGACTGCAATTGGATAACACTGCCTTGCTCAGGATGCCCTGCGTCACTGAGTATCTCTCTGATGTGCTTGTTTGGATTCAGTCATCTATTACTGTTCTATTTTAAATGTTGTTGAGCAGCAAATTGGGGTGCAACACATAATAGTGAAACAAGCATCCCAAAGGAATAGAAAATAATCTTTGCTAAAGTATGTGAATGTGCTTTCATCTTTTGCTTGTTTGATCAAATATTTATTATTTTGGACATGGGGGAGGAAAAGGAGGTATGAATTTTGATTACAAAATATTCATTATCTTTGAAGAAATAAGATCTAAAAGGTTTTGAAAATGAAGTATAGCAGCCTTATTTCAAGGCTCCCTTCCTTGAAGCTGTCTTCTGTATAAGGCTACATCAATTCAACTTTGAATTGAAGTACATCACTCACCACTTCATACTACCCTTAAATAAAATAAAACAAACCCATAAAAGTTTGGCACCTGAGGACAGCTATGTCATGAAGAAGAGAGCCAATACAGTGTGCGTTTAGGGTCTGACTTAAAAGTTCTATGTAACTACACCTATCAAAAATTATTTAGCTACTATTCAAACTTTTAAAACTCTTCCCTGCCTGTATTAAAAAAGTGCTGTGACAGTATGAAGTGCACTAAACTGTACTACCTTGATATAGGAAAAAAATATGAGGAATCCCCTTGCTTATTCTGTGAGTTGTTAAGAAACAAAGAGTGTTGATTCATATCTCGTTAGGTCTTCTCTGTTTTAACCTTTACTCTGTATTGCTTTGAAAGTATTTTTTTTGTCACAGTTCATAGCTGCAATGCGTCAGCAGCTAAATAAAGTTCAAAACTGTTGCTTATTAAAGAGTAGCTAAATCACCTCTAAGCAGACTTTGACACAGGTCTTTTTTTCCCTATATATATTAATTATGATTATGACAACCTTTCCACTGACAGTAAGCTTTCATCATAATCCATATTGCTCTCCCAGAATTCTGTCATTCAAAGTGTGGGGAAAATCCTTAGGGTGTTTACCTGTTCCTCACAAGCAAAGATTATGGGAATCTGAATAAGTATTTTAACTCGTAGTGTTAGCATAAGAACATCCATAAAAATGTATTACTTTCAGTAGGGAGTGCAGCTATAATATAGCTCAGTAGTGCTGCTAGAAAGAGAATATTCATCTCAACAATTTGCCCTGATAAGGGAATTACAAAACAGTACTCCAGAAAATATTTTTTGCTACTTCATTATTAGTTGGCAACATGGTGAAATAGTCAGGAAATCTTCCTTGTGTTTTGTTGTTGTGAAGGTGAATCCAATGTTAACAAATTGAACTTCTGATACTGATAGAAGAGAATTTCATAAACAAACGTGTAGGTAGAGAAGTCACTTGTAAAGCCCTCCATATTGCAGTCACTCACTGCAAAGCCTCAGCTTAGTGTTATCCAAGTGTAAGGTATCACGGACACAATATTTTTCAGCAAAAAGTTTCATAGTTATTGAACATATATTACTGCTTGTTGAGATCTTCATAGAAAAAAAAAAAAAAAAGGAAAGAAAGCTTGACAGGTTGGTCCCAGATTTGAGTCTGTTAGAAAATGTACATTCAATGTTTGGTCTTCTATTCTTGATAAAAGATCAAGGTTCACTTCTGGGTAAGGAATCAGAGTAAACAAACAAACCATTGTACAGTTGTTTACAATCTAGTTTCCCTCCCACCCTGCCCCATATATTGTACACACAGTTCATTGTAATACTAAAGCAAAGCACTTGGTATGTAACTGGATTAACAGACTCCTTATAAGCCCTCAAAAGTAGATTCAGTGTTTCTGAAAAGCCCATGTTTTTTTAAGGCCACGATAATCTGCCAAGAGTCACTTTGTCTTTAAATCAGCATAATTAATCTGATGTTTCCACTTCTCAAATAATTCCTCTTCTTCCCCTCCATTTCTTACAAGATGACCCAATGCCTCTCACTCTATCTGCGTAAACACTGGAGATCTTGAAGGCTTGGCTGTTCCCTCGCTACTTCCTTATAGCTGTTGAGATCCAATGTTGTCTTGAACTACATTCACAGCGAAGAAGAACTTTGAGTATAATCTCTGATGAGGAGTGTGTCATATTTGGGAGAGGATGGGATACAGAGAGCTGATTCAGAAACTGGAGAGCTGGGAGATGCACTTCCAGAATCAATGGAGTCTCTAAAAGGAGAAGGAGGAGTTAAAGCTACCAACTCCTCCAGGTCTTGCTTGGCTGATGGGGTCTCTGAAGTGCCTTCTTTGACGCTGTCATTTGAAGGTTTCCTGCCAGACTGTGAAGTGCCGTTTACTTCAATGGCAGGAAGCGGTTGGATCTCTGCAAGTGTGGTCATTGTTGTAGGGAGCTGGATTTCACGTGGAATCAGGTATGAAGAGCAGAGAGGAGCAGCCACCATTGTCCCTGGAGTAGCTGTTGAAAGCATCATAGAGTTCAGCTCACTGATATTGGCTGTAAAGCGAGTAACCACACTACTGATCTGCTCCATGAGGGAGCCTTGAGAGGAGCTACTTCGCTGAGGAGGTTCTGACTGGAAGGTGGGGGCATCATCTTCTGTTCGGCTAACGGAGGCAGTTCTGTGGCTCAAAGTACTGATAGGTGAGGGAGTCTGCGGTCGGTACTGAGCTGGGTATTGCTCTTCGGCTTCCGAAACGTCGTAAAGCGTTTTGGCACTAGCCTCAGGAAATGTAGCGCTGCTACTGGGTCGGCTACTATCTGTGCTTTTAGAAAAAGGCTTGATCACTGCAGTTTGATTGGGGTTCTCTTTTTTGTTGATATGGACTGACAACCGCTGCCAAAGGTGTGCTCCTCGGCTGCTTTTCTCGTTCTGGGCCCAGGAAACTGATTTCCCGTTAGAGCTGTAAACAGAAATAAGATGGTAACTTGCATCAAAGTTAAAAATATAATGACTGTACTTATACCATGGGTATATTGTATCTCAGAGCTTATATTCAGTGTAAAACTGACTGTAATTTCATCTATATCTGTATATATCAATTGCAATATATTTATGTCTAGAATTTATACTTATATGTGCTGGGAAAACAAGCAGCACATCAGCTCATTTCACAGGCCATTTGTACATCCAGCCATGACCTCTTCTGTGCTAGTTCATGGCCACTGCTGACCCCTCTGCTGTGGCCCTTGGGACACAGGCAATGTCCATCCCAGAGGAGGGAGCAGCTTGATGTCTTCATTTCTGTTGGATTGGTGTCAGAGAGGCTGGGGTACTGAGGGATGCATGGAGGAGTGAAGGATAATTAAATGCTTGAGGAATAAATGAGAGAGAAACCTGAATTAGCTGGGAGCAGGTATGTAGGCTGGACTGGGAGCATTCAGTGGTAAGGAGCTTGGTGTAAGTTTGGGCCATGGATTCCTGGTATGGGGCAGGGATTGTAGATTGGGAGATGGAGAAGAGTAGTCTGTTATGGCTGGGAAAAAAAAAATCTCCTTGTATCTCACTACTACTACTTGGAAGTACTGCAGTAATACACAGTAATACTGCAGTACTACTGGCTGTAGGTGGAGAGCCGCTTCTGATGAGTGACTTCTTCTTTGAGGTACTTGGTAAATTATCTGCCACTAGATTAAAGAAATAATTTACTTTTTTTTTAGTTGCAGGTCAGCTCAGAGAATTAAACTATGTTCCTAGTAGGAAAGAAATACTGGACAAGCTATACAAGCAGCTCCTCATGGTGACCTGAGTTTGGAGACAGTAATAAACGTTTTGATCCACTTTTCTGAAAAATGGGTCCTCTTAGGGTAAATTCTCTTCAGATTCCATCATACTCTACTCTTTATCAAAGTTGCTTATTTTTCTCCTCTTGCTACCTAAAAAAAGCCAGCTATGGCACTTATAAACACATAGAATGAAATGTCTCCTTTCCTTTTACATTTTCCTCAGGCTGATGAGCTAGTGTTTGCACATACATTATCCTATAGTTCTTGGGATTAAGGAAGACCATTAGAAATATTTCTTAGCTGAAGCAGACAATGACTGTGAAGTGACATCAACGGGAAAAACAGTCTCCACATACAAATAAACATGATTTTTATATAAAATGCAACAGATTTTCAGACAATTCACTTTGGTTTCCAAAACATTTGCTATAGTCACTGAGGATTTTTGAAAAGACAACAATATTGGAAACCCTGGCAGATTATCACAAATTTGGTTTTTGTTTGCTTTTTAAGTCTGCAATAGATATACTCACGTTAGCCTGCAAGGTAACAGTTTGAAAAGCACATAGTTCACTAAACACAGATGACTTTATATCAGCCTTCATGTGGAGGCTTGCCTCAAACTATCAGTTTAATGGCTCTTCCGGTCATCTAAAAAAAAGTTGTGTGCTAAGTGTAAACAAAACCCTCTTCTGGGTTTATGTCCATGATTACATTATATGAAATTATGATGGATCATGTAACACAACATATGCCAACAGCTTTCCCCTTCAAAAGCTGCATGACAGAATCCAGTAGACAAACACAATGTAAACCAATGAGTACTTTAGGAGAGGGTAGACTTGGAGATGATCTGTATAAGTACATATAAGTCACCAGGATGTTATCTGGATCTTGGAAGTTGACTATTAGGTCCCTACCCCCAAAATGCCCAGCAAAACAGCTGATGGGTTGTAACTTGCAGTTGAGACAATCCCTTCCTTCTGCTCTACCAAAATCAGAGCAAGAAGTAAAAGCAAAATCTGATTTGTAGCACTGCTCACTTTGATTCTTTGGATCTCTGTGCATGCGGTCCTGGACTGAACAGGAGCTGACACTGATGTCTTGAAGAGGAAAACTGTTCCCTTGGAGAATTGTATGCTTCTCTCCCAGGAACATATACTTGATGGGTGTTGAGAACTATTTGAGAGCCCTGGCTCCTTGGTCATGCTGAGTCCTGAGCTCAGCAGGAGCTCAGTGCCAGCAGCAGGAGCAGAATTTGGATCATTTGGCAGATGAGATCTTGCCTCTAGGTCTGGTATGATGACCATGAGACCTTGTCCCAGCTGCAGCTGAATTGAGCTGAAGGAGGAGGCAGACTGATCTGGCACTTTTAACTTTGATCAGGCAGAAAAGAGAGGGCCTAGTTCCAGTACCGGATGTCCTCTTGGTGAGGTCTGTGACAGACATGCCTGCCACAACAGTGAAATAGATGCCATTAACATGAAGGATGTTTGCCCAAAGAAAGAGGTATATTCTAGCAACTCTGCTGACTTCAAGCACTGGCTTAGTAGAGATGTTTCAAACCCTATGTCTTTAGGTGTGCACATGAGCACTAAACACATAGAGACATTTTCATTGACTGAAGGTTAGATTTTAAGAGCTTGTGAAAGGAACATGTTACTTCCTCCCTGGTCACAGTTAAAGAGACAATCATTGAGGAAGGCTATGAGGCTGAAGAGACTGGGGAAAGGAAAAGGATGAAACCTGAGGTTGTGTCCAGCCCTTGGCAAAGACAGCTGACAGTTAAATCTTCAGTGGAACAAGTCACTAACCTCCCTGCTTTGATATAAATTTTGTGCAAAAACCTGAAAGACTATGCCCAAGAGTAATCAAGCTCTCATGGAGATCCTAGGACTCTGAAGGAGACCCAGTGGCTGTTTGATATAAATTTTGTGCAAAAACCTGAAAGACTTGGCCATTATTCATTGCAAATTCCTTGATATTAATAACTGAATAGGAAACAAGTATAATTCACTGAAATGATGGTCAGACATTGGAAAAGGCTTCCCAAGGAAGTAGTAGAATCAGCATCCCTGGAAGTGTTCAAAACATGTGTGGATGTGGCACTTGGGGAAATGGGTTAGTGATGAACATGGTGATGCTGGGCCAAGATTTGCATTCAGTGATCTCAGAGGTCGTTTCCAAACTTTATTATTCCATGATTTATTACTAAGGAGTGAATCCTACAGATAAAATCCTAATAGTCTGCTCAGCAATAGTAGGAATTGTTATGTCAGAAATGTATCATCCGCTTTATCATGTTGCACCTACTTACTACGAAGTCAACACTGGACTGAAGTGTGCAATCATTTGTCACCTCTGTGAAAGGATCACCACTCGGTTATGGATAAAATGCAGTGATAATACTTATGGATTCTGCTCTAACCACATATTGCTGCTCTGTCAGGTTAACTGGAAATGACTGCAATGCACACAATTTAAAAACAGAGAAATAAAGATGGATCAGAGACATGACTAGGATGACTAGACATGACTAGGACCAAGATGTCTAGTAATGGAATTGTTTACATTTACTATGCCAAGCTCTGCCTTGACTCCTCAATGATGGGAAACTTTATGTCAGTGAAATTCTAGAGTTTTCTTTAAAAAGGTTTTGGCTCCTTCATTTCAGAACGGAATTACACTTTTGAACCCCCAAAGGAATTCAAGTGCAAAATTTGCCTGCATGCACATTTTTCTTCCCTTCTCTCCCTTTCTGCTGGCACATTGTGCAGAATAGAGCAGAGCAGAGAACAGCAAACTCCAATCAGTGACACCAAAGTGTTAGGAAATTTTTTGGATAAAACAAAGCCTTTTGCAGCACTTTTTTTTTTCTTAGGTTTCTTTCACTATAGGTTAATTAGGTTCAGCTTTATGCACAAGAGGGGTTTCCTTAGAAAAAAAAAAATCATACTATTTGTTTCTCCAGTCTCTTTATTAAAAGCTGCTTTGATTTTTATTTTTGCCTGGTGTTTTCCCAGCCTGCTAGACCTACCATGATATAATATGTATAAGAAATGAATCTGGAATAAATGAGAGAGCTTTTGAAGTATCTGATACTTTAAATATTTCTCCAACAATTGTCCACTTCATGACAGAATAGCAATTAGTATTGTTTCTCATTTTCTTCCCTTACTTAATCTTTTTAGATGCACTTGAGTTTTGTCTTTAGGGCTTTGTTCTGTATTCATAAGCGATATTAACTGCTTTTTATCCACTTAGGTGTAAAAAAATATTCCCCTCCCTTTACACATGTGGAGTTTTTAACTGTCTAGAATAGATCATGTTTTCTTTTGTTTTGACTGCTGTAGCAGTAATTTTGTATTACTAAAAGTAGTAGCACAGTGTAGTAGTATCTTTCCTCTGTGGTATGATTACCTATGAGATGGTGCATAGCTCTGCCACCAGCATATTTTTAGCTGGATGCTAGTAAAGCAAATGTATTTTGTGAGGTCCTTCAAAATGCAGAAGAAGTGAAAAACAGGAAAAGGAGTACAGACACAGCAGCTTAAAACTCTCATATTTTAGCAAGGGTGCCACTCTCATTAATTACCTGGAGTTGCTAAAATTAATTCTGATTATGAGAGCCTAGGGACTTGTATTGGGGAAAGTTACTGAAAGTATATGTAACTTGAAAATAAGTCACTTATTCTCTTGTTGATATCTTTGACTGAAATAGGAAAATCAGTTAAAAATTATGTAATTCAATAGTTTTTAAGAGAGCTTAGAATACATAGTGACATAGTATTATGCAGCAGTGGAATCTGGAATACAAGGGTAATCATTACAGATTAATACAAAAATTTATGGAATTTTTGTTCTTCATCACATACTAATGTCAGTATCTGACCGCAGATTTGAAATGATACACCTGAAAACAGACACTGGACAGTAAGTTGTTGGAGGCTTGCATGATCTGTTTGCAATCTGTCCTCTCATGATTATAATAAAGAATAATTTCAAATTCTTAAATTTATAAGTCCATGAATGAAATTTTATATTTCAGAACACTGATCTAAATATTATGGAGCTAAAATTGGTTTCAAATTTATTCTTAGATGTTTCAATGTAACATTCAAACTTGAAACAATAGCTTGTTTCTTAAGAAGATGACACAGTTAAGATATTGCTCTAACACTGTGCAGACTTCTCTTAAGCGTCTCTGTGTTATTCCCAGAACAAGCTGGCAGTGGTAAACAGGATAAACTTCTGTACTTGGATCAGCCCATATAACTTTCTGCCAAAGAGATCTCTTGTTATTCAAAGTAAACTGTAAGAAGCTGTTCTGCTTTCAGACTCCTCTGCTGGAAGACTCAGTGGTATAACTGAGACTCCTCTTTTTAAAGATTCAATGATATAATTACTCTGCCTGAAAAGGATTTGCGTGCTACCTGTTGATTTAATTAAAAATTGACTCTTCACAAAGGACAGTCTGCATGTGTGTCTGTGATGTTTCAAGTAGGGGCACATATTTATTTTCTTTCATCTTGTCATTTGCAACCTCAGTTCATTATTCCTTTTGCTTGTAGTGACAGAAGTGCTTCATCCTTGGGAGAATGCAAGTGCCTTGCAACATGCTAAAAACACTGAAATGAAATAAGTGGTTGAAGTGGTGAACTCCAGTACACCTGCATGAACAAGTAAGTCATAGTTTCTCCCAGGACTATAAGATGACCTGCCTGACTGGCTAAAACTGGATGCAGAACCAAAGGTGTCTAAATTAGGTCAATTCTATAACTATAATGCTATTTTATGTCATTGCTATTCCTTTCATTTTAGATTGCTTTTAAGAAAACCTCTACATATCTATGTAATTGTTTCCCTGGGTGAAAGCCAATTCTGCCATACAGAAATAACCTGCTAATGCTATATCACTCAAATTATTTAGCTTAAATTATTTTCATATTGCTTTTTCTATGGAGATAAATAATAACAAACAAAAAAGAGGAATGATAGAAGGCAAAAATTAATTTTGTCCTGCACTGAGTTCTAGAAATAAGCAATATATTTTGCAATTATTTTTCAGAGTAGTTTTCTGTTGTCAACAAGAGTAATTATTTATATTTCTCCACAAAATGTAATCTGTTGATACCTCTCTTCCTCATGAAAATCTCGACTGACATTTATATAAATAACTTTAATATATAAGGATGAACAAAACTAGACATTGAGAGAGAGCTGATGGACAGAACTTTTGCCAATGACTTTTCAGTGCAGCCATCAGCGATGCTAATGCTGGCAGCTGCCTCAGCAGTATGCCTGGTTAGAACAGGAAATGAAGGGCCTTGTATCTGAATGGAACATTTCTGGTACACTTATTATCACCACCCAAAATGCAAAAATGATCCTGGTATCAGATGTAACATCTTTCCTCTATTACTGTGACCTCTCTGCAATTGTGAATTAAGGTAGTTAGCACTGGGTTTCACTTTTTGTCCAAAAAATGCCATTTCAAGCACCTTTGAGCGTGGAGCATTCTATTTACATGGAGCATTCTATTTACAGGATGGAGGGACAACAGCACCTCTTGAACTGTGAGTTCTGCTTCCTGATGCTTTAAGGTGTTTTTAACATTGGTTGGTCAACAAGAATTTTAATTGTTTTCATTGCTAAAGATATGAAATGGAAACTGGGAAAAATAGAAACCATCACCTTACCTGACCCTGAAATCAGGAGTACAAGCAGTGCACAAGGAAAAAAACAAAAAACAACACACACACACACACACACGCAAAAAGGAAAAAAAAGGAAAAAAAAAAAAAGAAAGATTTAACTCTCCTAGTTGTATCTCCAGAGTCAAGGGTTGATTTGATTTCTATCCTCTGCAAAGAGCATACAACTAGAGGAATTCTAGATGTTTGGCATGCCTGATAAATAATTACAGAAATATTTTTGCACATGGGACTTATCAGTAGGAAAATTACTCCTGTGAATTATTAAGTAGTTTCTTATCCTTTGCATTTAATCAAATCGGAAATGCAAATATGATGCAAGAAATGCAAAAGAAATGACGCTGTGATGCCTGTTTTTTGAAAGCCTCGTAAAACATCCCATTCCATAATAGATTTTATCATACATGTGAATGATGCTCACAAGTGATTCAGGATGTCTAAATGTCCCTTAATGAAAAATAGCCTTACAAGGCATCACATAGTGTACCCACTACTGCTATTTTTATGCCACTTTTTGTCTTGAAAAATTCCATGGCACTTGTAAGACTAACATAGAGAGATAGTTAGGCCCTGATGTGGAAAATATGCATGCTAAAGTTGGAACAGAAATATAATTTTGCTGAGGGTTTTGAGGACATGAGCTCAACAATACTGCCCAGTATGAATTGCACAGCATTATTCAGATTGAAATGTAGGTGAGATTTGGTCAGTATCATGGGAACTCTTTTTCCTGTGAGATGATGAGGTTTTCTCATCATGTGCAAATGGTCAGACCCTTGCATCTGTCTTTTTCCATCTGCTCTTCATCTCAGTGACTTCTAGCACTGGTCTGATACTGAGACAAGAGAATGGCACCTACTTTCTTTTCTGCAATGTCTGGAAGATTCCCAGGCTATTCAGTAACAACACTACTGAGCTCACAAAATTTAACAAGGACCACTGGCCAGGACACTGTGGCTGGAGACAACAAAACACAGCCATCAAATGCAATTGCACTCTCTGTTAAGCAGCAGGTGTTCTTAACTGTTTGAGTAGGTCTTGCAGCTGACAATCTTGCTGTGGAACTATTAGACTGGCACAGTTTCCAGTCTTTTTGACTGTTAGGACATCCTCTTTAACAGGAACCTTTTTCTCCTCTCTACTTGACTCAGATCGATTACAGTCTGGAATGCAAACAGATTCTTCACTGTGAAGATATAAAAAAGAAGTTTTTCAGGTGTATATATATGGCCAGACAAAGCAGAGCTGAATACTGTACAACAAAATACAGTTGTTTGACATTTACATGTAGTTTTCTGCTCTTCAAAAATCCATTATATTGTGATTGCAGATAGCTTTTAAATGAAGAATAACTATTACTGAAGGCAACGCAATGTAAGGAAAAAAATCCAGACAACACATGGACAAGGAAAAATTCCAGCTGACAAAAACTATACGTTGTGTACTATATTCTGCAATTAATGTATCTAATGTTATTTAAACTGCAAGAGCCCCCAGGTGTGTCCTGTGTGGTGTTAGAGTTGATGGCCTTATGTATATGCCTGAATGCTGTACCCAAGGGGAATATAACACTGTGAGGTGTTTCACTGAACACCCTCCTGCAATAATTAAATTCACCTGTGAATCACACTTGGGAAGAGTAAAAGTGGAATTTGGTCATACTGTGCTTTACAGTTATATTTACAAATATCTTACAGGGCTCAATAAGGAATGAGCAGTTCTTTTAATAAATGGTAAAATGGTACTATCATGTTGCAGAATGTAACAGATACAATGCTTATTAAGAGTATTGTTTAATGAAAGATTTATAGCCATCTGTGACATATGGAGCTTATTAATTTATGAATAGAGATGTCTGGAGAAATGAATTTTCTGTGTTACAGGAGAGTTCAACTTTTGGAAATCTTTCTGGACTCAAAATGAGATAAATAGCTGAAATCTCCAGGTACTTCGCAGAACTAAATAGTTAGAAATATTTCAATAGAGAAACATCAAAATGGCCATATTGAAACTGATAATTAAGTAACATTGAAAAAACGTAGTATTTGATGTTCATTAAATTTTAACATTGGTGTTTAATGTCATGCAATATATAATGGTCAAAAAATGAAAGTAAGTATGTAAGTTAAATGGAGCAAGTTATGAAAAAGACTTTCTAAAATTTATTTTAAATGACTTTGAAACCTTTCCTTAAAACCACTGTAAAATACTTTCCCACAAGATATTTTGATTGAGAAGAACCAACATTTTCATATTGAAAATGTTTTCATCAATCAGTTGTTCTCTGCCCTTTTTAAAGTTCTTTTGATTAGACTTAATTTAATCCCTAATATGCAGCAGGATTACCCTTACTCCAAATTTGAAAACTGATTCTCTTTAACTGCCTGACTGGTTAAATGAGTCAGGTGTGAGATTTCTCCTCCTCAAAGCACTGTATTACAACAACATCACACAGGACATGTGGTTGAGATCACTTGAATGGACATGGTGCAGGGCTTTTTTGCAGGTCAGATGGAACACAGAAATCAGAAGTGGCAACATGTTTTCTTTTTTCTTTTCTTTTCTAAACATACTTTATTGGATACACAGAAATTACAGACAGAACATGTGGCCTGGCATTTTCCAGGGCTGCTCCTCCTGTTCACAGACATATCACACTGCCTTAAGGCCACTTGCTGTTTGCTTACCTGGTCATTGTAGCTCTCCCACCATTCCCCATACTCCCTTTTGGGGTGAAACACTCTATTTCCGACTTGTGCGGGGGAGCCAGTCTCCTGCCTTTGTACCTAATAAATCACGACAACAACAGGAGCAAACAGAGAGAAGTGATTGTGTGCTCAGCTTTCTGTGACAGCTGCTGTGCAAAGGGCCATGCACATGAATGTTACTGTGGCAGTGGTGGGGAATAGTGTAAAGCAGCTGTGGGAGTGGTGGAATAGCTGCATAAAACCCTAGACCGGTGTTAAAGCAAACAGGGTTATGCAGGAGAGGTGCTCATCATTTTCTTTAAATATAGATGTATAGGAGGAGCCGAAAAAAATCTACAGAATAAATAACATGCTGACATTTTATCTTTAATATTTTTTGAAGTTAGACCAAAACGTATAGGCTAAACAGTTTAAGGGAAACAACACTTAAATGAAGGATCAATGAGGAATCAGCTGGTGGTCACGTTCTCAATCCTAACAATATTTTCCCCTGATCCTACATCTTTGGAACACTTGACTTGTCCCACTTTTCAAATCAAGCACCAGTGTAGTTCATTGCTTAGGTAAAATTTGGATGGGGTCACAGTTCATGTTGTGAATGAGCCTTCCTCTCTCCATTACCAATAAACAGAAGTTAGATGGCTTGCTGAGATGTAGACATAGAATCAAGTGAAATCAATCCCAATCCAAGATCCCAGTGCAGCACTATGCATTTTTAAGTACCATGGCTTGCACTTGGATGAAAAATTGACTTGGGTAGAGTTTAATACTTGAGGATCTAATTAATCTCTGGATAGGATACCAGGATAAGACCTGGTAACTGTTACATCGGGATGTGAGCCTTGAAGTGGTCTTCCCAGTAGTGAACTTTACCTAATAGTACAAATTCTTGTGCTAGGTTTTGAAATACCTATTTAAATGCTTTAAGAAAATTTGGGCAAAATACCTGCAGATGTCTTCTCAAAGAGTTTGTGATATCCCATTCCCAAATTCTGTAGGGGAGCTTGTGCATTTAACACTGCTAAAATTACAGAATAAATTACTTATTTGTTGCTCATTCATTAACCTGATCTAGATAACAGAAGTACCTTGAAGAGAACTATCCTGTAAAAGAGAAATAACCTGAGTGCACAGAAAGTGAGACTTAACATTGGGTGCAGTTGTAGTAGACCCTCAGATGCAGTGTATATTGCATAAATAACTGATGAGGAAGCTTAGTGAATCAGAGACAGTAAAATGAGATGTGTTCAGTGCAAAGTCCTTTCATTTAGTAATTATAACCTTACTGAGAGAAGGAACAACAGGAATTTTGCAGACTGGCTACCAAGGTTTTAAGGCAATCCAGAGTGTGATACATGTAGTGCTCCCAGATAGGCATGAAATTCGCAGACAACACATACGTATTAAATGGAAGTCGATTCCTAGAGCAGAAGAAAGAGTGGCAGGACTTAGACAGTTGTTAACTTCACTGAAAAATACAAAGGAAGTCAAAATGGATCATACAAATTGAATTCGGGTAGCCAGAGAGAAAGAGCAGAGAGTGAACAGAAACTTCACAGGAAAAAAAAAAGGAAATAAAGTTGGTGGAAGGTGTTAGATATCAAAGAAAGTAGAGTTTCAGAAGAGCAGGAAGGAAACACAGTAATGTTTAGACCAAATAACCAAAAGAAATATTTTGCCTAACAAAGCAGAAGGAGAAAAAGTCAATAGTAGGAGAAAGAATTTGAAGACTATAAATGCTCACAATAAACTGAATTCTCAAATGCAATGAACAAAAAGAAACAAGAGGCAAGTGTCCTTGGTAACTCCATCCTGAAGACCCCCTGGTTAGGATGAATGTGACACAGAAAAAGAAACTCCCCAAATTGTCCATTTCACATTAGTATAAATTTCACTGCCTTGAAAGTCTGCAGAAAGATTACTATGAATCTCTCAAGGTTTTCTATCCACTCTAGAGCAAATTACATGATCAGAAATAGTATGTTGTCACATAATGCCTCAAAGTCTTGAACTGTAGTAACTGCTATGCTGCCATTCATTCAGTGCTAAATATCCACATAATTATGAAAACAGTGACCGAACTTTAATCAATCCTCTCAGTGTTTAAAGTGCATCTAACTGTTGAAAGGAAGCTGCAAAATTCTTTGGGTAACCATTCTGGAAAGGTACCCCCAGCGTTCTGGGTAAAAAGGGTTTTCAGCTTTCACAGCAGACAAAGGAAATGATTTTGCCTCAGAATGTCTTGCATTAGAGAAGTGTCCACTTCCAGGTTGTTAAAACTAAGGATTGCTTTAAAAGAGATAATCCGTTGAGAGGAAAACCCCCCAGAAATTTCACTGCAGTTTACATAAAATATATTAGTGTTAAAATTAATTGGGTATTTTGGCTACTGTACAGAAGAGGCATAAAACACTACAGTGTACAAGAGCAGAGTTATTTTCTCATTATCAATTCCAGGACTATATATTGGTTAGAAAAAAAAAAGAAGACTTAGATTATGTGCAGAAATGCAGCTACTAAATTCTCTTGAAGGATTTAAAATATTTTGAGTCATTTGGGGGATTTTTTTGGGTCTTTTGGTGGGGCATTGTAGGCTATGTCTTTTTTTTTTGCACAGGAGCAAGCCGTCTTAAGAAAAACTCTTAATGATAAATGCTAATCTGTTTTGTAAGGGTTGATCAGTGACAGGAAATTTAGGAAGTAATTCCCGGTAGTTCAGTGCTGCAGACCTTGTCTATTTGCCAAATACTTTGTCACATTACCCTATCTTACACAGCAATGCTCTGAACTCTCCAGAGGGGATCAGTAAAGAGAAAGAAACTTACTCCTGGGCTGAGAAACCATGTCTGTAGCGCCTTGGCTTTTAGTGAACTCAGTGTACATGTGATACATGGCAGGAAACACCAGCGTGACTGCTCATGTCTGAAGGTCTTCTAGACCTTTTGTTTGCCTTTTCTTTGCCTTCACCTTCCAACAAAATTTCTACTGTAGACCAAAATTAATGGATACTGTGGGAAACAAAGGGGGAATATGGGAATCATCATCCTGAACGAGGTCAATAACGAGATCAGTAGTGATTCACTAAAATGCTGTAGAAACCAGCTTTTATGTGTGTGTGTGTAGGTATAGATCCTTTTTTTTTTTTTTTTTTTGTTCCCTGTACTCACAAGAGATGTAGTCTTTAGATATGGGTTTATTAGACTATGCCTTCACATTAGACCCAGGTGCTGGTATCCCGGTGGTCCTGACTTCATGTTAGGGTGAGACCCAGCTGTGCTCTTGGCCCCCCCTACCTCTGCTCTTTCCTGGTTTCCGTGCAGAGGATCTTGTATACCTGGATCAGGAGTGCATTCCATATGGTTGTACATCCCCTATCTGGAGGATGCTGGCAGGCCAGACCTAGGAGGTGTGCCATAGCCTACATATGTGAATAGTTTGGCCAAAGATATTCTCCAATCCTGGAAAAACAGCCTTTGGTTAGAATGTGGGTGGTTGTGCATGGATTCTGTTAAAATGTCCATACTACAAAAGTTGAGAATCTTCACAAAACACAATAGCTTTCAAGAGCAAAAAGTAGTTATTTCAGACAATCTGTCCTCTGAAAAAAAGATAAATCCCAGCAATTAGAGATTGGTTTTTACACTTAGACATAAGATTTTTTTCTTTTTTTAGTAAAATGTTTAACTAACTGAAGATATCTCAGAGTATCTTTGGGTTTTTTAAATGCAATGCAAAGCAAAGGTAATTTTTTGCATTGACAATGGAGAGCTGTCATCAATCCCTATTTCAAATGCAATCTCATACTGCCATGCAGGAATGTTATTAATTATTGAACATGAAATGTGTGCTTGGCACCTTTAACCCCAGAGTAATAGAGTAGCTCTAATCAACACAGGCATAATGTCCTGATGAAACTGTACCTTGCAAGGATGGAAAAAGTTATCTTTCTACAAAAACACTTAAGAAGAGAGAGGTTGTACAGCCCTATCTCATTATAGGGCAATGGCTAATCATGTACTGGGTGTTTAAGTTAGCAATGCAGTGACTAGTTCCTATGATCCCTGTTAATTAATGGGATTCCAGGTTTTGGTCTGAGATACTGAAAATGGAATAAAGTGTCTGTCTGAATCAAGATTTTTCTCTTGAAGTTAAAAATAATTAAAGCAGATAATATCTATAATTTCAATGCAAAACTTCTCATTTTGGTTATTTTGGAATAGCCAAACTTGAACAAGACTTTTTTGAGTCCCTGAAAAGTTAAATTAATGGAGGAGAAGAAAGGAGATTCAGAAAGATTTACAGTGTATTGATGAAATACTGTCTTTTTGCTTTCCATCACTTTTTACACTCTTTTCCATGTTTTTGCCTGGAACTTGGACAGATTGCTCAGTGTTACAGAGCCATCCACCTTTCCAGACCCAGTTATATATTTTAATTGTCAAATCAAGAAATACAAGAAGTATTTTTTCACCCGCAAGATTTCTTGGTCTTGATATTAAGAAATGATGAAGAACTTGCATTTCATAGCAGCTTTAGATTAAGACAATATATGTATAAAAACTTCTGCATAAATGCTAAAAAATGAAATATGAAAAATATTTAGTGTTGTTACTGTAGTGGCTGCTTTGAATTACAAACATACTGTGTTCTTGAAAACCAATTCTGTGAGATTGGTCATGCTATCTTGACATTGCATCACATTGTCCTGAATATTTTTAAAAGGGTCTCAGTTTATTGCATGACATTTTCCCATTTGAATAATGGCTAAAATACATTGTATATTATTAAGAATGACACTTTTTTCCTTAAAAAAAAAAAAAATCAGCATATTGCTTGCTTAATAGCACAATTTTAGCAAGCAAAATTGCTTTAGACCCGAACTCACAATTTAGTTTTTTCAAGTGCCGCATAATATTCTACTTTTTTTAAAAAAGCTTATTCTAATTAAGGAATCATATGTAATTGCAGCTGGTGAGTTAAAATTCTATTTTTGACAGAATGATATACAAATCATTATACTGTCTCAAGGGAAGATTAGACTGATAGCAAAATATTACCAGTTTGTTTATTTCCTTTGTTCCAGAAAGGATTTTTCTGAAATGTTGGACAAACCACTGTATAGGATTTTTGTACAATAGGGTCTTATCTATACAAAAGTTCAGTAAAGAATGCTATAATCAAAACTGCAGCAAATTAAAAGAGCCTTGTGTTTATTTATTTTAATAGACATCTACCTTAAATTTCAGTCAGTTATTAAAAAGTATTTGTAAGCAAATGCAGCTCTCAGTCAGATGAAATCCCAGCTCTTTTACCAGTCCACATCAACATTCAGGATACAAGTGTAAATACCATTCCTTATAATTCATACAGGTGTTTCCATAGTGGCTGACTGGCTCCTGTCTTGGTGGACCTTGGAAGGAGAGTGCATGTCCTAGTCGTCTGTTTATCAAATTAATTAAAATGCATCAAATTAATTACAATTCTAGTTCATATCAAAGTTGTCTCACCAAAGAACCAGAAGTTCCTTTCGTAGACAAATGCATGCTAATAGGCTGAGACCATCTGCATGGCTTGAATTACACGTGCTTAGTTACTGCTGCCAAACATTTTATATCAATCAATTCATCAATCAATCAATATTTTAATTAAATTTAAGTTGAGGGGAAAATTCCAAACAACAACACTAGTACTGCATGCAAATTAAAAAAACATTGTTATCAGGGCATTAGAGAATATAAATTCATTACACAGATGGAATGTTTTAGCAATAATTTATCAAAATCTTTCAGTAATACCTTCCATTTAGTTTCATAAAATATACTTTAATCATGTCACAGTATTTGAAGTTTAATTAATCACAGTATCAAGTTTGTCCAAAAAGATAAAAACTAAATTATTTAGGGAAAACTGAAGGACTTAAACCAGTCAGTTACCTCTCAATCTAAATTTTTGTAGTTTACTGGATTAAAATAATGAGCTTCAAATGATCCTTTTGGGAACTGATTCATTAATAAAGGAAGATTAATCCATCAAAAGAACAATGACTTTCTCTGAAGGGTCAACGTTTTTTATCCTACATGCATCAAAATTTTTTTCTAGCAAGGCTACGAAGCAAACAAATAATATCTTGTTGCATCTCTATGCCCAGATTTTCTTTTTTTTTAAATAACATCAATACTCATTCAACCAAACTTTCACCTCATGCAAATTTTTATCTGCTCTAATGACATTGTCATGTAAGAAGCTCATCCCTCACTTTTTTTTTTGCCATCATCTCATAATACAGAACCATCTAAGCACTTTCGTGCAATTTGCAGTCAATGGTCCCATTAAACAGCATCTGTAGAAATTAATTTTTGGTACATGATGATTTTTCAGTGACATGTTTTCCTTTCCAGTAATATGCGTTTTGGTCCTGTTTTGGACAGCTCTTTAACTTTTCAGCTTCCACAGGAATTTATTGTATTAGACGAGCAATGGCTAAAAGCTGGTCACTGCTACAATTCAAAGATGGTACCAGTCATTTCTAGAATGTAACTTCTTAAGTATTAGTTCTCCCAATTCACATTCTTTGAGAATCTTCCAATTAGTCCTTCATACACACTAGAGCTGATTAAAAACACTAAAAATCACCATTAAATGATAAATCATAAAACTTCAGGATTTCAAATAATGTTCCCACTTTTATTTGTTTCCCCAGTGAGATAAAACTGGAATTGCGAAGATTTTTTAGCGCAAAGCTATTACAATAGCCTGACGGATGGGGTACTTATGGGATATAAGAGTGGCAGGCTGGAACCTCTCCTGTCATTGACTGATATTAAAAATCATTTTACTTTTCATGAGGCTAGAAAATAATGCCTTTTTTTTTTCCCCCAATCAGTGTTTATTTTATTCAAGACATAATGGCTCCACCAGGTTCCAGTAGGAAACATGCTGGCATAACTGTCAAGCTGCTGATATAACTCCATACAAGATATTATACACCAGTCTTGAGCTCAGTATTGTGGGGTTGCAACTTCTTCTATATTGTTTCATGTTTCTGTGAGTAAATCAGTTCAACAAACTGCAGAACCAATGATTTTTATGAAATCTGTGACTGTTATTCTACAGTTTAGGAGAGCTGTGTTTTCCTTTGTTTTGCCAGACAGTGGACCTGATGGAGTCTGATGGAGTGCTAGTCTTAGTGTACCATATGACCAATCAGATCACCAAGAGTATCTCAGCCCTTTGGTTATGAAAACTGTGAGTATGAGGTTATGAAAACTGTGAGTATGAACCCATAACCCATGCCCTGGAAAAGTCTGGTAAGTAAAAAGTTTTTACATATTAGTTTGGAAGTGAAATGTTCTTTGATCATCATTCAAAATGTGTCAGAGAAATTGTTCAAGCTGCATATAAATGAAGACAAAATTGGCACTTGTACTGTAAGAAATGTGTCCCAATTGCATGTGCTGTGGTAGAAACTCATGATTGGTATCTTTCTCAATGGGAGTACACACAAAGAGTGCAAACCAGCTTCAGCTTTCCACAGAACTCCCCCAGTTTTCCTTGTACTCCATCTTCTTTACAGGACTAAAAGCTGCATGTGAAATGACAGCCCTGTTTCATCTCTCAGGCAGCTTATCTTGCTGAGGCATAGGGAATTTGAATCTCTCTCATTTACATTTGAAATCCTCAAGTTGATAATGCACACACATATTCTAAAAATATTTGATCACAGCGTCACTGCCATTACTTCAAATCTATCCGCTTTTTCATGGATGTGAATTTCAACCACTGAAAATTTGATATCTGGGCAATGGGAATTGCATGGACTGCATTTTGGGGAACCTTGGTATATTGTGTGGAACTGGCAGAAGTTTATTCTGATAGGGAATCCCATATATCTAGAAAATTAAATGTCTTCCCAAGATTTTCTTAATTATGCAACACAACAGTAGTGAAAACTTGAAGAATTTTTCTCATCTAAGATTATTCAAGTTTTAACCTGAAATTTTTAATTCACTCATTTTTTCAGGACTTTATATGGATTTCAATATGGATTTTCATGGATTTAGCATTAGAAGTAATGTTTTAAAAATTTCCTGAGGGAAAAAGAGTGGACTTTTTGAGAAATTTCAATTCAGACTTCTGAAAAAGCTCATCTCAAGACTTCAGTGCTGAAATATAGCATGCTGATGCTACAGGCTGGAATATTTTTAAACCACTAATGGTAGCTTCTAGGCTGATCCAAGAATATTTTGTTATTTTCTGGACCAAAATATCTCTTGTTTAAATTGCAACAAAACAGATATAACCAGTCATAAGAAGGAAGAAAAGAGAGAACAGATAAGGGGGAAAACCAGCTGTTCCTTGCAGGAACAGAGATGCAGTGTGGTGGTAGGCACCTGTTTCCAAAATACTTTATTATAGCATAGTTTGAGACTGTCTGATGCTTAAATATACACTGACATTGGTGGTCCC
>JAWWLV010000001.1:35135228-35146238 GCA_035041135.1 Platyrinchus mystaceus
CCTGTTTCCAAAATACTTTATTATAGCATAGTTTGAGACTGTCTGATGCTTAAATATACACTGACATTGGTGGTCCCAGGCCGAATCCAATTCAGTAGAAAAAATATACTTCACTTATCATGTTTTCCCTGGACACCTGGCTGATGTAACAGTGCAGTGCTTGAGAGGGAGAAACCTGATTGTTAGGTGGACATGTGAGCATCTTTATCTATGTTGAGTAAGATAAAACAAAATAATGCTGATTTATATAGTAAAAATTCTGTGCTTCCCCTAAAGGTGAATGTTGGCTCACTAGAACACGAGATCCCAGTCCTGGATGAAAGCTGCCAGTCCTATCACTTCTGCAGATGTATACAGAGCAATGCTCAGTTCTGCAATCACACAGTGCTAGACAGACTTCTTAAGAGGACAAGATAATACATTAAAAACAAGGGATTAATTCATTTTGTTTGACAGCCACATCTTATGTATAATTTTTTAGGAAATACTGTATCACATAGTAAATCAAGGTGAAATAAAGTATCACTGCCACACAGGGCTATTAAGCTTTAATCTCAATGAGATTTGTGAGAGAAGTGTCTGTGATAAGGTGCAGAAATTTATGTGCATGTTTTTCTGTTGTCTAGGATTGTGCTGTTCACAGCTGTATGTAGGAATTATGTGCAATACCCCAAACATTCAATGTATCTTGAATATACCTAACATTATCTAACTTTGCTGACAACACTTGCCTTTTGCATGATTGTAGCTACCTGCCTGGGTTACAAATTGAAAGTGCTGCTCAGCTTTTGGCTTAGTTACTTTCAGTGATTCTAACTAATTTAGAAGATGGTAATCTGTCTTGTTTTGATTTAGGAGAGTACTTTGGGGTTGTACAGGGCATCTACCAGCTTCTGTCTTTTGAGAATGTGGTACAAGAAACCTCATTGCATCCTGCATTGTCACAGGGAGAATGACCAACTGGCAATTAAAAAAACACTTTAGCTACCTAATTCCTCTCTTCTGCCTTTCACTGTCACTGCAAATATAATAAAGGGGGATGCATGTGAACTAAGCATCCAATCTCCAAGCAGAGAGCCTTACATTGGGATTACAATGGTGTTATCTGATCTCACTCTTATTTCAGAGAGTGAAAATAGGAGTTCTCACTCTTATTTCTCCCTCACTGCCTGAATAGCTCTGTGTCACAGTTTGATCTGTAGAAGGATGCCAGGTTTGTTTTGATTTTCCCATAATATATTACAGGCTGAAACAGTGCAGAATTTGCTGCTAAGGCAACCAAGAAACCTTGAAGGTGGTTTGGGGACCTCCAAAAGAAGCAGTTGAGGGCAAGAATCACTGGGCCACCTATAGGCAACAGTGGGAGAGAAGGAGCATGATCTGGACTGTGAAGACTTGAAGGAAATTTGAAGAGCAGAGAGAAAAATATTTGTAGGACTTCAAAGTTTTGAATAGCACATATGTGTGTGAGAGACTGTATTTAGAAAGTTAAGAGAAACTTTTGAAATTCCCCCAGTCAAGGTAGCATGAATGAGACTTTCTGGTGTGCAGTCTTGACTAGAAAGCAGCATCTCTTGTAGGAGAAATATACAGTCCTTATTTTACCTGGAATGGAGCTTTTTGAGAATTAGAAGAGAATAAATTAGGACTGTATTTTGATCTCTTGCAAAAGGGCCGTGTAGCATATGTGATAATAATTCCTGGGACTTCAAGGTAAGAATTACTAAATTTATTTATGACCTTTCCAATCCTTATGAAATTAACTGGTAACCTAATTGAAATCAGAATATCCAAATGCTTCTCTACACAGGTTATATGGCTTTGACTCCAGCAATCTAGTGTTTATTACGCTCCTTTGTGGAGTTGCTTCTGATAACACCAGATTTGTTAGCTCTACTTTTACATGAGGGTAGAATATCTTTTGGTGAGTACTGCTGAATCAGTGTTTGTTTCACTGGGTAATGAATAGTTTTACTCTCTCTTTCTACATATTTCAGGATGTGAAGATTCATTCCAACACATAACAGCAGCTTGCTTGAGTTTTCTTAATTGAAGAACACCCCATGCAAAAAGCCATTTAGAACTCTAACAGATGCATTGCTTTATTTAGGCAAAAGCAGTCTTGTTATCTGTCATTTTGCAGCTGATGTGAAAGCTCTGAATGTCACTTTGGCATTATCTGTTTGACAATGATTTGATGCAATACTACGCTGTGCTATAAATTAGTGTCAAGAAGCAAAATGCTAATGATGGGGCCCCTTTATGCACTGGTGACTTAAATAGCATGTTTCTTTAAAATTCAACAGTGACTCAGTCTCTTTTAAATAAAACCCCTCTGAGCTATTTAAATAATTCCATGTAGCTCTAGTGCATATTTCCTTTGATTCTGAATACTTCAGTGTTTACTTGAGTAACAAGCTTTTGAGCATTGTACTGAATAATGTCTTGAAACATATTGATTTTTGAACTGGTTTTTTTTAAAGAAATGTTTGAATATTAAGTAAAATCGTGGAATTCTGTTTGCTCATTCTCTACACTTTACAGAATTGAAGCTGGCAGTGGTTTTCTATTCTTTCTTGGAGATGGTATCAGATCTAGGTGAAGTCCTGAGCAGCATTTTAAGTTTACTTCTTTTAGGACTCTTTCATGTAATCAAATTAGCATTGATTAGAGATAATTTCCCAGGATGGATGGAATCAATTTGCTCTTCAGTTCCTAGACCCTTCAGACACACACTGACTGAGCACTGCTAAACTTACTGGCACCATCACAGTTTAATCAGCTGAGGATTCAGACACATGTATTAGAAGGATCTTCTTTGTTGCAGTTTTATGTGTTGATGAACAGTTCTGGTGACATTTTTTTCTCCAAGTTTCAAATGAAATGTCTAGTTCTTCATATCTAGGTAAATATGTCAATATATCAGCTATGTACTACCATTTTCATTCCTACACAGACATACTGGGCACTCTCAATGCTCTTTCAGATTGAAGACATTCCCAAAACTGTGCAATTGGAAAAGAAGTCTTTGTTGATGATGATCTATTACATTCTGCTAATACCTCTCTACTCCAGGTATTATTTACATATTGAAGGATGTAAAAAAATGGAAACAGTCCTCAAAAAGAAGAAAATACATCATGTCTTTTAGAAAATTTAATAAGAGAGTGTGCTCCTTACTTTTCAGATCACAACAAGGATTTTACAGCAGTACCTTTCCAAATTGGGCCTGAACAGATGACAAACAAATCCTTCCCAAGCCTAAAATCTTCATGTCATCTATATCTTCATCTTTTTGAGTAAAAAAAGTTGTAAGATGGCAAATGAGTTTTGCAGCAAAATGAAGGAAAATAATAATGATCTCAAAGAGAAAGAATGCCTTCTATTAAGGACATATTATGAAGAATGCCTCTTCTAGCTGGTCCAGAAGTTGTTATAAGGATTCTAATTCAAACACCTCAGGTCATTCGTGCATACAGACAGAGGCTGCAGAAAAAGATATTTCAGGTAACCATCACTTAAACTGATAAAGGATTTATCATTTTTATATAATCATCCTACTCTTCACCTGAAAAGGAACTGGAAAAAACCCTATTATTAACTGATCATAGATATAAAATATTTTATAATAGACTGGCCATTTTTGTACCAATTGAAAGTCTCTGAAAGAGAAACATTACTAATAATCTGACAGAGAAAAAATCATCACTTTGGCATAATATGTCCTGCAGGTATTATTAAGGTCCTCCCTCAAGTCTAAATTGTGATTCATACAAAAATGGATGTACAAATTGTCCTTGTTCCATGACAACTCCAGTTGTGAACAATGGCATGTCTGGAAATATTTGTATTATCTATCCTAAAATCCATATGTGTTTCAGTGAGGAGGAAAAAATCTAGATAATTGTCACTTCCAGGCTAGACATAGATAGCTGTGGAATGGCAAAATTGTTTCTTTGCATTTTCATATAGACAGAATTTTTTGTTTATTCCAGCAGTTAAATAACCCAAATTATCCCCATAGAACCCATATCAAAAGTGAAAGGGATCAAAAAATGAAAAAAACCCACTGACCAGAGTGCATCTCGTCACCTTCACACACTCTGTCTGTGAAGCAGGGCAGTGTTTCCACTACAGAGCTCTCCTTTCTCTTTAGTGTTCACTTGCAGTAATTTTTGCAACTGAACATATAACTTGTCTTCATGATCACTGAATTCAAATAATGCTTTAGGAAGAAACAAAGAAATATCTCACAAGGGAGTATCTGTTCAATGACAGGAAGGGAGACAGAGCCTGTGAGCAGCTGAATTTGTCAGTTAGGAGGACATGTACAGGAAAAGGTATCAAGAAAGGTAAGGAATAGAAGATAGGTGAAGATAAAAAGAAAGAAATCAGGAAGAGATAATACAAGAAAGGAAAATCAAGGGAATAGAAGATAAAAGGTATAACGGAAGAGTCACATGAAACAAAACCTCAGATGCCTGAGAGTGGATGTTAACGATGACACCTGTGTTTATTGCTCCACCTCAATTATATAAGCACTATCAGAAACCCTGTTGTCTTACTGCTGTGACTAGAGGCAAAATACAGGCGCTGTGAAGTTAATTTAAGGAAAGAGATTGTAAACGAGTGCATTCAGGACAAGGAAATGAGTTATGTTTCTTTTTCTCTTTTTTTTTTTTCCTCCTAAATTCTTGTTCCTCTCCCTAGATTAGTGTACAGTTGTCGTAGCTGGTACTTACAACTTTGTAATTGTATGCCCATTGCTTTGTTCCCTGTTTTTGCACAGCACTTTGACTAAATCAAGTCCAAAACTTACAGTACTGTGGGAGAGAGGACTCACTTCTCTCCCAGTGCAGGGGTAAAGGAAATTAATATTTTTCCCTTTGTCTTTCCACTATGAGTAACTCTCAGAATATCGTAATTGCTTCCCCACACTCCCGAATTAGAAAACTTTACCTAAGGGTTTCACCAGATGATCCCCTTCTTTTCCACAGGTTCACCAGGCTGCTTGAGCGGCTCGCAGCTGAAGATGACTTTCCATCCCCTACATGCATGCGGACTACAGTCGATGTGGTGAACGCACTGCGTACGTTTCTTTCTGGCTTAGCAAGGATGATGTAGACCTTGGGCACAAACATACAGCCAAGGGCCACTGTGGCACTCAGACTCACTGAGAAGCACATGGTGATTATCTTGTAGTTGCTTCCAAAATATATTGGCACAAAAGCCAGCCAAATGATGCAGGTGGTATACATTGTGAAGGCAATATATTTTGCTTCATTGAAGTTAGCTGGGACATTTCTTGTCTTAAACGCATAAAAGGTGCAGCTCAAAATTAATAATCCATTATATCCAAGGGGAGTTACAACACCCAAGTTGGTGGTGTTACAAATCAGGTAGACCTCTCGGATGCTTGGGTAATCATGCATTATATCTGGTGGTTCCATTATAAAGAGGGCAACAATGATGCCTAATTGTATACATATCAAGATAAATGCAATAACCAGCTGGGCACAGGCACTCATGAACCTAGGTTTCTTTGTACAAATTTTCTTCTTGCTTCCAGCCAGGATTCTTGCAATGCGGTTGGTTTTAGTTACCAGAGCAGAATAACTCATAGCTGGTGAGAGGCCAATGCCAATTCGCTGAAGGTAACAGTAAATCTGTTGAGGTTTTGCAATGAGACAAAAAGTGCACAAGTAACCCAAGCAGATACCGGCTAGAATGATGTAGCAAAGTTCTCGGCTGGATGATTTGACCACTGGAGTATCACGGTACATTATGAATATAACTGTAACAAACAAGGTGGCCAGTAGACCCAAACATGCAAAAACAACCGCTGCAATTGGTTCTGGATCGCCCCATCTGAGATACTGGACTGGAATGAGGTCACAACCTACAGAAAAAGAAAAAGAAGAAGGTGAACTGAGGTATGTAGGAGTGAGATTCTTTAATGATAGTTACAGGGTTTCCTGATATTTCTCTTCTTTTTGTCTTTCAGGAAGCTGCCATCATAATGAGTGTAGGTTCAGATTATGTCAATATAATGGCTCAATAAGTACATTTCAGTGACAGCTTATTTCAGTAATATACTTCATCTGGAATATAACATGATGACCACACTGATTGACATAAGTCACCTCTCACAGGAGTGACTGTGGAATTTCCTTTTAAATTCTATGAAATATAGTAATGTATGAATAAATTTCAGTGTCAAGTTGCATTACCTCAGTACAAATTGCTTCAGGGTTGTCTGCATACTATTTGCACTTAAAGGACCAGATGTCAATCCTAATAATTATATTGTATACTATGAAGGATACTCATGCTTGTTTAATTATTATAGAGAGGAATCTTGCAGATTCTAACTGTCAAATAAAAAAGAGTGTTTCTTTCTCAGATATGCTAGCTTTTTTTCTTACAAAAATTTTGTAGAATCAGAGTTAGAAGTAATAGGTAATTTGGGATGGCACACTCTGCTCACTTCTTTATCTGCCATTCATCCTTTTGAAATTTCTGAGAAATCAAAACCTTGTCTAACTTGTGAAATCAAACTGAATTTAATAAATTAGTGACAGAGATGAACTAACAATGAAACCCATCTAAGAACACTTGTTTTTCAGTTTTTGTATAGGTTTCAATAAGTACCCACATCACAGGAAAACAAAAAAGCCTTTCATTATAGAGTACAAATCAACAGGCAGAAGTAAAAGCTGGCAGAAAACTTGTAGCTGGCATCGTTTCTCCATCCCTTCTTTCTTTTTGCACTGTAGAGCCTGTGGTATACCTGTATAGTGTGGTATCTCTGCTTTCTGGCCAGTCCATGATCTCTTCCAGGATTCCTGAGCAGGTGGGTTTCCTCAGTCAGGTTCATTGGGTGATCAACGCTACCCACATACTCCATGTAGCACTGATTGTGTGATGTGTAGAGGGGATGTTGCCTTTGAACATCCAGTGTAGCACGGATGATCACAGTGCAAAGAGGAGACATGCTTCTGTACCAGCAACTGTACCAACTCTCATTTGCTGGTAGTATCACTTTTTCAGTCAGGGTGTAGTGGCTTCTGATCCTTGATACCTCCAGTTCCAAAACCCTTACAGTCAACCTTGAGTTTCTCCTGATGTTTTCTTTCAGAGGCTTCAGGTGAGACTGTTCCCCAGATGCATTCTAGAGCACATTTTGCACAGCTGGTCCTGTCCAAACCGGTCCAAGAGCTACAGCACAAGCTATTTCCTGTTTGATCTGCTCAAAGGCTCGTTGTTGCTCAAGGCCCCACTCAAAACAGTTCTTTTGGGTCACTCAAAAGGGAGTGCTTATAAGCTGACTATAGTCTGGAACATGCATTGTCCTATGATGCCTAGGAAAGCTTGTGTTTTCCTCTTCTTAGCTGGCGGAGACAGTTGCTACCTTGCTGACTACATCCATGGGCACATGACAGCACCCATCCTGCCATTTTATTCCCAAGAACTGAATCTCCTATTCAGGTCCTTTGATCATGCTTTTTATAACTAAACCAGCTTTCAGAAGAATCTGAATTACTCTTTTTCCCTTCTCGAACACTCTTCCTACCTTGTTGCCCCATGCTATGATGTCACTGATGTACAGTAAGTGCTCAGAGGCATCAAGTTTTTCCAGGTTAGTCCATGACAAGTGGAAAGGCTGTATTTCCACTGCTAGGGCAGACAATTCCAGGTGTATGGAACACCTCTCCACATGAAAGCAAACTGTGGTCTGTACTCTGCTGCCAAAGGAACTGAAAAAACCACACTAGCAATGCCACCTGTAGCACACCACTTGGCTTCCTTCAACTTCACTTTGTATCAGAGCTCTAATATGTCTGGCACAGCAGCACTCGGTAGTGGTCTTGCTTTGCTCAGGCCATGATAGTCTACTGCTCACCTCCACCCTCCATCAGACTTTTGCACTGGCCATATGGGACTAATAAAAGGTGAGTGAGCCTTGCCTATCACTCCTTGGCTCCCCACGTGTTGAATCAGCTCATGGATGGGAGCCAGGGAGTCTTGGTTCGTGTGATATTGCCTCCAGTGTACCATCCTTGTAGCAACTGGCATCTGCTGTTCTTCAATTCACAATGGTCCAACAATGAAGTGATCTTTGGAGAGGCCAGACAGGGTGGATAGCTGCTTGATCCTCTCTGTGTTCACAGTGGCTCCTTTAAAAACCCACTGGCACCCATCTGTGTCCTAGAAGTTTGCTGTTCTGGGCCAGTCTGGGCAAACACAGTGGGGTGCTTTAAAACTCTGACCCTGGGAGCTGCTGGCTCATGGGATTGACTATGAGTTTTACTTTAATATATAGATGTATATAGAGAATATTACCAAGGAATTTCATTATTCATTTAGGGGAGTAAATAAGGGGACTTGGCCACAGTTCAAAATGACACCACACAAGCTCGACAAAAATGTTCCACTACAATACTAATTTAACATATACTATTAATCCATAACACTTAAGTAAAAATTCAGTAAACCAACAACACTTAAGGCAAAATCCAACTGATTCCACAACACTTAAATCAAAATCCAATCCCTCCAGCTCCAAATCACCCTAAGCATCAAGAAAGGAACAAAGAAAGAGAAATAGAGGTATCAAGAAGAGAGGAGAGAGACGGAGAGACAGATTATATAGCTACCACCAAAACCTTGTAGAAGACCAGCTCTCAAGTCGAATGGCAGGGCCACGACCTGAGGCAAACATATACCCTTGGTTTTATTTTCTCTGGTCCCTATGGCCAACCTCTCCAGGCAGGGTCTCTGGCCCACCAGTCACTCTGGGGGTTCCAGGTCAGGGTGAGGGGCAGTGTTCTCACTGTCCCTGCCAATGTGAGCTGGGTTAGGGGCTGCAGGAGCTTTACTGTGTTATAGTTTTCCCAGGCTATTTGTGACTGACAACTACTCTGGGACTTCCCTATATGGGCTCCAAGGGTGGGGCTTTTCCACCTTCTAATAGGTGACTGTCAGCCCCATTATCACAGCATCAGATCAGCCAGGCAGCAGTCCACTCACCTGGCTGACAGCTGCAATATTTCACATATCTTGAAGTTCTGATGAGGTCAGAGATAGGGTAGCTTCCAATTCCTGTGTGAATTCTCTCACTTCTTCCTCCAATTTCTTTGTCAAATGACTGGCCTGTTGATTAAACCTTTCTTCTTCTTCCTCCTCCTTTAGTAATCAATGATATGGACCCACTGTCTTTTTCACTACTGGGGCAATTACTGTAGTTGCTGTTGTTTGAATTCCTGCCTCAACCACAGTACCCACAGTACCGAACTGTATTTGATAGGCATGGGCCAGGCCCCAATAAAGTGCTAGAAGCTGCGAGCTTTCATGGGGGTAGGCCAGAACCCTTCTATCAGATGGAGTGTTGGTTTGCCAGGTTTACTTTACTGTTCAGGTGTGAAATCCTGGGCTACAGGAGGTGATAACAGCTCTACAAACCTACCCTGATCCTTCCACACACTGCCACCCAGGGACAGCCTGTCTCAAGGCACATTTCTGTTATCATCTCACCCAAAATTTGTCTTCTATTCCACCAGGAAGACACCAGATTTCACAAACACCACAATATGCTAACATTGTTAATTAGTAGTATTAAACAACTCACATAAGGGTAAACAAATACCTCAGAAACCTGCATAATAAAAATATCCATATCAGTCCCAGATAGGAGGAGGGAGATGTATTTCCTTATCCTCACCACAAGATAGCCCCCCAGCACAGCAAGGTCATCAATATCAGGACAAAGCACATAGCCATTGTTGTATTAACATGTTCCCAAGCTGAGTGCTATGAAGAGACAAGCAGTGCAGCCAATAAACACTGTAACAGCTATCCATTACCTGAAGAGAGACCACAAGAGAGCTGAAGGGGGACTTTTTACAAGGGCATGTAGTGATAGAACAATGGGGAATGGCATTAAATGGAAAGAGGAGATATTTAGATTAGATATTTGGAAGAACCTATTTACTGTAAGGATAGTGAAGCACTGGAAAAGATTGCCCAGAGAAGCTGTGGATGCCCCACCCCTGACATTGTTTGAGGCCAGGTTGGATGAGGCTTTCAGCAACCTGGTCTAGTGGAAGGTGCCCCTGTACATGGCAGGGTAGTTGGAACTAGATGATCGTTAAGGTCCTTTCCAACCAAACCATTTAATGATTCTATTATTCTATGCCTGCCACTTGATAACTCCTATAACTATAGCACACTTAACATGAAAGTGCCATTGTCTCGAGCCTCACATTGGGCACCAAAAAGAACTGTGGTGGCTTGATCTTGCCTGGATGCCATGTGCCCACCAAGCTGCTCTATCACTCCCATGCTAGCAGGATAGGGTTAGGGGACAAAATAAAATGGAAAAACTCATGGGTCAAAATAAAGGTAGTTTAAGAAAGCAGAACAATGGCCACGTGTGGAATTAATGGAAAACAAAAGATTTATACTCTACTTCCAATCAGCAGGTGATGTCCAGGCACTTCCTGAGAAGCAAGCCTTCAGTAAATGTAACATTTACTCCAGAAGAAAAACATAATAACAAAAAATGCACATGCCCCTGCACCCACATCTTTCTCTTAGGTTTTATTGCTGAGCGAACATCATATGGTAGGGAATATCCCTTTGGTCAATTTGAGTCAGATGTCCTGGCTATGTCCTCCCACAAGATCTTGCCCATACCCACCATACCAATGATGCCTTAGAATTTTCAGGATTTTTAGCTTTTTGTAGATTTTAATATAGCTGGATTTTTTTTTACTTTACACAGTTACTTTCTCACAGTTTGTCATATTCCTGATGCTTCAGTTTAACTGTTTTTTAACCATCTTTTCAATGGCAATAACCATCTTTTTTAGCAAGAACATTTACTGCCACCACTTGTGACTCTTGGAATGCTTCCATCAGCGCTGCCCCTGTTCAATCCTAAACATCCACTGGACAGATTATGTGACCAATACGTCTGTCCTTGAACAGGCAGCAGTCACGAGCATTGAG
>JAWWLV010000001.1:35153489-35166784 GCA_035041135.1 Platyrinchus mystaceus
GAGTGGGGTAGCAGGGCTGCGGGAGCATAGGTGGAGGAACACTGCAAATCCATTTTACCGCTGTTCATTTTTCTCTGTTGTCATTTTTTTTTTGTGAAAGTGCCATGTTTCACATTTTCTGAAACATACCCCATCAATTTCATGGTTAAATAATATTTTTGCAATAATTTGGTAACCTAGTTTATTTATCAAAACAAGGCACCATTCCTTACCAGGAAAGGATTAACTTTGCATAGAAAAATGTCTCTGTAGGTCAAGCCTTGCCTTACACTCTTCTGCTTATATAAATTCATGAAGCAAATTGTGTTTTCCTTTGTCTTCCCTCTCACTTCAGAATTTCTCCTTTCATCCATAGAAACTATATGTAAATCAAGTCTGTGAGTTCTTCTGGAAAAAAAAACCACCTGTCTCTTTTCCCCTTGTCTGTACAAAGCTTTGCACAACGGGAACCTGATCCCTGAACAACGTTTTGAAGAGGTTTGTGCTCTGACCATTTGAATACTGGAATTTTGTTTATTAGCCATAGAGAAGAGAGGCTGTGGGATACAAGTGTTGGAGCAATTGATCTCTAAAGAAACCCAACTGGTATTCTGCAAAAGCATAGAGGTCTATGCCATGGCAAGGATGAACCCTGTGTTCCAGCAGCCTCTGATGAACAAAAGACTAATGCAAACCAAGGTTTGTTTGGAGCACTCATGCTTTTAGTGCTGGTAACTACAGCAACTAGTTCAGAACTTTTTCAGATTAAAAAAGAAGGTATTACACAAGTCTTCTGTACCTACTTGGGAGGAAAATAAAACTCTGAAATTTGATCTCCCTTAATAATTTCTCCGACAAGGACTTAATTTCTGTACTTGTTTGGAGAAGGGTAAGATCTGCATTTCCAGCTAGAGGTTAGGACAGGGCTGAATACAAAAACAGGACTATTTTTATTATTATTATTTTTAGATCAAGTAATTCAGGTCTTTAGAAAGGAGCTTAATTATGTGAATAAATCCTGGGTCAGGTTGAGGAGAGGAGATAAAGATCAGCTTCAGTTCAAACTTCAGCTTTATCCCTGGGTTTGATCTGACCAAACCAGTCCTCATATTTATCTGTCATTTGTTTCTTCAGCTCAGCAGATGAGCACTTTCATTGACAATATAAGCACAGCCACAACTCATTTACCTGTGAGGTCCTCATTGGGCCAGGAGCCAAGCTGGCAGGCTTTGCATGTGTATTCATCAGATACATATTCGTTCTCTTTACAAGGAGTGCAGGTCCAACAGCAACTCACTTCTCCTTTACGGATCACCTGAGACAAAAAATGACACTTGATTTATCAACATAAACATACATTCATGCTGCCCCAGATGACAATTTAATTTTTTAACCTTTTTTTTTGATATAAGAATTTTTAGATTTTATTTTAAAGTGAGTTCCTTTTCATGATATGTTTTCATATGCAAAATTTGACAAAATTTCTGAGTTCTCCCCTCATATAGGTACCGGAAGAAAGAAACCACCAAACCCAGAGAAGTATAAGTGGAGGTACAGAATGACAATAAGATGGTTTTATTCCTCTTAGAATTTGAAAAACTCAAAATTTTGTAGATGGCAATGTACTTACAGAAGCCAGTATATGATACTCAAGGCACATAATTCATTCCACTCCAGTCCATACAGGGAATTATACCAACAGTATTATATCCCTAAGGGTTCATTACCCAAATACTTTTGTGTGCTTATTTTTCATCAGATTGTGAGTGATTTGTTAAAATTGATTTTTTCCAGACATCAAACTCAACATGCTTTTTCCAGAATTATTTAATTGCTGGTTTCTAATTACCATTTAAGAGTAAGAATGTTTTCTTTATCCATTTTAACATATGACCTGGTTTCTCATTTCATAATTTTCTGTCAAATGTTATTTTATGCTTATGATTGAAATACAGACTTTTCAAGTTCCTTGTTTATCATCTCTGGGCAACAAAAACATCTGTGTTTCTTGTCAATATGACTTTCTTTTGAAATAAAGTATTCCCAGTTTCTCTACTCCACCTGAACAATTCACAAACAAATACTCCCAAATATAGCATAAGTAGGTTGACTTTTGTATCTTTTGCAATGATGAATTTAGAAAGTGTATTCAAACCTGAATACTTGGAATTTGACAAATCTATCAGGACACTAGTACTCTGATAATTTCTTACCCAGCACTACCAGGGAAGGATTATGTATCTTTTTCTAGGAATAAAGATAATTCTTCTCCAGTTCAGGTAGAATTTGGTTTCCCCCCCCCCCCCAAATATTAAATTGCTTAGTCAGCATTTTATTAATACTTTTTTTTTTCAATTCTTGAAAAATTCTTTGTTGTACTACTTACCTGTAAACAAATATTTTCTGTCCTTTTTAACATAAATAACTCTCTTCAAAGCAAAAATTATTTTCCTTTCTCCTTGCCATCTGGTCAATCTTTTGAACCTGTACTTATTTAAATAATCATATGTGTGCATTATTTCAAATCTTTCATGTGGATGTACTAAATGTCGCTGAGTGTTGGATATCATTACATTGAGTGCTTCAAATTCCTTCACTATAACTCAGTCACACAGAAGTTTGCAGGAAAACTACCACAGAGCTTGGTAGGGTCAAGCTCTCACCATCAGCTGTGAAGACCATGAAGATAAAGACTGAGGTTAACTTTGAGATTTATGATCAAAAAACTAATGAGGAGCAAACAGAGCATTTTAAACATTGGACTTCAGTGTATCTCAGTGTATGATGACTTGGCTTCATAGTGAACAATCCTCTTCAGAGAATCCTTGAGAGCATGGGCAGAGGGTGGAAGGAGACTGTGTTAGTGAAGAATACAAGATACTTCCCATCACCTTTGTTGTGCCCACAGATCATAAAGGAACTCCAAGCCACGCAGTTCTGAAGGTATTAGCTGTTTGTCCATCTCTATCTTCCACATATGTGACTTTGTGGCTGGAGCAGGCTAACAGACCCCTGTTTAGTTACTGTGGGAGTAATTCATTCCATTTGCACTTTATGTGTCTGCAGAAGGTATGTTCTCATCTGAATCAACTGTCCTTTCCGGGTGTCTTTTACCATCAATGAAGAGAAAGAAGTATTTCTACACCAAGCTTAGTCTTAACGGTTTTGAAAGCCTACACGAGAATGAGATTACTCCTCAACTGAAATAACATATTGTTTCCATTGATTATAAAGGATATTCAGAAATCTAATATAACTCCATATGCCTACACTGAAGACAAATACAATTGGTCTGATGAAACTCACTTATTGACTCTGTCAAAGACCAGTTAGTGAACAAAACATGGTGACCTTGTCCTGCAACTCTGTAAAACTCAGGCTGAAGAGATTCACTTTACATTGAAGAGCATGATCAGCCTTCCACCAGCACCTCTCTGGAGCTGCATCCCAATTTTCAGTCATTCCATTCGAACATATGAGAAAATTGATCCAGCTTCCAGTGAGACTTGTCAGAAACTATAGCTGCTTTTTTTATGGCTGTCCATGCCCATCCACTTAGACTTTTATATAAAGGACTGCAAGGTAAGCTAAGGACTTGCAGTATTTTAATTGTTCTGCAGTGTGTGTCATGGGATGCTGAAGGATAATAGTGTATAATTAATATATGACAGATACATCTACCCTCCTTATTGCAGCATGGAAAGGGAGGAAGGAAAAATCAAAAACCTGGGTAACAAAGAAGCAGTAAAACAAGTATGATTAAAAAAATTTGTTACCTACATTTCCTGAGGTTGGAAGTAGTGGTATATGTTGTTGTTCTCTGATGATACCACAAATTTAAGGTCTGAGTAATAATGTTCCATTTTACTGACTATGTCTAGCCCTGAAATAGTAGCAACCATTATTTATAATTTACCTTCAAGTGCAATGACAAGTCCCAGTCAGGGATTTTCACTCCACTGATTCAGATGCTGTAAAAATATGCAGCAAAAAGCCCCCAAACAATACCTATTTGCAAACATTTGGAATATAAGTAAAAACCAAAAAAGTCACAGATATGGGAGTACAAGAAAATGGCAAATTATGAAAACATTGAGACAATTATGATAGGAGCAAGACCTAAATACATAAGTCTGTACATTTTAATTAAGGTGTGGGATACCATCTCTAAGTAAAAATCAAGAAAAAGTTGCTTTCAAATTTCAAGGCTGTTCATGCAACAAGACTGAAGCAAATGAAGAAAATACCTACCTTTATCTGGCCTTTTTCACAGGGTTCACTGCATACAGATCTGATGATATTACTTTTCTCTGCCCATATTTCATCATCGTCCATTTTCAGCTCACCGTTGTCCCAGCTGCCAACATTGATATAATCAAAGTAGTCCTTCCCCATTTGTTTAAAATTCATGATTTCATATCTTTGGAAACACAAAGGAGAGACATAGTTAAGTTGAGGAGAATATCATGAAATGTTTCAAATTAAAGGAACACTATAAAGTCAAAAATCAAGCTTGTTAAAATAAAGAAGAAAAAATTAAAAACATTATGCTTGCCCTTGAGTATCTCACAATAATTTCTCTGATATCATAATCTTTCTTTTCCTTTGTATTTTAACTTGGGAGTTTTGGAGTATTTTATTTTTTTGGTTTTTGTTTGGGTTTGTTTGGGTGTTTTTGTTGTTATTGGTTTTTTGTTTGTTTTGTTTTATTTTTGTTTTTCTATCACCATAAAAATTTCCCTGAACAGTCTGGGGTTAAGTCACTGCGCTCCTGACGCTGACTATTTGTTTAAGGAAAACCGTGAAACTGGTCAAACAGAATTCATTTTGTGCAACTTTCAGCACTGAAGACAATTGCATAAGGAGCCCCAGTAGCAGATGCTGAGTAATCTAAACAAGTAATGTCAATTCCTGATGCTATGTGCTCCTCGTTGTCTGCAGAGAAGACTGAAGATGGATAAACTCCTGAGAGAAGAAGTCTGAAGATAGATAAACTCACAAAGTGAGGTAGAAGCAACTCAGGTCTGTGGGAGCAAAGGAAACTTCCTATGCCAAAGACACCCAGAGAGGAATCAGGCATCACTCTTCAGGCACAAAGTAGTCTGTCCAGGAATCTTTCCTTTTCTTTTTTTTTTTTTTTCTTCTCTACCATTGCAGCAGCAAATGCTGGTCTCTCTCATCCATACAATAACTTTTATGTAATTCCCCAGTGATCAAAACACATTTAATTCCTTGTACAGTATGGTGTGGAAGAGAAAGTGCAATCATGACTCAGTCCTAGGCTGCTTTTGGGTCAAAGATAGAGCTGGTCAGAGTTTTCAGTTTCATGTTCCTCTTCCTCCTACTTTCTTATCAGCTCTCACAGAGTCTTGCAGAAAGCCTGTGGAGCATCATAGGACTCACTAGCCTCCTACTACTGAACAACAGCCCACCTTTCTGCCTTACAGGCCTGTTCTTTTAGCACTTTCTTGTAAGGCATGCTTGGAAAACTGAGCAACTCCTGAAGCAATGATGTCATGCTTTTCTTTAGCTCCTCTTTAGTGAATTTTACATTAAGCTGTCTAAGCAATATGAAATTCACTGACGAAAAACAAGCAAAGGATATAGACCCAGAAGATTAACACAACCATGGGTTTAGAAAAGCTGCCTGATTCATAAACAAGGAGACATCTTTTTCCTGTCAGCAGGCATCAAATTAGTCCCAAAGGCAAAGCATACAGATGGGGTTGGATTACGAGTGATATTGTCAGCATGTAATTTCTGAAGTCCAATGTATATATAAGTAAAAGAACCAGCTTATTAAATCAAACAATCTCTTAAGTAAGATACTGTGCTGGTTTTGGTTGGGGTAGAGTTAATATTCTTCACAGTAGCTGGTATGGAGCTGTGTTTTGGATTTCTGATGAAAACAGTTTCTACTATAAAGATGTTTATGTTATTGCTGAGCAGTGCTTACACAGAGCCAAGGCCTTTTCATGCTGTCACATCGGCAAGGGGGTGAGAGTGCATGGGAAGTTGAGAGGAGACACAGCTGAGACAGCTGACCCCAAATGATCTAAGGAATATTCCATACCATATGACATCATGCTCAGTATGCAAAGTAGGGGCAAGAAGGAGGGGATGTTTGTCTTCCTAAGTCATCGTTACACATGGTGGAGCCCTGCAATCTTGGAGATGGCTGAATACCTGCGTGTCCATGGGAAGAAATGAAAGAACTTATTGGTTTGTTTTGCTTATGTGCACAGCTTTTGCTTTTCTTATTACACCATCTTTATCTCAACCCAAGGGATTTGTAGCTTTAGCTCTTTCAATACTCTCCCAGATCCCACTGGTGGAGGACTGAGCTGCGTGGTACTTGCTGCCGGGGGTTAAACCATGACAGATACCCAAGTATCTCTTTTAAGCTTTGAGGAAACACTTTGAACACTGACAACCAGTAGCTATACTCTTATCTAAGTTTAATATTTTTCCCACACTGATATAAAAAAAAAATACAGTAAAACTATTCTATAATAATATCCATTGATGGATCTCAGAATGCTTTGAATCAAGAAACAAAGTCTAACTCTTACAGTGGGGAAACTATTGTATGGCAGGGATTCAGTGCCAAAATCACACACAGGTCAGGATCAGAACTGCAAGCTACCTCTGAAAGAAAATGAAATTGGAGCCTGATTGAATAGACAATGCGACATTAGGAATATTATATAGTTCTTGAGTCTTTCCAAAAGAAGAAAAAAAGCAATGACACATGTAGAAAGAAAAATTTATGATACTTATGGATTTTGAAATACTTTACTTTCCATCCTATATAAGAAAGGAAATGTCCACGGCTTTGATAATGATCTCCTCAAAGTTGGAGATGTGAATGCCAGACTGACAGAAATTAATTGAATCCAGATAACATAAGCATAAACCCAAATAAACAGGCTTTTGCACATGGTTATAAACTAAGGGTTTTTTTCTAAGGTTCACAGGCATAGTAACAGTCTGTCCAAGGATTAAACAAACTAACGCAGAAGCCACTGTGGAGTCATTATTCAGCATTGTCAGGACATTGCAAGATTCCTATGAGTAAAACTTTGTTAAAGCTGTCAATTCAGAGTTTCATGGAGAGATGAACAAAACACTGCCAGTGCTTAACAGTCCACAGAACCTAAACCAATGACTCCTCCAATAGTAGTTCCATAAATCCCAAGGGGAGTACTGGAAAGGAACCTAACAAATTAAATATACTATTGTCTCAATATTTTGTGCCTCTCTCTTCTCTATGGAGACCAGCATTGTCAGACATAGAAATAGCCAGATTCAGTAAGTCCGTTGCTTTAGTGGAGGTTCGTGAGTCACAGGTTCCCTGGAGCTTCCTTGAGATAACACAGGGACAGTTTGTCACTTTAGGATAGGAGAGACCAGATGGTACAGTAGCACATTTCCAGCAGTGCCCTAATCACAGTGCAAAATACTTGTTTCAAAACAGGAGTGCCACAAAGTTGCTGAGAATCCATATTCTATTGGTAGCACAGTTAAAACATCAGCATCTTGTTTTTCTTGCCTTTTCTTGCCTTCTCAGTTTCTCTTTAGAGTTTCTATGGTATTTACAGATAGTTGTTATCTTCCTGACAAATCATAGCTGTTCATTCCATACTCATTTGTTTTTTCTCCATGTCTTCTGTCTCACATAAAACAAGCCATACACTAGACTATCTCTCTGCTTAAAACTCAATATACACATAAAGGACTTTGGAATAGGGCCAGGTTTCAAAGCAACTTGTGGGATTAATCATCTGTTGTATAATATCAAAACCCTTTTGCTATACATCAAAATCCTGAACTATCTAGGTCAGAAAGGCTTTTTATGTTCTGATTTCCTGCTTAACACCACCACCACAGTACAGCTGTGAGGATTTCAATTCCTGTTTTATGGAGATGCAGTTATCAATGTAAGTGAACAGGGCAGATGAGTTGTTCCAGTAAAAAGACCTCTTTGCAATATTTAAATATTTTCATTGATGTTGTCATGTCACAAATCATTTATTTGTGACAGGTCACGCATCACTTATTCATGGCACTCTTCAGTTTTTCTGCAAGAAAGAAGTTAAACAGACAGAGGTAGGGGAGGATGCAGTCCACTGCATCTGAGCATCATTAAAACCAAAGAGGAAGCCTTATAGAGAAGTCTGGGACAAATCTTTTAAAATAAAATTGGTCAGAAAAAAACTGACAACACATTTCTTCATAATTCAGCTATTGGTAAAAATAGAAGTGTTTAGCCAAAGACATCCTTGCTCATGCTAAACCAAATCTGAAAATAAATTTCCATCTGAAATTTTCCTAGGTTTCTGCCAGTTTGTGCCTGAGTTCTCCTACCAGCTCACAGTGCCGCTCCTTAAAATCTGAGTCTGAACAGTTTGAACGTTTGTTTCTCCGGAGGCAGACACAGACTGTTTTTAGGTGGCTATCCTGATGATAGCTTTTGGGAAGAATGTTGACTTTACAGGTTTTCAAATAAGATGAGAAAAAAAAAATCAGTTCAGATATAGTAGAAATTTTTGGAAATATCAAAATATTCTGATCAATGAATTTGCCTTTTCTTACCCATTTCTACTAGGAAGTTAATGCTTTCCTTTCCATTCACATTAGTGGGACAAGACAAAATTTAAGTGAGTGTACAGGATAGACAATTTTCCCTCTAGTCATCTGTTCATTGGTGCCATCACAAAGATGTTTAAAAACTTCCCAATAATTAGACAAAAAAAGGGAAAGTGCTGGATTCTGCACCTGGGATGGGGCAACCCTGTGTGTACGTACAGACTGGGAAATGATATGCTGGAAAGCAGTGCCAGGGAAAGGGACTTGGGAGTCCTGATAAATTACAAATTAGATATGAGTCAGCAGTGCCCTGGCAGCCAGGAGGGCCAACCATGTCCTGAGAGCAATCAGGCAAAGTATTGCCAGGTAGTTGAGAGAGGGGATTGTCCCACTCTGCTCTGCACTAGTGTGGCCTCACCTTGAATATTGTGTTCAGTTTTGGGTGCCACAATACAAGAAAGATATAAAGCTATTAAAGAGTGTCCAAAGAAGGGCAACAAAGATGGTAAAGAGCCTGGAGGGGAAGCCATATAAAGCTGTATTTGGAAAATATGGAAGCAGATTTTTAATAATTCTGATAAAAAAACCAAATCTCAAAAAAATCGGTACAATATTTCTGATATTGTTTTTTCTTTCTTAATAAAAGAAGTCTATCTGCTATGATTGTTTATTGCTCAATCAAACACGTACATTTAAAAACCCAAATAGAGAGAGAAATATGTTGTGGTGGCCATCATGGTCTACAAACATAAATTTAAAGGTCTCGTGGTTTCTTTTGAGTAGTAGAACCTTTAAATGGTATGGATAAAATGCAAATTCATGCAGGAAGCTTTTACGCCTGAAAATCCATATCTTTAGCACCATAAAATTGCACATAAAAAAAAAAAAGAGAGGCATTTTGGAAAAATAAAGGCAGAAAGTCAAGAAATGTGAAACTAGAAGTATGAGATCTTAGCTCTGATGTCAAGTCTGCGTGCATCTATTATACACATTTAACATCACTGGTATTAAACAGTTTAACAAATGTCAGCATTACCTTCCTGGAGAGTCACCATTCTCATCAAACAAGATCATGTCCCCAGAGACGCCCGTAAAGTTAGTTTTCATGAGGGATTCCAGAAGCTTCCGACCATCTATGGGTTTCATGGCATCACAGAGGCCCACATAGCCTGGGCACAGCGACAGCTGCATGTTGTGGAGCCCGTAGGCCATCGAGTATATTGCATTGATTACGAAGCCCATCTTGGAGTCCTGAACATGCTGTGTCCTCAGAGTCATCTCGCCTGCCAGGGAACAAATAGGGGGTTAATGCACAGAGCTGGAATACAGTCAGCTCTTCAGACATCTGTTGATTATTAACAGAGGGAAAAGTATTTTAAAGTGTCTTCAACAGCTCATAGCAGATGCTTCTGCTGGCACACACACTGACTATGTTAAAATTTAAAAAAAAATTGTAAGAGATTCTCCTTAAATATTTTATTATCCAAATAGTGCACCTCACCACACCTATATTGTTTTTTGACTGTTGCTCTTTCACGTGTCTTTTTAAAGCACGAATCATGGACATTATTATATAGCGTTTTGGGGAATCCAGAAACTTCTCCCCACCTGCAGAAATCTCTCCAAAACCTCAAAAATATTAGTTTAGGTGTAAATGCTAACATGAGGTCTATGGACCTTATGGAAAAAGTTTACAACTGGTAGAAAAACAGTGAACTCTGTTGCCTAGAGAAGTTTTGGCTGCCCCATCCCTGGAAGTGTTCAAGGCCAGGTTGGATGGGGCTCTGAGCAACCTCGTCTAGTGGAAGCTGTCCCTGACCACGGCAGGAGGGTTGGAAGTAGGTGATCTTTAAGGTCCCTTCCAACCCAAACTATTCCATGATTCTATAAAAACACTTCTGTTTCAGCAACATGGAACGAAGCCTGTGCAAAGAGACTGACCTAGGCACCATTCTTTTACTGTACCAAAAGTTCCTACCTTAATAGTTCTCCTACTTCTACATCTCTTGCTCTTCTGTCTTTATGAAGTGAGGATAATGATACAATACAGGTCTGTGAAGACGGTAGGCATTGAGTCTGTTTAGCCAGAATCAGTGAATCTTACTTTGGCTTTTAAAACCTATTTGCACTTCTATTCTCTATTTATGCTGCTGTGAAATGAAAAATAAAAATTCATTCAGCAGCATCCTAAAGGCCTTTATATTTTATAATCCAGTATTATGAATAACACAGAGTGTCTAGGCACCTTTTGCAGATAAGAGTAAGAATCCCCAGCTGGTGATAGATCCCATCATAAAATAGGTACATATACATACAAGTTCCTCTTTTCAGTGCTGAATAAGAACATCACCACACAGTTTTAAACACTAAAATACATTGGAACACATCAGGAAGGGTAGTAAAATACATAATCCGAACTGAAAAACAGTGTGCAGAGGTCAGTAAATGAATGAGAGGATGGAGAGATCCCTTTTTCCCTTCTGTTTCATGCAGAAGCTGGCACTACCAGTTCCAGTCAGCCTCATGAGCAGTGATTAACATTTTGGAAGGCTAAGTGATATAAGCTTGAAATATCTATAATGGAAAAAAAAAATGAAAGAAACACACAGTGCTGCTCATTCGTTCTGTTCTACCAAGGTATTGCTGTTTCCTAATTAAAAATAATAGGCATTAAAGCTGCAACAGTGGAGCACATGTAAAACCCATATTAATTGAAATTAAGTGGAAAATTGTACAAGTGTATTACACTGCAATACACAAAACTCGGTTTAACCAATTATTCATACTCAAAATTAAGAGCTCACACATCATGCAGTTAATTATAGTTGCCATTAGAATGAATCAGATTTGCATCGGCAATAGTATTTATCATAAACCTATATTTCGACTGTTTTATTGCTTATGATTGCCTAAAAATCGAATAACTTAATTCTTACAGAAACACTCTCCCCTGGGCTTTGTGCTTCATTTTTATGGAATTATTATTCTGATTTTCTTTAAACATTGAACCTCATTCAGTTCACCTGATGATTTTTAATGCTTAGCTCTTCCTAGAAGCTGCTGAAAATTGTCAATGGAGTTGTGAGGGAATTAGCCATTGTGAGAATTTTAATATACTTTTTGCTGCTGGCGAAAACATTCACCTGAGATATTAATAGTCTCACTTGCCCATATAGGGGCAAATCCAACATGCCAAGGTCAGTTTACAGTACCACAGGACTCTGTAGTGAAAGGGAACATCTCAAAGCCTGAGACAGAAGGAATTTTTTTTCTCTTTAATCTACCTTAATATGGCCTTAAAAAAATGCCAGTATTAAAAAAAAAACCCAAAACCAAAACCAACCAACCAAACAAACGAAAAAAACCAAACCCCCCCAAAAAACAAACCAAATCAAACAAAAAAACCAAAACCCCAAACAAACAAACAAAAAACCCAAATAAGAACCCCCAAAAAACATAAAAAAACCCCAAAATAAAAAAACAAAATCAAGGCTGAAAGTGATTTTCAACCGATCTGACACATTAGACTTGAAGCACTTAAGTAACCCTTATTTACCTCAGTGCTCCTAGAAGTGGGTTTAAGGGAAAACTGAATACACAACCTGAAAAGTAGTTCTCTCACTCAGCAAAACAAACAAACAAACAAAAAAAAAAGGAAAAATATTTTAAATCTGTTTCTGCAACCTGTATAACCTTAAACTCATTGCTCCCTTAAGAATTAGTGCATATTGTTCTTGCTGGAACTCTAACACATCTTCTTATACCTCATCCATGAGTTCTGTCTTCAGCCAAGAACCTTTCCTGACAGAGTCATTCATGACATGGAGAGGTGGCATGGATGAATTTAATGTTGATGGCTTCAGTAGTGTTCAATGGAATTGAGTTTACAGATTAAATTCTTAAGCAAGAATAATGAAATAATCTAACAGACTTTGAGAAGTTCCTATAGAATCACTGGGCAGAGAATAAATATCCACAGAGTGTAACTTGTATGTCTTTTTAAAATATCTATAGTAGAAATCTTTTCTATTAGAGTAAACATTAAAAAAAATAAATCAAACTATGTATCTGTAAAAGATCTGTTTCCACATGAGAAAAAATAGTGAAGAGGGACAGAAAAAGTTTTACTTTCCTGTGAGCTGGAAAGTCCAGTGTGATGCCATTTAATGTTGGCATGTAGGGAGAAGCAGGACATGTTTATATTATTATTTTAGTTCAGTTCAGGTGTGCATTTTCAAAAACCAATTTCCAACTCATTCTCACTCACTGTGGTTTGGGCTGGATTGGGTGTCACCGTTTCAGGGCAATATATCAAGTTTCTTTTGAAAGACACTAAACAGATGAAGTGCCCCAGGAAAGCACAGATAAAGTGCCCTAGGAAAGCACCTAATGCACCACAGCTGCAACTGGGTGTTCAAAGCTTGGGACCATGCTGCAGCCAGTTTAGAGCAAAACTCCCCTCAGCTGTGAATCTTTCTTGGCCCTTAGTTTGCAACTAGACTCAGGGTTGCTCCCAGAATGCTGCAGACAGCAGAAGTTGGAGGTATAGAGGTGACGATGTCTGTGGGCCAGGTACAAACCCACGTTTCATAGGTCTCTAGTCGATTCTTACTGCAATTTTGACAGGCTTAAGTACCTTTTCTATGGTAGACATGAGCAATTTTTTCAGGACGAAGCTCATTTTCAGACAAACATGGTTAAGAATATATCAACCTATTTACGAATCT
>JAWWLV010000001.1:35166884-35196450 GCA_035041135.1 Platyrinchus mystaceus
ACATGAGCAATTTTTTCAGGACGAAGCTCATTTTCAGACAAACATGGTTAAGAATATATCAACCTATTTACGAATCTGTATTGAGGTTGGTGTTTCTGTCCAAATGACTACAGAAAATAATCTGCACTACAGTACCTCAGAGCCAATAAATATTAACGCTGTATCATGATAAATTACTGCAGAAATAAAGAATTCTGACTCCTGCAATTAAGATATATAAGGCAATGGATGAATGCAGGGTGAATCAAGTCTTACCTAATGATGAAAGTGAGAGAGTACTCGGAAACATAAATGATCAAACAGTGTGGAATTCTCTGAGAAATGAGTGGCTAAAGAATGAGCACAGATCCCTGAATTGTGTTATATTTATTCCTTTATCTTTCCTGTCCAAGATATTTTGATAAGTAAATAAGGGCTTATCCCATTATTTTTCAAGCTGTGAGATCATGAGGCAGTTCCAGATTTGAAGTCATGTAGCCATTTCTGTCTACAAAATATTACACAGACATATCCTGTCCCTTTTTTGGCAAATCAGACAACCCATCTGTCCTTCATTTTCCCATTTCACAATATTTCCTTTTTACTGCCTTTTATTTGCCACCTTCCTTTAGACCAAATATTCCTCAGGAAGATGACTACTTCTCACTACCTCCCTGTTTTTCCTCTGCATAATGTAATCTTCTTGTTATTGGCTAGTGGTTTGAGGTCCTATCACGTTGTCTCTGAAATGAAAGCAAAATTTTCCTGGGTGTCATGGTAAATTTAAGTATGCAAATATTTATTCTATAGGTCAATTAGGAATCTGTATACACAGGATTCAGGTGAGCATTTGCAATATGGTTAAATGTATTAAATATCAGCTTAGGAATATGCTGCCACTAAGTGCAGATGGTTAATATCTATGCTTTTTCCTGATTAAATATGTATTCTGTATATCTGGATCTGTCTGTATGTTTCCCAAAATTTATTATATGACTGTGACTATACCAAAGGTAAAGAACAGTCTGAGAATGTTGTGAATTCAGAGCACTGAAACCTGCACAGTTTCTTCCCACTCTTCTGGGAGTGACTCACTTTAGGAGACTTCAGCAGAATTCCAGCAGTGGATAAATGTGGGCTGTGCAGGCCGGAACACACTGTGCTGCTCAGCAACACCTCATGGAACAAGGCTTGGGGCCATGTGAAGGCAAGCTCAGGTGTGTGCACACCACAGCTGTGGAGCCTGAGCTGAGACAACCTGTTGGCATGAACCTGGGGGTTCTTATGGGGTGCTGGGCAGGGATGGCTCTGGAAGCAGCTTTGATGATTAGAGCAGCCTTCCAGTAGCTGAAGGAGGCTACAGGAGAGCTGGTGAGGGACTTTTCACAAGGGCAGGTAGTGATAAGGACAAAGGGCAAGCAAAAACTTTAAACTGAAAGAGGGCAGGTTTAGATTAGATATTGGGAAGAAATTCTTCATTGTGAGGATAGTGAGATGTCATCACAAGTTGCCCAGAGAAGCTGTGGAGGCCTCATCCCTGGAAGTGTTCAAGGCGAGGTTGGATGGGGCTTTGAGCCTGGTCTAGTGGTAAGTGTCCCTGCCCATGGCAGGGGGACAGGAACTACATGATCTTTAAGGTCCCTTCCAACAAAAACCATTCTATTCTCTGATTCTATTGTATGATTAACTGTGTGGCAATGGCCCAGCACTAAACTCCTCATCCAAATTTGATTTTTTCTGTTGTCATATCTCCAAATCACAAATATGTAGATGATGAAAAAGAAATATGTTCTCTCACCAAGAAAATGATTCCAACTAGCAACGGTCCATTTCTTGGATCTATTTAGAAACAATTAGTGTACTTATGGGCAGTGATCCAAGAAAGCACTTAGGGATACTGGTAGTTCCTGTGCAGAGTGAGCCAGCTCTGGACTGCTTCCATTCTCCAGAGCTGCTCCAGCAGCCCCCAGTGCTGCTGGTCCCAGCTACCAGTGGGACTAATAAAATAATTCTCCCAAGACTGACTCCATCTCATTGAATATGGAAAAGCAAAACAAACCAAACCCACCTCTTGCAGGAAATTCTGAAATTTGTCTATAGTTTCCAGTTCTTAGCATGCAAAAAAGCATTCTTCAAAAAATTACATTATTTTACAAGTTTTTTGATGCAAAACTTGTCATCCCTTTTTTTTTTTTTTCCTATTTTTTACCCTCAAGGAAGATAAGATACAATTTTTTTGCTAGCCAGCTGGTGATGTTGTAAAGCCTCATCAAGCAAGGATGTTAAAGAGTGCAAAATTACCATGGTTCAATATGCTTTTTCTGCTTCCTAACTTTTCCAAAAATGAGAATACTTTGCATTTTAAAGAATGGGAAAAGGGTAAAAGAGTGAAAATACTTTACATTCCAGGCAGTTCCCCTACCCCCTTACTGTATTCCCTGAGGAGAAACAGAACAAAATAAGAGACACAATGTGGGAGAACATTTTTTGATGTGCAGAGCAGTTTGTTTGCTCTACAATGAATTTAACATCAGAATGAAGGGAAATTGGTAGTGCATTTTATTATTTCTCAATAATCAAAAGGTTGTTTATGACCAGATCCCAAGAGGCATTAGGATGGAAACAACAGGTATAGCTTACAGTCGCCAGCTATGGCATAATTTTTCCCCATGACTATATCACAACTTAGTTTCTATATAGTTTCCACATATATATGTCATAAAAAACTTCAGTGATTCTTTGTGCTAATTTGTTTTGAAAGACAAGAAGCTGAAAGAAATGAGTTCTCGTTTTGCTAGCAAAAATAAACCACATTCACATTCTGCTCACAGTACTTGAAGTTCAAGTCCACCAGACAATGTGTTTTCCTTTTGTTTGTTTGTGGGGTTTTTTTTGTTTGTTTTTGTTTTGTTTTGTTTTGTTTTGTTTTGTTTTGTTTTTCCTTTGCCTTAGTGAATATCTTAGGAAAAATCAGGACAACAGGCTAATCTTACAACACAGACATGGTAGTGTATGTCTGCTGTAGGATACAGTGTGACTTAGGTCTGTCAGTGGGTCTATGCTGTCCAGTGGTGCTCTTTGGGATCTGTGTGCTCTGAATGGCATGCCACCAAGTCAGTCATCTCAGAAATGTGCATGTCTCTCCAGTGAACAAGTGCATGGAATCCTTTAAAATACAGGAAAGGTTGCACATATGAACCAAGGTAAAGCGTAATGTTCATATCTATTTTAGTTATCATTGTTTAAAGATACAGTAAAAGACTTATTTTGGAACCTTTTTCAAAATAATTCATGAGAGCTTTCTATTAAAGCAATGTGAAAAAACAAAGTAACTTGCAGTTCTGTGTTATTTGTGAGGTTCAAGATGCACTTTTCTGCTAAAAAATCAAACACAATAGTTTATTTATTTATTTATTTGTTTGTTTGTTTTCATAATTTAATTTATTACAGGCTCTTGGACTGAAGAAAAGAGATATTTTCATATCTGTGGGAAATTTCATGTAGTTTAAGTGTCCTTTTCCGTAATACAAAACCTCAAGATTGGATTTTATCTTTTCCGAAAAGGAAATTCTGAAGGATAAAACAGATAGCTGGCAACACTGGGAAATGCCATTTTGATGCTGAGGCAAAATACATAGCATAACACTGAAACAATATGAGGTAAATTAAAAACTTCAAACAAAACACTTCAGTGTTACTGAAATATGGAAACAAAATATTACGAATTTCAATGTTTTTCTTTCAAAGTGTGTGCCATTGAATCAACATACTCCTATGGAACATTTTTCAAATTTCACAAACAAATGTGTTTGAATGCAATCCACTTGCCCAATGCTTTTGACCAGTTCTGACTTTCATGCTTTGCAACTGAAAGCCAATGCCAGCACTGTTACACTTCGTACGTTGATTAGCACCGAGATGTTGAGAATGACTGAGAGACCAAATTCAGTGTCCTAAAATGCAGAGAGGACTTACAAAAGTCTTTTTCTGAATATTTAGTTGACTTTGTTGTTTTACATCTATTTAAGCCTGCCTGACCGAGGCATGCTCAGAGTTCCCACAAATTTGACTAGAGGCTGACCTTCACCTTTGGCTGCCTACAAAACAGTGGAAGTCTGGATTCTGTTGTAAAGTTTGACAAAATCGGCAAAAAGAGTAACAGGTTAAGTAAATCCTAGGAGAATGAAAAATAGACACCTATTTCTCCACACCATTTTCTCAAGCATGGATATCAAACTTGAATGGCACACAGGATTTCTTCAGGAGAATTAAAATACTCTTTAATTCACTGTTTAAAAAACGGAAATTAATTTTAACTTGTTTTGGTTTGTTTTCATTTGCAATATATAAATAATAGTGTAGGAATGTTAAATCTGGGTAATATGACGTTTAAATATGACACATTCCTTGCAATACAGAAAATACCCTTCCGTTCTGACAGCACTTACATTTTGTTGGCTGAGTTCTGATTAAACCAATTTTGGCATTTGAGCTTACATTTAACCAAGAGATTTTAAGCGTGTTGCAGTGCAAAATTGGACAGCATATTTTGTTTCTCAGTTCTATCTGGAAACCCAAAAGGGCCATTTTTTAAACCAAATTTCTATTCAGCTGAAACTGTGGGACTGTGTGTCCTTTTGACCTCATTAAAAGTATCTGGCACTGGATGAGATTCAGCAAACAGGTAGATATTTTTTGCATTTTTATTTTATGTGCCCTTTTGTACCTTAAGCTCTAAAACTCCTCGTATTGATCCAAAATTTCCCTAATCTCCCTTTCTGCAAATAAACTAATTAATTCTTAACCCTCATCTAAATTGCTTAGAGATATATTGGTCATTCGATATATTGGTCATTCTCATTCTATGTTAATTTTCAGACTCTCAGAAAAAGTACTTTTATCTTAGAGAAGCCACATGGTTAAACCATGAATGGAATTTGGGATTTCTGCATCCTGCTAAGGTCCATTCAGAATGCTGCTGCAAATCTCCTTTTCACTGTTCATCACTACAATGTTCTTCCCTTCAAACCCTGTCACTGACTTCTTGCTTCCAACAATGTCAGACATAAGTTGCTTTCCTGACTTTCAGTGCCCTCTGTGTTCTGTCTGTGGCTACCTTTGTGATGACCCAGCCTCCATAATTTCAATTTGTTTTCTGCCTCTCTGTTTCAAACCACAGTATGTAATGTCAGGAACCTGCTGTAAATACCTGCACAAGTGACCTATCACCTCCCTCCAGATTCTTGTTTCTATTGTTCCTTTATATGAAACGGCTTTTTTTTTTTTCCTGAAGTCTGCAACCTCTGCCAGTCAAAATAAGGTACTGAACTGCTTCAGCAGCATCAGCCTCTATTTATTTACTCTTTGCTGTCTTACACTTAGATCACAGATATTTGGGATGTGTGTTCTGGTATTGCTCTGTGTTTGAGTATCATCATAAAAAATGCTGTTCCATCCATGGCTCTGGCCTTTACACAGCACAGGAAAAATTATATCACTCAGTAGTGGAGGCAATATAAATAATTTAACAGACTACTAAATGTAATAAATAATGCTTCAGCTCCTGGTGACTTTGAAGATTTGACTTTTTCCACTAATGTCCATTGAGCCAGATCTTCACCACATACTTTGCTTGTGCTGAGTTTTGTTTCTGCTCTGTGTTAAGAAGCATTTCTAAAACACCCTCAGTAGGATGAAAAAGTACTAGGCATTTGATTTCCAGTGGAATGCTTGTCTTAAAGAAAGCAAGCAAGCACATAAACACCTAGTCTTCAAAGGTCTAAAGGTAATCAATACCAAAGGGTTGGATTAGCCTTTTGAAACTTGAAGATGGTCATTGAGTGGAGTTACTCATCTAGACCGACTGGCACCCCTATTTATGAACTTTACTGAATTGTGGTATTAGATAATAAAAAAATATCTGACTGGTGCCAGAGGTGAAGACAAATTGAAGTCTTGTAAAATACCCAGTGTCTGGAGGCCACTATGTGTTTCCTTTTAAAAGTGAGTTTTACATTCTTTGTTCTGACTCTTGTTGGTCAGAGGTCGTTTGTAGCAGTTCTCCTGTGACATGGAACTGATTACACTGAAAATCAGGTCAGATAAGTCTGTAAACTTCTCACTTTCTGTTGTGCTCCAGCTGGGAAGAAAATCAATGTACTTAACAACAGCAGTGGCACCCATTTGGATTAGGCAAGTGTGTTCAAATCTGAAGCTCGATGCTGAAATTTTCATCTCAGTGTGAATAAAGGGCATGTGAAGGGATAGAATCTTTTCAATATTTGATAGAAATGAATGGAGAAAAAATTATTTTGTATTTTTTTTTTGGATTTTCTTTGTTTGGCTGATTTCATAATTTTATTTTGCATATCTTACCAAATCATGTCTGCTTTTCATAATAATACTTTCCTGGAATTGTCTGTGAATAGCTTATGTTGAAAAGTTAAAAAAACCTCACAAGTCAGTGGAGATGTTTTCATTGAATTATGACTTCATGTATCTTCTATCACAGAGATAAATTTAGCCTAATATTCTACTAGGCAGGCATAGTGAAAGCAAACAAAGAGATTTAAACAACTAAATCCATAGCTGGTGCATAGGTGAAGTCAGTTATTACTCAGATTTCAGCCATATCTTCCTGTGCTTATCTGCTTCCTATTTAAATGAGTTGCTTTTACTGTTAACTATTCTTTATCTTTTCATGATAACAAAACCAGATTAAAGAGAATAATTCATTTTTGTTTTTCCCCACTAGCATAATGGTTATTGTTTTTTATATAGACACCTTCATTTAATAATGACCTGATCTATTAGCATCAATCAACTTTATGTTTATCTTTTTATCATTATGCCAAGAAGTAAAGAATTGCTTGACTTTTGGTGCAAAAAAAAAGGTTTTTTATTTCTCTCCATCATTTATCAAGAAAATTAATCTCTTTAATTGAGAAACACCCTTAGCTTGATTTTTTAATGTGGGTTTTTTCTTTCTTTCTCTTTTTTTTTTTTTTTTTTTTATTTTTTAATGCGGTTTGTGAAGAAGAGCATGGATTCAGTTAGATAACATAAAGGATACAGTCCTGTTTTCTTATCAGGTGAAATCTGAAGCAGAACCAACATATTCATCACCATGCAGAAACTGTCAGGACAGTCTGTGAAATACAGGTGGCCATCAAGGGCAAGTGTCATCTTTACAACTGTGAAGTCTGAAGTGAGGGAATTTAAGACTCAAAACTTTGAGTGCTTGAAAAAAACAAATATAAATACAAGAATCAATATATATATGGTTTTCAAATTCATAAGGAAGATAGGAAATAAGGTAGAAACAAAAACTACCATGACAGTCTCAAAAACTCATGTTAATTTTGAGCTTTAACTAACAGCATCAAAATCTTTCACTCCTGCAATTCTCAGTGAATATATTTGTGTCTTTCTTCTGGTAAATCCACAAAGTTGTCTAACTTCAATGTTTTTTCACTTTTGTCATACACCTTTGCCTAGTTTTGCAGCTATTATGAGAAAAACAGGCTAAGTGTCCTAGCACTTCAGACACAGAAAAAAAATTCATTAAGTAAATCTACATGTCATCTTTCATGCCGAACTTTGAATTTCCTTCATATGAATTTTGACAGATGGTCTAGACAAAAATCAAAACTATAAAACCAAGTACCATGCGGACTAAAATCTTCCTCTGTGAAAACCTTGACTAAATGGGCAGTTTTAACTGATTGCTGAGCATAATGTTGTTAGCCTGTGAACTTCTGCGGGAAACTCCACAACTGAATTACCATTTTTTGTCCTACAGCAACAAGAAAGAAATGAAGGTATTATTATCTGGTTTTCATTCTTTTAGCCATCATGGTCTGGCAATGAATATTATAATAAAACTGAAGAAAAAGTAATTAGAACAATCTATTTGGGAAAATAGTCCTTTTCTCTATTAATGGTTTGCAAATCAGAAGATTTGTATTCCTGTACATTTCTTTGTGTTTTGACATTCCTAGGTTTTAGGAACCTGTTTGAACTGTGGCTCTGTGTGGGAAACCTTCCAGCCATGAATGTTGTTCACCCTGAGCTATTAAAGCTTTATGATTAGGTTGTCTTAAGTTGTCACCCATGACTGGGTGACTTAATATATTAAACAACATCTCCCTGCAACCCATGATAATTTTTTTGTGGTAGTGAATTGCATTTTAGGCACTACAGAAGACACTGTAGGTACTGACATTTCATAATTCCTGATCTTTCATATGAAACATAAATTAAATTCTTGCAGTGTTGGTAAAAATAAAAAAAAAAAAAAAAGAAACCCAGAAATTGAGATGTTGTTGTTTACACAGCACAGTGATAGAAACCAGGTCTTTATTAGCCCACATCCAGCCATGCCCACTGCACTTATGCCTCAGGAAAGAGATCTACATTATTGTGGGGAAAGCAATGAGGTTTGCTGCTCAATACATAGTACCTGTCAATAAAGCAAATAAAACCTGTCTCAGACTGTGTTGGAAGGGTAGAAGAACAAAAGTAATGGAGAAAAGTCAGTTGAATGTTGTAGGTGTACACTGAGATCTTGGGATTCACAGATTAAGTTTACATCTCAGTCACAAACTTCCTCTGCGACCTTGTCCAGGTTAAAAGAAAGAACGTTAAGTGGGACTTTCACTGGGGTTTTTGTTGTGTAAATCCAAGACTTTGATCCTTAAAGACACTTTTTGGTCTCATTGGTGTGTGGAAGATATTGACATTTTTAGGAGGGAGTACCCCTTGGGGATTAGAGCTGTGGTTGCACTAATATCCAGCACAGCACCACCTTATGCCCCAGCACTGTCAGGATATCCGTTGTCTTAGTGATATCTCAAGGGTCAGAAATAGTTTAAAAATTGCCGAGAGAGCTACAGAGAATGAGGAGGGGTTTGTGAAACAGGGTCCTGCCTTATCAGTGAAATAGGCTTCCTAGGCTCAAAGAAAGGACTCTGAACAAAGGACCCCCTTGAGATAGTCTGGACTCTTCTTGCTGAGTCCCTGGCCCCTGCTGTGTCTCTTGTCACCTGGCTGGCAGCCACATGTCCCCATGCCCTTTGTAATGCAAGGGGTTGGTGCCAGTTCAGAGCATCTTACCTCGGTCTCCTGCAATCCAGATCTCAGACTGCATCTTGCACACCAAGACAACTGGATAAAAGGTATTTTCAGCTCGGGAAGATTGAGACCACTGACCACCAAGACTGAGCATGCAGGCTAATTAGCATGAGAAGTGAATCATTCAATCAATATGAGATACAATACTAATTATACAAGAGAACTAGGTAATTTGTAACCAATGAATCACGATTTCTTTGTTTTCTAAAGCGTACATGTCGTGTAAAGTTTTGAGAATCAGCATGATAACTTTTTGGACTTACCACCTAGCGCCAGGCTTTGTGCAAATATGAAATAAATACCTGGGCTCTGTGCATGACATTGGCTTACTGCACACTGAGTGATGAATCCTGCTTTTAGAGACAACCTTAGTATTGCTTGGCACTTCATAAAATAGAGCAATTAACAGAAGTCATAAAAAATCCAAACAAGAAAAACCCAGAAAAATGCGCCACATGTATATGGGAAAAAAAAAAAATAGTTTTGCCTCTGCAGTGCAGAAGTGACAAAATGTTGTGGCAGTTTTTGCTAAAATTAGTATAATTTAATGAAAAAGATCAGCTCAAAATGGCATTTCCTGAAATGACCCATGGCTGAAACGAAACCTAATGAAATCTTACAAATTGTCTAGTCTTCCATCTGAAATTCACAAATATCACATGGACTGCAGATAACTTTTAGTATATTAGTTCTTTCATTGTTCCTGTGAGCCAAAGCAATATGATTAGCTCTGTTTCAGAAAAGACACATTCAATTTTGTTTTACAGTATTTTTGAAAGTGTTTATGTGCCTGTGGAGGTGGAGTAGCATCAAATTTTTAATGTATAAAGAGCAGTTAGGTACTAAGGCACCATCTTTTTTTATTTTTTAGAAACCTGAATACTTCTAAAATTGTGCTTCTCATATTTTGAAAAGAGCAAGTATTGCAATTCAAGCTTATTTCCTTCCAACCCCACTCACTATTTCACCAAACAAGGCTGCATCACTCCAACATGAGCTGTTTACGCAGGACCTTCAGTCACAATATTTTATACAGCAGAAGTAATAAATTCACTTACTTGTGCAAGTCTTGTTATATTTAGGGTTCTCTTGAGGAAACCCTTCCAACCGGCACTGGAACCTGTGCTGCCAAAATTCCTGAAACCATGGATTTCTATGGTTGGTTTCTGGCCGAAGCTGTAGGTAGTAATCATCAAACCATTTCACGTCTGGAGACTGGAGCTTGATCGTTATCCCACCAACAGCTTCATTCTGGTACCCTTCTGTCACATCATACCTATCTGCCCAGCCATCACTGCAGGGGTAAAGAAAAAAGACACAACATTAACTATTCAAAGGAATAATAAAAGAGCTTCCTCAACATAAAAATTCAGAGCCTAAGAGCAGACACCCACAGCTATGATTCTGAATGGAGTATAGTAAAGCACCTGTAATTCTTCTAGTAGAAGGATTCAGTGTTTTTCTTACATTTGCTTGATATTGTCACCTTCTACTTAAATTATCTATTCCACATCTTCCACTTCAGGTAATTGAATCAACATTAAAAAACACAGATCCTGAAATCTGGTGTATGTAAGTACATCTCTGGATCATGTTAAACCTCACTGAGCTCTGGGGAGAAAATCTGGAATTAAGTGTTTCCCTGACACTGGGTTGATACTACACTAACCTGAAAGGGGGGGTGATCTGTTACTGTGCCAAGGACAGGACTGTGTTGCAGACCACGTCCATACTGCATGATGGAGCATGGCACAAAGAGCCAGAAGCAAATTTTGAATGGGCTGACCCTGCTCAAGCAGAAACACTTGCACAGGGCTCAGAAACAGTCTTTATTATATCTGAAGCCCTAAATCCTCTCTGCAAACATGACTAAGGAAGCTGGGCAGAGCATCATGCAGATCCAGGTGTTGCTCCTTTTTCTTTGTTGCTTGAGCTGGAGCATTATGGGGTTGTATGATACTGTACTGCACACAGAATTTTAATTCCCTTCTGTTAGCCTTTTAGCTTGCAATACTATGACCACTAGAAGACAGCAGTGACTGAAAATACAATTGAAAAAAAGGTCACAAAATTCTCATGGTAATTCCCCTCTCCCCAGTTTCACAATGGATTTTCTTGGAAGTACTGACTTTTTTTAAATTTCACTCAACTCCATTAAAAAAAAAAAAAAAAAAAAAAAGCATTGCTGATTTCTGATGTTTTATCATGAACATGACATGATATTTAAGCTTTTCAAAAGCTCCAGGTATTACAATTTAAGACTTGTAGAAAAATGTCAGATTGGCCTCTAAAAATTCACTGATGTTAATGACTATAGAGAGTACTTTTAAATCCTAAAAGTTGAATAACTGAAGTGTGAAAAATAAGCTTAACTTATTTTAAAACTTCATGATTTGTTTAAAGCTAACCCTATTTTGAGTTAGTCATACTGTAAGTGATGTAAGTGACCTTTATCTGTGTGGATCTGTTGTTCTATTTTGATAATTTGCTGCCTGTCTTAAAATTTTCTTCTTTACTGCAGAGCAGGCAGGAATCCTGCTGCAGTCACTTGGTCCAGAGTATATTCCCTGTGCTCTGCACTCAGCTGTCCTTACACAGTGCAAAAATTAAGACCTCAGAAAGTGACTCCTGCACAGACACTATTTTGTCGAAGCCTGGACTCTTGACTTTGTCTTAGCATAGCTGCAATGTCAGTAACTAGTAGCTTCACCAAAGGGAAAAATAATATGGATTGAAAATGAAGGAACTATTAAACGTACTTCAGATTTCAAATGCACTGATTTACTCAGCAGAGAAAAGTAAAATAGGCATTCATTAAAGGAGAAAGATGAGCATTGCTGTTCAGCTCGAATACAGCCCTTGGAAAATTTAACTTCAAGCTTAGGGATGAACACAAGTGTTAGTGTTCCCAACCACACTCAAGAGGCTCAGTCAGGCAAATGCACCCCACCTTCCCCCAGGACTATTTATTGGACAGACCCACGTATGGGATTTTTTGTGATATAAGCCACAGAAGGTGTTTGAAATTTATGAGTTATTTAACCTTTCCTTTAAAATATTCATCTTAATCTTCGGCAAGGTTTTAAGCAGTTTTATCCACCCTCGTAAAACCTGACAAGTTCTTGAATGCAGTAAGTGATAAGTTTTCTGTAGTGTGGGATTTTTTTTTTTTTTTTAACTGGGTAGAGTTTCAGTATCCCAGATTTAGGAGTTGTCTCATAAGAAACTTAGAAAAAAAACCTTATTCTCTTGTAATTAATTTCTTTATCCTTTTCAAAGGGCCAGTTTTTTCGATCTAATCCAGCTGGGTGCTATAAAATTTATAGTATTACTTTATGAATAGTTATATTCTCTAAGAAGATTTGTAACAGAGATACCATTTTATAACTTTAAATTATTAAAAAAGATGAAAATGACAACTTCATATTACATAACCCTTCTTCTCAACTTTACTGCAGGAGAGCTTCTTAATTCAACAGAGCTGCTTCTCATTCAAATAAGCATTTCAGCTTAGCTTCTTGGGCAAAAGGCATATTATATAAAACATGTACTCAAAGTCTGTATTGTAGAGAAAACAGTGTAGAGATAAAAAAGCCTCAGATGGACAATGTGGCAATGCAAATGCTAAACTACTATCTAAAAGTTGGTGAAAGTGGAGTAGGTACACAGGCTAAAATGAATATAGAAAAGCACTAATACTGTGTGAGATATTTAAATTCTGCACCCACAGTACAGTAACAGCACTTACAGGATGTTGATGACAGAATGACATAGATTTATTTGGAAGAGTAGACCTGTGACATTCTCTGAAGTCATTGAGGGGTGTGAAGAGGAGGGAAAAGGTAACAGAGAGGGAAATACCTGCTTACTTTCATAGTCCTGCCTGTCACTCCTTAGACCTTGTTTCTACTCCTATTTGCTTAATTTTACTGTACTAGCTGGTTATAACTTTGTATCCCACTGGTGGTTGCACTATGAAAGATTTAAAATGGTATTGACTATCACTAAAATCTACTGGCTCTGCTGAAGAAAGATGCTCTGGCAGAAGAAATTGGCTGTGACAAGGAAATCTGAATGAAGCCCAGTTGAATCTCCACTTTTACCCACTGAAGTGTCAGTGTGTACTACTGCAATGCAGAACTTTGTGCCAGTGAGAGAAATGGTGGGATGTACAGGATATTCAGGTGAGCAAATGGTTAAGAACAGCTTCCTCACAAGTAGTAAAGTAAGTCCAGGGGAACAATATTTCAGTAACAATCTTGAAAGAGTCCAAACAGATTAAACGGGACATGGATATCCTTAACAAATTACTATACAAGTTCAGTTTTTCTCCCTTACATGGGCACTGTGCTTTCTAATTTTATTCTGATTTAGGTGATTATGATCATTAGAAATAGAAGGTGTTGCTTCTTAGCCAATGGGAAGGTGTCACAGAATCGGAGAATATGCCAAGTTGGAAGGGACCCACAAGGATCATCAACTCCTGGCCCTGCTCAGGACCATCCCAAAGAGTCACACCATGTGCCTGAGAGTATTGTCCAAATGATTCTTGAACTCTGTCAGGCTTGGTGCTGTGACCACTTCCCTGGGGAGCCTGGTCCAGTGCCCAACCACCCTCCGGGTGAAGAACCATTTTCTAATATCCAACTTAAATCTCTCCTGACACAACTTCAGGATGTTCCCTTGGGTCCTGTCACTGGTTACCACTAAGAAGAAATCAGTGCTTGCCCCTCCTCTTCCCTCATGAGGAAGTTGTAGACTACAATGAGGTCTCCCCTCAGTCTCCGTTTCTACAGGATAAACAGATCAGGTGACCTCAGCCACTCCTCATATGGCTTCCCCTCAAGGCCCTTCACCATCTTTGTTGCCCTCCTTTGGATGCTCTCTAAGAGCTTAATATCTTTCCTATACTGTAGTGCCCAAAACTGCACACAATATTCAAGGTGAGGCCGTACTAGTGCAGAGCAGAGCAGGACAATCCCCTCCCTCGACTGGCTGGTGATGCTGTGCCTGATGCCCCTCAGGACACGGTTGGCCTTCCTGGCTGCCAGGGCACTGCTGACTCATATTCAACTTGCTATTGACCAGGACCCACAAGTCGCCTTTTGTGGCACTGCTTTCAACCACCTCATTTCCCTGTCTGTACATACATCCAGGGCTGCATCTCAGGTGTAGAATCTGGTACTTTTCCATGTTGAACTTCATATGGTTGGTGATTGCCCAGTCCCCTAATTTGTTGAGGTCTCTCTACAGGGCCTCCCTACCTTTGAGGGAGTCAACAGATCCTCCTATTTTTTTTTTTCAACTGCAAACTTGCTTAGTATCCCTTCCAGTCCTGCATCCAGGTAATTTAGGAAGATGTTGAAGAGCACAGGACCCAAGATGTCCTTAAAGTGATTCCGCCAGGATTTAGAGTTGCACATGAAGAAACCTTGCTGTGAAAGAAAGCAGTAGTTGCACAGCTGCAGCACCAAAAGTAAAGGCCCCTTGCTGAGACATTTATCAGGTACACACAGTACTTCAGAGATCTCATTCATCAGCTTGCCAGAATAGAAAGCTGTCAACAAGGTAAGAGGACTATGGCATGTTCAAGTCTGACTGTTCTTGATATTACACTAGCATTAAACATAGTGGGGAATTGTTTTTTGGGATCATGAAATGTTTCTCTCATATCCAATATTTCTGTGTTTATATTCTTGCCCATCAGAGTAATGTCTAGTACATTTTCCTTAGAGACTGGTGGTGTGATACAGGAAAATAACCATGGTGTATAAAATAAAATATATATAAATTTTAATGAAGTTTCTAACAAAAAAAAGGAGAAATATTAAAAAATACAATTTAAAAATCTTATTGTGAACCAAAGAAAATAATCGCAGAAGGAAGAAAAGGGTAAAAGTTGCTTTTACTGTTGCAATGCAAGTAAGAGATGAACCTGAAATAGCAGGGCCATTATCGTGATGTTTTTTACATGTTATCAGATTTCTTTGCAAATGTATATTATCCCAGCTAATGTTTTTTGAAGGATGCGTCAGGGTGATGGAGATTTTAGTTTAAAAATATCCTTTAACAAACAGAGGGGAAGAGGTCTGCTCCTTGCTAAAAGTCTGTTTAGTTTACTCACAGTAAATCACAACAAACATCTGAATGGAAAACTAGGAGCAGATGAGACAAATCCAGGAGAGCTTTTAGTATCAAACTTCACAAAAAGAAAGGCTACTGTTTAGTGACAGAGATAAACAGTCAACCAAAAAGTGTGAAAATAATCTAGAAGACAGGCTTGACTGAATTAGCTGAAGGTTTATAGCCTAAAGAACCAAACAGAATACTAGGGAGAGATGTGATATCTATTTTCAAGTACTTAAAAAGTGACAGCATAATTTGTTTTTCATGTTGAGGTAAGCACTCAGGGCTTAAACTGAAATAAGAAAGACTCATTTTAGACTCCAGGAAAGTTTTCTTGCAGTAAAAAGTATGAGGAATCAGAATACTACCTTGGAGACTGCTAAAGGTGTCAGAGAATAAGACAGGCAAGCATCTATCTGATATAAATGTCCCTGCCTTGGTGAAGGGAGGACAGTAGGCTACTTGAGATCCACTCTGCCCTGCATATGCATTAGCTTGTGTTGAGATTTGACATATGTCTTGTAATGATGTTTCTATGAAACCCATCAGATTAGAGAAAAAATGCGAAGAAAGTTAAAATAATACCCCACCCTCACAGCTTCCCCAGCTTCTCATGTTTTACCTTACTTATTTTCTTCTTATTGTATTCTTTCTCTCTCTGTAGTTGCTACGTGAAGCAACAAACAAGAGAAATTAATTTAAGATAAATTGTGTGTTTGACTATACACACAGCTCTGTGTGTATTCCAATTATGCAGTAGGAGTATGCAGGAAGGAAAATGTATCTTTTATCTCTCTTTTTGGGGTGAAAGGAAGGGTTTTAGGTCTAATCCCCAAATAACACTCTCTCTCAGTCTAATAAGATAATCCTTTGTGGATTTAAAACAGAAAATATATTTTATATTCACTAATTTAGACATTTTGGTTGACAGTCTGAAGTAAACACAAGATTTGCAGTTTAAGGCCACTTACTCAATTCTGAATATCCATAGCGTTAATTCCGTATTATTTTCCCTATAAGACCTGTTTCTTTTGTAGTCCACATCCGCTTGGGCATGGGAACCAAAACTCTAATACTAATTACTTAATGATAAGACATCAAATTTGAACAACAGCAAAGTGATTGCACAAGTTGACGTCTACACACTAAATGGACACAGATTTTATTTTTAAATGTTACAAGTCTTTTATGTTGTTTAAGACATTTCTTAAATCTCAGGGTTCAGATTTTTGTTTATAATATAGACTTCAGTGAATATTTTTAGATTCTTGAGAAGCCTTCCAAGGCTGAAAAAGGGGTTAAATAGATACTGTAATCAATTATTTTTCCTTTCAGTAGCACAACATCCTTCAAGGACAGCTTCAGATTTAAGTATTCCTGAACAGTGTTACTGCCTATGTTTTTGTTGTCCACACAGTATCCTGACAAAGTTGGAACTTTATTTTCTGAGAGTCAAGTGTACAGAAAATGATACAAACCCCATGATTTGAAGACTGTTAAGTATAACCTGCTTTAAAATTTAGCAAGACCATATGTTGGATATTAAAAAGGGGCAGAAGAACCAGGTACACTGTGCAAATTGGCAGCCCAGCTGCATTTCATTTACAACTCTTTTCAGTCACTATTATGTGAATGCTTTCCATAGAGAAACACCTGAGCTACCCAAAACAAATTCTACGCTATATATGCTGATAATATATGTTTACAGAAAATTATTTTTATGGGGTTTTTTCCCTCTACTTCATTGAAATGTGTCAGATTTATTTTTTAGAGTAAAAAGGTACATGTTGTCTCTGACACACCCAAATCCCACTAAAGTGCCACAGTTTATGGTTTTAGAGCTACAACTCCTTTTGACACCACTTGATAACCACTCCCTTGATACCATCTGAGTTTCCTTGTCTAGGATGGTGGATATGTCTCCTCTAGGCTGCTACCAGTCCTGTGTGGGAGAAGGGAGCAGAGGGAGGTCTAATGCTAAACCAACTGCAACTGTAGTCTGGTGGACATCCAGAACACCAACTGGAAGAGATGTTCCAGCAGCAGCTCCTCCCCATTTTATATGTTTTCTCTACAGCTAACATGATGCTGTGTCTTTTTACATCAGAAAGCTAGAGGGATGTCTACTCATTTGATCCATTAAGTAACTCACTATACTGAAAGAAACTTTTCAGTTATTGGCTATGGACAAAAAATGGTCAGTGAAATGTCGTGAGCAGTAACAGTTAGCTGAGGAATGTAGCTTTAGGATTCCTATGAAAACTCCCTGGAATATCTAACACACATTTCTAAAACCCCTGTTTCTAAGATTAGACAAAATAGTAAGAGACATGTATACAACAAAAATAGACTCCCTTTTGTAAACATTTCCACTTATTTTCTACCTTGAAAATGTGGCAATGTCTTGGAATCAATTGAACAGATTTCTTTTTCTCTGAAGCCCATCTCCCTTCAAGCTATAGCTAAAGCTATTACAGTTAATGAATACATTCATTAGGCTGTAGAATGGTCTTTTTTTTTTTTTGTTATGCAAAAATCTCTTTGCAGGCCACATAATGATGATGGAAACTGCTGTTCTGCCCATATCTAATTACTCTACTGCCAAAAATCTGACCGATAACATTTGAGAATGTATTTCTCCACCTGTGTAGGAGTTTGCTGTCTGAGTGACAGTCTTTAATTTTCATTTCATTGTATTTCTCTGCTCTTTCAAGGTTTCTTTTTCCTATATCTTAAAAGCTCTAAAAATATTAAAGAGTCCTCATGCTCTTCTCAAGGCTCTACCAGTCTTGAAAAGGTAAATTTGTTTGGTTAATATTGATGAGACGGTGGAATTGCTTTTGGTGAGCAGCTGTAAATTGTTGCATTTAGATGAGTTCATTTTATAATAACTGTGTGTGCAATGAATTCTTGTTTTGCTGCCTGGCTTTTTTTAGATTGCAATTCCTCACATTTTTTTTTCCTTTTCATGCATATTGTAAAGAGAAACGAATTTAAGGGTCATTCAAAGAAAAGAAATTACCTGATTATTTTTAGGCAGTATGACACACTTGTTTTTTACAAGATGATATCTAAGAGAAGTAGCTATGTAGTGAATTTGGCAGATACCTTGCACAGGGGATTACTGGTATTAATCACTTGCAGAGAGTATCCAAACTTCCTCCTGCTGAGAAAGGTTGTGATGGCAACTTGCAAGATCGGTAGTCTAGCAACATCTAATTTGCATGAAAACAGAGAGAGGTTTACAGCTGTCTGCATCTGTAGTTCAGAGCTGAAAAGTGATTCAGCCTAACTGTAGTCCAGTCTACAACAAAATACAATTTCCAATGTGTGATTCCCCTTTCTTCGTGCAAGCTGTCATAGTTGATCAGCCTAACTGAAGTTACATCCATACACATAAATTTTATGGTGTCCCCTGAACTGAAGAGAAATTTGCCTGAATGTTACCCCTGAAAACACCAACTTGTGCAGTATGTTCTCTTGATTCCTGAAAAATTCTTTAGTGAGGAGAAAGAAAATATTTGACATATTAACCAACAACAAAAGCATTTGGGATGCCTAGACAACTTTGTAAAGTCTTAGAGATGGTTTTTTTTTTACATTTACATTTTTACATTTACAGATGCAAATTTCTGCCACAGTTTAAGTCCCTTACTTTTTTACTGTGTTCACTCTAGATCAATTATTTGTAAGGACTTCGAGGTTTGTCGAGACTAAATAAACTCAGTTTCATCCAACTTTCCTTTGAAGAGCTGTTTTCTAAATGTGCAGTCATTCCGAGTGTCATTCTTCCTGCAAGTACATTCTTCCTGCAAGTACCCGGCTGATCCTTGTCTCTGCAGACTCAGTGCTACCTCAGAATGCTCTGATAATGCTGACAGTGTCAAGGATGTGACTTGCATGCTGCTGTCAGTGAGCACAAAAATGAGAGCTCTGTGGGCTAAAGATGGAAGGGCAGGGATGGAGTGTCCTATTGTGATCCATATAGACATAGGGGTGTCCTATCTAGAGCTGGGGACTCAAGCTTGTCCACATTCCCACACTGAAGTCAGCAGGCAGATCCCACACTGTCCCCAGTCTCCTCCCTATGGCTACCAGAAGAAACTGATAATCCTTTAATATGAGGTGAGGTGGGAGGAGAAAGAAAGCTTTTCATTACAACATTTTTCTCAATTAGGAGTAGGAAGCATTTTTCTTCAGGTTTTGCATTCGATAAGGACAGCCAAAAGAGACACAGAAACAAAAGGAAGGCATGTGTCCTATAGGAAAACCTAAAATGTATTTGGAAATTGGCCAACAGACGTCAGGAATGCTTCCATCATTGCTTTGTTACAGGATAAAAAGATTACTTCATATCTTTGAACTATATATTCCAAATATGGCAGCTTCTTTTCTTTTCAGCAGTATTAATGGTCTTGAGTCACATTTATAATTCACTCTAAGTTCCTCAAAATGCAAACTTATCATAATGACAGCCTAAAAGCCACCAGTTATATAATGTCAGCAACAGTAGAAAAACAGAAAAGGAAAAAAATGGTTAATGTCCAAAACATTTCAATTGCATATGTATTTTTATCGTGAAAATAGTGATTTTTATCTTCCCCAAAATTTCTGACTCCAGTATAGCTTCTCAGGAACTAAAAAGCAGTGTCCAGTGCTATGTAATATTATGTAATCTAACTAAGCCTATATAAGCAAATACCAAAGAAAGTCATGAACAGAAATCAGGTCTTGACAGAAATGATAAGCAAATACCCAATGTCTGGAAACACTGACAAAAAGCTATTTTCCGTATATCTCACGTGCCTGAAATGGAAACATCTCTGGGATGACCCTGAATGTAGGAAGATCCTCTGTTCTACAGCAGTACACATATATAAACCATTGCTATATTGCTACTCATGATTGCTTGCATTGATTTGGAGGATTTTTCATTGTATCAAGACCACCAGGAGAAAAATAGCATATTCTGAATCGTAGTTACCTTAGGATAATGATTTACTGAGGCTGCCAGTGATGGAATGATTCTCCATTAGACATCTAGGCACCACTTTTATGGATATGCAACAAATATCTTTAAGATAAATACAAACATAATTATATGAATGAACAGGAAGCTGTGATAGCCTCACTAGTTTAAAAATATTTCAGAAATGGGCAAAAAACCTGGCTTAAGTAAAATCACTCACTTATTTGACAGAAAATGTAACACGCATTAAAATGTGTACACACATATGTATGTATCTATATATGTACATATGCATATATCTTTATTTCCTATGACTATATATTTACAGCATTTTTAGTCTGAAAAAACTAGCGTAAAATAGAGAATCTCTCACGTCTGTATACTAGCTATTATGTGCTTTTAACATGTATTTGTGAAGTTATTAAACTTGTTATATCGCTATGAAATAGTTCAAAACAACATTTAAAATGTTGCATCTTATTGTTTCTGTAAAATAACACCTTTAGTAATAAATAATATACTAATGTATAAACAAGAAACAGTATGAAAATATCTAGGTATTCTAAGGTATAAAGAATAAAGTGAGTTAAAAACTCAGACAGGACAAAATTGAATTTAAAGAAGCATAAGTACATGTTATATTCCAGTAGTAACTCTTAATAGCAATGCATATGTTAACACTAAACCTTATTTGGAGGGAATTTGTTTATGACTAACTAGAAACTTTTGGGTGAATCTTTGAATTTGAACAAGGAACAAAAATGTAAGGATGATATGTTAACAATATTGTTTGTATTTTAGCACCTATTTTAAAACCATGAATACCTAGAAAGGTTCCCTTCATCTAATAGCACAGAGGTAAACAGACTATTACTTTTTTAAAAGTCTTAAATCTCTAGACTTCAATGTATGCTGTAGTAAATCTAGAGTGACCAATACAAAATTTGTAGTTGTACAGTGGATAACAAATTTTGGTGCGTGAAGGTTTTAAAATGCCAGATGTTATGTAGTATTTTTTTCAGAGAAAAAATAAGTCATTTCAAGCCCATAAATGGAATAATTAGCACATAGTTAATTAATCAAAATACAAAGTAATTAATATTCATAGTCCCCCAGGGAATCAGTAATTTCAGTAATTTTTTTAATATCCTGTTCAGCAAACGGAGCCAAGTATGACAAAAGAAAACAAGCCAGTCCTAGAATAATGATACAAACAGGATATATACACTGAAATTGTCCTCCTGCTGAAATCAGCTGAAGCTTTACCACAGACATTAGTCAGGACTGCCTTGTGCTCAGATCAAGATATATCCCTCTAATTAATTCAGTGCCTGCCTCCAGACAATATAAAGTAGAATGGATAGCTCATCCCTTGCACTCACATTGGCATTATCCATGGATATACACAGAGTCGAATTATAGAACAGCTTTATAAGCCCTTCATCTTATAAAGCTCAGTTCAGAGTAATTCGGTTGTTTCGGGTCGGTCAACTTTTTGAGGAGGTCAACACGCACTTTTATAACTGTCAGAGAAAGAACATCACTAGAAAGTCATCCTTGTCATGAGAGGAAGAAATTGTGTCAAAGCACTTGCAATCTAACTGTTTCTTGCTCTACAGCTTTGAAAGCCAGCTTCTTCTAGAAAGTAGTGGGTCATATTAAATGTGCTGATATGACAGAGCTAATATGCGATCTGTACATCGCAAGATTTGAGAAGCCTGGACTAAAGGATTCTTTACTGCAATGACAAATCACAAATCTCTTACAAGAGTCAGAGCAGGTCCACACAGGAATATATTCACGTCTTGGTGGCAAAAAGTAATCTGAAAACAAAGAGTGATTTCTTCAGCTGTATATCTTTGAGCAATCTGGTCTCCTGACCCAGTGGAAGGTGTCCCTGCCCATGTCAGGATGGTTGGGACTTTAAGGTCCTTCCCAACCATTCTATGGTTCTATGATTTCTTTTGCTGATGCAGTTTCTATTCCTCATTTTCACAGACTTAGAACCATAATTTTCGAAAGAGAGCGCATGTCAACTCAACTCATTTTATATCATCTACTTGAGTTGCCCAGGGCTTGGAGTTAGACATTTTAAGTAAGTGACCATAACTCCCACAGTGAGGCATTACCTTGATTTCTTTGTTGCCATCCATGCAAACATGATAGAACTTGCTTTACTATGCCCAAATAAAAGCTCATCAAATCCACTAATCTCTCCCTAATGGTGTTCAGTTAAAAAAATCTGTATGCAGTTGAGGCCCAAAGCAGAATTTTAATAAGTTTAGCAAACACCAACTCACATGTTCTACTATATTAATGGGTGAGGATTTATGTCAGCAACATAAAGCAACAGAAGTCTGATTTGAAGTGTTCTTTAAGCATAAAGAAATCATTTCAATTTGAGTGAGGTTAAGACTGTAAGTCATAACAAGTATTTACTAAACCACTTTCAAAAGATGGGAGTATAGGAAACCTTAAAAATTCACATCCAGTGGCTTCTTATCATCTCCAGGTGTTTTGGTATGTCATAAAAAAGTCATTTCTCTCAGTATAAATATTGCTGAGATTTCTTCAAGCTACAATGACCCATTTGGAGGAGGAAATTTTTAAATAATGTAGGAAAATTCACAAATATGGAGACCATTAGATCAGGACCATTAAATTTTGCCTAGTTTCTCTGCATAAGTGGGCCTGATTTTCACTGAGCAGCACTTTTATGACTCCTTTAATTGTACTGAGTCAACAGAGATTTGCCTGAACAAAAAAAGAATGAATCTCTACCCTGTGTAATTGCCTTCTGCATTATAAATTTGTTTAAAAATACAGGTAGCCAATGTGTAAAGTTGAAAACAAATGGCATTTACAATGCGCTTGAGAGAAAAAGAAGAAAAATGCGATGATATGATCACACTTTAAGTAAAAACTTTAACACACTCTCTGTATCTAACTGTAAGTCTGCAAAGAAGAAAGGATTAGGATATACTTTTAACTTACTTTGGTGAAACTACTAAAAACAATGGTTATACTCACACAAAGTCCTTAAGGCATCCTAATCAGGCTTTAGGTTTCAGAACTGTGGCTATAATTACCACCACTGAATCCTGCAAGTGAAATTTTTCAGCACCTCCATGTCTGTCTCTGTAAACTAAAACTACACATTCATTGGCAAATATTAAGATCTTTCTTTTAGATTTTTGGCTTTAAATCTGTTGAAAAAAGCTTTGAAAATAAATGACCTTTCATGGCCTGTAGAAAAAACAACCGCATGTAGGAGTTGTCTAAAAAGCTTAAATATCTATTCTGTAGTACAATGACAAAATAGGTTGTTATTTGACGAGTTCTTTAAAAAATTGTATTGCAAAATACGTTCCAGAAGTAACTTATATTCAGATTACATGGATGACATAATTTTAGGAAATAGTGATGCAAAATCAATACCTGATTCTTTTTTGTAAAATAAATTGTATCATCATGAAGTATATGTTCTTCTATCTTTCAATTATATTTCACAGAGATTGTTTCATAACTGACATTTGAGAAGTACTAGTTAATATTTCAAAGTGATACAAGACATAGGGCAAGGCAGTATGATTCCATCTGGAGTTTTTTGTTGCTTTCCTTGATGTATCCAGGGCTTTCATGTCCTAAACCAATGATAACTTATGCTAATAGAGCACACCCTAGCATGATTTATCAGTTCCTATCTAGCAGGAACTTTCTCTCTTTGTGACAGCTGGGTAAGTGAAAGGTCTGCAAATAAAATAGCAAAATATGTTACTCACATATTTTCTAGCTATTCTTCTGTAAATGGCATAATAATTGTAGGGATAGAGTCCTTGTTTAAAATGTTATTTACACATTTCCATTTAATATATATATTCAGGGTTCTAAAGTCAAGGGCAAGCCTCTTGATGATTTCAACTCTTTGTCACTAACTTCATGGGCAACACAAACATTGTTTATTGCTGAGAATAGCTTAATGAATTTACTTGTAATACTGCATTTGAGCCAAATCCTAATACAAAGACTCCACATATTGGAAAATCCATTTCAGATTTTATGGATGGAGAGTATATTTTTCAGAAATTAGATTGGTCTCATGAAACGAGAACAACACCGCCTCAAAAACACAGGTTTGTTTTATATACATTGAGCTTTTAGTTCCATAATTTAGTTCTCTAATTCTAGTTCAGTGGCTGGAATATTCTAGATATTTCATAAAATTTCAGGGGAACATTTCAGTAATATCACAAATACTGAAGAATTAGATCTGACTGTCAAACAAAAAAAAAAGTAATCTTTCAAAACAAGACACAATATAATGTGCTGAATCCATACCCATGTTTGCAAGCAACAGTTTACAACTAAGAAAATGTAAATATAAATGGGAATATTAGATTCAAAATGATATCTATTCCAAAGTAGATCACTAAACTGTGTTGAACATGCTGAATGTACTTTCCTGAATCAAAAAGTGTCAATGGATAATCTTCTGTTTCTCTTGCATAAAAGAGATATTGGTTGAGGTCGCAGACTTACTTTCCTAACTAGGAGAAGCATGAATAAGGTTAAAGTGAGAAGTGACTATGAGAAGGGTTAATATCAGGCAGGTTATAGAGCCTAACTGAGTTTGGAGTACCAAACCAAATAAGTGTAAGGGGAGCTTTTAATATGACAGCAAGTCTCAATAGCAGCTTTTCTCTGCAGAGTTATGTAATTTTAAAAATGTGATAATAGACTGGTAGAAGCCTTGTTTTAAATAGAATTGTGCTAAGGAAAAAAAAAAAAGAACTTTTTAAAAGGGTTTATTTTTCTTGTTCTGCTTAAGACCTTTTCTACCATGAACTAATGTTAAATCACTTGGAGACTGCAGAAGTACCTAACAATAGTAAATCAATGGACATACTTGACCTTCCCAAAGAAAGCTCACAAGAACTTTTAAAAAATGCACCATAGTGCACCATAGTCCAATAAGACATGTTTCAGAGACTTCAAAAGGAGAAGAGGAAAGGAAGTAATATGAAGAAACATTGAAAAGTTTAGTATAAAGGACCTTCATGCCAATTTTAATTCATTTTCATTTCAAAGTCTATCGGAATATTTTTCTGGTCCATTTAATCTCAATCAATTTGCAACAAAGCTGTTACGGTTCTTCTTACCAGATAACCATTTCAGCAAAACTGGCTGACAGGACTAGATATTTAAAATATTTTTATTGATCTTTTGAATGTAACTCTGTGATAACTAAGTATAAATTATTTCTGATATTTTATTTTATTATTTTAAAATCTATGTTGTTTAAAATAACTTTTACTGTAAGGTCACAGTACTAATATTGACTTCTTTTTTTTTTTGGTTCTGTTTTAAAGACTGTCCTGTTTATTTTGAACAAACCAGAATATATTCACTTATTTTCATTTTTCAGTCTCAGGCAGGAGTCCGGGCACCTCAACAGAGGATGCCAAAGTTTCATTCAATGATGATTCTTAGCCCTTGTTTTATTCATCTTCCTGGCATGAATATTTGTTTATACTACTTAACCAAATGAAGCAAATATCCATCATCATATCTCTTTTGGCATTCCTTTTCCTGTAAGTAACATGCTGATATAGGTTTTTAATAAAATCCTGCCTGAATCAATTTATTAATTGAAAGTGTGAATGGACATGTCCAAACAGTTTGGTGGTTAGACTATTAAGCCGGGAAATAGAATTATTTAGGTTGGAAAAAACCTCTAAGGTCGTTGAGTCCAACCGTTAACCTAACACTGCCAAGTCCACCACTAAACCATGTTCCTAGAGGAACATTGAAATGATTTCTATGTACTAGGACAGAAGTACTGAGGAGATGGGAAGATAAGCAGCTCAAAATAACTTCTAAGGAACTTACTGACAGCTCAGTTCAATTTCTATCCTGACTGTACAGAGAGATGAACCTGAACACACTTCCTGGAAAGATGAGCGTGATGGAGGGTTGTACAACCACAGTCTCATGATTGCTGGTTTGCTACAGGTGAAATGACTGTGACATTCTAGTGCAAGTTATTGTTTAGCATGTTTCTCCAGAGATATAAGTCTCTCACTATTAAGCTATTAATCCAGGTATGCTTCCCCCTTGCCAATATCTTGTGAATTTTACGAATGACCTACATGAAGCAAATACAACACACCCATAGTGGTCTCAAAGACATGAATTTTGAACAAATGTTGTGAAAGTCAGCTGTTGGAGAGAGGAAAACAGGCATTTGTTCTGAATATACTCTACAAGGAAATACCTTTGGCCCTCACATGCTTATGCAGTCTGTGGGAAGCTAGTTACCCAAAGCTTACCACCGTGTCTGCTGAGACTTGCCCAGCCAAGAATACACATTCATAGGAAAAACAGCTTCTCAGAGACAGAAATTTAACAATCCCTGCATTTTTTTTTTTTTGTGTTGGGATGGTTTTGGTTTGCTTGTGGCTGCAATAGGATCAGAAAAGACAAGAGGTAAATATTGTTTAAATAAATAAATAAATAAAAGTCAGCTTGAAAATATACTGTGCTTGAAAAGGTAGCAGTACATAGGAGGGACAGAACTACAGTTCATGTGATGCAGATGGCTCATAGAGAATTTGGTATATGGACTGCAGGGTACCCAGTCATGCGGGGTGACTGTTTTTTGAAAACACAGCTACTTCATGCTCTGAGACAGAACTCTCAGAAGTGGCCTAAAGTGAACTATAATTTAGTCAATCTAGTTGTGGCACATGAGGAAAAATTAGGTCTACATGGCAAATATGGACAGCAAAAGCAAAGCATGTGTCTCTGCCTGTGGCAGGGGGTTTGGAACTAGATGATCTTGAAGGTCCCTTCCAACCCAAACCATTCTATGATTCTATGATTCAATGGATGTTGGTGTAAGGAAACAGCAATAACTTTGGGCGGGAACATACTAGCAAAGCACAATTTTCCTTACATGAGTAGGTCACATACTGCTTTACTGTTTTGTTTTTTTTTTTTCCTTAACCTTGGGCAAGAAGTGATATTGCAATAAGTAATATGGCATGAGAAAATGTAAAATAAATGTGCAATTAATACTGTGACAAACAGAAGGCAAGTCATTGCTGATGTCGAATTTTTCAGGAAAGAATTGAGTGATATTCTGAAGGCAGTTTTACTTTGATTCCTTAGCAGTGTTTACACAGATTGAGGGTGTAAGTTTCTATAATCTGGGAGGAAATACCCAAAAGCAAGATGCTATCAATGATGAAGTGCCATCATGACAGAGGTCTGAAGAGGCATTGTGCAGATGGCTCCACCTAATGTTCAGGCCAGTGATATCATTAAGAAGAAATCACTTTCTTCCTACATGTTACACAATTATTTGGTAGTTCCCCCCCTCACCCCCATTTCTGATAGTAAATCAGAATGTTCATAAGGCTGGAGTAGTTTAGGGTTTTACAACGCATTGTCTAAACACACAACATTAGTGTAATGGGCATGTGAACTATAACTCTGATGAAACAAAAGTAAAGAAACCTGTGTTGGTTATTTCATAGTTCTCAGAAGTTTTGAAACTTGTAAATATTCCTATGCTTGATACTAAAACAGGATTATCTTACCGTTGCATTTTGTGACGTTTGAAGTTTTTATTTTGAACTCATGTTCTTAAATTCTCTGCTATGCTGTGGATCATCTAATCTTACACAGGTTTGGAAGAATGAGATTCAAATCAGTTTTAGTAGGATAATATATTTAATATCTTTAATGAGAAAGGCAATTGGTGATAGTGATGATCAGAGTACACTTGGGATTTGGGAGCTTAGTACTGAACTCTTTTTGGGTTAAGACTCATGCTCATCTGTATTTGTCACACAATGGGTTAATTTTATAATGGTGTAGGAGTGGCAGAGGAGCAGAAAGAACACTCTGAGAAAAGAGGGAATGAGCCCATATTTGTTCTAATAGAATTATGTTTCAAGCACCCATTAAAAATATTCTTGTTGAAAGAATCATTGTATGTAAAGACTTTTCTTTTAAAAAAGGTTAAATTCCTCTGTTATTAATTTGATTATATATTCATCTATATTTTTATAATTGTTTAAACCACTTGAATAGCTCATAAAGAAAGAAATGAAGAAGAGATTTGGAGACATGAAAAGACAAAACTGCCTTAACCATCACCTTCATGAAAAAAAAGATAAATCAGGAGTACTTTTCTTGTAAGAACTTGTTTCAAAACAGACTCAGCAGTCAGGGTGTGACACAGCTAAAGATTTCTTTCATTTTGATCTTTTATAGCCCAGACTGCCTTCTAAAGGTCTTCCAAAAGGATTATAAAGGAAATTTAAGTACTTTGTGTGGATTGTCCAACTCAGAAAGACTTGTAAAAGAAAAGCCAAGGTGTCTATATTAGTCACAGAAAGTTTAGAATGAGGAGAGTTTTTGAAATAGCTGGGTGTTACTCTGAAATCAAGGTGCCTATGTGAGAATTAGAGAATAAGAATTAAAAAACCCTTATGAGTCAAATAAACATAGTTTCTCAAAATAAACATATAACTATAATTCATAGAAAAATACACTGCCTAATCCTCTGAAATTAGTAAGGAAAAAAAAACAATGCCAAACTTCCATACTCGGTGCAATTAAAAGTGCCAGAGGTTTTATTGCTTTTAAATTATAAAAATAAACAGAATTTTAGTAGTAAAACTGTTATAAAAAAAAAAAAAAAGGAGGAGGTGTGGGGGGGACAACATGAAAATACCTGAATAGATGTTATTTCTTAATCTAAGACAGTGGTTCCCAAACCAGGAAGCATGAACGCAGTGGACACAACTGAAACTAATAAATTCTCCTGATGTACACTCTCTCAGTGGGATCTGTTCTGGCTGGGATGAAATCTGGTTTATAAAAATTGGGCATTATTGATTCAGACCATTGCATGTACAACATCCCCATGTTACTCAGAAAGCTGTACTTAGTTTGTCTATAGCATCTATATTCTCTGGCTAAAATAACTAAAAGTCAAGTTAACCAAGAAACTTTTAAAGCTTTGATCGCAGTTGGCATGATAGGGCAAAGACAGAGGACATGGGGAATGTGGGATGTTTTATTTCATTTCTCTTTTGTTCATGGTTTTCTTGGTGTTTTCCAACAGGTTGCTGTCAACCATCTTGGGAAACTTTCATGGCACTGTGTTTGGCAGCAAAGCCTTGGTTCATTGTAGGAGTGGAATTTTAAGGTTAAAGTGAACATGTGGTAAAAATGGCTTTTTGCATTGTCTGTAAAAGTCCCTGCCTGTCTCCTTCCCAAAACCCCCTGCGAAAGGCATTATCTCAGGAATGTCCTGGGAAGATACCTGGCCCTCCTGGATTGGCCTTT
>JAWWLV010000001.1:35196550-35211800 GCA_035041135.1 Platyrinchus mystaceus
CCCCAAGCTCTGTGATTCGTGAATTTTGGATCCCCCTGAGACCTATAAAAACCCCTGTCCCTCAATAAACTTCCTCTCTTTCGTCCATCCTCCCTGCAAACTCCATGTGTCGTCTCTGACTCCCAGGGGGACCATGGAACAATGCAGGGTGGGGGAGGGGTGAGCAACTACCCTCTCCTCGTGGCGAGGATTGAATTCCGGTCGCCTGGGCCGGGACAGAACATCCTGCTGCGGGGAGACCCCTCTCCCTATCCCTTCAGCCGCTAGAAATGGCATCCAATCATGGAACAGATCCAGAATCTGGTGCGCCCCTCCAACCGTGGGGGGCTGAGGATCCAGAGTTCATTCCCTGAACAAAATAACATTGTAAGATATAGTTTTGACTCATCCAACCGAACCAATACAACCAATAACATTTTATGCTCCTAGGTATCTGCGCAGCTCAAAGCACAACACTTCTCGTAGAAAGACAAGAGACCTCTGTTTTCATTTTACATTAGGTTTGCTGATCTTCAAAGTATCGGTCTTGGCTGTAAAATTACACTTGCAAAAGAGAATTTAATAATGAAGTAAAGTGCAACCACATTACCAAACTGAAAACAATATAACTCAGGAACTGTTGAACCTGGAATTTAATGGAATATATAGCATAAATGAAAAAGGCAAGAAAGCAATAACTAAAGATTGCAACCACAAAAGAAACAAAATGAAGAAGAAAAAAAATTATTTAAAGTGAAAGTATAAGAAAATGACTGCAGCTAGTTCTATGTGAGAGTGACAAATTTTCCTTTACTATATTCTCTAGGATGCTTGTAACTTCCAAATGGAACAGTAAAACATTCCAAAAAGAGGCAGCAGTGGTGTCTACTCCAAATCTAAAAGGATATATTGCAGAAGTATTATTTGTATTAGCAAATATGGGGATGTGGAATGGGGGGGTGTGTTCAAGAAATAGAGGTTTTTGTTAGCTAACCATGGTCATTGAGCAGCATTCAAGTGACTCTTTTGCTTCACCTTCCTTCAACATGTCTTTAACTAACATTTACTGCTTTTGCAAGAGCCATGTATTCTGCTATGAAAAGGCATGATGCCAGCATTCATCTCTTTGATCTGGAGCACTTTTCCAGCAGAACATGTCTGTTTTTTTCCTGCTGTATTTTGTTTAAACTGTTCCTTGATGTTTTCTTGATATCCTAGCACATAAAGAAACCCCGGTTATTAAAATGGAGCTCTCATTGATGCTGGACATTCATCAGACTTGAGAACTCCTTGGACTTGGGAATTTACAAGTAAGCAGCTGTTCTTGCTGGTTTTTTGTTTTTTCAAAGATTCATTTTGAAAGAAAAAGATTTCTACTGATGTACAGGTGTGCCATGAAAGATGCTGGTTCATTAGAACCAGCTATAAAAGTACCTTGGATTTGATTTAGATGCCTTGTGTAAACCAATTGTAATTCCATTAATCTGTTTTAAATTGAAAGACAATTAGAATTGCCTATTTTATTACAACTTAATTCAGAGTATGCAAACTAAGTTTCTTGTTCTAGTAATTTATAAATAATAAGACGCTAATTTTATCCTATCTTTTGAAATTATTACTATAACTAGATACAGTGATGGACAGTGGAAACTATTAGGTGAACCTGAGGAATATATCTTCTTTATACAATGTCTCATGAGAAAGTTACTGGAAAAATTTAACAGAAGTACATTTACTTTTTCTTTTTAATCTAAAAAAAGCCAAAAGGTATCTAGGCTGAAGTATGTAGACCTCAATTCCATTGAAACAGGCAGTAAATCTCTGTCTCACTTTATCAAAAGATTTGAGACTCTGTGAACTTTGTGACGAAAATAATTTTCTCTTCCACCTTTTAAAAGACAGACAGTCCTAATGGTTTCTGTTTTGTTGTAGAGTACAGTGAAGTGGTAGTTCGTGACTGTGGCCTCTAAGGCATGAAATAATTAATATCTGTCTGCAGTGTTGAACAGTGGGACTCCAACCTTCTACGAGACAAATTCAGAAATATCTTTAATTTCTGCCTTTCTATGTTGGTTTTGCCCTTGGCTGGTTTTACATGACTAGAAGTAAATTCAAAAGGAACTTTTTGAAGAACCACTTACTATAAAGTAAGAAGATGGTGCGTCCTTACTTTCATCTTGTGCATGACAACTATTTCACACAAACTACAAATTCAGTCCTTAGAAGAGCCAAAAATCCAGTCAACATCTCCTTGTACACCATTCAGGCACCCTCTTCACTGATGGTTGAGTGTTCTTCCACCATCCCAGTGTGGCCTGATTCCTAGGATGTACACGAGACTGGATGAAGGAGGAGTTATGAAATCTTCTTACCATTTTTTTCAAAACTATCTTGGGCTTAGGGCATTTTCTTGAGACATTCAGTCTCCCTTGGATCATGGAGAGTTCAGAAGGCAATCTTCCTATCTCCTGGTGAAGTGCTGTAAATATTAAACTATTACATGTAACGTAAGCATTGCCTCTAAATCCCTGGCTCAGTCAAAGTGGTAATGGTAACTCTTCTTGGGGGAATCCATCCTGTAAATGTTAGGTTTTCTGTTGCACACTCCCTAAATAAATGTGTGAAAGGATTGAGACATGAATGTCTAGCTTGTAACTCCCCTTTTGGACATGTGATATGATGGGATATCTTGACTTTGTTAAGATCTGTGGAAGCAGAATCTAAAGTTTTAATGGCATGGACATGGGCCTCTCCCATGCCTCAGGTCAGGCAGAACAGGGAGACTGTAAGGTTGGCAGCAAGTGCCTAACTCCATTTGCCACTCTCTGGGACCCGAAGGACTTTGTTCAGTTTAAAGTCACAGGAACCATTATGCAATAGGGCAAGAACAGAATAGAGCTAATGAAGAGAATATTGCTTGGTCTCTATATATAGATGATTAGGATTATAACTCAAGACTCTTATTCACTCTTGTACTGGGTTTCTCCATGCTACTCTTCATTAGGGATCTTCATTAATTAAATGATTTAATCAAACCTGGTAGGATTCCTCCTGTGAAAAGCAGTCTGTAATCAATATAAACCCATCATACCAACCTTGTTCTGGCTTACATTTTGGCCATAGGAAGGGACATAGTAAGTAATAAAAGAGAAAGAAGTAGGTCAACTACTTTTACATTATTAAGTAGGCAGTTATGCCTCGGAGAAAGAATAGAGCTAAAACCACTGCTCAAATTGTACCTGTGCAGCCAAGGAATTCAAACAGCTAGTATGATCAAAAGTCCTTGTAGTCAGTTCAGCCTCACCTCACCAGACATTTCTGAAAATTTCAGTAGTCTGAAGCATATTCATCATGACTAGGTTTTAGCTCAGATAATTCTCAAACACAAGGAAACCTGGGTTTACACCCCTGTGCAATATCATATTGATTTTATTGTTGAAGATTTCACCACAAATGTGAATGAGCCTGTGACATCCACCAGACCTGTAAAATACAGTAGCAGGTAAACACCTGTTGTAAGACAAGCAAAATAACCTACCTAAAATCTGTGAATTGCACTCAGATTTCTTTAGTCTTCCGTGTATAGTGACATGACGTAGCAATTTGAGATCCCACCCCAATTCAATTACTGGACTTGCAGTCTCAGCCTGAAAGTAAGGTGTTAAGGCTGTAAAGTAAACAGAGATCTTAAGGAATGTCCCATTTACTTAGCACAGACTACAATGCCTGGAGTGACACTCAAAAATGAGTGACAACAGTGTGTATTACTGGAAGCACTAGAGTAAGAATAGTGTCGCAAGTTGATCATTGCAAAAAGAGCATCAGAATGAGAAAAGAGCACTGATTCCAATCAGTGTCACATACTCCCAGAAAAGAGCATTCCAAAATAAGGCTACTTAAGCTCCCACAAAGGAAGGAATAAGAGCTAAAAATGGAGAGCAGAAACTGCAAATTATATATAAAACCATCCTTCTCAATGAAAACTCATCATGTAGTGAGCATGACAAGGAATACATTAAGATGGAGACATGTCAGTCATGCTTTGGACAAAATGCAAGGAAAGACAAATAGTGTTCTTATTCAGAATTTGGACAAAGCAAAGAAAAATGTCACAGGTTAAAGAAAGTAATGGAATAACATTTAATTGGATTGCTCAGCAGGTTAACATGCAGCACCTTCAGAGGCATACAGCAGCGCTGGGTTAAACTGCCAATTCTGTGAACTGGTACCAAGAGACACTGCAACCAGAGATTGGTTCCCAAATCACTGTTGCTTGCTTGGTGGAAGCACACAAGAATCTCAACAATGGACCAGGGCTCTCGTATAGTAAGTACTACACAACTGGTGAATAAAACTAAAGTTCTTGTCTCAAACCAACTATGACAGGAGAAGAGATTTCTGAAAAGATGAGAAAACAGTTACAGATACATTTTGGAATGCTGGGTCAGAATGGGTAGTGATGCAGGATTGCTTTTGCATATGAAATTCCTTCGCAGATGTGGGAGTTTCAGGTATCTAGCTTAGTGACACCTTTAAAGTGTCTATCAAGTGGCCTCAAGAACAGTAAGTCTGTGCAAAGTAGAAATTATGAAGATGGATGAATGCAGCTGAGTTTGGAAAATGTTCCTTCTGTAGCTCAGCTACACGCCAGTGGCCCTTCTGCTGCATTGCAGATCATTAAAAGACAAAAGAGCAGGCCCCACTATTTTTGCAGAATCACCTACTTGGGAGCTGTAATTTTGGTTTCACTTAGGCTCACCTCAGCAGTAAGCTTGTCTCCTTTTTTCTAATTCAGGAATTGGAACTGATTTATTTAAGGTACGCTTCCATTATGGTAATACTGAATTACCTAGAAGGATAGGGAAGTGAGTAGTACTTCAGGGAGCAGTAAATTAAATAAATAAATTAGAAAATATCCTATAGCTTAGCATTCTCTGTTTTAGCATTAAAAAAGCGAAGGAGAAACTAAAGAGACCAACCACTGAGAATAAATTTGTTTTCCTATCAATATACTGAAGCAATATATCAACTTACACTCAACAAGTTTTGAAACCAAATACTGTATTTAAAAATGAAATCCTGATAAACCATTTGCTAAATAATAACTCTATAAAGGGTTTTCCCATTTGAAACATTAACAGGACAGTTTGACTAAGTACCAAGTAACTCAGGCTCTGAATTCTGTCTGTGTTCAGTTGAACTTGATTCCTCTTATAGTTATCTGATCTTTGATGAAATGGTTTAAAACTATTGTAACCTATGAGAGATAATATTTGAATCCAAATTACAAAGCAGAGAATACTGCAAACCATGCAAATGGTCATTATCAATGAACTTCTTTATCTCCCAGGATAAAACTGCAGCAAATGAAAGATTTGCTCAGTAAAGATAAAACGAAACAAAAAACCCAACAACCACAAAATAAAAACAAGAACCAAAACCAAAACTGAACCAAGAAAAAAATACACAAAACCACAACCCACAAATAATTGCATGAAGAGATTTATCTATCCATAAAAGTTAGGCACATACTTGTAAAACAGCTAATAGGAATTACATTGCAGAAAACTCTTTGGTCTACTATTATGTGAATTGAAGGCTACCTGGACACTTTCTGTGTAAACTTAGGGGTTAAAAAGCTTTTCTGATAAAATATTTACCCACTTATTTAAATACAGCCTGGAAGAGGATCAAAAGACTTACCTTATATAGATAACATGCACCTAGCAGGTGCAGAGAATTGAGAACATAACACATTACTTCCAGTCTTTCTGGCAAGATCCTCAGGAGAAATATATTGACCGACTTATGGATTTTATAAGTAAATAGGAAAAAAAAAAATCCCTTACTGTGCAGACCAGCTTAACACCATGAAACTGGTTACTTGACAGGTAGATTGGAAATCTCTTTGCAATACCACAGTTGTAGCTGGCTGTGTCCAGCCTCCAACCACTAGTTAGTTTCCTGTTTAAAAACCTTTGATTTACACACAATGACCAGTTAAGTTACTAGGAATAAATAACTTAAAGTATGTATCTCTACTCCTAAAACATTCAGGGGCCATTCCCTGGCACTGCCATCAAATGGCACTGTGAAATTTGCCCGTGACTAAATGTTTTCTTTCTTTCATTCCCCTTGCCAGTATCTATACTGCCTGCTGAGAACAATTTGTGGCATGTGCTATTTCCCAAACCATGCTCAAGTCCATGAAAGTGCTCCTGGGTTCAGGATAAAAACATGCCTGGGTGTGTGCTAATCATGTAGCAGTCTGGACAATGATGGATTAGTGTTAACTCTGTTTGTTTAACCAGTTTCTTAACTAGTGAAAACACACAAGATAGCACCTTATAAGTCAACATATTCAACTACCATTTTTTTCATGGGCAAAGCTTCCTGTAGTGCTAGACACAGACATCACCCTTAAATTACATATTTTTTCTCATTATTCTTTTCTGGAAGGCTGCACCAGAACCTTAGTGAAGAAAAAGAAAAAAACCCACAAAAACCTCATATTTATTTTATATGATTTTATATTGCTTTATTTTTAATAAATTCCTCCTTCTCTTCCTTATGATTTTAATTTATTTTTCTTTTCTCTGTCTCCCGCCCAACCCTCATGCTCACTCTTTCAGAGGGAACAATTCAACCTTCTCTGTCGACTCAGGAGAATGATTTCATCTAGTCTTCCTATCTGAATCTTCACTGTTTACTTAATAAGCTTCTCTCATTCCAATTTGAAAAGAACTCTGTGGGACTAAGAGCAGAGCAGAATATGAACTATTCCTACCCAGAGTTTTTTATACCAGTGTTTATCTGATTGGAGAGAAATAATGAGTTTTGGGTGACCAGCCTCTTCTCTGAAGCTAATCTAAGTCCAGTTAAGTCATTAGAAAGACTTAAATTGGCTTCAAAATTATCTGCTATCTAGACTTCTGTGAATAAGCAGCCTTCCCAGTATGAGTGTTTTAAAACTGGTGGCAATCTAAAGTTCTTTATTTCATAACGTATTTTATCACTGAATAAATTGCTTTAAATTTCCATTGTGGGACAATGAATTCCAGTGTAATGATGTATTTTGTTTATGACATTTTGTGTGGGGGTTTCTTGTGGCAGTACAACACTACATTCTGATAATGTTAGCAAGCTTGGACTATACCTAGATGTGGTAGAGCCATGTTGAGGACCTCCCTTCATGGCACACTTTGATACGCTCACCACAATTCATATGGTCTGCGTGGCACTGCATGGATGGATTTAAAGGGTATGAGATGCATTTGCAGTCAAGAATGCTACCACAAACTTCTCTGGATGGACGACAAGAAGGCTTGTTCACACACTCCTTCTTACCATATGGTCCCATCAGTTTGACTCATTCCCAGTGTCAACAAGACTTCACAGATTTGGAGCTGACACTACTTTTATTATGTTGTATAATGTCACTTCTTGTAATTGAGTTTCTTCTGGATGGGATGAAAGGATTCAGCAGCTCATTTTGAATGGATTCCAAGTGAGAATTGCTCTCTGATGACTTCCTGCTATCCTCAGATCAGAGTCATCTGAGTCTCACCCCCAGGTTTCATATATCACTTTCTTCCCCTACTAAGACAGCAAGTTCATTGTAAATTAAACGTGATATATATCCTTAAAATAACAAGTTTATGCTTGCTGCTCTATACCAGTTATTGGAAACTGTATACACTGAAGGATCTGACTTGAATTCTCCTTGTACAGTAAACTCACACCTTAAAAAAAAAGTTTTTATTTATTCCTTAAATTGATTTTTCCAGAAAATAGGATTTTTTCCCTTTTTTTAGTAACTTTCAATTATTATCTTAGTTCCTTGACAAATTAAATTTATCTGGAGAAAGAACTCTTCCAAATACAAACTCAAAGCAAAAGCTCTATTTTCTCAGGTACCTCACAGTGGGAGCTGAATTAAGCAACAATAAATCCCCCTTTTGATCAGCAGATTAACCATTACATTTTTCTCCCTTCCTGACATCTGAATTTATCTAGGCCTAAGCCTACTTTGCTGACAAAGGGGCAAATTCTGGGCCTCTGCATTGTTTTGTCACTCTGACTAAACCAGATATGACTGTAGCTGTAAGTGCTTGAAAATTTACCCATCAGTATCATGTGATATAGGAAAGTGATAAAAAAATTATGCAATGATTTTTGGATTTGGATTTGTTTGTTAAAAACAGTAATTTAATGATAATTCTCGATCCTCGTGTTAAATGTGTTAAATCTCACTTTTCAGTTGTCCAATTTTGGGCTACACAGTACAGGAGAGACACAGACATACTGGCGAAAATCCAAAGAGGAGCCACAGAGATGAATAAGGCACTGGGGCATGTCTACCAGGAGAAAAGGCTGTGAAAGGTGGGACTGTTTGTCCTTGAGAAGAGGAGGCTCAGGGGATCTTACTGATGTATATAAACACTTGAAAGGACCATGCAAAGAAACTGGGACCAGGCTCTTTTCAACAGTGCTTAGTGCCAGGACCAGAATGGTTTTGAGTCTTAGCTGTACACTCTGTATTATGAGTTAAAATAATTCAGTCCAGAGTAATAGACAGTTATTAAAATTAGGGTCAAGTTGGGCAGAAATAGACACAAGAGCATTGGCCAGACAGTAGTATATTGTCATATATAAAAAGCCAACACATTAATTTATATTATTTGTCAGTGTGGAAGCTGTCAACCTGACACAGAAGCTGTGAATGCTGATGAAAAGAACCTCAGTGAAGGCCTGAGACGAAAGTCAGCTGTGTCCTTCAGCAATTCCCCTTAAGTCCCTAGAACTACCTCTGTCTTCTCAGCTTTCGACTTCTCTGGCTGACTTCTGTCCTCATACTAACCTTGCCACAATACTGGGAAAGGCTCTCTCGCTGTCAGATGAGACAGCAATAAAAAGCTGGAAGACATGAACCAGCTAAACACACTCCAACCTCTTTCCATCATTCTGCCTATGAGCCTTAGAAACATTGAGCAATCTAGGCAAAGCAAATCAGTTTGATGAGATGTGATAGAAACCTTGGGGCTCCAAACCATATCCCAGCATTGCTGGATAAGATTTTATGTGAGACTAAAATAAGCCCTGAGCATAGCCCTATTCATTCCCATCAGGGACTGTCAGTATTCCAGCAACTCTATCTGTCTGTATGTATGCATATGTGTGTTTATCCAATACCCAGTATGCGATACTGATCTGTGCCCTACACACGCACGTCTATCAAATACAGCAATACAGTCTCTCCTGTCTCCTACAATTTTCCCTTAGCACACAGTAACAAACAAGTCCAAGGACACAGAAATGCACTGTGTACTTTGTGTTTATTCTCAGCACATAGATGCTGGAACAGCAATAAAATTGCTCAACTTGAGTTGGAAAAGCGTTATGGCTGTTGGCAAGCAGTGAATACAGACAATATCTTATTTGGACAATAAAGTTCCCATTGCAGAGTGCCTGTCCGCATACCAATAGGTAGAGAGCTGTTTCAACCACTAAGAAAACTCAGGCTGTGTTTAAGAAGAAAGGAGAGTAAATATCTGAAAATATAAGTACTAGCACAGTGGGTCAGACCAAAGTGACGTAAGGATCAGTACACTGCCTCCAGTATTTGCCAGAATTGGCTGTCAGTACACAGTTATCTTTCCACTGATGATTTAGGCCCATTCTTTGGTACTGCTGATTGGTCAGCTCCCTGAAGGAGAGATTGCATTTGGACCTACAGCATTTAATATTCACCAATTAGTTTACCTTTCCTGAATTTGTCTCATCCTTTTTCATTGCATCATTTTGGGCTCAAATATCAGAGCCCAAATATCAGGTTCAGAGGAAAAAGCCCAAAACAAATGACATTTTATGTTCTTCCCCATAATAAAAGCAGTTACTAATGATCATATTTGTCTGCAGTTGTTTCTAAATATAAAGGATACCTTACTCTTTTACAAAACACTGACATTATAATTAACTGTAGTTTAATCAAAATAAATATTTAATATGTAATGTTTTAAAAGTATGCTATGCATTACATGATTTTATTCAAGAATGAGAAAAAATCTCAAACAATCTCCACTTTTGTTTTCTATACACTGCTCAAGAACTGAGCAATGATTTGAATGCATTAAATCAGGAGAACTTGACCTACTTTCCATTTTATTTTTTATTATAAAGTAGCAAAACACTCATCCCATTGCTTCTTTGTTCCATGCTACTGGTTATAATAAATTCATCTGTGCTCCCCCAAGACTGACCTCAAAGAGCAAAAAGTTTATTCAATATTATGGGTAGTAGAGACAAAGAAAAAACAGAAGGTTGATCCTCTGAAGAACTTTGCACCAAAGAGAATAACATGCTCATCATGAGTCCCTGCAGAAAGCTAATTATCAGGAATCTGAGGTTTTTTGGAAGAATATTACTGTAAATTTAATACAATTGGTAAAACGCAACAAAATATTAGAGATGAACTGTGAGATTCACAAAAAGGTAGTTAAGGGCAGAAAGAAAACTGTGGCATATAATTTTCTATAATTTAGCTAGGAAATGCAGTACACTGTAAATGGACCAAAATAACCTTCATTTTAGGCAACCTTCTTTTCAAAATGCAATTACAACTTGTTAGCCTTTGAATTTTGTTTCTTCTTAACAGCATTAAAAAGATCATAGTTTTTAATTTCAGAGGTCTAAAATGTTTTGTAGAATCTTTGTTGTAAGGTTGTTTCATGTACCAAATGTCCTCTATCCAATTTTGGGAAAAAAAAAATTAAACTCAGTGGTGCATTTTTGATCTTTCATTTCCAGCAGAGACATTCTTCAAATCGTCTCTATTCTTCTATATTGCATAAACTAACATGGTATATAATCATGTCTCAATTTCGCACTGCAATCTTTTATCAGAGACTTTAATACTGACACAGACCTACAGACTTAAATGAAACTCTGCATGGGTGGAAAGGACTGCTATACTGCAAAAACAGATGCTAAATTAGAAGGAATAAAAATAACTTTTCCATAGAATATGTGGAGGCTAAGGAGAGTTTGCAGTTCACAATTATGCATGGTATTTAACTCACTGGGCACTCAACAGGAGCTTCTCTTACGTCCAGAGGCCTCTTTTGTTTGTCATTCATTGACCAGATAAAAAACATGATTCCTGAGATTAAATTGTAATTACATGGAATAACAACAACTGAGATTTTTCCAAATATTGGGGACAAGAATGCAGTAAACGAACAACAACAACAACAACAACAACAACAACAAAAGCTTTCTGGGATTGCCTTCCATGGCTGGTTCATCACTTAACCACTGTGGTGTAGATCTGTGAGACACGTGCAATCCGAAAATCATTTTCCTTTCAGTTCTTAGTGCTCAGGGAGAGGTTTAGCTCAATTACGCTGCTGTTAATTTATTCCCTTACAGTGTCTACAACCCTGACTGGAATGAAGCCCTTTACTGTATGCGGTTCTGCAATCTTTTAACCAAGAACAGTATTCAGTAATTAAAAAGGATGTTTCCTCAAGCCCTTTCTAAAGAATGTTTTCTTCTTCATGATTATTCTGTGCAGCACAGTTCCCTGCTATCCTTTTCTGTACAGTCTAACGTAGCTTGTAACTAACTTCAGAGCTGCTTTTCCCTTTCACTAGTGTAGCTCCCAGCCCTCTGTTTTGGACATGTTACCTTCAGCTTGTTGTGTTTGCAAAGTTCTATTTTTGGGAGGTTCTAGTTTCCACCAAGGCAGACTAGTTTAGGCTTTTAGCACAGACCTTTCCATCCTGGATTTTATACTCACCACACTGTCACAGAATATGTTGACCTAAATGCTGCTCCAAAATGAAGCAGACACAGGTGTGTAAAGCCTAGTCTGCGTGGTCACAGATGCAGACCTGGCATTTCCACCTTTGCACAGGTGGGCTACCTGGCCAAAGCTGCTGACTGTGCTAGTGGCCTCACATGGGCACCAGCTTCCTGTCTGAACTACTAATTTGTTTTTCCCCCAGATCACACTCTTAATCTCAGACTGAATTTCTGTGTAACAACTGTGTAAAGCATGATCATATCACAGTGGAGAACAGATGTGCTTATAAATAAGTCAGATCATAAATGAGTCTTACTATGCCTCCAGGTTGAATACAGAGTTAGGTGTGGCTATCCTGTGTATGCTAAATGGGAAACTTGTGGACCATGATGACCGATCCATATACCGCTATTAAAAGCTGTATAAAGATATTTCTAATGAGTTGAAACAGAAGACAATAAAAACCCTTAAAGAATTGATGCTGTTTCTTATTCTGCATAAAAGAAAAGTCTCTTTATTGCAAGGCACCTATTTATGAGACATTAATTTCTTATCTTCTTATAGCAATAGAAAGCTGAGGTTATTTCATGTCGGTCAAATGGTATGAAATCAGAAGTGTACCGTGTCATTTTTGTTGGATTAATGTCCTCTCTTGCTGGGAGCTGTTCACAAAATCTCCTAAAAGCAAGTGAAATCCAGTGCTTGCCATTGTTCCTTTGTTCTGTTATCACTAAATTGGACCCAAAGAACAGGCTGGCAAATGAATAGGCAAGAGAAGATCAGGGCTTAACACAGAAAGCTGTGTGACAGTGAAATACAATTCACTTTTATGATGACACACCTCATTACTTTCTCATTCCTTTTGAGAAAAACAGACTAGGGTTGTACTGTATGTCTTGCCAACAATTGATCCCCAGTTATCACAGAGAGAATATACTGGTTAAAGAAAGTAGCTGGTCAACGGGAATTTCCAAAAGTAGAAATGGCCTGAGGAAAACAGAATTGTAATACCTGTAATGTAAAGTAAATGTAAATGTCTGTAAGTATGCTTGGTTACACTCCTACAATGGAAACAAGGGAAAGAACAATACCAGAAAAGTGGTAGAATTCTGGTATTGTTTTCCTAAGCACAATAATATTCCTAACTCCTTTAATGAAAATGCATTACAGACCTAAAGAGGTAAAAGGCTGGATGCTGGACAGGCATCACCTATTGAACTGCTGAGACTAAAATTGAGCTGCCAGGAATATCATGCTCATTTTAGCACAGGACCTATCATCAGGAGAAATTAAGAAAAAGCAAATATTCAACAGGTCTGTCAAATCTGTTTAATTTGACAGATTAAGCCAACACACAAAGACATATGTTTAAGGAAATTAAAAGCATATTTACATTTGAGCAGGTATATTTTAAAACTAATGAGTTAATATTCTTAGTTTTTCAGTGAGTTTAATTTTCTAGTAAAAGCAAGTATTCTGCCACTTAGCTGTTTTGTGAGTTAACATGATCTTTGTTACAGGTATACATCACCTGCAAAAGTAAAGCAGTGGCCAATCAGGGTAGAGGTCTTAAAATTTCTATTTGATTTTAATTTACCAATGTTCTTTTTTTTCCTCATATGGATTTTGGGATGTATGGATATAAGGTGCGTACAAAAGTACAGAGAGAGAGAGAGAGAGAATGACTTTAAAGTAGCACAAAGTTCCATTAAATAAGCAAGGATAACAGTTTATCTGGAGCCTTTCCTAGCAAAGTACCTCTGGAGACAAAGATGCCTATTGCTCTCCAATGCACAAAGCTGTTGCCAAATTGTTGCCAGGGTAGCTGTGGACAGTTACCTCTTTGCAGTAATGGCTGGAATCAAACACATCTATTTTAAAGCCTCAGTGTCTCAGAAAGTATATTTTTTAATTAACCAAGTACAAGTTCTCTCCCTATTACAGTAACCTTCAGGAGTTACAATTTAGTCCCTCATGAGCTGAGAAGTGTTCATCAGACCAGAACTGATGTACCAGTGCCATCAGGTATGAAAGAGAACCCGGGTCAGAGGTCTGCACTGCCTCTGCAGATCCAAGGAAAATATCCTCCTTTAGGGTACAACATAGAGTACAGAGTCTTTTTCCTTTCACTATGGAGGGAAAGACCACTGTAATGCCAAGAAAGCTGAAGAGCTTGCATCTGGCATTGCCACCTGTGCTTCCATAATTCCAGCTAGTGCAATCTGAACAGGGTTTTCATTCATGAGGGAGATTACAAATCCTACTTACTCTTTGGTGGTGCGAGCAAAAGCTGCTGGAAATGGCCTTTGTGCTTTTACTGGGATGTGTGAGACTTTTGTTCATGCCATGGACACTTTGATAAAATCTCCTCCTTCTCTTTATGTCCCCACACACAATGTATCTATTTTCCCCCACAAAGGTAAGAAGCCAGATAGAAGCTGCTTAGTGCCAGGTCATCACAACATCACAACATTGGAAACACTTAAGTTTCAAATACTGGGGGTCCTGCAGTTACTGCTTAACCAACAGAATTTGTATTTCAAATAGAAAGATAATCTAGAAGCCACAGAAGCCGCATAATTTTGCAGTAGATGTTGATAATCCTCATTTGTTTTATGACTGTACTGATTTGAGTGGATTATAAGGACAACTCACTCAGAGAAAGCTTAGCCCAGCTGGATGTCATATCAAAACAGAGCAGGCACAGAGATACACAGCTTTCATGCTTTGAGCTGTAATGTTCAAAGGAGATCATCAATTTTAAATTACATTTCTGTCTCAGATTGTTTTACTGACTGCTATTATGAAAATACTTGTGTTTATCAGAACCGTGAACCTTTATTTCTCAGAAATTTGTGTATTTGCATTAGTTTTTGCTTTTGATATCACTTTGTGTCTAGTCTGTGCAATTTCTCTGATAAAATCAGGCTGCCACTGTAGAGCAACTGATTTTCCTTGTGCATTTCCTTTGGTCTTACATCTGAGACCTACAAATGTAATTAAGTGTGATATCACCATTCCTGTCGATTTGCCAATATTGTTCTGACATGCTGCTTCCAAAGCAAACAAGAAGCAAACAACAGTTATGTAATATGTGAAAACATGACTTTGAAATAATAATCTTGGGGCAACTGGTTGTAGGTACTCAACTAAAAGATGTCTAACTGAAACATAGGTCTAAACTTTGCACATTTTTTCTGTTCTGACTTCATGTACTTTTGTACCTCTGCACTACTTTCCAAATCAATAATAGCTATTTGATAATTTAAGACTGCTGATAGAAAGGGTGTTGCATGGTAGCAGGGAATATGTGGCCTTGTAAGAATAAATATAAGGTAATTTTGAGACCACCTTTTGTGTGTTGGTCAGTAAACAGCTAATATAGAACTAGACTATAAAGCTGTGTCAATGCATTGATTTCACTTTGAAAGAATCACAAGTAAAGCAAACAGACAAACACAGTGTTGG
>JAWWLV010000001.1:35211900-35260534 GCA_035041135.1 Platyrinchus mystaceus
ACTATAAAGCTGTGTCAATGCATTGATTTCACTTTGAAAGAATCACAAGTAAAGCAAACAGACAAACACAGTGTTGGCTAGTCCAATGACATATTTATCTCAAAGGTGCAAACACACTTTGCAAACAAGACTTCCCAATGACAGTCTGACAATCTGAATTTTTGAGATTTCAGAATCCCTTTTTCTGCTCCTATGAAACTGCCTTTGCCAGTTCTGCTCCCAGAGGGAACAGAAAATTCCAGCCAATATAATCAGGAAAAAAGATTAATTACCAGGTTAACTATCCCATTTGATACACAAGGATAAAGTGCTTGATAATTTTCCAGAAAAATTACATAGGTGATTGATTGGAATCAGGCATCCTTTGGGAAGTATTTTTCTATCTTATTTTCATCATGAAATATTGGTCAGCTTCCAGTGCTCAGATCAGAGACAAATAGTTTCTCTTTTGTCTTAAGGTAACCAGTGTTGGAGGGCACCCTTTTCAGCTACAGGACTCTGTGGTTCAAGTCTTATTCTTGATTTAGACTAGAAACCTACACTTCTGTTTTTTTCCTGATCAAATTAGAATGCTCTGGCATCTGCATTGCAGTCTGCCTAAAGGTCTCTATTCCAGAGATTGTTTCACATGAAAAACCTGTACATAACCATTGTACCAGAAAGGCACAGTGAGTCAAGCTTACTTTCTAATACAACCAGTACTTAGTGCTTTGTTAACAGAAATAGGTCATGCCACAGAAATTGGTTATCCTCTACACCTCTTCCACAGTAGTGAGAACAGTTATGATGCAGATACTTGCCTGGGGTGGTTGGTGCAGTACTAGTCACTTGAAGGAAAACATGCTTCTCTCCTTTACAACTTAGAAAGCAAACTGAAAGTTCCATGCAATCTTAACATCTTTCACAATACTATATTTACTACATTACCCAAAGCTGCAGTTTGGAGCTATGATATTGTTCCATCAATGTAATTGAAATGGTGCTGATTTATACCTTTAGAGAATATTGTCTTTAGAGTCTAGTTCTGTGTTTAACTCCGTTACACCTTGTTCATGCAAGTACTGATCCCAAGGATGTTACTTATAGGTACCTCAAAGAAAAGGTTAGAATTGACATGGCAAGTAGATGTATACAGAGTAGATGTCAATGTCAAATTAACAATTCCCTTAATAGTAACAGGAAAAGAGGAAAAAACATTCACCATAACAACCCTAAAAAAAGTCTGAGAATAATTACACTAAAATAGAAAATGGTAAACTAATATCTGGTCCAAGGGGACCATCTAAATTGAAACCATCTCATGTCCAAAGCAGACAAGATGAATCTGCCCATGATATTCACTTGCAGAATTTTAAGATCTTGATTAATTTTTGTCAACCACAGTAATCATGTTTTAAAATGATGAAAAGATCTTAGTCAAAAGTTTTGCCATTACATTACTTATGAAGAGGGCCAGCCACACAGATCATATAAGAAATGGTCAGTCTTATAGCCCTTGTAACTGAAATTCATGACTTTGGCATATATGTGCCTTTCCCACTCCCCATTTTCCTTTCTCTCTGTGCCTCAGCTGCTGGGAGAAGCCAAGTGAGAATGGTGAATGGAGGAAGGATGGGAGTCAGTGTGACATCCCCTCACTCTCTTGTTCACAAGCTTTTTCTTGGTGAGACTGGTTAAATACTGTCACCACTAGTGCAGGAATGAGGGTAACACAGAGAAGGGTACAGTGTTTCACTATTTGTGCTGCAGTCTCACCATGAACAAAACTTTTGTGCTACTGCAAGATGTAACGTATCCTACAATTACCATGAACCCCGCACCCTAGCAACTGAAAATAAGAGGCAAGTGTTGTCTCCACACTAATCTATGCACAAATAACCCATGTGTGTAGATATATATGCAGAGTTTGAATACTTTTCCTCAAAGAAATCCTGCTGTAGAGAAAAAATTCTCTGGCTACTGCTTCCTGGAAACATACCCACTCCTTTCTGCTCCAATTTCACACGTTAAAAGCAAGAGGCCACTATTACCTTTTTTGTGGAAAACAATCCACAGCACAAATTTTTTTAGTGATGTGTCAACCAGCCCATGATTTAGCACTTCACTTGAACTTAACCAAAACCATTTTACAACTATGAATTGCTGTACAGTGGTGATTTTCATGTTTTCTAAAGGTCTGCAGATAGCGGTACTCAAAAAGATTTCAAAAACAGGTTCTTATTAATTTTTTCTTCTAAGCTATCACTCAGTTCCAGATGCTTTTGTCCCAGATAAATCAAAGGCAAAGGACCTTGTACTGAACTCTCATTTTTCAAATGAAAGGTTCAGATTTGATGTCACTATGTTCTTGTGCTAAGGTTAAGAAATTGTTCATTTAGAGAATTGCTTATATAAACTCCAATCATATACTGTTCTTCCAGGGTTCCAAAATTGAGTTCATTTCTTTGGCTATCCTCTCATAAAAGAAATAAAGACAGAAAAATGGTAAAAATGGCTAGTTTGCTTTTTGCCTCTTTTTTTTCCAATGAGAAAGCAAAGTTGTTACTCTGTTTCAGCAATGCGTAAGGTGCTTCTATTTTATTCTGCAAACACTTCCACAGGTTTACATGTATTAAGTAAGGCATTTATAAAGATTATTATGTATACCAAAACATTACTTAGTAAGACTATATTAATGAATATGCCAATAGTATGCAATTTTCTACGTGATAAGTCAGTGTCTTTCAATTGTTTCTGTTTCCTTCATTCTTAAAGGACCCTTACCCAAGCACAAGGGTCTCACAGCAGCACAAGGACATCCTGAGATTACTCTGGTGTCTAAGTCTAGAAAACTATGCCTCAGCAGGCCCTCTAAATATGACTCTGGAGTATGTGGTGACAGAATAGGGATCTGTGTTAATCGGTTTGTTTATCCACTTCGTAGTTGTGTTAGATGTGCACACACACACACACACACATATATATATATAATTCCTTTTTCTGTGCCCAGGTATTAATATTTTACAGACTCTTTGAGTAAGTGCTAATCACTGCCTTCTGTTGTCATATTGCAATGTGCCCCTTTCCAGTCAAGAAACTTGATGATGTCCAAAGGGAAAACAACAGGATTATGGTTTGGTAGTCTAGAGACATAGAATAATAGAATGACCTGGGTTGGAAGGAACCTTCATCTAGTCCAAATCCCCTGCCATGCGCAGGAACATTGTCCAGTAGGCCAAGTTGCTCAGGGCCTTGTCCTCAAATACTTCCAAGGATGGGATGTTCACAGCTTCTCCAGGCAACCTGTTCCAGTGTTTCACCATCTTGCTATTTCTTCCTTAAGTTCAATTTAAATACATCTTCTTTCACTTTAAAATTATTATCCCTTGTCCAGTCACTGCATGTTTTAGTGTAAAGTCTCTTTTCATCTTTCTTATAGAATTCTTTAAGTTCTGAAAGTTTGTAATAAGGTGCCCCCAGATCCTTCTCTTCAGTCTGAAAAACACAAACTCTATCAGCCTTTTTAATAGGAGAGGTCTTCCAGACTCTGTCCATTTTTGTGGTCCTCCCCTGGATCTGCTTTAACAATTCCATGTCTGTCTTGTGGTAGGGGTCCCAGAGCTGGATGCAGAAATCCAGGTGGGTTCTCAGAAGAGCAGAGTAGAGGGGCAGAATCAATTCCCTTGACCTGCTGGCCACACTGGTTTTGATGAACCCTAGGATACAATTGGTTTTTGGGATGCAAGTGCACATTGCCAAGTCATGTCCAGTTTTTAATCCACCAGTATCCCCAGGTCCTTCTTGGCAGGGCTGCTCTCAGTGCTTTCATCCCCCAGCCTGTATCTGGGTTTCCTCCAGGCCAGGTGCAGGACCTTGTACTTTTCTCTGTTGAACTTCATAAGTTCTGCATGGGTTTACTTCTCAAGCCTGTCAAGCCTGTTGAGCCAATTCTTGTGAAGAAGTAACCACAGTAAAAAACAGCAGGGAATGTGAAAGTCAAGATGTAATGGGTAACCTCCACGTGAGATTTTGTTGACCAGACCCATGTCCAGCACTGCTCTTCTGAGAGAATGAACTAGGAGGACTCTACCTCATTTCTCTCTTTCTCGGGTCAGATATGTATTAGCCACATTCTTTTCTAAAAGTTGTTTGAGATGGGAGAGATGGCAGGTAAAAGGAGGAAGAGGAAACAAAACAAAAAAGAGGAATACGAAAGGAAGAACAAAGACATAGAAAGAGACACAGACTATGTCAAACAAAGAGGTGGGACTGACAGAAATAAAGGAGTATGTAGCAGCTTATGGATGAGGAAAAATATACTTACAGTGGCACTGAAGGGAGATGTACTGGCAGTAGTAACACGGTGAATGGGATCTGAATATGAGACTGACATGATGGCAAGAGGGACAGTTTGACTTTTTACACACTATCAGTGTCTGAAACAGAATCAGATCAACTAAAGTCATACTACATTATGTGTACAAAACCTCCAAAGAAACAATGATGAAAGAGATACTCCTGGATCATGCCCAGCAAAAGATACATGATGAAAAATGTCAAATCACAACAACAAATCTTTTTCACCAAATTCTACAGATCAGGAAGACATTTCTGCTTCTATCTTTCCCAAAATGACATTTTGTAATTGTTCCTTTATTTGTATCTCTGTACTGTGTTCCCGGAAAGTTTGGATTGCAAGTATAGAGTTTGTGCGTTAAAATTTTCTATGGGGTATAAAGTTGCCTACAGAAACTGTGCTTTATATGATTCTATTCACTGACATCCAAATGAAAGCCTCCAGAAAAGCAGAGTAGTTACCTCTAATCTTTCCTCAGCTCATATGCAGGGCTGCCTAAATGTGAAAGTTTTCTAGTTTTCTTTGAAAATGTGAAAAAAAAATCAGATTTCAAAAAGAAAAATCCACCTGAACCAGAATTATTCAAAGAGTTGAAAATTACAATAAATTGTCTTTGGGGTAGAGAAAAAATGGTCATTACTAGCCACTCAAGTAATAAATGATGATGGGTCAATTAAACAGTTTTTCTTTAAAAATATTTATCAATTATTTTGACTTTGAAACATTGATATAAGTTATATATAGGTAACATTACAATTTAGCTTTATGTAAATGAAAAAGAGGTTACTTTAAACTGATAGGCTATGATACCCTGAACTTACTGTGGAACCATATATACCAAAATCATAGAATCATAGAGTTATAGAATATTCTAAGTTGGAAGGAACCCACAAGGACTACTGAGTCCAACTCCTGATCAGTGATACATGTATGAGCAGTAGCTTTGTTTCCCACAGTTTGCCACAGTTGAAATTTTTGTCTGGATGCATTAAACAGGATGTGCTAACCAGATCTCACCTCTGTCAGGCCTGGAATTAGTGCCTTCCTGTCTCAAATTCCTCCTTTCTGTGCTTATATCAAGTTTCTGCTGTGGTGGCTCATCTTATGGCAAGTTCCTTCAGTGTTTGAGACAGGCAACTGTGCTCTTTAACTCCTTACATTCCCCCCATCGGAAAGGAGCAGACAGCAATGGAGTCACTCCTCAGATGACACCTGCTTGTCTAAGTTGAACAAAACTAGTCTCTTAAGCCACTTCTACTGAGTCACTCCCACTAGCCTTTTCACCATCTTTGTTGCCCTCCTTCTGACATATTCTAATATTTTTATATATTTTTCTTATGTTTTGGAGCCCCAAACTGTGCACGGTACTCAAAGTGGGGCTGCACCAATATTGAATATAGATGGGACTTTTGACCAGTTAGGTATACTGTGCTTAATGCATCCCAGAATATGGTTGGTTCTTTTGGCCACCACAACACATCATTGGCTCATTTTGAGTTTACTGTCAATCCCTAGACCTCTTTTTGTGTTTCAGTTTATACTTGCATTCAGGATTATACCATCCCAGATACAGAGTCCAGCACTTGTTAAATTTCACATACTTGGTGACTGCCTGACTAAAACAGAGCCCTGGGGAACACCCCTAATGACTGGCCACCAACTAAATGTTACCCTGTTTAATACAACTGTCTGAGCCCAACCCTTCAGCCAATTGTCCATCCTTGCATTGTGATGTATTTATACATATGCATGTATAGGTCCTTCATAGATATAGAAATTACCTGATTTAAAAATGGGAGGCTTATGAAAGAATAGTTCTTCAGGTTGGTTCATAAGGTGATATTTGTTTATCTTTGCATTCCCATCCTGGTGTTTTATGTCTGGCTAGAATTCTCTACCACGACATGAATTTCAACTGTTTAGAAAGACACATACAACAAATCTAAAAAGCAATCAGAAATCCAGGAAATGCCTCAGAGCTGTAACTGTAGAGGTGAAACATAAGCACCTTGTAAGACAAAGGGTTATCGCCTACAGCTGTTTTTACACTGCTATGTAGGAGAGGTGAGATCACCCATTTGTACTGCTTAAATATTAATAAGTATGCTGGTATAAGTTTAAACCATGCCTACCAGCACTGTTATCTAGGACAGATAGTCCATAAGTATAGTCTATTATAGTCCATTCCCGTAGCAATTTGGTTGTTGACACTCTGTTTGGGGAGAGGGATAATTGGTCTATGTTTACACAAATTGTGCCAGTCTAGTAAGTCTCAAAGCCAAGGAATGGTCCTTAACCTTTTTTATTTATTAGTCTAGATGTTTCTTGCATGTCTCATCTGTTTCCCACTGGCTATACAGATGGTGACTCTGTGTCTGAGTAAGGGCCCCCAGGTGAGAGTAGAATGATGAGGGGAATTAGTATGGGCCTAAGTGAAAACATAGTGGCAATAATGACATGTTGGTAATTTGCCTTAGGAAGAGATGCAAAGGAATTGAATTTATAAAGTGTACCTCTCACCCAGCTGTGCTTTGTTTAGAAAGACCAGATAAATGAGATACCTGTTACATCTCCTGGTATCACTAAACATGGTTTATTAATCTCACTCTGAAACATGGCTGTTTGGTCTAAAGGCTACTGCTGTCTCAAGAAGCTTCTGTAGTGGTTTAACTGAGCACTTGTATAATTTATGTTCTTAAAAATAAAATAAATGAACCAAGTCTAAAAATGAGAGATAAGTGTAAATATAAAAGATGTGAAGGATGCTTTGAAGGGGTCTTAGCAAACAGGCTTTGTAAACAATACATGTTTATGTTAGGCTAGAGATACAGACATACCCATTCAGATGTTTAAAATCTTTCTCAGTTTAGGAAATCTAGATCCTATCCATGGGTAGGACTTCAAGAGAATGATTCATTTGCCTCCACAGGGGTGAATTCAGCATTTTATGTGCTCTAATAACAACCCCATGCAACACTACAGGCTTGAGGCGGAGTGGCTGGGAAGCTGCCTATGGAAAAGAACCTGGGGGTATTTGTTGACAATTGGCTGAATATGAGCCAGCAGTGTGTCCAGGTGACCAAGAAGGCCAATGGCATCCTTGCTTGTATCAGCAATAGTGTGGCCAGCAGGACCAGAGATGTGATTGCCCCCTGTACTGGGGACTGGTGAAGCTACTCCTTGAATCCTGTGTTCAGTTTTGGACCCCTCACTCCAAGAAAGACACTGAGATGCTGGAGCATGTCCAGAGAAGGGCAGCAGAGCTGAGGAAGGGTCTGGAGCACAAGTTTTATGAGGAGCAGCAGTGGGAGCTGGAGGGTTTACCCTGTAGAAATGGAGGCTCAGGCAGGACCTTACCACTCTCTGCAACCACCTGAAAGGAGGTTGTAGCCAGATGGGGGTCAGTCTCTTCTCCCAAATAACAAGTGGCAGGACAAGAGGAAATGGAAAAATTTATTCACAAGAAGGGCTGTCAAACACTGGTACAGATTGCCCAGGGAAGTGGTGGATTCACCATCCCCGAAGGCATGTGTATATGTGGCACTTAAGGACATGGTTTAGTGGTGGACCTGGAAGTTTTAGGTTTATAGTCAACTTCAATGATAATACTTGGGGTCTTTTCCAACTTAAATGATTATGTGATTCTATTCTAATATATCTTGACCAGCCACCAGCCCCCACTACAGAGAGCAAATCTCCTATGGTTGTTTGCCAGTCCCATGGAGATGTCTAGAATATCCTAAATACAGCAGTTGAAAATTTCTTTGTGATAATGGACAGAAACAAGCCCTGAAATTCATTGTGTTTACTCTAGACCTTGCAAGCTATATGCCTACACCTGAGCGAGTCACCCGGAGTCCTTGAAGTCAATAAAGAGAAATAGGCATTTATGGGCTCTTATGGCCATTTTTAGTTACCTTTTGTAGGACGAGGTCAACCATATCTTAGAAGAATCTTTTTCTGATTATTGCTATAAACTGAGTTAGTACTACCAAGTCAGATTTAATATACTTATTGTGGATATCTGGAGACACAAGTATCATTTTAATGACTGCAAGTTACTAAAAAACTAGTCCTACACAGTCCTTCTATCCAGGTGTTTTAGGATACTAAATATTACTAGGAAAAAATGATATTTGCTTGTCAGAGAAAGTAAAGGAAAATTATTTCTCAAGATTTTCAACTCTTTCTTCAACTTAACACTGAAGCTGTTGCAATCTCTTTCTCCTGCCAGTTTCTTCATCCTTCATGAAAAATAATTTAGAAGACTGCCAAAAGCAGAACTTTTTTCAAGTCTTCCCTGAAGCCAAAGATTTCAACTTTTGCAATGTATTCAGGAGATGCACCAGTATGTTAAACTGCACCAATGTGTTTCTACTAAAACTTCAGGCCTTTAGCCTGCTGTTTTTGTATAGGGCTCATAGACTATCAACATCATTGCAAACCAAATTATATGTGGATCATTTTATGTTTCCATGGATTAAACTTGTGATTCTCCTGTGCTGAAGATTTATATGCCCGTTTATCATTTTGCATGCCTCTGTATAAAGCGATTATTTTGTCTCTCCAGGTTATGAATCCAAAACAGACTCAGTCCTTACTAAAAATTTGTCTTTGAAAGAGGTCTGTTACACTTGGTACAATGATGTTTATGTTCTTATCAGTGAATATTCTCCTTCTGCATCCAGCAGTCCTGGATATTGAGTTTAATTTAATCTGTATCTATCTGCACCTTCAGACTTAGAAACTCCTAGTTCAACCATCATGTGATCCAGACTGAAGCAAGATGAATTCACCAAATCAGTCATATCATTACAGCTTTACTGATATGCACATCACGTTAATAAATACTAAATCCAACTAATGCCTCTGCATACATGGCCTTCTCTGTGTTTCCAAATTGCCTTTTTCCTTATCTGAATTTCCATTCTATGAAAGAGAATAGAATGGAAATGGAAGTGGATTCCTATCCCAATGTCAGTGCAAAAACACTTCTTGTGATATTAGTATTCCCCAGAGGACAGTAACAAATTTTTAAAAACATATTTAATAATAATAATCTACTTATCAGTAAAAAAGGACTATAATAAGAGTTCTGAAACCTTTTGTAGTTCAGGGATATTTGTGATCAAAACATAGACCTAGACTGTTAATTTGTTAATTGATTCCTGTATAAAAGGGACTGAACCAAAGTCCCAAATCTAAAGCCTCATCAAGCTAAGTTAAGTAATAATATTTTTTTCAATGACAACCTGTCTTTAAGATTAGCAGTTGATGAAGAACCTCCTTCAAAATCAGTGTGTATACATATATGCATATGATGTGTGTATTTTATTGTGGATACTTTACCAATCAAAACAGCAGATTTCTTTCCCTATCTTTTCTCCATCCTGAATTTCTTCTAGCCTTCAGCATTCTCCATTAATGCCTCTCAACTTCTTGCCTTTTACTAACATTCTGCATTTCTTCTCCTCTAAGGAAAAGCAGGCTTGGACTTCTTTTTTGTTTCTTTGATGACAATTAACATAATAATCATGATTACCTTAGACTAATATTCTGGGTTTAACCGTGTGCAGTCGATCACAGTAATATTGAAGTTTACTGTCAGTCCCCAAGGTTGATACTGTTTGAAGATGATTGTCCTGCACACGGAATTCAACATTCTGGTTTTTACATCAAGGTACAAAGACCAAACCCTATAGATTTAACTTTTATCATTCATGACATTATTTCAAATCATCTCTGTGTATAGAAGAACATGGAGTCTATTAGTGATAACAAGAAGAAGAGCTTCATCCAAGTTCCATAGGGAAACTCTCAGAACAAACTACCAAGGCTCACAACGTTTACACATTGGGCAGTGCAGTTCAGAAGCTTATTTTGCTCATATATTCACCAAATAAACAACGGAATTAAACAAGAATTAAGTATTTGATTTTTAATTTACCTAAATATACTAATTAAATATTGCTTTGTCAACAGTAATAAAGACTGAAGCCCATTGATTACTTTTATTTTCTCACATCTGAGCAGCTTTTATACACCTCATTCTTGCTCCTGGCAGAAATAACTTGTTCAAAAGTCTTTTTCATGTGGGTGAAGAACTTGAAATATATCCTTAATTTAAATATATTTTAAAATAATTCAACTAAATTTTTGTCCTCTTTCCTCTTCATTCAAGGAGGTTCTCCCTTCAGCCTTGGTAATGCAGAGAGGGGGCCTGAAAAGTCTCCTGCTGCTGTTAAAAACCTTTCTTTGTGATAATTAGCAGGACTATTTCCAGAGCAGTTAACTATTTGGTGAGTTTAAAAGCATCAGAATCTGTCCTGGATTTCTATCTTCATTTACAATTTATCTGTCTTCCAAAAAAAAAGATCTTCAAAAACCTAAGAATTCAAGCATTACTGTTAGCAGAGAGAAGATAATTAAAATAATTGGTAATTCCTTGGTGCTTAAAGTGCCAGTGTAGGCAGTGAAATAGGACAAGATGTTCGCCTTCTGTTAATGTATTCCTGCACTGTGGTTTCATGGACCTTTGCAAGAATTAATGCAGATTGTATCCTACAGTTCTGCCCATGCTGACTACTTCTGGCCTTTCTGGAGCTGGCACTGGGAATCCTTAACAGTTTCATAACTCAGCTGAAGGTAGTATCTCTTTCTGTGAAACCAATATAAAACCTAGAGAGACATTCTAATTACTGAACAATTACTGGTGTACATCCAAACATACTTATCTTCAGTGCTTTATAAATCCAGCTTTACAACACTGTTGGTAAGCAAGGTTATTAAATATTTGATTTTTGTTCTGCTTTTAAAAAAATAAATAAAAGCTTGAAGGAAGTAGTTTTCATTTAAAAGTGGAGTAATTGGCCATTTTCACTGTTATATGATTTATTTGTACTCTAACCCTACTTCAGGTTTACTGCCTGGCTTTCAGATCACTCATATGGCATAGTCTGAAAAATCTTGCATTTACAAGCTTTGTGAGATCTTTTTGAATGGTAGACCAAATACATGTGAAGGCTGTTCATGATCAGGATAGACAGCATTTGTTCCTGGGTCCTCTCTGTGCTCCATGCAAAGATTCTAATATATAATTATTACTTTTGTCATCAAGAAGAATTCTTTATATAGAATATGTAAATAATAATAGTTCCAACTTAGGCACATTGTTTAATGTTCCATTTAAGAAAGATAATTCCAGGCCACAGACCTCTACTTTCTGAGAGAAAGTGAAGATGTTGTTTTGCTTCAGGCACAGATCAATATCAACAACATGACCACTATTAAATGACAGAAAGCAAGTCAATAAAACTATGTTCTCACAAGCCAGTTAGAGGCAAACTGAAAGGCACAGAAAAGTCAGAGCACTGTATAACATTGTTAGGCTTATTAAAACCCAGTAATTTAAAAGGGACATTGTTAACTCTGTGGGCTTTTCTTGTGTCTCATCATTGGGTTTCTGATGGTTTCTCCTTTTCCTAATCTTACTTTATTTACTGTTATGGCTATAATATTCTGCTATATTTTCTTATTTGACACATGATTTTCACATATCTGTTGGTTGATTTCAAGTCATGCAGCATTAAATTGGTGTAATAACATGAAGAATCATGTGTTCAAGTGAATTGCAGGTTGAAAGGTCTGTGCTCTGGATTTTATGTTAATTTTAGAAAGGTCTAAAACTCACAGCAAAAAATATTTGTCTTGGCAATATTTTTATGGTGGTATGGTGCACTAAGCTATACTCTGTGATTATACAGTAGTGTTTAGAGTGTTGTCCTAAGAGAGAGGGGACCCAATTCTTCCAGTGGCAGAAATATCTAAAGTAGAAAATATGTGCTCTGAATCAGCATTGATCTTCCAGGCTTGGAGATTTTCCTACATCAAAGAAGCCAACATTTTGTTCTGGATTTTCAGAGAAAAAAGCATTTGGCTTGACAATTAATCCATATAACTAAAAGCATAATTTAGTCTATGATTTGCCATGTGCTTTGGAATAAGAGTGATTATGCAAATGTAAATTGTTGTTATTGTTATTGACACTGGCAGTACTAGATGGCAACAGGATAAAGCAGTAAAGTAGACTGTGTATCCAACCTGTTTTTTAGTGGCATATGGCTCTTTCTATTCCAGCTCATAGTCATTTCTCTTGCATCTATCGTTTTGCATGATTTTTTAATGAAGTATCGAAGGGTAAATCTCATACTGATGCCCATTCTCATACTGATTATTTTAATATGATGATCTGGAATAAAGCCTGCAATTATTTAAAGTACAAAACCAGGAGAAAAGGCCCTATGTCTTCTCTTCAAAAACAAATGCAGTTGCTACTGTAGGGCAGTGGTTTCTAATTGTTGAAAGGATTAGGTCTGTCCTCCCTCTCCCTCTTCCTCTCCCCTCCCTGTCTTTTCCTAAATAAAAGACCTATGGAAGACCAAAACTGAGCAGGAGAAACTTGAAACATGTTACATTCTGTTTCAGTGATCTTTAGTGACATATTATTGTATCTGTTAATAGCTATCTCATGGCTTTTCAATATTTAAGGAACTGATGAGTAACGCATGAGGTACTACAAAAAAAAGGCTAAGATGGCATCACTAAATATGAAAAGAGGTTTTAAAGGGTGAAGATTTTACCTTGGTGGTAACCAAAAACTCCAATGATAGTTTTAAGAAAATATAATGATCATGAAAAGTTAATTTTTTATAGCAAATATAATTTTGCTTAAAAGGTTGTCAACAGGATTTGGGTGAGACTCAAACTCTGACATTCATTTCATACACTGAAATCCAGCTCTGATTAAAAAATTTATTTCTGGAAAAGACATTATTTCTTCCAGATGCAACAGAATGTGAGTTTTTGCTGACTGCACAGAAATTCCTTATCAAAACATCAGAATTAAAGTCACAGAAAATCCTCCCTTCAATATACTCTCTTGACCTGCAGTGAGCTCTCCGGCACTGAGGGAATGCAATTAATTTTGGATAGAACCAAATCAGTTCCTTCCACAACCTCGTCCAGAACTTTAGACACAAGAATGAAAGTGTCTGTGCATCCTTTTCAGTAAGTTTAATTCCTTTTTCTATAAAGATGGATAATTCCTGGTTTATTGTACCGGGGAGGAGTGTGAGAAAACCCACATTATTATGTATTTCAGTGAAATAAATTATATATCCCTCTGTTCTTCCTCTGTTCTTCCTCACTGCAGAAGCCAAGTCATAACAAATACAGAACCCACTTTTGCTTAAGGGGGAGTTTCTTTACAGAGATTTTCTATCACTTGCGGATAAGGAAGAAATTGATGCTGTGGTAGGGTCTTACACCCTATGAGGACATACTGCTCTATAACAGAGCCAGAATGAGAGGGAGGAAGGGAATAACTGCAAATTAATAAAACTTCATGGGAATAATATCCCAAAGACCCTGCACAGCAGGGCTGAATTTCCATATGGGTTTTATCTGTAGTTCATTCTGACGTGTGTGAATAAAGAGTGAATGAAAAGTAGACAATCAACATTAAACTATAGAAGCACAACCTGATGCTAGGAAAGACACTTATTTCCCTCCAATGTCTGAAAATAGTAGAAAAACACCAGAACCAGGATGAGAAATGGATTGATTAAGCTCAGCTGAATTAAATGCCACTCTCAGTGTTTGCCTAGTATTTACTTCTTGGAGAATATGACATGGAAACATGAGATGCATATCAGACTGGAGTTGGGATAATGCACTGGTCCGGCAGACTTTACCAGTAAAAGTTGCTATTCTCTGGTCTGAAGTAAAAACTCCTGAACCACTCAACAATAACAAAAGTATTTTGGCTTTTCTTTATGGATTATTTGCAACAGTTGTTTTTAATAGGTGTATCCAGCAATTCAGCCAAAGGCTGGTGTGTTGTTATAACCTCTTGAAACATATGGAAACTAAGGCGGTTCTTGGCTACAGTTGTTGCAATGACATTCGATACTCAGAAATGGTATCCTGACTGCTCACACTCATGTCTTGTATATGAGGCTGGCTGTGTGTTCCTATTCACTGAACTTTTTTGATTCATGAGCATTACAGAAGGTACCAAGAGAACAGAATCTGATAGGGACAGATTTGTGGCAAATGAAATCTTTACTGCAGGACAGAAGTTGCAAAAAATTCTGTGTCTCGGATGATGAAACCTCTTGATACTTATTTACCAAATAATATTTTTTTTTTACTTAGAATGGATGGAAAATATAGAGTGCATGTGCTGATCCTCAATGGCCATCCTGAGACCACATAATGGAATCTCTCTCAGAGGATGAGTAGCTAGTTTTTTATGAAAATCAGAAGGGACATTTTTAGGAATGCCATTCTTTTTCTAAAGTTTTAATTGTACTGAAAAACTAAAAATTCTGTCTTATTGTTGAAAATCATTTAGAAAAAAACACACCATCACACCCTTTTTTAAAAGGGGTCATAACATACATATCTTTTTTGGCTTCTTGTTTGACTCAACTTGGTGCCTCGAAGTCTTTGCTGCATACTGCTGTGCTCATTTGGCAAACTGAAAGAAGACTGCAAGTTACAACATGAAAAGGAAGGGTCTATGTATACCAAATATTAGGACATATAACTGAAAAATTTTCTGTAAAAAATAAATTAGATTGTAAATACTTCTGAGACTAGAAAATTGAGATTACTATGCGGATAGGAATCTAGTGAAGCTTATGTATTAGCAAACTGCCAGGAAACAGGCACCCTTGATTTTGAAAACTGTTGAAAACTTTCTTGTCTCTCCAGACATTTTGATCCCTTGAAAATGGGACCATTAGGTAAGCACTTTTAAGTAAAACACCTACCCTCAGAAAGTTTCAAGCCATTTAGAGTAACATTGTCTCACTTAATTTAAAGGACTTAAATGTTAGATGAAATGCTAATGGAGAGGCATTTAAGTCTGTATGTCGTGAGTGCAATTTATCTACCTATACAACCACAGAGAGAGACTAAATGACCATATTATACAAGGAACTCAGTATCCAGGTAAAGTGGGACAAATATTACCCTTAGTCTCTTATCTAATCTACAGATATCATACGTAGATGCCTCTTTGACTGTAGAATAGGGGAATGATAAGAATAGACTAGTGCTTTATAGTTTGACTTTTTTAACACTCAAAACCCTTGAATAAAGGGAACATCCATCTCCCATTCATAACTGGAAGATTCTGTTCTTGGGGAACTAGCTTAATCTGTTTTAGTATTTTGTCACACTGATGATTCTCATGATGAAATCTATCTATATGACAATATATAAACGCAGCATAGAAAATAATCTAGACAGAGTAGACAATATAGTACAGAAGAGTGGACAACAGAATAAAGAAATTAATTATTTGGTAGCAAAGCAAGGGAAACAACAAGATTTATGAAAAATAGTAGTATTTTCAATAGAAATCAGTACAAAAAGTTCCAGTTAATTTTGTAGTTAGGTTTTTGAACATTATGAGAGAATGTTTCAGGGTGAAAGAGAAGACAAGAACTTCATTAATTTTTAAACTTTGGAAAAGTTTTCAGTGAAAGGGATTATGGATTCTTTCTAATTATAATTTGTTAAATGTAAAATAAATCAATTTATCTACACTTCTTTTTTAAATTCTCTTATGGATAATTTAACAATTTTGTTGATTTGATTTAGCTGGATGATTGCAAGGGAAGTTCTTGGCTGTGAGTACATTTGAGAAATGCCAGACTCTCTAAATTTCATATTCTGGCTTTCCTATCTCTAGTTACTGGTCTGGATGGTGAACACATATGCTTTAAATTTGCAGTTTTACATATTGTATAGGTTGATGTCTAAAAATAGTCAAATAACCATCATTAATGGACTAAATATAATGCTTTATTTCATGTTTTCATAATACTCAGATTTCTTTTTTGTTTGTTTGGTCATGTGAAATTCTGCTAGAGACAATCTTTATAGAAAAATTTAAGAGATTAATTCTTGAACAATAACACAGATACCTACCTGGATAAGTTTTACTTTCTAAGTTTCTAGATGACTGAATTAATAGCTCCTCACATTATTTCAAAATCTAGTGGAAAATATATTCCTTTTTAGTTAGTTTCAAATCCTTTTCATTCATTCACATCAATCAAGTACACGTCAGTTCAGCAAAACACTTAAGCACCTGAAAAACTTAATGAGAGTGAAAAGTGTCACTAAATATTTCCAGCAATCATCTTTTCCAATCTTTTTCTAGTGTTCAATTGCTTTTATATTTTTGCTGATGTATTTAGACGTCTTCTAATTTGTCCTCTACACATAACTTGTTATTCCCTACATTCATTTTTCTCCTGTTTCATTTTATCTAATTTTAATTATCCCAAATCTAAGATCTCCCAATCTTGTCTTATTCTACACTAGAAGAGTGTCTGAGGTTGCTGAGACTGGCCACATGGTCTTAGGCAACGTGTTGGTGCAGGAAACGTGGACAAATGAGTTTGACGACAATATGTCAATATTAAGATGAACTTGAGTAAAGTAGTTCCGGGTGCATGACAAGATATCTTTTCATGGGCAAGTGGCTCAGTGGGAATGTTATCCTCCACTGTCATGTTCTGAGTACTGGGGGGAGAGAAACTTCTGAAGAACCGAGTGTTAATTAAATACTATGTGTTATTCATTATAAATGATTGCACCTGCTAAAGGCAAACCTGTCAATGTTAAAATGATACTGTAAAGTATGATGGCATTGCTATTATGGGTCTAGGCAATGCAACTTAACTAATGAGTCAGGTTATTCTCATGCACTGTGAAGCCTGCTTACTTCTCTTGAGGTCTTTCCTTGTAAAAGGTTCTTTCCTCTTCAAATATTTTAATATCTTTATTTAAACTCTAGAACAGTCTACATAGCTGTTCTTGTCATTGTATTGCTTGACAGAAGACACAAGATCACATAGCTGCTTCTCATGGAATACTTAAGATGAACACAAAATCATGACCATTCCCCAATTCTGATGAAATCAAAGCCTCTTAAGCTGTTCTGGAAATGTACTTGAGTAAGCTTTTATTTTGGTCTCTGCCTTACCCCTGCTGAGTTACAAAAAAACAATTTAGAAGACTTGGAAATACAAGTGTTCATGGCAAGTCTGTGACTCATTCACTGCTCAGTAGCCTCACTAAAAATCCAAGAGAAACAGAGAAGTGGAAGAGTCTTCCTGGATCACTAAAGCGAGTTCCCTGATGACACAGGTACACATGATGTAAACCCTTTCTTAAACTGCTCAGCCTCTGTTAAATCTAATGGGGTTTTGGAAACTTGGTTTTCACTGCCACTACTTAGATGTTCAAGAGACGTGTAAGAAAATGTTCAGACAGGAGAGTCCTGCACTGGACATAGCACATCCGTTATCTGTCACCAGTACTGAGTAAAGAAGGATCTCCTCCCTCAAACAGTGCTCTTCCTAAAGTCATCCAGGAGTTTGTTGGCTGTCTTTGCCCAAGGACCTGTTGTTGAGGATAGTTCTTTTTGAGGTACATTCGTCCCTCTTCAACTTTTGCTGACATATTGTGTCTACTCTGACATACTGCATTTGCTGAGAGGAAATATTTTATCTTTCTTCCTTCAGTGTGCCACAATGAACTAGCTTTCTCTCTTACAGTTTTTTGAAATCAACTTTTTATTCTTCAAACCATGCCACAGTGTTTTTTCATGCATGCTCTAGGGGTACCATATTTTTTATAAATACAGAGGACACTGTAGAGTCTTCCAGGTGAGACTGTAAGAAAGATAGTGGATAAGAACAAAAGTTCTGATTCATCTAATTGAGTATCTCATCCTATCTGTATCTTAGACAGCAGTTCTATAAATGGAACAGTACTACCTGACTCCTGCTGGAGACATTATCAACTAATTTTAAGACAAGCACAGTCATAGAACATACACAATGATGAATTACTATGTGAATGTGGTTGCTTTGTAATATTTCCACTTAACTTCATGCTTACAGTAAAAGTCTTTTCATACGTGGCAAATAGTGGAAAATCTCATCTCAGCCAAACCATCTAAAAATTAATTATGCACTCTTTTGAATATTGTAGTATTACATTTTCCCATTCAAATTACTAAAACCATTTTTATCTTTGCATTCAATTTTCTGATTCCTCTTTGTTTTGGCAAAGTGTCTTAATATTGGTGTATCGTCAACTTTCATTAGCACTTTTTGATTTTTTTTTCTGCCATATGCCTTTGCGAAAATAATAAATAAAGCCCTTCCTCTATTTGAAATATTTTCTCTTTCAACAAAACTAGTAATCATGAAGTCTTAACATGTTTTGTGATTTGTCAAAATGTTTATACTTCATTTCATTTCACACAGTCACAGAACGGGTAAGGTTGGAAGAGACCAGAGTGCATCATCTGGTCCAACCTCCCTGCTCAAGCAGGGTCATCCTAAAGCACTAATTCTAGAGCAGCTGGGCACTATACCAGCTGCCTTACAGAAGTTCAGGTGACGGATAGAATGCATTCACTTTTGCCCATAAATCATTTGTCTTCACAGAGAAAGTTAGCAGCTAATTCCTGTGGAATTTACCTGTTGTGGGTATGTTGCATTTTATTTAATTTTATTCCTTTTTTTTTTTTTTTTATACTTTGGAGGAAAACTTCAAAAAGTCTTCAGCTATTTACAGGACATCACCATTCTAAATAACTTTTGTTTATCAAGAAGCTTCCCTACTAACCTCACAACTTCATTTACCAATTTCAACAACATTCTGGGATGAAAAACTGCTATCTGAATCACTAATCTGCATTAGCTACATCTCAAACAACCTGAAAGAGAAGCTTTTACAGAGGTGGTGTAAAGTCCTCTCTACTCCCTACCTTCAGTTGGTCCATACGGCTTTACGTGAACTCAAATAAGCCTTTTCTGTCATGTCCAGCTGTTTATAAATTCATTGAGCATGTTTAGATATGCTTTCCTGTGCTCTGAACATTAAATTCTGACTGCTCCAGAGTCTCCAGCCCTTCAGACTAGACAGTTGCTATAGTCCAAACAGGAGATTCTAGTCCTGACATAGTACTAAGGACAATTTTTAACAAAGGATTAAGGTATGTCCTCAGTTTTACTCCAACCTCAAATAGTCCATATCCAATACATCAGCGAATGCCTCCTTTTTCTCATATTTGTCAAAATTATCCTCACTGGAAAGTGAAAGTATTTATTCAGCTTTTTGACCACAGCTTTAGTCACTGTTGCATAGCAACTTCACATCTTATTTTCTTAGGTTTCTTTCTCTTTACATGATGGAAGAACCTTTTATTGCTTGTTTTCAATTGCTATACTTTTTTACAGACAATTTTGCTTTATCCTTGTACTTAGAGATGCCAAAGGTCTAATTTCTCTTGTTCATTCTTTTTTTCCACTTCTTATTAAATCTCTGCTTTTTGAGTTGCTGGGTAGTCCTATTGGGCTCAAAAAACATGTCTACAGTTCTTACGACAGACCTCTATAATTTTCAGTCACTTTATTTAACATATATTATTTTAGACCTGTTGCCAGTAAACAAGGGTGATGCTAAGGAAGATACAGTTTTTCTAGAAATAATATGTCTTTTATTGAACAAGATATAGTCTTGTGGCTAACACATTCAGGAGCAAGAGGTCCTCATCATTAATGTTTAAGTTTATTCTGCATTCATTTTCTGGGAAGTTGAAGTTTCCCACTAAGACCCAGATTGTGGTAATGTTTATTTCTATTTCTAACTACATCTGATACTCAGCCCTACATTAGTAGAATCTCTTAAACCACTCCAAGGTTGTTTCAACTTAAACAGACTTTATTTTATGCTTCATCTCTCTTTTTATCTCTGCAAAGTCTGTCATATCTCTAACTTGAGATACAAAGTCATAACAATAATTTGTGTTTCTACCTTCCTAAACACCATGTCCAGGAACACCAGTGCTGTGTACCATGACAACTATATCACCATGCCATTTCCAGAGTGACAGTCTAAGCCTATGGTGTTATTCCTATCATGTTTTGTTTCACTTCCTGTTCTTCCATCTCTAGGTACTCAACTGTATTGCTGAGAAATCTTATATTTTTTCAGTTGTTCTTTTGGTAGGCATTCACCCTCACTTCCACTTCAGTTTCCATAGGGGTCCTCTCTCCCATCAAATATATGTTAGTTCCAGTGATGATCCTTGGTGGGTAGTGAAAACTCAATTTCTTTCCCTATGCCATTTATCCAAAGGAAAGATTTTGACCTTTTTTTAAATAAGTGCTCTTTTTTGATAGAGAATTTTTGGAAATTTCCAGTTAGCTTTGAAGCCAACAATATTTTTTGTGGCTTGGCATTGCCCACAGAAATTGGATCCAATTGTCCTTTCAATCACTGGATGGCACTGAATGACTGTGTCTGGGTATTGGGAGCTCAAGTTCAGAGTACGATGCAGAAGACAAGGTGACAGAACTGACAGGTCTTGAGTATCTCTGCAACACAGTGCCAGACTGGTCAAGTAGTAGCCTGGTTCCCAAAATACTATAGGTGAAAATGGTGTGGTGCTGCTACTGAGTTAGGTCCCATCCCTTTAAAGCAGGACTGGTTAGTTGAGACCCATAGCCAAACTGATGTTGATTGCATGCAATGATCAGTTGCAGATGGTTCACGGTATCATTCAATGTTTTTAATGCGCTGTGTGACAAAATCAGCTGGTTTCATTTTTAACAGTATGTAAAAGTGTGCTTTAAATATAGCTTTACAGGTGTATATATATAAAAGAATGGCTTGCCACCATCAGCACTCAGGTAAAAGATTTTACGTATGAAGTTTACTAAAACTTTGGAAAAACTAGATCTCAACCTTCTGAAAAGTCCTACTAAATAAATCCAGATTTTACTTTCTAAGGGGGTATATAAAACCAGAAAAGTCTAACGAAAATACACTCCTCCCTGACTATGACATAAAGATCTTTCCTTCTAAGGCAATATCTTTCCACATGTTTAAACATCTAAGTTGTTGCTTCTACCATTTTATTTCTTTAGATACATTTATTACTTACTGTATTTCATCAGGTGTAGGCAGAGATTAAACATTATTTAAACCTAAATGACAGAAAGGCAACCTCTGTTACTTAGTAACACAAATGTATGATTATATTCTGGGGTAGTTAGCTATTTTCATAAGCCTTTTTGAGCAAATTACATAGCTCATTAGACTTAGAGTCACCTGCGACATACACAGATTCTGTGCTAGAGCAAATTGCGTACACAAATTGTCTTGGGGGCATGTTTGCCTTAAACTATGTCTGCTGGGGCTGATGTGACTGGGAGAGGGCTGGTACCCACTTGAACTGCTGAGTCACAGCACATTACAGCTGTATTCAGGATGTGTCTGCATCTCGCAGCCTGCAATGCTGCAATTGTGGTTGGGAGAGATTCAGACAGGACTGACTGAAACTTTTGACCTTGAAAGCAGAGAGGTAGAGGGAGAAATAGCTAGGTAACAAGGAGGTGTGAAATAGTGCAAATCCATATGACATTTAAGATGAGTCAAAATTAGCTTATACATAGGAGTATAGTCATCTGAAATAAATGGACCAAGAAATCTAGAGGAGTTCCTGGAGTAATGTAATACTAGGAACTTGGGGAAAGGTGGAATAAACAAGATAAACTGCCGATTAAGTAAGATAGTAGGTCGGGTCCTAAGCTTCTTTAAAGAAGGTTACATCTACTAAATGTGAAACTGAGGATTGATATCATCCCTTCATTGTTTGCAGCATTTCAGATTGAGTCATTGCTTGTCTTTGTTGCAGCTGATGATAATGATGACAGTGGGTACTTGAGGCTAAAGTGTGTCATGCATAAAGTTCATCAGACACCCCAAACCCATTGCATAGGTGACTTCTAAACTCTGTGTTACAGAACAGGGTGTAAAAAGGACACAAGACCTGAAATGATGTGAGAATGAGGCAATTGGTAACACTGCAGATGCAAGAGTTGGATATTGCATCCTGAAGGAAGGTATAAGAAGGAAGAGAATTGACATTCTGGGCCCTGATGTATAAGTTTTGATAACTTTTTATCCTATTTCCTGTGTGCATGGTTCACTCACACATTATGACATCTGTCTCTAGCAGGAGCACCTGAATGCAGGACTGCCAGCAAGTGCTGAATAGTTATGGAGTATTTACACAGAGTCAACCATTGTTACTCTATTTCCTCTACCATACCTCCTGTTCTCTGTTTGGTAGTGACATTTTTTCACTGATATTTTCCTAGGTGTTTTTACTTCATAGCCCATATTTAGAGATGAATATCCAGGATTTACGCTTATAAACATAAACAATTATTGGGAGATTGATGCAAGATAAAAAAGATCTTAGTTGTACTTAAATCTATAATTTTTGTGCTCTATTCTATCAGGAAATGATGCTAAATCAAAACTGTTTTCCCATACTCCAGCAAGTAGTAGAATTTAAGAAAATCCTTTTTGATGAGGCACATTCTAAAAATAATCTCTTATTGATCAAAATATCTTACAAACCAATACAGAATAAACTTTCTACTTAAGAAAAAACTCTCAGAAGAAGTAACACTTCAGGTTAATTTTGCATGCTACCCTCAGTTGATTAGAGTCCATTATAATCAGGATGAACTGAGAGTTAAATGACACCCTGAAATTTTTTGTCCTTAGCAGAATTATTCTTAACATGTGTAAATATTTAAGGATAAGACACCTTATATTATTAGCATATCAAGGCCCCAATCTTCACCTGATACTTATAGTGAACTTTAAATATTAAAATAAAAGAAAAGAAAAAAACACATTCAACAGAGACCCTTTATGTGATAAAACTGAAAATCATGGAAGTACTTGGAGCCATAGAAACTGCAAATGGAAATCCATTCTGAGCCATAGCCGAATATGAGGGCTCCTTACCACCCTCGAAAGATGTTTTACTCCAGAGCAAGGTCAGGGCAACCCCAACCACAATATAGGCTGGTGGAGAATGGATTGAGAGCAACCCTGAGAAGAATAATTTGCAGGTGTTGGTGGGTGAGAATCTCAACAAGAGCCATCAGTGTCCACTTGCAGTTCACAAGGCCAATTGTTTCCTGGGCTGCATCGAGAGAAGTGTGGCCAGGATGTCAAAAGAGATGATTCTCCCCCTCTGCTCTTGTGAGACCCCACCTGGAGTACTGCACACAGCTCAGGGGCCACCAACAGAGGAGGAACATGGCCCTGTTGAAGCAAGTCCAGAAGAGGGTGACAAATACGATCAGGTGGCTGGAGAAGAGGAACAGGTTAGGAAGGCAGAATCAGATGTGGAGATTCACCTCCCTTAGCTGTAGTCAGTGACAGAAAATGGACACTTGGATAGGTGCTTCACCAGCAAGATAAATTGAATAATGATTCCATAAAACACGTCTCACTCAGCTGAGGAAACTATCTACAAATAAAGTTAGGCATATGCATAAAATTTTTCAAGGTCTGTGTTTAAATTTCAGAAATAGAGATTAGTGTCAAAAATTTGGTTTAAATCATGTAAATGTTTAGAAATAAGTAACTGAATATATTCAAAATACTTCAAATAGCTCCCTAAGCCCACACATACACATAAGCTGTTGCAAAAATTAATTGTCACATACTTTTTCATATCTTCTTGAACTTTAGGTTGAGGAATAAAATAAGCAGAACAAGTGTTATATGCAAATAAATTCCAGAGTTGGTCACACATGATGGCCACTATAAAGAAACAAACATGTAAATTTTTATTGCTTGTTTAATGGAAAAAATCTCTTACTTTTTGGATTAAAGCTACTGAAAATTATACAGCCATGTGGAAATGTATTTATTTTGTAAATGTATCTCTAGAAAATATGTAAATGCATTTGTGGAAATTCTAAGTGTTTGCCTGCTCTCTTTCTGAGACTCTAGGCAAATCAATACACATGTTGTTCACACTAATCAAATATCTTGCCTGAGATTTTGTCCCCAAATACATGGTAAATAGATCCACCATGGAAAATTACAAAAATCTATTAGAAAAAAACCCTATTACTAGGATAGGGTGATAACTCTGCTATATGAACCTCCTTCTGCATTCTTTTTTTACTTTACTCTATACTTTGAGCATTCCTATGTACTTGGAACCATGCAGTTTTTATTTTAGTAAATGTTTTACAAAGCATTCTAGAGAATAAGATATGTCCTGGTTTCTGCTTAAACCACAACAGATGCAACAGCTAAAACTGACCTTTTGGATTCCTTCTATAAGTGATGAAAGGACAGAAGGAGTCTATTTTAGGGAAGGATGAATTGTCTGCCAGAAATGTTTATATCTTTCTATTTACCATAGAGCAAAGCTAATTTACATGCTTGGATCAGATATCTAAATTTTAGCTGGCTAAAATTAAGTAAAATGGATCCTTTCCCAAGGCATTTGCAGTGCCTTTACATATATTTCTAAGGACCAGAGATATGTTTTTATGTAAGTCAAACAGTTCTAGTCTGGAGGACACACAAATATTATTGCTTAAAATCTTTCCTGCTTACATGTAAGTCTGTTTACCTTAACTTACACTACAGCTTTATTAAAAGAATTGAATGAGCTAGTGCATGTGGATAAGTTTTTATAAGTCCTGTACCAAACTGCAGTTTGTTAGCACCTACACAGATAAAGTTTGTTAATACCAGATTTCAAACCTGAACACATGTTAAGTGGCCATAAAAAAAAAATCTGCATAACTAATGCATAGCGACACCTCTGAAGCTTTTTTTTGAAATTACTCAACTAAAAGGTCACAGACATGTTTATACAGCCCAATTTCTTTCTGTGAGATTTCAAAAAAATACAACAAACTATTTTTGTTTGTGTGCCACTAGTTGATAATGAAACAGCATGGAAGAGATCTTGGTAAGTCATTCTCAGTTGCCACTGCTTCCTATTGAAATCTCATAAAATAACTAAAAAGCCAACTGGTCTTGCAGCTCTTCTGTATTGGTTCTTAAATAATCAAAAATTGAGCTCCACATTTCCTTTGGAATCAAATGGTATGTGTTATTGGTTTGCCATGGATAAAAATGTTCCATCCTAAATGTAATAGCTTTGCCTGGAACCATTTCAAGTCCTGAGGATGGTTTTAAACTCACATTTCTACAACACTCATGTGATGAGTGGTGTCTGGGAACTGTTAGTTTCAGCAGTACCTAATCCACACCTTCATGCATGCTTAAGTGGAAAATGTACTCCAAGACACATCTCCTTTTGTCTATGAGTTAATATTTGTCTTGGCATAGGGCTAACTGCTCACCACGAATTAAGATGTTTGGGAGCATTCATAATCATTTATTTTCTTGAAGTAACAGATGAAAAATTACTGATAAAAATTGAAATTATGTTATATTTTTTTCAGGTAGCCTTTGCAAGCAAATTTTTAAAAACTTGTACTAGTAAGATGAATGGACACACATTGAGATTGTAAAAGAAATTAGGTCTTCAGATTCATTTTTAATTAGCAGATTGCACTTGGAGCCACCAGTACAATTTGAATGTCTGGGGTTAACATACCGATGGACAAAAACCCTGTATCATTTGTCAATCCTCAATATATTTCCTTGACGGAACTGGGATGGCAGGAATGGCCCAGAGGAATTAAGGAAGCTTCCAATTCCTGTTAAGGAAATTTTCTTCCAAGTATAGGAGCTACTGATGATCTGGTTCATTATCACAGTAGTTGTCTTGTTCCTTAACATCTCTGTTTCATTTTTTCTTTCCATTTGGTTTATGGTTGTTCAGATTCTTCTCTGTGTCTCTCTTTTTTCCTCTGTCTTTCAATACATTATTATAGAAAGCCTTCCTCCATTTTTGGGTGGGGGTTTTTTTTGTGGGTTTTTTGGTTTTTTTTTTGTTTTTTTTGTTTGTTTGTTTGTTTGTTTTTAGCTCTTGTCCATTTCTTTCATTATTCTTTATTTTTCTGTTACTCTTAAATATCAGAAGCCATTATCCGTACATATTCAGAGAATGTGTAGTAGCAACTTAATTTGGCTGTATACTGACATGCAACATGTAATCTCCCCGTTATGTTCCATTTGATTTTTCTCTAAGGTTTTTGAGAACAAAAAATAAAATCGATGTGATATTTAATGAAATTTACACATCTATTAGATTTATTTACATTAGCTGAATTCACACTTTAAAGTTTGTTCTTTTTATAAGTAATAGAAATACTGTTTTCTTAATAGCCACTATGAGCAATATTTTGCAAGTGATTGCAAATCCATTGTCATAATTAATTGCAGAATGAAGGACAAAATCACAAACCTGACACTAATTTCAAATCAAAGAAGGCTAAACTGGTTTGATTGGGCATTTTCAAGGGGGAAGGAAAAGAAAATGCCTTTGGGTTCTTTTGCAGTTAGAGAAAATGTCACATACATAACCACTCTAAAGTGTTATTCGCTATTGATTTTAAGCCCCTAAATATTTTCTAGGTAATCCACAGGTGTAAAAACCAGCTGCTTTACTTAGAGAATTTGGAAACTGAAGAGACATTTAGTATGAATTAAAATGGCGAGGTTTCTTTTTTGGATACACAAAGTCTAGTCTTGATTTTAAGCATTACCACAGACTTCCGTCATGAGCAGGAACAAGTAATTTTGCTAATAGTTATGCAGATGGATGTGGGCTCCTGTTTCTACATTTAAAGGTGTTTAAACACGCTCCAGGTTCAGACAATTAGGGGGGCACCGAACTTGTGAGAATACACTCTTCCTTAGAGATGAATTTTCATGCAAATCAGAACTGGAGAATTCACTCAAGTGGTGCACACAGCCTATGAGTTCATTTACAACAGTGCAATTGGTAATTATACAGTATAATTTTCAGCTATTAAGGAAAATAAAGTCCAACAATGCATTTGAGTTAATGTAGAGAAATACATTTTTCCCTTATTAAAGGTATTGGAAACTCTGAAGGTTTTTCAGAGCATCCAGTCTCAGAGTCTAACATTTGCTGATTAAGTTAATTGGCTGGTTTCCCTCTACAGAGAACAGAGAGGAGGATTTATAGCAGGAGCCATGTATTTCCAGTCAAAATGTTAAATAAATATCATGAATGCTACCTACTGTATCTTTGAAACTTATTGGCTCATACCCATCTTGAAAATCTATTTAGGGATCATAATATTTTCTTTTTTTTTTTTTCCCCAAAAGAGCCCTGTGAATAGCACTGGATGAAAATTATGCCTTTATCATGGGGAAGAACATACTCATACAGCCATATAGTCGTAATTTCAGAGTCACTGAACCCATCTATCCAACACAAGGGATGAGACAACACTGCCCCACCTGAAGCCCAGCACTGCTGTCTCTCAGCTGTTCCAGGACCCAGCACATCAGACATAGTCTCCCACATGAAACAGTAACACCTGGGACATTTGAAAAATGCTTGAACATTCAATCACTGGGAGACAATGGCACAAAAAACCATCTGGAGTACATAAAATCCAGCAACTTTTCCCTTCCTGTTAACATCTCAAAGTCCCTGCAAAACCAACAGTCAGCCAAGAGTTTTGGTTCAGAACAAACAAACTTCATTTCCCTTACAATGGTACATCATGCTTGCATAAAGCACTTGGATATTTTTAACCTAGTGACTCTACTTCATTGGGCTTTTCAGCCTGCTTGAAGCATCTCTGTGCTGTGAGCTCCTTGGCATGCCAGCAGTTCAGCTGCCATAACAAAATGCACAATTTTAAAGAGCTTGTTTTTAAATTAGTGTCATCACGAGATATTCATTTGTAAAGTGCTTATTTATCATCTGACACAGATTTCCATGGTAATTCTCAATTGCTTTACTTATTGTTCTTACAGGACAGTGAAGTCATCAGAGCGATGATGCACATAAACACAAAATCGAAGCAAAAACATCAAAAATGAGGAAAAATATAGAACACACATATGTCTCTGTTATCCAAGAATAGCACTGTTACCAGACCATGAAAATGAAAAAAAAAAAATCACTTTTATAATGATAAGAGCAAAAGATCCGATTGTTGCAATAAGACTTGCCCCTTAACATCAACAGTCCAGGGTCTTTCTAAATGTGGAATTTCTTGTCTCTTTAGAATGTACCCATTTTCCAAGCAGAATCATAAAATCATAGAAACACTTATGTTGGAAAAGGCTCTTAAGGTCATTGAATCCTTATTACTAAATTCAAAGGCACTTTCTCTCTTTCTCTAATGATTTTAATGGATGGAATGAAAGATTCTAACACAGAGAAATCAGAATTTTCTTCTAATTATTTACATTGTTATACATATTAATATTATACAGATTAATTTTAAGCTTATAATGACATTCTATAGACTTCTTGAAGTAGATAATGAATGTCATAGGTTTAAAAATCTGTCCTAATTTCATCTGGTATACAGCTAATTTCCTTCCCAGTTGCTGGTACAGAGCTGGTGTTTGGATTTAGTATGAGCATAATGTTGACAACATCCTGATATTTTGCTTGTTGCTAAGTAGTTCTTACCCTAAGTCAAGGACTTCTCAGTTTGCCATGCCAGTAAGAAGGTGCACAAGACTGGGTAATCAGGCATTGGAATGGGCTGCCCAGAGAAGTGGTGGATTCTCCATCCCTGGAGGTATTTAAGAAGAGACTGGATGTGGCACTTAGTGCCATAGTCTAGTAACTGTGGTGGTAGTGGATCAAGGGTTGGACTTGATGATCTCAGAGGTCCTTTCCAACCCATCTGATTCCATGATTCTAAGATGCTGGAAGGAAGCATGGCTGACACAGCTGGCTCCAACTGGCCAAAAGGATATTCCATTCCATAGATCTTCATGCTCAGTATATAAACTGGGAGGAGTTGGCAGAGGTAGCTGATTGCTTCTTGGAGATGGGCTGGACATTGGTCAGTGGGTGGTTGAGAAAAACCACAGGTTGAAAACAATATAGATCACTGTACAATCCTTACAGCATGTTGATGATGCTTCTCAAAAGTTACAGCTAAGAGATGACAGCTTCAGTAGCAGTTCTGTCTTTGATTTTTGTTTTTAAGGACACAAAAACATTGTTCATTTACTACTGTCTTTCTCTGAAAGTGATTTCAAGAAATCAGGTATCAAAACCAGATGAACAACCTGCACTTGGAGTTTTGGTTTCTGGACATTTCCTTCTATATAGGAGTTTCTAGCTGTTTGTATAAATATTTGGGCTCAGAGCAAGCAACTAAATAACTTTTTTTTTTCTACATCTGCTTAGAGTGCCCCAAAATCTCTATTAATTAAGTATAGACCTAACATCAACCTCTGTATTTTGTGACAGTCATCCTTCTCAAGATGTTGTTAAGTTGACAGCAACTTATAGTATAATTTTCATCATGTCAGAAATGCTCAGATAAAATCAGATTTTGGGGGATTAATGTGCCATTTTTTATTACTCAGACAGCCTCCAGGAGATGGATATTTGGCTATGAAAAGGGAACTGATTTAGCCAAAGCCTGAAACCTTTGAACATATGAAGAGTTCGGAAAATGATTTGAACAGAAATAACTTACTTTGCTTTAACTTCTATGATACAAGGAATAATTTTCCTTCTGGTATGCATTGTTAGAACTATATTAAAAATCATCTGAGACAATCATATTTAAAAAGAGTCAGAATCCAAGACTAACATTGATTTGTGCATATCAACACTTCAAGACACAGAATGCTTAACATTATACCAGTTAAGGTGTATTAAATCACCGTGTTTTATAACTATACATTTTCCCAGGACAGAAATTACCTACTCATTATGATTAAGCCAGTCTCCACTTTCTTCATTGTTACTAATCAACATGAATAAAAGTTGAAAAGTATGACCCCTTAGTAAATATAGATTTTATTTTATTAAATTTGACTTCCTAATCAAGATACTGTTCATTTAATCAATTCTGTAATTACGTGTTTCTAATATGAAAATTATCAACAGAATTCAGCTTGGGCTTCATTCCTTGAAATAGTACATGGGGTTTTTTTATCTGCTTTTCCTGAAAGCAGTATATTCTTGTCAAGATTTATAATGTCTTTTCAAGGCAGTAGTGGACTAAATTCCACCAAAATGAGGTTTACTGAGTTTTGGTATTTCATTCACGTTATCAGTTGCCTTCAGTCTTAACCTCTGGAGAGACAATGGCTTCACTAGAAACTATTGATTCAGCCATAGTGAAGGGGAAGTGTGCTGCTCTGTGTGCTACGTTGTCATTTTGATAGAGTGATAGAAAAAATCAATTACATCACAAGTTTACAAATCAGAAGTTTTCATTACTCCAATAATATTCTTCCATAATCACTCACAAGTTTTAGTGAGATGGGTTCCTTTGTATAAATCTCTGCTGCATGGGTAATATCTTTATGTCCAGATCTTGGGGGTGTTTTAAGCACAACTAAATCATCTCAAATGAGAAGCCGGAGAAAGAATGTCTCTGCCTTTCAGATTCTGTCTTTCTCCAATTGAAAAATGGAACACATGACAAAAATTTTAAAGCTGGGACAATTGAACAATTACTGTCCAAGTGGTCCAGTATTACTTTCCCTTTATCTGCCACACATTTTTCTATTGTTTATCTACACAGAGGACCTCTGTAACTAAGAAAATGAGATGTGAACAGGTTTGCTGAGAGAAGAGAGACCACAGGATCTAGAACAGCAGCTCTTTATCAGGAGGTGGTTACACGGAGCTACAAATCCTTGAGTCTTCCCCGTTCATAAATATCTTTGTGTACAGACATGTGTGTGTGGTTTTTGTGTGTACAGTGAGTCACTATTCCTAGATGTAGACTCTGGGATGATGCAGATAAATCAAAAAAAAAAGAAAGAGGAAAAATGAAGTCATGAAAGATATCATGCCCACATAGTAAGAAATATAATAGAAAGGAAACAGATCTTAACTGTTAATCAGTACCTTCCAGCAAACCTCTGTTTGTCACAGAGTTAATTTTAAAGGAGCAGAAATAGGCTTGGGTATTTTTCAACAAATATACACCAAGCATTTAATGAAGATCATTTTAGGCTTGCTATTTTTTTCAGTTAACTTTATTAACTGAAATTCTGTAGCTTTCCTTAAGATCGGAAAATGTCAAGGATAATGTTTTCATCCTGTTTAAGTACCTTTATTTTTTTCTAGCAATATATACTGCATCACATTTTTAATCTTAGTTTTAATGTTTTAAATAGTTAAATTTTACAATGCAGCCTACAGAGAATTGTAATTTTAATTATTTTCACCTCTTGAATTCATGTTTTTAAGAGGAAAGCACCTATTCTTTTCTCTAACTTGAACAGAACATGCTTTCATTGTTCCAAGAATATTTTTAATTTCTTTTCTTAGAGTCTCTTTCATCCTCAAAATAGACTCACATCAGAAAATTCTCTGTGATCGTTGACTATTATTCTCAGAAGACATATTTGAAGAGAACAGTTTTAAGTAATCCACCCATAGACTTTTCCCATTCTGAATTTTAATAAGCTGTTGGATAGAGCTTTTAAGTCAAATGTAAAATCAGAAGCCCATATCTCTTGTGCAAAAACAGAGATGCACCCACAAATGTACACAATTTCCCAGCCATGCCACTGACTTGATTTCAAGCAGAACTGCAAGTACGGGTCTGTCGGCAAAATGGAGTTATTTTTGAGATTTCCTTACTGTCTGTTTTTCAGCTGTGTAGGTCATCTCATGGTCTTTTAATTTTGCAATGAAAATAAACCTCATATAATGCTTCGGGATTATTTGTCACTTCTTTTTCTGTGTTTTTTTTTCCCATGTCTCATTTCCACTGAGAGAATAGAGATTTCATGTTATTCCAAAGTGTAGGACATGTTTTACGTTCATACTGAAAGCTGTCAAAGCAGAATAAGGGTAAACACACGTCTTCAAATATATAAATAATAGTCTTAGGTAGTTTTAGAAACTGCTTCTTTGTTCCCATTTATAGAACAAGAAGTAATAGGCTTAAAACAACCTGTAGGTTTGACATTAGGAAGAGTATGGGGAGTACTTAAGCACAGGAAACAGTTGCCTGAGGAGGCTGTGTAATTTTTATCTTTAAAAGATTTTTAAGCAGATCCACCTGAAGATGGATCAAGCATGAATTAGGTAGAGGTGAACCTTCAGTGCAGAAGTAAAAGGCTTGAAGGACATGCTGAGTTTCAAGCGACATCCTCTTTCTTCAGTGCTGAGTCACAACTTAAGCGTATTGACTGACAAAGCTATCTCCCCTTGGCCATTAATGCCAGTCATAGATGAGAAAGACCAGATCCTTCAGGAAGAAAATCCTTTAATTGGACACAATAATGATTTGGCACTTCATGAGAAGTTTGGAGTATTTTCTAATGTTATGTTTTCGGATGTGTAGGACCTGAACGTCCTCTCAGAGACATATGTACCTCTTATTGACATAAATAGAAGGTGTGTTTACTTGCCAGCATGCGCACTTGGAAATTCTTAGCTGTGTGCTTGGTACCATGTTATACCCACACACCACCAAGGAAGACATAGAATTCCTGAAAGGGCAAAATGGAGATATTTTTCCAAATAGGCTTATAGTGCACTCCAACCCCCACTATCTCATCCATATTAGTGACTGTGAAATTGCACTTGTTTCTCCCTAAAATCTTCAAACATAGCTTTTGGGATCTGGACCATAGAAAGAAAACTGTGCTCCTTTCAGTTATTACACAAGTAATCTTGACCAACCACTCCACTGCTTCCATCTGCAGCACAACAGATGGGTCTGAGGGCTGCTATTGCTCACCTTGTGGGTCTCTGAGCCATGAGGCTGCCACAAATGGGGACCACAAAGCTTCTGTTCAAAACCAAGTTATTCTTTACCCTCTAGTCTACTTTAAGGACTCTGTTTGGATATAGGAGGAAAGACAGCTTTTCACTTCCCTAATCTCTTTTACAGCTCTAGAAAAGCAAACCTTTGTTTAAATATTAAGTTCCTGGTCTTTTGGGTAGCGATGAAGATTCTGGCTTAATGCTGCTAATTACAGTGCATTTAATTGCTGGGTTTAATATGGTAGCTGCTTTCTTGGGCTACACATTGATGTCTGAACAAGAGAAATGAGATAAATAAATGAGCGGGCAGCAGACAGTTGTCTTAGAGGAAACAGCATTCAGGTGAGGGTGTGTCAGATTCCTACTTACTGTGGTTGAAAAAAAAGGACCAGACCGCTCATACAGCCTGGGGTTGCACAACTGTACTCTGAAAGTACTTTTTCACATGCTTATTTTGTCCTTGGAGAAGAGGTTTGCACATTTATATTACATTTATCTTTCATAGTTTTGTCAAAAGTTATACAAGTAGAGCTATTCTAGATAGAAGAGTTTTGTCTGATTAATTTTCCCAAGAAGCAGCAAAAATAAGCAAAAATTAATTTAGAACATATTTCAAGTCTGCAAAATTTCATAATTTATGTTACAGGAACTTCAACAGTTGGACTTTTACTAACACAGAAAAAGGCATGCTAACCCACACCACTCAGCATACTTTCAGGAGGGAAACCACTACATACCCTGCAGCGAGATTTTTCTTCATCCAGCAGACACTTTTACAAATCTCACAAAAGGTGTCTTTTTAAAATATTGAAAAGAACTCATTTTCCTCAGATCATCTATCTTGCTTTAATTTTCCTTCAGCAGTACTTGCCCTTTTTGGTTGCTAACCAGATTTTCTTCAGAAATATTGCTGTGTTTCCTATCAGCCAAATTACTTTGGGGACTTCCTGGAACTAATGGTCCTCCACATTCTATTCTACCTCCTTATCCTCATCTCTACTATTCACTTTCTACTTAACTCATTTGCTGACCCATCCCTTGGACTCCGAATCAATAACAATTTCCTCAAATTCATCTCCTTGGGAGCTAAGCAGGTATCTTATTAGGAGAGGTGATTGATGATAGAGAATATCTGTGCTGTTCACTGATTCTTCTGCCATCTTGCAGAGCTTCACTTGAATTGCTTATGATCATCACACTGCTAGAAGTGGTGTCCTCCCCTCATCACCTTCATCTGGACATACTCTGTGGCCACGACATGCCTCAGGAGCACAGCCCAAGGCATCCGTAGGCACAGACTTTCATGTATCATGGAACAGAGTGATTTCTGAAAATGCAGGATGTGGTTCTTCATCTTTGCAAGGACATTAAAGCATGTAATTATCAAGTCCTGATCATACTTAAAAGAAGATGGAAACTCTGTGGGATGCTCTTTAGCTCTAGATTTCCCATCTCTTTGCTACAGATATGGTAACTAAGTCACAATTTTATATTATTTCTGTAAATCCTTGACTGAGCTAAGTATCTAAGACCCATGTTGAGATTAAATCAGACTGATAAATTTTGGCCATGTTTCTTCAGCTGGGCAGCTGAAAATCTGAATCATGACTAGAGCCTAAGGGAACATTTCCACATCTGATAAGGTTTTTTTATTCATTGTGTATAACTTTGTCATTTAATACAAAGGGAAGTCCAGATAATTTAAATTAACATTTTTTTAATCACACATGGCAGTTAATATAGTAAATCCAACACACCATATGCATATACGAATGTATGAAGCAGATGGATGTCCCATTCATTTCTTGAAGGTCAGTGCTGCCAATGGAATATCATTTGGAAGCTGGAGACATTGAGCAAGCCATTTTTATCTCTTTATACCTGTATTTTCCCTTTAGAATCATAGAATCACTGAGGTTGAAAAAGACCTCTAAGATCATTAAGTCCAACTGTAAACCCAGAAACACTTCCAGAGAGCACTTCCTTGAGCAGCCTGTTCCAATGCCTGACAATTCCAATGCCCTTGTCTTTTCCCTTCTCCTCTCTTTTAGGGAGGAAAAGTCTGATTGTCGTACACTTGGAATCACAAATTCTTTGCAAAATTTCTGTCTTTTGCTCTTTAGGCTTGTACAATAACTATATCATAATAATAAATAACTCCTATTTCCTTCTGAAATTTGTTCCAAAGTAAATGAATGGATTATTTATTCTCTAATGAATTTTATCTGTGAGGGTATCTCCTGGCATATGACCCATGGATGACAGAAGCAATAAGGACAAACAGGTGAAGCCTAGTGTCCATATCTCAATTAAGCTGACTAGCAGCTAAGTTAAAATAACATTTTTTTTACACTTAAAAGTCAGCACATTGACCTTTTTATTTGAGGTTAAGTCCAATTCCTCAAGGTGAAAGAGGTAAATATTTTCTGAGCATTTAAAATGTTTTCCATGAATCAAAAAGCTCTAGAATGCTACAATCGCTGATGACTTGCCATCTTTCATTCCTGTCACAGGCAAGCAATGCAATTTCAGAAACTGCATAGTACGTCATGAGTAGAGTGTTTATTGAAGAATAACCTTTTCCTCCCCTTGGGTCTGTATAGCATAATTTATCTGATATGCACTCTCCTTGGCCATTCCATTTTCTGTTTATCTCAGTAGAAAACAGGTGCTGTGAGGAATCCACAGCTTTTGAAAATCCCAAAATTTTTGAAAGACATCAGATTGGAAATATCAGGGGCGAATCCAAATCAAAAATGGAACAAAAAAAAGCTAAGAAGAAGTGGAAATGTTGTTTTCTTTTGGATTACCATAAAGCTACTGTTTGGTTTTGGGACTTTAGTTCTGTCTGTGCATTTGGAAATGAAACAAAATAATTCTTCACTTAACAAAACAAGGGGGAAGCAAAATGTATTTGTGGTGTAAAAAAAAAAGTATTCAGTAGTAGATGGAGGTTTTTCTTGTGAGCCCATGACATTCCAGTGACAGGCACTTTCACTGCTCTTGGAGTGTCCTCTTATAGCCTTCTCAGTTGAATGGGCAGTCCAGAGCAACTCCAGGATCACACAATGAATAAAAGTATAAATCTTGTCCTATTTCATTTTCCTGCATAGCTTCTCAAGAGAGATTAGTTTCATGAGCCATCTTCAATTTCAGATGTAGTTCCTTCTCCTTAGAGCTCTCTGAACCATTTTCAAAATCTTGCTAAATGTCTTTCCCCCCTATATAAATGATGTACAAAAAGGTACCCAACATAATCTGCTTAGATCTGCATTTGTGCTGGTGTCACATCCATCCCATATCAGTGCCTTACACTGTTGTCTAAAGAACAACCCTAGCTCTGAACCAACAGTTAAATATTTACAGCCAACAGAGCCAAACAGCCGAAACCAAGAAAGCACACAGCACATCAAAGTCCTGGAAAATGGACCTTTAAATCCCTACAGGAACTTAGGCCATCAATGGACAATGGCATTATTGGCTAGCATTCCATTTATGTCAAGAAGCCTTCTTGCAAGTTCCCTGTTTTTTCTTTTGCTTTTTTTCTTTTGCCTATTTTGCAAAGCCTAGAGATTAGCCCATAGTGGAAGGAAAACATTTTTCTAAGAATGAACATTTTTGTGGAACATAGCCACTCCACACCTTCCCACACTCTACACATGATTCTTGCTGCACAGCAGATACATAAAACACTCTGCTCTACTGATTAAGGGTAGCTCAAAGCCAAACAAAAGTCCTCAGTAGGCAAAACTAGTTAGTTTGTTGTTTTTTGCGGGAATGCAGGAGTTGTTGGGATTTTTTGGGGGTTTTTTTTTGGGGGGGTGTTTATACAAATTTGGAACCAAATCTATTGAAAAGATACAGAAGGCTCCAACATCCTTGGGATCTCTGAACTGCAGAGCCATATGTAGAGAGACTATGCCCCTCCAGCTGTCCTTGTCTGATGCAGCCATAGGAATGCTTTGGTTGGATGATGGTAAGTGCTATTAGTTTTCACCTGTCCCCAGCTACTGGCTGGGGACTTATTAATCTGTGGCTGAGTAGTCACTTCTCAGTCACTACCTCAAATCTCTGTGAATAAATAGAAAGGACAGGAAAAAAATGCCTACACTTTTTCTTTCTTTGTAAACACTTCTAGTTCATACTACATTTTTCACAATTAAATTGTGTATCACTGTTACATGTATGGATACACCCAGAAGGGTCAGGTAGAATTAAGGCTTTTACAGTTTGGATTTCTAAGAGAGGATATCACTTTCAATTTACTGAATGAAAGTCATATACTGAATAACAACTTTCTTATAATTACTCATGACAACACCCACTGCAGCTATGAAAAAACCCCAAACAACAATAAAAAAATTCTTATTCACAATCTGTAATTCCAGAAGTCCTTATTTATAAAAGCATCTAAAAGGCTAAATTTTATGTACTTCTGTACATAAACAAATTCCATACAAAATTAAGTATGGTTTGGAGTCCGAAGGAGTTCAGGGTCAACATATTTTTTGAAAAAGATACTTATGTGCTTTGCAGAGAGTTGGCAACTTGTATTTAGGACAAAAGAAGACAGGAAAGGTTTTGTTGTACCAGATTCAGCTAGAGATAACAGAGGTGACATATGCTCCAATCTTCTATAAAAAAGTGATAAGTAGGCTTTTCCACCAAAGCTAGTCCGCAAGAGAGTCTTTGTACAAGCCCTTTTCTAAAACATGATTTCTCTGCTCTACTGAAAACGTCCACATTACAAAAAAGAGACCTAACAAAGTCTTTTTTTTCTTTTTTCTCTAATGAGAGTGCCTAGGTTTTAGACATCTAAAAATGTTTAAGTGAACCTCACCTTGAGGACTGTGGTCCCTTTGGGTGTCAGTCCAGAAAAGGACCAAGATAGTCCATGGAAGGGCCTAAAGATAAAATGTATTTGAAAGGAGACAGTTGCCATAAATTAGAGAAAAAATTAAGACGTTCATGTCTGAAAATGCCAAAATGTAGGCTGATGACAAAGAGGAAGGGCAGAGGCCAAAGACACTATTGTTGTCTGTTTGCTTTCCCCTTTGCCCAAGGCGAAAGGGTATCTGTGTGCAATAGGTCAGATTGGGAACAGAGGCTGCTGTCCTACCAGTTGGTGAGACTCAGTGTCTCAGCTGCCCACACAGTCCTTGAAAGTTCCCCTGAAACTCTCACTATAACTTCTGGTTTCACAGACACCATTTTACATGTGTTCCTGTAGGGTTCATGCTTGGACAGCATCAGATCATCCTTCTAATAATGGACTGGAAAAGCAGTGCACTACATCAGTTGACTCTTGGTATACTCGCTTTGTGCTCAATACACCATTTTTCCTGTCTCATTTAGGATCCACTTGTTGAATAAGGGGTAAGTACAAAGATTGCATTAGGTTTACATAAGTATTATTATTTTTCTGCTTACTAGCTCAAGGTCTTTTCCTGCCAGGTGAACACATTTGAGTGAGTTTTCCTTTTTCCCTTTGGTGGTTAGGAAAGGAAACATTGATATCGTTGAGCTAAGAGAAAGAATTACCTATATAATGCCTTTAGGACTTAAGTATACATGTCAGCACATTGGCTCAGAAAGGAAAGGTTTCCCTTTGTTTTGGGAAGATCTATTTCAGGTCCACCCAGAGGCCACATCAGCAATTCTTAACACAGGGTTAATCGAATGAGACATAGCTTCAGCTTGTAAATGTACATGATGCATTTAAAACTGCAGTGAAAAAAATGGGTGATATAAATCAAAGGTTTGTGTACCAGCCTTCCCTTACACAAAGCTGTTCAGACTGGACAAGCAGACTTGTGTTTGCCTGGCACTTCATGAGAATGATACATGTCTTTATAGAATATGTACCACTATGACCCAGCTGACACTCTTTCTATCTTTTAGATATGCACAGGTATAGGAGAGACCATGAGTACGCACTTTAAGTATACTTGATTGGATTGTCTTCTTTTTTTTTGCCCTACTCACTAAAAAGGCTGGCTATAACTGTGTGGTATTACTCACCTGCCCAGCAGCAAAAATTCTCCAGCGAGTCCCAGGCGCCTCATAGCCATTAAGAGACCTCTCACAGTCATGCCTTCACAGAAGCAAGCAACCACTCTTGCCTTGGGCAGGTGACTCCGAAGCTTCCGCAGCAGCTTGTCAAAGCTCTGTTCACCAGCATTGCTATAGATCTTGTAGGAATGTGCAATGCAGATCCCTTCCTTGGCTGCCATGTCTTTGAAAGCTTCCATTCCACTTTCACCATAGTTTCCTAAATAGGAACAGAAACATAAATGCATATATTAAAATTTGCAGCAGCTTTTCTTCCTTCAGAAACATCAGATATTTTAAAGAATGTGTTACATATCTGAACAGAGATCACTACCAATCTTAACAAAATCACATTAACATTTTAATTACTCAATTTTTCAAGATAAGATCAACAAATTTTCCTAGAAAACACATTTCTCTTTAAGAGCCTGCCTCTCTGCTGAAAGCAAAGGCTTTAAATACCTCACTACCTGTGAGGATTTGGTCCACAATATGTAAAACAATGTATGTATAAATTGCAATCTCTTCTGATTATCTTAAGCTGACTAAATGTGGTCAAGTGCTCTGAGGTTTACTTCAGGAAATTAAAAATATATGTTGAGAATAAATTTTTAGGTGTAATATTTTAAATATAAGCAAAAAATAAAAGGATAATAACATCAGCTTGTTCATAATGCAATCTGAAACACAACTTTTTTAGTTATAGTTTCTTAGTTATAGTTTAGTTATATTTCTTCAACTTCTTTTTTTTTGTGGAAGGAAGAACTTCTGCTGGAGAATGAATGACAAAATTGAGAATTATCGTTGCAAGACCACAGATGAACTAAATGTGATTTTGGTGGCTTTTTTGGGGTATTTTTTGTTTGTTTGTTTTGAATTAAATGTCTATCAATGGGAAACAATATATTTTTTAATATATTCTTCCTCTACAGGGATAAGCTGGTAACAGATATTAACAGACAGATGCATTTATTTTCATTATTCTGTATCACCACAGAAACTTTCTTTTCTGCCAGGCCTACTACAAAGTCACAGTGCTTTAACAGTGGGTATACTGATACCGCTGACAGTCCTCCTGACCAAGATTGTATCTCTGGTTCCCTGTGCTTCTCCATCTGGCTGTTGAAATCTGTTTCATGTCTCATTGAAATAAAAAGGCCTTTGAGTCAGGAAATCTTCTCTAAAATATTGTCTTAATCCCTCAGTAATAGTTCACAGAAACATAATCAGTAAATTAATTCATAAAATTGTGAGTGTAGTGATGCTGTTGAAAGGAACTTCTGATCCTTCACATATTTGCTAGCTCACAAATGGAAGAATCTATAAAAAAAATGCTCTCTCTGACCAGCATAGTTGCAAGTACATAGAAGCACTGACAATGAAAATGCGTGTGAAGCACTGAGGATCAGGCATGTAGATTTGGACTGGCATGTTGTTTTTTGACTTTGCACATTGGAGCCATCAAACATTCAGCTTGCCCATCTGGGGATTCATCCCTATCACTGGTGCTAGAGCTCAGCACTGAATGTGAACGTAAATACGGCTTTCAGTTTGAGAATCTTACCATCCGAGTAGCCAAAAGAGACAAAGAACGGGAGACAGGAAATGCTATTATCTTCCTTTCACATCAGGAATGAATCACTGAGACTCTGAGACCATTAAATTTCCAAATTGCATCCAACCAGAATGGCAACCGGAATGCAGATCTCCTTAGCTATTAGGACTTTCATTTTCCTCCCTGCTGTGATTAGGCCTAATGGAAAACACATTACTGTGTAAATTGTGTCTGCACAAAATGCCATTGGGTTTTTAAACTCAGTTTTTGCAGTGCTTCCTGGGAGTTGTATGTCAGGTGCACAGTGCTTCCCCATGTGTCATGCCCTTAGGGCAAACTGTTTCCTGTGATACATGAGCATCAAGTGATTCTCATGAGATGCTGAAGCAGTTCAGCTAGAGGTCATAAACGTAGTGTCTCATGAAATATGTATTATAGCCTCCAAATTTAGTCTGAAGGAAAAATGGGGGTCAGTCATATTTAACTCCCAGCAGGCACTGAGGCCTTCTAAAATAAAATTAAGCTGACAGGCAATGCACTACTTTCTTTAAAATTATTCTCATTTAGGTCAATCTGGATCAACATTAAATGTTCTGTTTCACTTTTCCTAAAATAGAACAAAAAGGATAAAGACACCCTATCAATCTTTGCCATAGAAGGTGAAAGTTTGAGGAAAAACTGTTCCATAGAGTATCTCTAAGAGACTGAAATTCTGAAGACCTCATCTTCTGTCAAAAAACTCTCAATAAAAAATTCCTGGCCAGATATAATTGAATTACAGAACTGTATAACTTCAGTGTTCCATATACTGCAGTCTTGGTTTGAAAGTGTTATAAGCATACAAACTGTTATCCTGAGTCTTGCTATAAAACTGAGAATAGGTATAATTACAGTACTGAAAAATTGTAGGTCTTCCAATGAGCATGAAGTACATGAATTCTTTTCCAAACAAATAAAGTCTGCTCTGGCACAAACCTCATGATTTCATCAAATATGAAGACAGGGAGATTTTGTGAAACCATACAGAAAGTTATGTGCCATCCAAAATCAAAGAAAACATATTAAACTACCAAAGGTACTTAGCAAAGTGTTAGGTTCTCAACATTTGGAAGAGAAACATCCTGGTAGTCCAAATGTGAGAGTGACTGAGCTCTCAAACAGGGAATACTACAGCTCTATGACATGACCTCAGGGGAGATTTGATGAAAACACAAAGCAGCTTTTCTTCAAGACACTCATACGAATATACCAGTGGTGTTCTTGTCTTGCTGATTAAACTCTATTTAATTAATTATTCATAGTGAATTCTCCTGTTGTGCAAGAGGTTTAATGAGGTACATATATTTAGTTTGAGCTATACTGTGGGGATAATGAACACTCTTTGATGGAAAAAGAAAATATTTTCTGTTAAACTTCTTTGCACCACACATTAGGATAAATTTTTTGTGGGCTATCTTTCTTCCTGAATAAAACCTGCATGTGCATGAACATATACATGTAGAGCTGAGGGAATGAGGGTGGGAAACTGGTAAGTTACATTATATGATTTCCCTGAGGATGAGATGCGAGGTTCACAGTGGAAGAGGATACCCATGCTTTCTGTATGGAATTGGCCTCCTCATGGACATTTCATTCCTGTACTGTGGCATATCCACAGTAGTACTATGAAAATTGCCACAGCAAGAGCAAGTTTTCACTGATGGGGCAGTTCCCACTGTTCAGCCAGGTCGATGACATTTGAAGAAAGATAAAGAGACTTCAGGATTTGCATACGGGGATAGACAATGGTGATGTCTTATGCATCCCTACTCTGACAAGAAGTTTTTTAGTTGGAAACAAAGCAATGTCTTCTGTAAGTCCCCTGTAATGAAAATTGCCTACACACTGGGAATTTATCCATTCAGCTATTTGGTTCCCACTTCTAAATTTAGAGATCCTAAGGAAACATTAAACAGGTTTGCTTTTTCTTGCCTAATTCCAGTTCAGCAGAAAAGACTTGGCAAACAACAGGAGCTGAAGCTCATGTATGGAAAATTTACATTCAGCTCCTCTTCCCCCACTAAATTCCATCTCCTTTCCAGCATTTGGAAACTGACATCTCTACACTGTAACTGTTTCTGCTGGAGGAGGTATCACAACTTTTTAGTGGATGTTCCTGTCCCCTTGAAAGTTTGTCTGTTGGTGGTGTAATCAGAGCTGTTAGCAGTTTTGTAAATATCCTCATGGCAACAACTGGCAGCTGGGTTCTTTTAAAATGCCAGCCTGAATCCTGCATGTTGCCCACATGAATGTCTGGCCCTAAACTCAATTCAAAAGCTACTCCCATATGTCTCAGCATGTTTAAAAAAAAAAAAGAAAAATCAATTACCTCATCATGCAAAAAACTTATCCCTGCTTCAGAGTTGGAATTTTGTTCAAAACTCAAGCATATGTGTCCCCACCTACAGTCTAACTATAACAATCTGTTAGTTCCACTTCCCATGAATCAGTACTAGAAACTATTAAGAAGCTTAAAAAGAACAGATTGTGCTTTTTTCCAGATGAAGCTTAATATAGTACAGCACATAATAATATTTCAATCTGATAGAAAAGGGTCAGGCAAACTGCAGGCTGCTCTTGCTGCTCCTCCTGCCCAGCAATTGAGCCAATTAAACTACCTAACCATAAACCATTAAGATCTTATGACAATTACACAGGAAAACAGCATTTTTATTCTTAAAATAATTAAAAAATTGCATTAACATCTGCTCTATCACATTAAAAGTTATCAATATGAGATAAAAAGTCCCTACAGCCAAATGGAAAAATGAACTACGTTTTCTCCTGCCCAGTGATTTTTTTGGGATGTCACACATTTGTTATTGAATACAAGAGCTTTTTTATCAATAGCTGTACATGTACATTCTTATCAGATAGTTGTTTGATCTAAAAGACAGTTTCAGCAAGCACAGATGAGCATAAACCTTTAGGAGAGATTTAGGATGTAAAATTGCTTCTGGCAGGACAGAGCAAAAATTCACAAAGTAAAAGAAGAGGAGCCTCAATTGAAAGAGAAGAAATGCATTATGTCATTCATTAGGCTGGTAATAATCCCACCTGTCACAAAGCATATTTATTTAAGCAGATGTACTATCATTATTTCTATAGAAAAGGAAGAGCAAACCAGAATAATATTCTATGTTGTATCTGAGCCACAGACAAGAAGTCAAGTCAGGTTAAAATTTGCAACATGTTTTGCAAGCAATATGGGGAATACAGAGTTTCTTTTTTTACTAGCTTTCATTTGAATCAAAAGGATGAACTTTGCCAGAAATATATATATATAAAAATATATAGTTGTAAATATAATTTTGAAAACGCATGTAGTGGTAAAAGAAGATATTTATGAAAGGCAACATGTTGGTTGATTACGAGGATGATCTTTCTGAAAGTTGAGGATATGGGGGTGTAGAATAGTGTCCCAAATGGAAATTTTGGAGCTGTCTTTAAATATTACAATTCAAACTAATCACGGCAGAACACCAATAGTACCTACTACTACTGGTACCTACTAGATATTGTCTACACTAATTGTTGTGATTATGAGTCTTTTAAAGGACATCACTAGTAAGAATAGGGACATAATACCAAATCTTTCAAGCAGTTAGAGCAGCCACAAGCTGCTGATCTAACATGATTAAAATCACAGCCTTCTGGTGGTTATGTCTGCAAATAGAATAGGACAATGGAATGTTATTTCATTCTAAAGGGTACAAACCAAATGAAATCAAAACACATATGCCTGAAATTCTGGAGTTGCCTATGTGTGTTAAAGAAAAAAGAAAATAAAACACAACTTAATTTCATTTGATCCAAATATTTTATTTAAATGATTTTTAAATGGGAATTCAGTTTCTATGTTAAGTATGTATGTGTAAAACAATAAAAAATAAAATGAAAAGGTAATTTTGAAAGCAACCCATTAAAATACCTTAAATTACAATAGTTCCTCAAAATCTATTGCACTTAAATATCTCCAACCAGATCTCTTCCATAACAATCACTTAGAGACTGGGCTTACTTCAATTATCTTGAGTGCTAGATAGCAACTTCAAGACCTCTGGACTCTTTCCTCATAAAATGTTAAACATGAAAGTCTGAATTTCATGGGGAAAAAAGATAAATATGTATGCACCTTTGCATGTATGATACTTGGAGAGGTATCAGAGAACTAGAAAACAGCAAAGACGCGGCACAGGGTAAAAATTCCCTCGGTGATTAAATTAAGTAAATGTACCTATTCCATACTTAAAATTGCTATACTTACCTTCTGTAAGCACAGACAATCTCAAAGTGATGTGGAGGATACAATCTAACACCTCATAGGGGACATAAACCACTGACGGCTGCAGTTAGGTCTATCTCTATATGATAGTGGAGAACTCGTACATCTCTTTTCTTGGATGTTAATCTTTCCTATTCACACTGAAAGCTCTTCGCACTGAAAGCTCTTCTAGTGCCAAGTGCTCATAAAACTCAGACCCAAAAGAATGTCCCCAGTGGCTTGATAGATTCTGATACCACAACTCAAGATGTGTCAACATAAAAAAACATTAGTTATCATGATATTGCATGAGCTATGAGCTTAATTTCCTTTTCTGTGAACAATTTTGAGATTTTCAGGTTTTTACATTTGAGGACAAGAAACATTTTCATAATCACAAAAATGTTAGCTAATAAAAACCCCCTACTTCTAATCCTCTTAAAATTCAATCCACTGAAATAATGTGTTGAAATGATCTTACAATATTTAATTTAGATATTGACCATTTTATCATTTAATATAAGCCTCATATTACTTTCTGCAAGGTAAAATAAATCAAATATGTATTATGAATCAGGAAACTATTTTTATTCAAAAAATAATTAACTAAAATGTTCAGAATTTAAAAATAACATGTTCAATTAGGAAATTAATTAATTCTTTTCTATGATGTTTTTAAGTTTCAGGTAATAGGTATTTTATAACTAGAAGTTCTCATCCAAAGGCACTTAGACCAGCTGTATTCATAAGGTATTTGTTTAAGTAAAAAATTTTAAATTATTTTAGAGAAGTAACATATAATACACTTCAAGCATAACTGTACTTAATTAGATTAAATGAATCTGTTCATTATCTCCTCATCTAAGAGAGCTCCTAAGTATCAGTTTGATATCAAAGTTTCTCTTCTCTTTCTTCTCTTCTCTGGGCTATTTTGAAGAAATAAATTCATTTCTCTTAAGATAATGGTGACCTAGTTTCACACTTTAATGCACCTCACTTCTGTTTATTTTTAAATTATCACCTCATAACTTTAAACGACTTGTTTAAACATTGCTGTTATGTGAGCAAAGGGAACACTGTGGAAACAGCCTTTTCTCTATACCTCCTTTCATCCCTCCTGCTAACTGGCATGTCTGCAGCTTTGTGGCTTTGTCCACCGAGCAATGTTTGAAGCCCTACTTCATGCTAATGTCTACTAAAGGATTTTAAATTTGACAGCTCTTGCAGAAACATGATGCCACCTCTGATTGCTCTGCTTGTTTTCAGACTGGAGAGAATAAAATCTTTCTGTACTTTCTGTTTCTGAAATAAGTCTTTCTGTCTACCTGACTCTAATATATATTTCCTGTATAACTTCATTTCAAAATGAAATCATTAATGATAGCACAATTCCTAGTGTACTCTAGGGATGCTCTAACTTTTCTTTCATTTACCCTTAGGGTTATAGACTCAATTTTTTGTTTGATTTTCAGATAGAAATGAGAATACGTAAGACTGACAGTATTGGACTGGAGGCTTTTACTTTCAGGAGACAAATACTGTGTCAAAAAGGACAGGGCTTTGCAGTGAGAACTCTAGTCTGTGATTCTGTACCCTTCACTGTGAATTCCCCAGGAGTGCAGCTGCCTGGGGTTTATTCACTGGCATTTGGATCTAGTCCCAGTTCTGGCTTAGGCTATTAATTATAATATTTCTCAAATAAAAAAATTGGTCCCTTCTACACAGACATTGCACTTCTGTATATTCACAACATAATGGAACATACTTTTATGTAACATTAATTCTTAAAGCTGCTGTGGTTTTTATCTGGTCTTTTCTGATGTCTTATTCTGCTCCTGCAGTAGGTGAGCAATACCACAACTCATCCAGCAAAAAGAAGGGTAATTCAGGGATTAGATAGGTTCTGAAGGCCTTCAATTCATCTTGAGTTTTCTGGTAAATGCCTTTCTCTCTGCCCTCTATCCTCACATGGGAAATGGAAGTAAAAATATTTTCCTGAGAGTGATGGTGCAAGAATAAATGTGTTATAGGAAACTCACATAACTGCAGTAAAGAGAGCTGCATTTATGGTGACCTGACTGAATGAACCATGACATTTTTGCCTTACAAAAAATCACATTTACTTCGTTTTAACAATGGCCATGTCATGTTTATTGTAATAACAATAACTCTGTTTGTCTAACAACCCTTTAAAAAACAACACCTAAAATTTCCAAACAGTAGCTGAAGATGATGGCAAGGCTGCTTACTCTAAAAAGGGCACCTTACTTACACTTTAAATGACTGTGCACATTCATATTCAGAACATTCATTTGGGAAAAGAATGAGTTTCATGACTCTTCTGATACAAACTCTGAGAGCAGAAAGGTCTGTCAGGAAGCTGTGAATATATAGTTTGGTGACTGAAAGGCAGGTCTATTGACTGAATCTTTAATTACTATTATTATGAATACAACCAGTACTAAATGCTGCTTGGAGACCTCAGCTAAGATCTTGGCCTCACCATGTTAAGCATGACACAAAGGCAGGGTAAGAGAGTGTCTTTTTCTAAAATACATAATCCTAATTATATAAGAAAACCAAAGAATGAGAATGGAAATAAAGTGACAAAAGAAAATTTAAAAAAAAAGTACTTGCAAAATTTCAGGCATCTGATTATTTATAAAGGAAGGATAGATGAATTTCCTTCTATGGCACTTTCTAATCGTGATCTTAACCCTGTCAGTTGGGATCTTAACAGTCATCCTCCTGGGCACTGCTTGTGTTCCATGTATAGCAAACGGAATGGAACCAGCAGCTGCGGGAGAAGATACATCTTCCTATCTTACACATCTTTATTTTCAGATGAGGTGACTAGAGTTGCATAGTGTATAATTTGGTTTGGTTAGTTGCCTTATTTTTAGATAGCCAAAGAAACCTACTCAAAACATGCCAAATCATAGAATCATAAAATCATGGAATGGTTTGAATTGGAAGGGACCTTCAAAGCTCATCCAGTCCAACCTCCCTGACATGGGCAGGAAAATTTCACTTGATAGGTTGCTCAAAGATCCTTCCAATGTGGTCTTAAACCCAGCCATTCCCATTCATTAATCTAATTCCAACAAAAGCCTTCCTCCCTCTACTCACAGGGGAAAAATTTGATTTGCAGTGTATTTTTGGACCAAATACACTGTGTATTTTTGGACATGAAAAAGATTGTTTCCCACCTTTAAAAATAAATTGCCAGCTCTAGTGAGAACTTCATCGTGGAAATTGTTTAGTCACTGAAATAAGGGTAAGACACTGAGCCAGAAAAGAAATCCAATACTAGGTTTACGAAATTTTATAGTATTAGGTTCCAGTGAAAGAACTAGTTTATCTAGAAAATCTTTGCTTATATTAGGAAACCTCTCCTTACAAGCTCCTGTGAGCTTTCTTGATTCAACTGGCTGATTTTTCATAAGGAAGAAGTATATTTAAAAACAAACAAAAAACCCCCAAACAAATTAAAAAAAAATCCTAAGAATATTTTGTAAACTGTAGGTGATAGACTACTTTCTTTATCTTCTTTTAGATGGCTCAGTACCAGCTGTG
>JAWWLV010000001.1:35265683-35294886 GCA_035041135.1 Platyrinchus mystaceus
TGTTGAGAACACACTGATGTTTTCATTATTGCTGAGCATGCTTACTCTAAGTCAGGAAATTTTCTGCTCCTCACCCCACCCCACTAGTGAAGAGGCTGAGGGTGCACAAGCACTTGTGAGCATAACCAGGACAGGTGACCCCAGCCGGCTCAAGGGATATTTCAGACCACATGGCATCATGCTTAACATATAAAGCTGGGAGAAGTTGACCAGAGGATGGTGTCTGCTGCTCGGAGAATGACTGGGCATCAGTCAGTGGGTGGAAAGCAATTGCATTGTGCATCACTTGTTTTATATAGTCTTTTATCATAAATATTATTCTTCCATCTTTTCTCTCTTATTAAGCTGTCTTTATCTCAACCCACAGACATTACCTTTTTATCCCAATTCTATCCTCCATTCCACAGGAGGCAGGGAGTGAAAGGCTGTATGGTGTTCAGATACTTGTTAGGCTAATCCATAAAATTCTTAAACTTAAAAAACTCCTTTCTCCCAGTGGCCCTTCTGTTCCCTGAATTCAAAATAAATTTGTATCACTGACTAGGTCTTCTATGATGTTCAGGGGAAAAGTGGTTTTACTGTGGATACGAACTGCATCTACTTTTTGCGTAGTTCCCACTACTGCTCTGGAAACCTTGAGGAACTTGGAAATCACTGAACTTTCTGCATTCTACATGTACCGATCCTGACAAGAGTTAATATACATGAAAACTAGGTAATGTAAAAGTGGAAGAAGTTGGCCAGAGTTACTGGAAATTTTACTTGCTACCTACTGTGTTAATAGGTAAGACACAGAGCACATTCAAAATATTTCTCCTAAGGCAAATGACATAATTCATTTAGTGCCTGGAGATAGGGGGAAGGAACTGCCTTCAGACACCCAGGTTCACCAGCTTTCTACAGTACCAGAGATAACAATATGCTTGTATCTGGCTGAGCAAGGATTCATCTCCTTTAACTTTAGGCTATAAAATTGTAGACCTTTGGTTAGATGAATTGCACCTCTGAAGGCATCACAGAACGTCTTGCTCTTCCTGTCTCTCCTCCTGTCCTTGATTTGAAGTACAGGCTTTACTCTTCACTTTTTTTTATTAACCTTAACATTGGTTAGCAATTTTCCATCTAAGTAATGTAACTTCCAGAGTCTAGTCCACACAGAGGAATTGAAATGAGGCACTCCAAATTATAACTTCTGTGGGTCATAAAAAAAGTTAATTTTAATTTTGAGTAGACAATAAACACATCAATCCCATGAGAACATGCAACTTTATTCAGGTTGAAAAGCTAACGGTGTTTTGGTCCAACTCCATATATTTAATGTTCCTTAAGAACCTTTGGCCCTTACTGATGCTGTTATGAACATCAACAGGACTCTAAAAGGAAATGCAACAAAGTTGAGTAAAATTAACAGAATAAATTTGGAATATTCTTGAAATAAAACAAGAATAACTCAAACTAGTATAGACAAAAAACCCCAAAACATCTGGAACTGAACTAATTAAACCATGGAGAAAGCAATGCTAAATCTATTTCTCCAAACTGACAATAATTAGTAGCAATTTATTTCAATTTATTGAATGAGTCATCAAAGGATCTCTAAGTGGTAGCTAAAATTGAATGTTAGTATTTCCTCATGATCTCTGCTTTGACACCTGAGACACAATATAATTAAGTAAATGCTCCAAACTTCTTCTGTACAGAACTGACATCTTAAAAAAAAAAAAAATCACAGTCCATTGTTGTCAGACTAATAAATCTAATCAGTTATCTGTCAGTGCTTTACTGAAAATTAGAGAAATTTTTGAGAATGATCATGCACACACGCTAGATAAATGTAGCATCAAGACCAATGCAGCATGGTATTTTGTATTTTTAGCTGGTATGAAGTTCTGTATGAAGTCCCAATTTCAGCAGGAAACCCTTTTTTCTCTCTGAGTTCGATGCTATGTCTTTACATGAAGTGAAGGTCTATTCATTAATATACTTCAGAGAAGTTGGAATTAGACAAAAGGAGAGGGATATGCCAGACGGCACCATGGAAAGCAAAGGGCAGCATTAGGGTTTCAGAAAACTGAAGATAATCACTGCTTAATTTCTGCTCATCATTCAGGTGAGACATAGCTGACCCCCAAGGGCCATTCCAAAATATTGATTACAACAAGCCCTAAATAATTAATTGATTGATCTACCATATAATGCATTTGAAGCTAAACTGTTTTGCAGTAAAATAGACGAGAAAAAGAAAAGCCTGAAGAAGAGCCTAAGCGCTAACCTAACAGAAATTGCTGAAACCACACACTCCAGTATGAACTCTCCTAGCTCTGTACTTGATTTAGTAGACAGCTGTTGCCTGAGCAGAGAGAGTATTTGAAAGTAGCCTTGTAGGCAGAAGTCTTGACACTGAATATTTTTTTGTCCTGAGATTTGTCCTTATTTACACACAAAGCTAGTCTTAGTGAAATGCCTTCCTTTCTTCCTTTAATTAAAGAAGAAAGTAAAAAGTGGCTTTGGAGCAGCTGAGCTTCTGTTGTATCATGCTAACGGTAAAATTCTTGCTTATAACTTTTGGGAGACTAAGTCATAGGTGTGGAAATAGGGCTACTATCCTTAGCCTCTTTAATAATATCGTCTCAGAGCAATTCCTACTTTCAATCCCAAATTAACATATCTGGAAAAATAGCTAATTTGATGAACATGGTAAAACCTTTCTTAAGTGGCTAATAAACATTTTGTAGTATTTGGCAATAACAATTGAAAGGCTGAGAGAGTTGAGGTTGTTCAGCCTAGATAAGAAAAGTTTCCAGGGAGACCATATTGTGGCTTTTCAACAGATTAAGGGGTCTATAGGGGGTTGACCCTAGCTGGACCCAGGGTACCCAACAAAGCCACTTAATTATTGCCCTCTGCAACTGGACAGAGGAGATAAAATACAAAAGAGCTAAGTAATCCCAAAATATGTTTTTCATCAGTCATAGCTACAAGTTAATTCAGTCTACAAATAGATGATTATTTCCAGACATGTTTGCATGTGTGTGTAAGAACAGGTATGATGCTTGCATTTAAAGCTATTAAAGTTTTTTAACTATTCACTATGCCTTTAAAGCCCTGAAAACTAGATAAGGTTTAAAACTGTTACACAAACATCCTATATAAATCCAGAAAAATAAATTTGTTCAAGGTCATATTAAACCATTTAATGAAAGAGAGAATCAATTCTGGAAATGCAGATTACCTGGTCTCTATAGACTTTACTGATGGCTGAGCACCCTAGCAGCAAAAGCTCTAGAATAATAGACTACAAAGTAAATTCAGGACAGACATTTGGCTTTCACACTGAATGAGCTGTCTTGCATTACTGGGTCTGTCAAATCTCTGTGTTATTTCACCTCCGCTTTTGTGGTTGCATCTCCTTTCATTCTTTTATTTGTTAATATGAATTGGCAGGCATCACCATCTCGGATTTTGTGAGTTTCACTTCACAACAGCTGCCAAGATAATACATCTCAGTCTGAGGGCATTTCATTGATGTGGACATGGCATCCCCAAGGGAGTCTCCTCAGCAAAGATGCTGGTTATTAATGCAGACATCTATCTATCATAGCTAAATGTATCTCTCTCTCTGGCATCCTAGAGATTTAGAAAGGTTGACATTTTCCAGTAGGAGTCCTTTCCTGCTTATCACACGCAGAGAGATTCTGGAAGGACATTTAGCCTTTTAGAAGTCCAAAAGAATACATTCTGTAGCGGAATTTTGAAATATATATTTCAAACACTATAGCAAACACTAACGGATGTTCAGCAAGTACCTCTAACAAATTTAAAAGAACTATTGTGTTCTGGGTTGGGGTGTGGGTTTTTTGTTTGTTTGGGTTTTTTGTTTGTTTGTTTGGTTTGGTTTTTGTTTGTGGGTGTTGTTTGGTTTTTTTTTGTAATATTATCCCCCCAGTAAACCAGGGTATTCCAGGTATCTACTCTTTGTAGCTCCAAATTAACAATGTATTTATGGATATGTTTAATTTAGGTAATTCCAGTAAAGTCAGCTGGATTATTTGTTTTTATAGTTAAAGCTATACTTAAATACATCTTTTCACTGCCTCCCTGCCAAAATACTTATTTTCACTTCTAGTTGTTTTTCCTTTCAAGGCTGTTAGCAGCTTCTCCACTCTTATTCTCTCACCTCTCACTGCATCCTGAAGCATCAATTTCACTTTTGATCAGGCTGTGATGTCAGCCTCCTTCACATGCTTGTTACATTTTTAAACAGGCACTTTTGTGTGTTCTGTGACATCTAGGAGAAATTCTTCATAGAAATCTTCAAGTTCACTCCATTGCTCTCTTTAAACTTATTCAATAACATGACACACCCAAAGCTCAATAATTATTTGATTGCTGAAGCACTGAGCATGCAGTATTTCCTGTCGTGTTACCAAGTTCCATTTTCCTTCTATCTGAACATTTTATAGTTCAACTGTATTTAAATATAAGTTATTCAGGGAGGAAAACCTTGCTTTCCCTCACCTGGAAACTTCTCTGACTTTGAAAGAAGTCCCGTCTGCTCTTCATCATCTTTTGACTCTTGTCTACCTGACACTAAAAAATAGGGTAAAAGTGCTGTCAAACTGTTGACTGGCTAAGTATCAAGGACATGTTTGGTGAGATTTGAATAGATCCTGGAGTTGCCACTAGGTAAACAAAGCAAATGTATGAAGGTGCCTAATATGTGCTATATTGACTTGCACTTTTGGAGGAACCGGGAACTCCAGCATTGCCTCCAGAGACATTCATCTTCCCTACTAAGTCAATAGCAAAAAACAAGATCAGTGAAATATATGGATTGGATAGTTTGCTCCGGTAGTTCATAGGACTTTGTCTCTTTCCTTAAGTGTATAGGAGCATAGTGTGCAGACTGGGTTGTCCTTTCTTTTAACTGGGAGCTTATCCAGACAGCTACTCAAAATTTCAGGGATGTTTTGGACATTTAAGTCACGCAGACTTTACAATCATATTTTACAGTTTTTAGAGCAAACTTCTTTTAGCAGCCCATGCGCTTGGTGTGCTGAAGGGTGTCATGTAAATGAGACATTAATACTGTAAGCAAACAAAACATCATCTTTAACATTCACTGTAACACCAGCAAATATAATTTTTTAGTCAGAGTGTGAGTCTGATCATGAATAATTCAATTATACTTTTACTATTTTACTGGAAAAAGGATCAGACCATTGAAATACAAACCAACTGATCATTTATTGGAGCCTATCAGCTTTTAGTTGAAAAAGTAGCCCACTTTCTACTCTTGAGCTACTTGTGAACACAAATTGAATTAAGAAAACAAGAGTTTGAAATTTTTTGCTAAAGAATTAATGAAAATAATGTCATCGTCCAAGATGCTGGACCATTTTTCTGCTTATGAGGTCAACAAAAATCCCATGAGTTTATTTTCTCTCTGAACCATAAAATTAAAACAATTATTATTATTCCTGCATATTTTTTATGGAGGAATAAATATAATTTGGGACATAACTGGTGAAACATGTCAGGTTGTGTGACAATTTGCATGAACCGAAAGAAGCCAAAATACTTTTAAGGAAAGCGTGATATGATCCGAAAAATAACTGACCTGAACTTATCAAATATTTAAAAAAAAAAATTAGAAGCATATTTTTATAAGTTCTCTATGATTAGTTTTTAATATTCTCTATAGCAAGGTAGCTATTTTTGAAACAGACAAGTAGATCATTCAGAATTCAGAATCTAAGTTGGATTTCTACCATTCTTGAAATTCATAGAAGAGCACAACTAAATATAGCTTCATTGCGCTAGGAGTCATTGTAAATTTTTCAAATGATAAACCTTTATCAAGCTAACTAAATCTCTTGACTGCTCTCAAAGTACATACACAGATGTATATTCATAAACAATTACAGAAAAGCTTGAAGTATTTTGTAAACTTTCCTTATTTAAATATTTTCTTTTTATATTTTGGTATTTGTTTCAATTAAAAAAAGTTTATTGAGAAGTTTAGGCTTTAAATCATCATGGAAGGAAATTTTGCAGAAGTATTTACCATACAAGAAATTTTGAGGTCTTCTTTGTGCATTTTCTAATGAGTAAACATAGATAAGGGCACATGGCTTAGTTTCTGTGTGATTTATAGACTGGTCAGATTGACGAAGGCAGTTGGTCAGAAACTAAAACAGATGGCAATGGTCAGAGGGAGGTACAGATGGACCTGAGATTGACTGGAAATATAAGCTTTTATAACTGGATAAAATTTACTGAGCCAAGCAAGTGTATGTGAAATGAGCTGGATGATATCTAAGAGGTCTCAAGAGATTTTCAGAAGACAAGTACCTAAAGAAATTAAGCAAAACCTAAATAGATGAGCACAGATAAGCTTATGAATAGGCATGTCAACATCAAAAAGCCAAAAAGATCATATTAAACTGAAGCAACAGGTTAAGGTACGGACCATCAACTACCTTTTTCTTGAGAGCTACATATTCCTTCCTGCTCCCACATTTAGGACTTTGAATTCAGGCTGGCACTGTGTGTACCTGACAGGACTATGGAGCATTTCTCCTCTTCTCTATGTGCTGACAAAAAGCTGGGGAATAATTCCAGCTAGAAAAAGCCTCCATGGTCATCCCAATACTATAATCTTGTCCCTATAGCTACCAAGACAAATTGGTGATGTAGATTGTAATATAAGCTGATGACCTCAATATGATCACTTTCTTCCTTAAAATGGAACCCATTATTTTTGTTTATGCTGATTTTAAACCTCTTTCAAGTTCATTCACTTAATTTTGAAGGTAAAGAATCAAATCATATTGTTTGCATCATAAATACGAAGATTTGTATAGGAAGGTACGTGCAGTGACTGAAGAGAAGCACTGAGGAGGACTCAGCACATCTCAATTACTTTTATAGCTGTGTCACAGGCTCTTTGAACAAAACAAGAGGTCACCGATTTAATTTGTGACATTTCATACACTTACAATTAAACAACCACTTAATTTTTAAGCAATTTAAAAAAACCCAAAATAGCTGATTTTTCTTCCTCTGATCTACATTATCTTTTCTCTGTCAGGAGTCTATAAACTCTCTAATTCAAAAGACCTTGTTATCTGTCAGTCTGTAACATAGATCCAGTCTTGATAAAGCACAAAATATGGATCTCAAAGTAGAATTTTCGGTCAGAGATACTTTCTGGAAGAAATGTCCCACCAATAAAAACTTCATTTTCTCTCATGTTTCCTATCATTTTCTAGCAGTCTACACCAAAGTAAATGAATTGGAAAAGATTCTGCTATGTTGGTAACTGGAAAGGCAAAATTTGCATTTGTTCTTCATTAAAAAAAAAAAAAAAATATTTTCTGTGCAAAACGTATCTTGAAACATATTTTCCTATGGTATTTTTCTCCTAGGCTTTTTTTCCCCCAGGATTTTTTCCCTAGCAATTTTTCTTTATTAACCCCAAATTTTATCATGGGACAGAAATTCAGATCTTTTAATAGCTTTAGCTCTAATACAGTCTCTAGTCTTGAGTAGTTTCCAACAAAAGGCAATCTGTCAAGAAGTAAAGACAGTAAATCAGCTGAATAAGTTACTTGTTCCAATTACATTTGAAATGCTTATTTTTAGTTTTTCTAAAGCTAAAGCAAGTCCTAGGAAGTATCACTAATTTGTTAACAGTCATTATACATTTGAAAGAATTGACGGGTTCTAAAAATTTCCCAGCTTACTCAGATATCATTTAGTTCTGTTCTGTAGGTACAGGAGCTAGAATCCTGCTTTCTCCCTAGGTATCTTTTTCTTTGTGTGAAATTTAAGGATGAAAGAACGCTGCAGTGACAACCACCAGTACCAAAAAAAAAAAAAGTTGTTAGTCTCCTTTACCTCCACCATGAGTTACTTCTGGTGGCTGACTTAGGTCCTTCATGTAAAAATACTAATTATTGAGTTTAAGAAGCAGAGTCATTACTATGTCAATCTGCAGCAATGCTGCTCCCAATAGCATGAGTCATACCCTCTCTCACCTCTCCTAGTCACACCTTCTCACCTTCTTTCCCCAGCACTATAACACTCATGGCGTTGTAACAGCAAAAATCTAATTTATTTTCCTTTCCCAAGCTGTTTATGGAGCCAGCGCAAGGCAGCAATGGGAAAACACAGCAGGGGAAAAGGGAGGGTGGAACAATTCTTTAGGCAGTATAAGCTCAACATGGAAATGTTCCAATTATCACACAAAGGGGGTATTACGTGTTTGTGCATGCACCTGTGTGTGTCTGTGTGTGTGTGAGCGGAACTTAAATCTCTTTAGTTCTGGCTAAGCATTTCAGTCAGTATCCTATCTTTTTTTCTTCAATCCTGAATTTTCTAAGGAAGGCCTTTATTGGAGAGGGCCTCTTCTGTAATTGTCTCTCACAAAGTACCCTTAAAGGAATGAATGCAGACGCACAGACAGCTCAAAACATAGACATAAAGTAGACAGACTCATGTAACACCACTATGTATTTATTTAGATGCAGAAGCAAAAAGGTTCATATTGAACTTGTTTCAAAATAAGAAGTTTTCATTTTTCTTGCCAAAGTGAACTACCCTGTTTTCACCTCTTTTTTTTCCCTTCTATTTGTTAGCTTCAAGTTGAGTTCTGAAATATATTTCAGAGGAAAAAAGTTGTCGTTAGAATAACATCATGCACATTTAGACTTAATCAACATCACTCCCAATTATGTGGAGGATATAATACCATTCAGATGAAACCTTAAAACAAATTAGACCAAAGGATGTCAAGCAAACTTGACAGTTTGCTTTCTACTCACTAAATGCACTAAGTGGCCCAAAAGTTACTTTTGAAAATTTAGTTATCTGACACAGGTATGACTCCAGAGGCATAGCAAAATGGAGAGTTATGAAGGCCAAAACTCCTTTAAATTATAATGTTGAAGAATCCCTCCTATACTGCTGATGCCTCACTCTACTCTTATTCCATTTCTCTTGCTGTAGATATGAAATTTCCACTGTATCTATCACCATCTCCACAGCTGATAGAGGGACCATGTATTTTTTCCTGTCTCTGCTCCATAAAAATTGTGACCAAGTGTCAACCTGATCGTCCCAGTGTCTGCCAAAAGCAACTTGACATCATCCAAGAAAACACTCTAAAAATGCTAGGCAACCAACCTTAGCATAATATATTTCGTTGGCCTCTATAGCAAACTTCTCTCCTGGCAGCATGGCATGAAATGAGACTCAACAGGCTTGGATGAAGATTACAATCTTCAATATTTATGAACTATTCTATTGAGAACACATCATCGTTTTGAGGTTATTGAAACTGAAGCATTATAGTAGTATATAATATTACACATTGGAAATGGAGTAAATGGACTTCATACATCTTCTGGTACAAAACAGTTTGTTATATTATTCTTTTTCTTTTATAAGAGATTTTCTGTCTTGTTTCTTTTGTGTTCAGTTACATCAATGAAGGATTTTGACACAAAAATACTTTGAAGACATTAGTTACTGCTCTAATCCCCCTGTTAAGAAATGTAAAGTATGTCAATAAAATTCATCATGATAGAAAAGTGGAATGAATAAATATGGACTTTTTGTATCATAGCTGCATTTAATCTCAGAATTGTCTCACCCCAAAATATTTAATATCCTTCTCTGAATGAAAATAAAAATTCTACAATTTAATATCAGAGCTGTTCTTCTCTGGGCTCAATAAACTTCAGTTCTGTTTTGGGCAAGGTTTATTGGACATGCTTTTTACCATTTACATTTCCTGAGAAAATCAGGTGCAAAGCTAAGAAAGGAAAAGTTTTGTAGAGTATGAAAATACAATGTACATCTTCCTATTATAGTAGAAAATAGGAGAAAGACAAATGTGGAAGTGTCTGAATATTACTCACTAATAAACTACATCTCTTTTTTACTATGAGCAGAATTGTGACAGACTTCAACAAAGAGTGTTTTAGAGTCCAAAAATGTTTTGGGCTTATGTAGCAAGGTTTTGGTAGCAGATAAACCACAACGGTAGTTTCTGTGAGAAGAAGCATTTTCCCTTTTGGGGGAAAATTCCAGCTAATTCCAGCTGGCTCCAAGTCAGACTCTCTGCTGATTGAAGCTGAACCCATAAGGGATGCTGGTAAAGCTTCTGTCATAACATATTTAAGAAGAAGAAAAGAAAACCTGCACAACTGTAGAGAGAGAGAAGAGTGAGAATATGTGAGAGAAACAGCCCTGCAGACCCCACGGTGAGTGAAGAAGGAGGGGGATGAGGTGTTCCAGGTATCAGAGCAGGGATTCCCCTGCAGCCCGTGGTGCAGCCCATGGTGAAGGCAGCTCTGCCCCTGCAGCCCATGATGATCCATGGGAGAGCAGAGATCCACCTGCAGCCCCTGGAGGTCCTCATGCTAGAGCAAGTGCCCAAAGGAGGCTATGACCCCATGAGACACTTGTGCTGGAGCAGGCTCCTGGCAGAACCTGTGGCTCCATGGAGACAGGAGTCTCCATGCTGGAGCAGGTCTATTGGCAGGACTTGTGACATCACAGGGGACCCAGGCTGGAGCAGTCTGTGTTCCCTCAGTGGGCAACTGGTGACAAACCAAGGTTGACCCACCACATTATTAAATTCAATAATGGAAAAATAAATTACATATACTAAGGGAAAGAAAGGACTGGATCATGACAAAGATGTAGGTGTAACTGCAGGATCAGGAGGTCCTAAGCTGAACTTTGACTGTGGTCAGATATTTATAGAGAGAACATGAGATGCTCTTCCATGACAATGAATGTTCTTTTTTACATACTTTCTTGACTTTTGTCAGAGTGACAATACCAGTCAAACCAGATATTTCTCTCTTCTACTGTAGTTATTTTTATACCCTGATTAAGTGTTTTATGCCCTGATTAAGTATTACTGCTATTTATGGCCAGGACTGTGCAAGCCCGTCTTGGTTAGAGCACGGTGCTAAAAACACCAAGGTCATGGGTTCGATCCCCATAGAGGATATCAACTTAAGAGCTGGACTTGATGATCCTTGTGGTCCCTTCCAACACAGAATACTCTGTGACTCTTTGTGACACATCACAAAGAAGCTACAGAATCAAGATCTTTGTGAGTGCTTCTGCTGGCTTCACCAGGGATTCTAAGACAAGTTAAACATGAGTCTTTCTGCTGATCCACGCACTGATGGTGAACAGATTGGCTATGATTGTCTTGCCTGGATTTAAATTTCCAAAGCCTTCCCAACTCACAGTGCCACACAGTTGTCCTTATTAGACCTTACAGAAAATATTGCATTGGAAAACTATCATTTTTTAAATTACATTTGAAAATACTTCTGGCATTTTTAAAGTGGAATTTCAAGTACAGTTTGAAATGTAAAGTTGTAAAAACATACATAGAATATCATCAGTGTAAACAATCTTGACTGATTCAATTTTTTTAAGATTACATCTTTTAAAACAGAAGCCAAAACTTTATTCTCTTTTGGACTGAAAATAAATGTCAAAATTGAAAAAAAATCCTTTAAAATGAAAATTCCAGTTTAGTTCTTCATGTGAATTATTGGTTTCATTGACACCACCAAACTACCCAATTGGAGCTCTTCTGCCACAATGTCTTCTATAAATGAGACATTTATTGACCTCATCCTAAATAACATGTCTTTTAAAAAATATCAGTGTCAGATCTGAAATAATCTTGCTACATAATGTTGCAGTCTCACATTATCTTTTTCTTTGTCCACTCCTGTTGTTTGTTAGACACTTGTTCTGAACTACCTCAGAGTATATATCTTCATGTGGTACATAGCACAGCAAACCCAGATATCTGTGACAGAGCTGGGTAGCACTGTGTTGTAGCTAGTAAATAGTAATCAGCAGGAAAGCTTGATTGCAAGAAGCAAATAATCAAGGTTGTCCCAGGTCACAAACACCCATCTGCAAAGTATCAGTTAAATCATATTATTATTCAGCTCCCCATTTAATGCATTTGTAGTTAGTCTTTGCCAAGATATGAAAATATCAGTTGCTGCCTTCCAAAATACACAATTTACAAGTAAAGTTCATTTGATGAAACTAAATTTTTGTGAATAATTAAAGACCTTTATTTTCCCAAATAAAAACATTGAGCAAACATATTTTTGATTCAATGGAATGATCGTGGTTTATATCCAAGAGTAAAGGGAACACCAATGTTCAGTTTATAATTGGAACTGGTTTTCTTTTTTTTATAATACAGCTGCATGCAAAGAGTATATCAGAGGTATCAGAATACAGGCAACAAAGCCATTTTTGAGCATTTTTCAGGAAAATAGATGAGATTGTCACAGAATGTTCACAAAAGGTTATTTGCAACAAATATGAAGAATGGTGAATGAGAGTATGGAACAGATACATTGATCCTAAACGTCGCTGGTCCTACATTCGGCATGACAACAGCAGTAATGACCGTAGAGCCAACTCTGAAAAAGTAGTGGTGCAATGTAACTGCTAAATGAAACCTGGAAGAATGGAAGTGCCAACTGTCTGTTGATTAAATTACACCTCTATTAGACTGTTCACTGTTGATTTGCTTGAGATAAAACCATTTCTTCTACTCAGATCACTTTTTATTTATAAGTAGTGCAGCTTTTAAACAGTTACCTTAGCGAAGAAGTAGCTTCTCAAAATATAGACCTGTTAACGAATATGTCTTTAATTCCTCCAAAGTCCCTCCAAGCATAAGTAAGTGATGGGTGACCTTTGTGTTGTGAGCCTTAAATTTTCAACCTCATTGATGAGCTTTCAGGAGGAACAGTACGAAAAGGTCACCAATACATATTTAACAGCTCCAGTTTCATCACTATGTACAGTGTTATGATGTCACGGTGTGATAGCCCAGAAGATGGCATCTACATTTAAATATCATATTGGAGAAATGCAAAACAAAGCACTCACCAATATTTAAATTTGGTTTGACCTATTACAGCAGTAAATTTTTGCAGTCTAAACTTGGACTTGAATGTGAGGACCACATCCCTCAAAAGATCTCAAGTCCAAGGTTTAGGTTCATATCTTCATGTAGTGTATGAAATGTGATATTGAAATGGGAGTCTTAACAGGATGTACACTTCCCAATTAGTACAAAAATATTCTATAGCCATTTCATACGAAAAAGGTATATTTAGATTCTCAGTATTCTTATGACATCAACTGCAAGTTCCTTTTCCCTTACTCTTGCCAGAAGTCTTGACCCTTGGAAGTACATTCAAATCAGTTGAGAGGAGGAAGAAAGGAGAAAATGAACATTGTCTCTCTAGGTGAAAGAAAATGGCTTGGGATAAGATTAATATTTAAAATTATAAATGTTTTAAATGAAACAAATCTACCTCATCTTCATTCAGCATAGTTATATGCAACCTTCTGGGTTTCAAACTGCATAACACTCATGATCCCTCCAGTGACGTGTCATTTCAGTAAAGTATTTTGGGATCTAACTCATTCCTACATTAAACCATCACCACATGGAAGATCAGAGAGATGACAGAGAATGACTTCTAATAGTGAAACCTGCATTCAGGACAATCCACCTGGAGTTTGTATGTGTCATCCTTGAAATATCCTTTAAAATCTGTGTAGGTTGTATGAATTCTTAATTGATGCCCGTTCATACTCTACTGTTGACAGTCTTGTGATAATTTTTTAAGGCCCTAGGATCATTGATATTATGGCACTCCTGCAGTGCAGTACTTGCCAATGGAAAGTCTAAAGGAAGAGGTAATTATGCTCTCAAAAGCCTACAATGTAATTTAAATGAAGATATAAAAAGGGATCATAATTCAAAAGTAGGGAAAGTAAGAATGTGGTAAATGATAACAGGAGCTTAAATATATTGGCCATGGATGTAAATGGATATATGACTTCAGAAGAAGACTGGGAAGTGCAATTTATATTTGATCTTCAGAAAAGAGGTCACCATTAATTGCTAAGTGTTATTGCCATTATCTATTATTATCATTAATGTTAGCTCTAAGGATCAGTGATGGAAGGCATGATAAACCCAGGAGGTATCTTAATAATTTAACACATGTAACTACCTCTTAAAAAATAATTACCTTTGAGCTGTGAAGATTCTTAAACAAAATGTTCATCAGTCTTCACACACTTACTTTGCACTTACTCTGAAACTTATTGCTGAAGAGCCTATACTTTTTGGTGCTGTAATCTTTGCCATGCCAGCCACCTTAAGACTTAGACATATGGTGGTGGAAAGGAAATTCCACATGACACATGATGGAACTGATCAGATACAAACTCTCATTTGGACTCTTCATGGTGTAATGGTACAGGCACTCTTAAGGCAAAATCCATCATTTTTAAAGGTTATATTTATCACTAATTGGAGAAAATGTGGCAGAAAAAGCCTATTTCTCTTCAGTTTTTAAATTAATCTTACAGTGGGTACAAACACAAGACTATATCGAATAAGGAGATGCAATAGGAAAGAGCTAGAGATATGAGATATGTAGATAATAATTACTATTGTATCTGGCTAGCTTACAAATCTGAAAAAAATAAACTGCAGATGAAGTATGATTATTTATCGTAAAATAAACCATATATGTATATGCATATTGATTTTGAAAATTCATTTCAGCATTATTCTCTCTCCACACATCATACAAACTGGAGTGTTCAAAGGCAGTGAGGCAGAGTTCATTCAGTGTTGATGGCAGCAGTGATCAATCTTTCTGTATTTGTGTCTCACCTGAAACACTTGTCTCAGAAGTGGGAGACTGAGATTTGATTGTTCCTCTAACAGAAGGACCTAAACCTGCAGCTACTGCTGTTTAAGAGTGATAAGAGTAGTTTGTCAGGTCATATGCTACGGATGAATGTTGGAAACATCCTCCTCTCTTGGTAAGACATATCTGTGGGTGCACAAAGGACCCCATAAACAAAAGTTATTCTGAATTTCTCTTCCTTTCTCTAGAGGTGCACAGATACAGGGAACAATGTGGCTATTCCTGGACCTACCTGTTGCATAGCTGGTAGGCCTTCCTTTTCCCTTTTATTTTCCATCTGCTAATTATGTACCATAAAGAGTGAAGAAACGCAGATGCCTTCTCTGTAGCCTGTTCTCCAGATACCTCTGGACTCAATATTCAATACAGACAGACTCAGGGACTTTCTTTGTAGGTGTGTAGAATCCCTGAATATCTCTGAAAACCTTTAAGGGCTACCACTGTCCCTCTATCTAAAAGGAGCACTATCTACGCCGAGAACTGTTCTGTCAGTCTAAGACCTCTGAATAATTCCATAGGACTCGATACCTACAAGATTAGAATTTATAATGCCTAATTTATTGCTCAAAGTAAATGATCTGACCATCCTCCCATCATCCCATTAGTGTTTGATAGGTTTTCCAAGATTCTCCATACCATTTAAATATTTTCTTTTTCCTTTTTTTTTTTTTTTTTTTTTTTGTGTGTTTTTTTTTGTTTTATTTTGTTTTTTTTGGGTTTTTGGGGGGAAGGGGTTGTTTGTTTTTTTAACTCGGAATATATGTATTACTTTTTGTCTGTGAGCTCTTATGAATGCTTGTGTTCTTGATTCTGTCAGGACACAGCTCTGACCCTCCTTCTGTGTAGGAGTAATCAGTGTGATGGGAAAGAAGAGCATAATCATGGTGTCTGATCATTTCTTCTCAGTGTGCTTCATATGGAAGAAAACCATTAGCAATCAATTTTGAATTGTCTTTTACTGAGAATGCTCTGATTTAGCTTTTTTAATATTTTGCAATGGAAGAATGTAAGGCTTACATTATCTTCAGAGGAAAAAAAGTCGGAATGTAAATTTGAGAAATTCAACTGCTATTTTTAACCATAGCACAAAAATGGTGAAAAGTCTAATTAAACTTTTTTCCCTTTTTCATCTCTTGCTACTGTCTATGGCAAGAAAGGAAAAAATAACACTGAATTATTTAGAACTTCTTGTTTGGACACAACAAGAATCTGCTCTAAGGTAATAATTGCAAAGGTGTTCATTTGACTACCTCCCAAATATAGATACTTTTCTATTATCCTGTTTATTACTCATTTTAGTTGATGCTTTCATATCTCCCTCACGCCCTCTATATTTCCATACTGCTCTTTTGTTCTTAGACTGCCTGCACAAATCAAAGTACTCACAGTGAACCCAGGCACCACCACCTGCTTCTCTGCCTTTAACCTGTATATATTTTGCACACCCTCTTAGCAGATCTCACTGTAGTTCTAACAAATAGAATAAGTACATTTCCAGCACAAGGAAATATCACTCATAAGAATACTTCTCCGTAGACCCTCATATTAGCAGAATAAGAGACAATGGAACCAACAGGAAATCTGTTGTAAGATGTACAGTATAATCTCATCTGCAACTCAATTTTGAGGGTGTAAATCTCCCCAGCCTGAAATTATGATTTAGAACAGCGAAAATAGTGATTAGAATGCTTTCTACAGTTGGCTTACATTTTATGTGCAGACTTACTAACTGTTAATGACTAAACCAGGGGCAAATAGTGGTGACTCATGCCCTCACTGCTTATGTATAGCTTTCACATTGCTATGAGTATCACAAAACTCCAGTCCGAGTATTCAGTAACGGGAAAGGACATTTTATTGCCACTGTCATATTTACATGAACAGCTGATGTAATTACATGGATGCATACGACAGTAAGCAGAGCAGCTGGAAGTACTACAGCAAAGCAATGGCATGGGTCCCTGAGCCGTCCAGACTGCAGGCTGCCCATTGGCTTCAGGATGCATTTACAAACTCTGTTCTATTCTTGGGAGCAGTAAAACTTCTGTCACTTCTTGGTGACCCTTCCCAAACCTTCCCAAACCTTCCCTTCCCAACCTTCCCTTTCTTTGCCTTTCTCATGAACCACTTAATTCCTATTGCTAGCAAACAGATTGTTCAATTCTACTTTTCTCAAAGCGATCAAAATACCTCATGCCATATTTAATACAAACGAATTGGTTCACAGATTTTGATCATATTAGTCACTGACTGAATTAGGTTGAGTTTCCTGCAGCTTCTTTCTACTGCTAAAGTTATTTTTTTCATGCCTTTAGCCTACTCAGTATATTTAGTTTCTGACTCATTTCTTTAGAGCTCTGAACTATTTTCTGACTCACTGGGAATCATTTATTCTGTTTTGGTTTCACCAGGACAGGTTTTCAGATTTCATCTCTTAAATGTCATCACTAATGTCTCAAAGTTTGTTTACAAATGACTTTTAGTCTCAGACAGAGGAACACTGATGTCAGATGGTGCTTCGCCAATTAAAGTTGTTCCAAAGCTTCGATGTCCTAATACATTCTCTCCTTCTGCAGCCTTTCCACAACTTATTAATTAATGAATTTATCCCATAGTGCACTGGTGTTTGGCGCTTTTCCCTAAGGAAAGAGGTTGCCCCTAATCTTGCTTTGAATAAATGTAATAACATCAACTATAAGTACACAAAAATAGCAGGAATCCCACGTGATGTCAAAATTAAAGCAAGAATGAACTTGGTCAAAAATTATATGTTGTATCATTAGTGAACTTGGGATTCTACCTATTTGCCTCATGTCCCCCAGAATCTAGCACTTGGCTGACATTTTCATCTTGTTTTCTGCTAACAAAAAGGCAGAATTTTCATTTCATTTATTAAATATGAATATTTTCTCAATTTATGCAATGGAAGGACTTGGAATATTTAAAAGAAAACATGCCAATATTATAATTATCATTATGAACTACGTGATAAAAATATATATCTGTATTATTAAAAACAACTACTACAAAGATTGATTACTGGTTCCCCGTGCCATTCATACAGCCTGATGTATCCAAGCCACCTGCACAGAGCTGGCATGAAGGACTTTACAAAAACCCCACATCCTTCTGGAGCTGCAGCTGAAGGCAAGTTGAGGCATCTATCAACACACAAACTATCACTGAATATAATTAGGCAGCCAAATCCAGTCTGTGTGTCCACAGTGCACAGCAGTGTCTCCCCTAAGCCTCACATGCCCATGTCACAGTGGTATAATTACAGCATGGCATTGAGGATGTTTATTTATAGCATGAGGAAGCATAAGGGTACAATTCAGTGCTTTGCAACACAAGGTCCATTGGGACACTGTTGGAAGACTGTGTAGGGTAGAGGAAACTTGCATGTATGTTGTTCCCTGCAGGAAACTGTCCCAGCACCACAGCTGACTTGGAAAGTAGCAGACAACACATGGTGTGACACACACTACACTGCACATGATCCAGAGCTAGTTTCAGGGGTAGACATTGGATCAGGGTTACCTGACACTGGAACTGCAAACTTAGAGACAGCAAGGGCAAGGATGAGTTCAGGAAAAGTCAGCCAAGGCACCTCAGTTTAGTTCCATGGAGTTGCATCCATGAGTGCTTCAGTATTCCTGCTAGTAGGGCCTCAGTTCAGGAGGTGCCTGGTAGTATATGAGGCACCAGTACTTAAAAGCAGGGTTGTACAAATGTCATTCAGGACATACAGAATATACATATCCTTTTGGAATGGCAGCTGGAGATCAGTCAGGACAAGTGTATGAAACCTGGTGTCTACTTGTTGGCGAGATGACTACTCTCTAGGCTCCATTGAATAGATCTCTATTGACTTGTGGAAATTTAGACCAATGTTTCACATGCACACATGCATGTAGGCACATTTTATTGTCTTAATCTGAAATGGAACTCCTCTGTAGGACTTTATTTTTTCTTTAGTTAATATGCATTAGCAAATTGAACTTTGGCCAACCTTTTAAAAAGTTTAATTAAAATGGGAAATTAAAAATTTAGATAATGTATGAATTCGAAAAGGAAATGAAGTGCCACCCATATGAGCAAAAAGAAACAGCTAAGTAAAAGCAAGAATTCCTGTCATATTATTTCATTCCTCATTTCCTCTTTTCCTGAAAAGGAGTTGAGCACTGAGATGTTAAACAAACAAACAAAAAAACTTAGGCCAAAAGTTTTGAAAAATTTCAACTCAGAAAGTATCAAAATAATATAAACTGTCAATGCACAGTAGTTTTATCTTTTTTCCTATTTTTTGTTTTAGTTTCTGGCCTGTAGATATTTGTCTCTGAAATGTCAGTCTTTTATATCTTTTGAGCTGAGAAACATGATGATACATTGGAATTCGTGCCTTACTTAGTCACAAAATGGGCATTGTGATCACCTTTTCTGGGGTATCCAGAGGTACAGAATAGAGTTATTTGGACACCTGAAATCCACCCAGATGTAAGTAGAAAATTTAGAGCTGCAAGAAATATACAATGAATCACTAAGTTTGGATGTGACTCTGTTCACTCTGTGAGTCACTTACAGAAAATAAGCAATTGGGATATGTCTTTAAAGTAGGCCACCTTTTGATAAATATTACATCCATGACATGCAAAATAGTAAAAAGTAGGGCGATTTAAGCAAGCATGAAATAATCCTTTTTAATACGCAAATAATGAGAAAGAATTTAAAAAGCCAAGATTTTAATGTCCTTCAAAAGGATGTAGTTTACTTTGAAACTAGGTTGCCAAATGACACATAAAATGTACTTTAATAAATTTATTGTGTCTTTGTCCCAAAATAAACACAGATACACAATGAATGGATCAAGTAAGTTGAGAACCTTGAAAACTTGAGTTAAAAGTTCTCATTAAAATCCCTCTTTCAAATTCTAGTCATTATGTAGAAACAGTTACAACTACTTCTGGGATTTGTAACAATAGCAGTAAAAAATCATTTATTGATATTAATTTTCTGTTCAGTAACAAAACTTGCTTTTTTAAGAAGTGGAAGGGACAGTTCACTCTGCCTATTGCAGCCGAAGAACATTTATGGCTTTCCCCTTTTGTCTGTTTCCAGTTTCCCATACAGTCTATTTTCCAACAAATAGCATTTGCCTGAGTCAAAGTTAAAATGTCAGAATAGGCATATCTGTTTGATATAAATCCTAACTAAAGGAAATACGAAGTTTAACCAACTAAAAAGAAATTGAGTAGCATCATTAATTGCCATTATCAAATCACCATAGTTTTAAGAATTGGAAGTTTAATAAAATTAACAGTCAATAAGATCCATTTCAACCTAGTAATTTTCAATATTTTAATTTATAAACCCGAAAAACAAGTGTTTTACAGAAATTAAGCATCACATTAAGAACTGACCAATAGTTTTGAAATAATGTAAAAGGGGAATTAATTAATGTAATGTAGCCAGATCCTGCAGGGAGTAATCCTGGACCTTCTGGCGTTTAATGTTCCTATTAGAGGCCTGGAGAAAAATATAAGGTGTGTTAATCAATTCCAAAAACAGCATGAAGACAGAAGCACTGCAAAATAGAAACAAAAATAGACCAAAGTTTTGGAACATCTACGATGATTCAGCAAGTTGGACATAAACTACTGAAGTGTTTAAATATAGTCAAATGTGAAGTTGTATGTTTAGAAACAGAATAGGAAGGATGTATCTGAAGAATTGAAATCTCCATCTAGACAATCAATGACTCCTGAAAACTACTTACTATAATTCATTATCTGAGCATAAATTGCTGGACAATGGTATGTTCGAGTGACTCCATATAAACTGAGGCATATTGAAGCAGAATAAACAGTCACCTTATCTGTGTATTTGGCTTTGTTTTAACTGCTACTAGCGTAATTTTGTATAACACAAGAAGAATGGCAAATTAACAACCGTTCAAACAAAAACCATCAAGAGTGTAAGAGATCAATCTGTTCAGCTCATTCAGATGAAGAGCAGCATGTGTGACTCACTCACTGTTTGATTACTTAACATGGAGTAAGAGATACAAATGGACATGCAAAGGGGGATTATTTCATTTAATTTCACGTCTACCAATATTGCCACAAAAGGATCTTTGCATCTAAAAAATAGGTGAACAAAAAGAATATCTGAAACCTGTATTAGATTTTTCATAGCAGTCCCTGTCTAGCACCAGCTAGGTAAGCATCTGCAGTACCTTCTTCTTGACAGAGGTGCCACTTCAGCAAAGGAACAAACTGTGCCTAACTGTGAACTTATACACAGAATTCAAACCTATCTTTTACAGAATTTATTTCAATTATAGCAAATGTTACGATGAAATGTTTACAATGCTAATCATCACAAAGCTTTATAGGAAATCATAACTTTAACATTGCATATATACATGTATATATAACACTTGTATATATACACATTTCTTTCCACTGGAAAGTTATTGATGCTATATTGGTGCTATGCTGATACATGTAAGACCAGAATATGGTCAAACTAAAAGATAAAACCATTTTTTCTCTTGTTTTCATAGTCCTCACTCTGATTGGAGTTACTGTTATGAACAAATATTCAAACAAAATACTCACCAAACTAAAGGAACCTTCAAACAATAGTTCTTAGAACAATATTATGCTTACTTAAAGATCTAGTTTGTTGTTTGATGCTGCAAAAGGTAGGCCTAGAGAAGGTTGCAGGACTCAAAACAATTTCAGGCAATAAAATTAACATGAGATTGAATTTATAGCTTCTCATACTTATTGTACAGCCTTTGTATTGGGTTTATTTGGCTTTGTTTTGAGTTTACATTTTAATCCCATGAAAGATAAGGGAAATCAAGGTCTGTTATTCCTCCTGGAAAGCCAGCCATAAATTTTAGGTGTAACAATTCACAGGCATTATTATCTGACAAGTCTGTTAGTATGACTTTAAAAAGATATATGTATTGAAGATAAGTCATTCTCAAGAGATGTCACCACTACATGTGGCCTGCCACTTGTATATATACATGTTGGCAGCTTCAGGCAAAAGACTGAAAAATCAAATGTCTATTATCTCTCTCTTGTAAATGCCTTTGTCTTGCCCACACTCAAAGATGATGTATTCTGAGGCAGATAACGATACTAACTTTCACTTATTGTATCTATCCTGTTGTTATTTAATAATTTTTTGATTCTCTAGAATTTTCAATAAAACACTATTACATAAGAACATGTTTTCTCTTTTTAAAAAATATTAATCTCAGGCTTACACAGACTAAGAATGTGCAAATAGTTAGTTTAATAAAACCTACCAAATTTCAAGTTGTGCATTTGGCTTGCAGGTAAAATGAATTTTTGGTGTAGATTATTTTACACAAGTCAGCAGCAGGCTTTGCCTGACCTCATTTGCTCTAATTGAGGGCTAATTTTCTCCTGTGTGGTAAAAATGGAAGAAGGTTCACAAAGAAAACTAACTATGAGGCTTTCAAATTAGGGTTGTGTCAGAGAGGCCCTCAGCCAGGCATGACTTGTGGTACAAATGTGTCCTGGTCCAAGATAGAAATGACTTTCTTGAGCTCAGAGGAAGACGCTGAATAACTCTACAACTATTAAATGAGTGACATTTTTTCAAAATGCTCTTGTTCTGTTTAAAGTTTTTTTGAGCCCCCCTCATTTACACTGACATTTTGTACCCGTGGCAGATAATGAGGGACTCAAACTGAAATAAATGTCTATACTGTGGCCTGACTCATGCAGACAGAATCAAGTAACAGGATTTATGGCTGACATGCTGTCCTTACCTGATCTCATTATACATCAACATTGCAAATGCCTCCACTATGAGATAACCATCATACAAATAATTCTCTGGACATTATTAGGGTGATTTAAGGATGGAGCTGAAATTTTAATTTGGAAATTTCTTGGCTTTTTAGGTTAAAATGTGAGTTGCAAGGGACTTGACAGAGAATCCAGTTAGCTAGAGATGCAATGCAAAATGCCATCTTGTGTTCAGTGTTAGTTCGAAAGACCTGGGATGTGACCAGTGCAATTCTGCTGGTTGTCAGTCAGGTCCAATGAGCTACTAGAATTTTTAGACTAATTTTCACAGCAATTTAAGTTTTAATCCACAGCTATGAAGATCCACAGCTACTATAGTCACCAAGAGATATGTATTTCTCTGGGTCAATAAAGGTCATAAGGTGCAGGTTGTTGCAGATTAAGTGCAAATTGAAACTTTGCAGGAAAATCTGAAGAAGCTTGAATGAATCCACTGTGTGATCACCATCAGGAAAAAATCTTTCAGCAGGATAAAACTTCCTTGTTATAGCCACAACAGTGTCACAATGTCTTCATTAGAAGAGACAATTTGTTTCTACATGGTGAAATATCCCAGCGTTCTTGTTTTTGGCAAATGAGTGTGTAAACTGAACATAATGTTTTCAAAGGCTTGAGAAAATGCCTTGTGTTCCAGACTAATGAAGCTTAATCTCTTTAGTTTGTGAGAAGTAAGAATAAGATGACTTGATTATGATGTGTAACAGTTGCTGATGTTCACATGATGTTGGGATGTGAGGAAGGTGACCACAGAAGTAAGAAATTCTATCTGTAGGGTGGCTTAGGACACCACATGGAGGTGGATTTCTCTCTTGATCTACCCTACATGCTGGCAGCTGGGCTATGCTGCTTTGTAGGAGGGAAACAATCAAGTGTTAAATGTCTATTTATTCTAGAAACTTGGAACTGGAAATAAGAGTTTCTTTATGATTAGGTTGTTCAGCACAGAGAACAAGGGAACAGCTGAATCCATGAATTACAGATGTCTTCAACTTCACAAAGTCAAGTACAATGTAGGTGATGTATGAAGGAACTCGATGAAATTTGTAGTCTGTGTTAAAAAGAAGAAAGTAGATAAGCTATTCTGAAGACTCTTTGTCCTAAAATGTGCAGAATGGTATTTGGAACAAAAGTCACTGAGTGATAAAGAGGGAATCAGAAAAGTAATGATTGTGGTGAAGTGATTTGGAAACACTATGTTTTCTTAATTCAAGATAAGAATTTTTTAAAATTTAGGGCAAAGATTGAAAAAAACCCAAACCACCACATATCCCTACTGATCTGCTACTTAGAAATAGTAATTATATAGATTGTCTTTGATGAAAGGCTTAATGAAGATATTTTTACTATAAAGATAAGTATGTTCCCATTGAAAGCTCAAGAATGTAATGATATTCTAGGACACAGAAAACACTTAGATTATTAATTTTTTAATGTATCTTATATGTGAATTAAGCTTTTCTCCAGCTGGAACAACCCTTACATAAGCCATAAAACAGCAGACTTAAACATTCATATCAAGGAGAAAATGAGAGTATTACTTTCACACTTCAACTTGAAGTCCTGCTTTCAGCTAAATCTTTTTTGAAATGTTATAAAATAAAAATCAATATAGTTTGTTCCTACCCTTTTCCTTTGTGATAGTTATAAAACAAAGAAGCTAACCAACTCATCAGAGAAAAAATCAGTTTGAACTTCTACAGGCCTTTTTTATCCTTGCTTATTATCACTCTCCAACTTTCAGAAACTTTGTTTCTAGTTTCTGGGGGGTTCACATAATAATTTTGTGCAAAACTTAGGAGAATATGCGGGTGCATACACTGCCAGCAATATACAAGTAAGTAGGGATAACAGTGAGAATTTAAACTATGTATTATTAAACTATCGATACCATCTCTTGTTAAGATATTGAGCCTTTTAAGGTTAACAGGAAAATTTCCATGGGAAATGGTCAGATTATAAATTGGTTTTATTATATTAATTATTTCATGTAATAAAATATAGAGGCAAGATATACCTGGAAGTGTGGAAAAGCAATATTGCTTCAATAAAGGAACTATTTTTGAAACTCAGAGATTGCAACAGAAAGAGATTGTCAACTTTTAGGTAGTCAATTATAGAAACAATAATTAAGCATTTCAACACTTTTCAGGCAGAAATGGAAACAGAAAGTTCAGATCTTACAAATTCACACAGAATACACTGAGTTGAAAGGGACCCACAAGGATCATCGAGTCCAACCATGTGTCTAAGAGTATCATCCAAATACTTTTTGAACTCTGTCAGGCTTGGTGCTGTGACCACTTCCCTGTGCAGCCTGTTCGAGCATCCAGACACCCTTTGGATGAAGAAACTTTTTCTAATATCCAACCTAAACCTCCCCTGACTCAACTTCAGGCCGTTTCTTCATGTTCTGTCATTGTTCACCTCAGAGAAGAGATCAGTGCCTGTCCCTTCTCTTCCCCTCATGAGGGAGTTGCAGACTGTGCCATAAAATGAAAATTTTGAAAAGTTTCCAGAATTAGTTACTTAAAAAAAAAAAAAATACTTCAATGTTGATGATTAAGGTATGCTTCTGGCATGGATTTATGTTTTCATTTTTTCATGGTATTTCAACATTTGAAAACAGCAGTAAAGCAAATGAGGCATCATTGTATATCAGATTTTGAGGTGACATTCACATCACGCACAAAAACCAAAAAGTGTTGAAAAATCGCAAGAATGATAGTTGTGAAGAATATGACAAGTCATGATATTCTGATGTGACATGTCATTTTGCTCTGCTACTGTTGACATACCACTGAAATTCTGTAAAACAGGTAAAGCTATATGACAAAAATGGTATTATAGATTTTGTGGTATTGCTTTTTTTAAAGGTTTTTTCGTGGAAAGAAAGAAAACCCCACAATTATCAAAGGGCATTTCATTCAACTCATTAGGATAGCACTCCTTTTCTCCACTGTTTCAGATTACCCCTATGCTCTGAAGAAGAATATGCAGTGACATCAAGCCTAAAAAAAAAAATCAATCAAGACAAAAAAAAAAAAAAAAAAAGAAAAGAAACAAGAAAAAAACCGAAAGCCTTTCTGACTCTGTCCAGAAAATAATCATGTTCTAATCAATAATTGAATGAAAAAGTCATAAAATCTAAATATCATCCTAACTCTGTAAAAAACCCTTTTCATCTAACTTGAGTCAATCACACACATGATTACATTTGTTTATTTCTAACTACAGCAAAATAAACAGAAACATGTTGATATAGCTAGCAATAGACTATTGCTACTACTATGCCTTCTAGGAATGATTCTGCTGCAAGATTAAGAAAATGAGTTCTCCTAGTATTCTTCAAATTGCTCTTCTGGGAAGCAATATGATGATTTCTGTGTCCCCTTGCCCTGATTATAAGACATACTCGCTCCTTTCACAATGTCTCTTGTAGGACACACATAGTCAGAATGAGGGAAGGAGTAAGAGCAGTGCACCTATGGTAACCTTGTGTGCTTTGGGAAAAGACACTACAGGCCTGGATGAGGGAGTGGAGAGGAGTAAAGCTACCTTAGCCCATCCTCCCCAGTAAACCACAACTAACTGATACTTCAGCAGTTTTCAGTGGTGAGAGTTTACAGCAAATGGTTTGTAATCTCTGTGCACTGAAACAAACAGGGATCATGGGAACAATACTGAGTGAGATAGAACAGTAAAACTCCTTGAAGAAATCACAATTTATGCTTGAATGTCTGATAAGAATAAGAAAGGTGAATTGTCACATTTACATTGTTCTCTCCAATCCTGTTTGCTGGTGTGAGTCATGTCAGTAATACTGTAAGACAAAATCAGGATTGCAACACTGATTTCTAAGGACTTCATTGTTGGCAGTCCCAGAAATAGTTTGGGTAATTAGAATAGATTATGCAGATCAAAGTTCTTGAAAACACATTTGTTATGAGAATAGTTCTATTCTGTGATGTTTACAGATCTTGTTGAGACCTTCCTCGGAGGAATGTTATATGCTAACTATGATAATCCCTGTGAAAGACACTAATATTCTGTTTACCCATTTGAAATGGAATACTTTAATGTCAGTTAAAGTTTTATGTCTTTTCCTCAGGTTGAATGGAAATTTATATAGAAATATTCTAACAGTCAGTTAACAGAAATTAATATACCAGGTAATTTAAATGAAGCCATTGTTTGTTTTTTGGTTGTATTTGAATCAAATTAACAGTAAAAAAAAAAGAGGTATTATTTATGTCTAAACAAAATAACTAAGCTAGGTAAAGCCAAGTTATTTAGAAGTTCAGTAAAGCTTTTGTTTTCCTCCACATCTGATAAATTACTGGATCTAATTATCTTTCTGTTTTCCAAAATTAACTAATTCAAGTAATTATATTCTAGCTAGCAATTTTAAGATTCTTATTTGGGAAATTGAAATATAGTTAATAAAGACTGGTATTACATACACTAACATTGCCACCCATTCTGAGTTTTAGGACATCAGAAAGCAAAAAAACCAGATTTTAAATAAACCAAATAAATTTTGGACTACTTCATGCCCGACAGTTGCCAGTAAAGTGAGCATCTCCATAATTAAATACTGTACAAATACAACAATAACAGATGGTGTCTGTTGGCAGGTCTTTTTTCCACTTTATTCAGAGGACCTCATGTTTTTCTAGTTTAAACAGTAGTATGATGATGTCAGCAAAAGCATTGCAAACATTGGTAAGCAAGGTAGTGTGGACCTTTGAAAGATTTGATGTAAAAATACCAGAAATAGGTATTATTCCATTCAGAACACGCTTCTAAAATAATCAGTTAGATCTGATTATTGTGTATATGGGTGGTCTGGGTTTGGGAGCATAATGCTGGTTTGTGTGACAGACTTGCATTATGTGATCTCAAACCACAACATCTGGTGGGGCACATAGGATTGCTGAGATCGTGTTCTTTGGGGAAGGCACAGCACTGCTAGGGGAAGCAGAAGAGAATCTCTGAATAGATGGGTTCTTGGAAATGCACCAAGCTTATCACACATTTGGTCAGAAGTGGTGGATGAGCTCAGATTCTGCTCTAGAAAACCCTTCTGATAGTAAAGACAACACTAAAATATTAAAATTATTTTAAAATTAAAATTATCTAAACAGATTTAACTCAATCTTTCTAGAAGACAGGGAGGGAACCAAACAGATATGAGGCATGGGATCTCCCTCATGACATTCTGTGAAACCCCTGAGACCAACTGTTCACACAGTACAGGATTTATTGCTGCCCATTTCCCAAGGAGACATGTTGATACACACTGGCAGAGATGTGCATGTTGGGAAAAATAGCCCTGTTTTTATGCTTATCAAAACACTTCTCAGTGAATATGGCTCCCAAGACACTGACTTCACCATGCTAAATCTAAAAAATGTTAGCATTATTTGCAAGCTAAATATGCAACTAAGCTCTTTAAAATTTTTGGATAAAAAGCATGATGCTATTAAATGTTTGGCAGATGCGTTACCAGTGACAAAACGCATAACAGTCTGTTTTACCTGCATGGAATTTGTTTAGTTGCAACATCATTGCTGCTGACAGCAGGATAGGGCTCTGAGCCTGAATAAAACAACCTACAACATCTCCCCTTAATAAGCTGCTGTTGTCAGCTGCAAGGTTACAAACAGTATCCATCAGATGCATCATCATCACTAGTTGGATGCAGACCCTGCAAACCAGCAGCAGCAGTTAAGGCAATTAATTCAATACAGAGGAGAACTTATACAGTTGAAAACAACATAATAGATAAGTACTTTTGCCTGAAAGTGAAGTGTAATTGTTACAAGCTAGTTTAGCAAATGCCAAATCCAAGAACTTAAGCTGAGAAAAAGACAGCTATTGAATCAGTCTGGTCAGAACATCTTTTCAGATAGAAGAGCTGAAATATGAAATAAGCCATCAACGTCAAATCCAGGACAGCATTCTTTTCTGTTTCTAAAAGGCATTTGAATGAAACACATTGAAGTAAAGCTGGGTTTGTTAACTTTTCTTTTAGTTAATGCTTCTGTTGTTGTTTTTCTGCCTTTCAGATAAATGTCAGCTTAATATCATTCTAAAGCCATTTATCTGTGAGCTTTCCAATGTAAGGGAAAAATATAAGTGTATTGGTGATGACATTAAGTATTTGAAAAAAATGTAAACAATAATGTATGCAATGTCCATATTTTCTGAGAAAAAAAAATGCCATAATATAGTACTGAAAGGAAAGGAAGCAACAAATGTAATGAGAATTTTCCATGTGATGTATTGACAAAAAGGACAAAAGTATTTTTAAATTTCTTAAAGTTGAGAAACCGTCTCTCATGGATCTTGGAAGGCAAGGGGATAAGGAAACAGAATTAAGTAGCTTCTATAGTCTTCCTAATTAAAGAAGTGGCTACAAACCTAATTGTTTTTTCTTTTGACTGGAGTAGGGATTTAACTGCCTTTCATAAGGGTCAACACTGTCATGATAGGGCAGTTGCAAAAAAACAGTGACAGATTGAGAAAATAAAAGGGTCTGAC